>CM062289.1:164379249-164979249 GCA_031216915.1 Pictodentalium vernedei | reverse complement strand
CACCATGGATCACGCCGGAGATAAAATCCGCTAAACAACAGCGCCGCCGGATTGAACGGCAATGGAGGAAATCTAAACTAACTGTCCACCGCCAGATATATCTTCAACACCATCAGCATGTCAACCAGCTGATTAAAGATGCCAAAACCCTTTACTATAACGACAACATCACAAACTGTCCAACAAAGGAGCTATTTTTAATCACAAACAGTCTGTCTGGAAAAGCTAAAACATCCGTCCTTCCCAACAACATCACACCGTCAGATCTACCACACAAGTTCGGTTCATATTTCAGCGAGAAGATGTCCAAAATAAGACTTCAACTGGACCGAACGAACAATGAACCCGAGTTCACAGAATTTACAGGAAACCCCTTTGTATCATTTAAACCGGTATCATGTGACACTGTTCGCAGGGTCATTCTGTCATCTCCATCTAAATCATGTCCACTTGACCCTATACCTACCAGCCTTCTTCGTGAACATATTGATGATCTTATAGAACCAATCACAAATACTATTAACACTTCTCTTTTGCAGGGTACTGTGCCTCGTGCCTTCAAGGAGGCAATTGTTACACCTTAACTAATAATAATCTTAAGAACTACCGGCCAGTCTTCAATCTGCCATTCCTGTCAAAGATTACAGAGAAAATCGTACTCCAACAATTAAAGGACCACCTCTCCGCGAATCAACTTACTGAGACGTCTCAGTCTGCATATAGGAGCCATCACAGCACTGAAACTGCATTGCTTCGTATTGTGACGGATCTCCTAAATGCAGCTGACAGTGGCAAGATCTCCATCTTGTCACTGTGAGACCTGTTAGCCGCATTTGACACCCTTGACCATGACATCTTAATTAAACGCCTCAGTATCACCTTCGGCTTGTCAGGAACGGTACTGGACTGGTTTAAGTATTACCTATCTGACAGAACCCAGTCTGTTCACATTGGTGGTGAAGCCCACTCAAAAAGCAGCTCACTCATGTATGGTGCCCCACAGGGCTCCGTCTTGGGACCTGTACTATATTGCATGTATACACAGCCCATTGGTGGTGTAATATCAAAGCAAGATCTGAGCTATCATATGTGTGCTGGCGATACTCAAATCTACTCCCCATCCTTAACCAGGCAGTTAACACAAACGGCAACAGACACCCAAACCTGCATAGAGTCCGTCAAGCACTGGATGGAAACAAACAAATTAAAATTAAATGATGACAAGACCGAGATCATTCTAATTTCTACCGATGCAAAAATTAAGAACACCAGCCTCGACCATCTCTGCATTTGCGGCACCGACATAGGTTTTTCGAAAACAGCCAAAAACCTAGGTGTTTATCTAGACTCAAATCTGTCCATGACTGTCCAAGTCAAGAACATCAGGAAACGTTTGTTTCTTGAATTGAGAAGGATTTCCCATCTCCGACCTTATCTTACCCAGGAGGCCGCGAAAAAGCTGGTTAGTTCCTTCATCCAATCTAGGTTGGACTATTGCAATTCGCTTCTGAGCGGTCTACCGTTAGAAAAGATAAATAGTTTGCAACGCATTCAAAAACGCATTCAAAACAACGCCGCTAGACTTGTCCTACGCAAGCCAAGGCGCGACCATATAACACCGATGTTAAGAACCCTTCATTGTCTACCAGTACAGGCACGGATTGAGTACAAGATTGCATCCTTATGTTACCGTAGCCTGGATTCAACCTTGCCACCCTATCTATCATGCCTCTTACACGAGCTCGTTCCAATGAGGGGTCATAACCTATGTTTTTGAGACAAAAAATGAAAAAGCATGAAAATTAATTGACGATTTTTGAGAATAACGCTGGTCGGTTTTGACCGTTACGTTGGGTAAAGGGTTAAATATACCAATAGAAGCATTCTGATCGTCTGTCCAGGCTGACCTCCCAAGTTAGCTTGCCCACATTGCCCTTCCAACCGTTCAGAGACCCTGGCCATACATTTTAAACTAATAATATGACCGTTCCTAATTAAGGAGGATCTCGATGAGGTTGACGAAGGATCACTAACAGCGAATCTTGTCTTCACTGGACTTCTAACATGTTTAACCCTTTACCCAACGTAACGGCCAAAACCGGCCAGCGCTATTCTCAAAAATCGCCAATTAATTTTCAAAATATTTTCATTTTTTGTCTCAAAAACATAGGTTATGACCCCTCGTTGGAACGAGCTCGTCGAGCTCGTTCCAACGAGGGGTCATAACCTATGTTTTTGAGACACAAAATGAAAAAATTAGTTATTCAAGAATTTTTTTTGCAAGTGTCGTCTGCTTTTCATGTTAGGTAAAGGGTTAATTATTGAACTTGTGTAGAGAAGAGCCAATACCGTTAAAATGGAAATCAAAACGTTAAGGGTTGTGCATTGAGGTTGGGAAAAGATGCAAAAATCGCAATTCTTAGAAAGGATTATCTTTCAATAAAAATAAGGGGTTCATACTAGAGAAAATATTATTAAAATAAGTCTAGAAACAAATATTTAACAAAAGCAATTGAAGTTGAGATTTTATTTTCATGTTGGACGTATGTGGGTGCTGGGGCATGGTGGGTTGGGTACGGGAAGATAAACTGTGTCATTGCCAAGACTCAGATAATCATGAAATTCATTCTGACGCAACCACTACAGGCAAGGGGCTGGAACATGGGAAGTACTATTTCCCAAAAGACAAGACTTGGTGAGCCCGACATGGAAAATAAGCCTTCCCTGGAGGAAAAAGCAAATGTAGTAATAAACTAAGTGCAGTCAAGGTGGAAGCCGGGTAAATATCTACTCCTAATTGAAAGGACTCCTGCTCTTCCAAAGAGACAACTGCATAACTAAAAAGGAACAAAAATAGAACCAATGCAAAAAGTGGAAAGACGCAGTCAAAGGGATCACTGTACTAACTTGGTACACAGATGGAATTCGTGGCCACGGCACCCAGTACACTTGATTGTACGAAAGATGTCACTGCCTGTATTTCACAGAGGAGTGTTTGATATGTCACATTTTAAAACATAACAAATATTGTACGTCCGCCGTTGATTGGTCCAGGGGTGGGCAATATTTCCACGGACGCAATGATATTAGATACCAAACACTAATTATAGGAATAATCATCAAAAAATTAATTAATGAAGCAACGGGTATAACCCGGTGCTTCATTAATTAAACATTTGTTGATGATGATTTTTATAACCTGGTAAATGTTTGCCGAAATCACTGTCCTCGCGTGGATTACGACCAATCCGCACCGACTGCACTGCACAAAAGAGAACTGTAAGCGGTTATCTTCGAGTTTGGCTTCTCACTTGCACCTTCCAGTTGGGCCCTACGGGATGGACATTTCCACAGAAATCAAATTCTGGATCAAACCAGAACGATGATCGCGAATCAAATGGAAATTCGAATAATCGTGAATCAAATCGAAATTCGAATCTAATCGTTTGATTGATCTTTGTATCAAAAAATGAGAAAACTGATTTCACAGTGAGTTATGTTTACGCATGGCTCTACGCAATGCTAAAAAAGACTCATTTCACAGATGTGAAGAGGAAACAAAATTCTTTCACTACATTTAATTATAATCGCAAAGCTTTCATGTTTTAGAAATCTCAGGTCTCAAAGGTAAAAGGTGTGAGTATCTCAAGCATATACTACAGTCGCCGTGGACTGGCTGTAATCCACGCGTGGGCAGTGATGTCCACGCATGCGTTTACCAGGTAATAAAAATCATCATCAGCAAAATTTTAATTAATAAAGCACCGGCTTGTTATTATTCCTATAATTAAAAAACCATGTCACTCAATTTTGGTTTGTTTTTGTTTAGTTCTTGCTATAAACATGGCAAATGTTTAATGCAATAAAGTATAGTATAGTATAGTTATAGTTATAATTAGTGTTTGGAATCTAATATTATTGCACCCGTGGAAATATTGCCCACCCGTGGAAAATGACCAGTCCACTGCGGATGTACTGTATTTGGCGATTTATTATAAAATATTTAAGAAACTTTTATGACATACAATACGTGGAGAGTGGATTGTAACTAAAACACCCGCGGAGTGGAGTATCACCCAAAGTATCACTTTCAAATTCTGTACATATCGACAAAAAACACAGGCAAAGTTTCAGCCAATGGACCTCCGGGTTTAACCAGGAGGTCCATTGGCCGGAACTTTGCTTGTGATGGTTATGCCTTGCAACAAATTTGCAATTATTGCTCGGGTGGAATCTCCACTCTGTGGGTGATTTAATGATAATACACTCTCCACGTACTGTATTGCTTCAGCTGTAGGGACATCAGATACGGCAGGGTTGTTCCTACATTGCTGTTTGCATGATTTTGAACGTACATTAGCGACGCTTTTTGAGATATGTTTCATTTCCAAAACGAAAAGTAGTCGTAAATAGACAAGTAAGAGTAGCACTATAAGCAAAGAAAAAACTGGTTGCACAATATTTGTCCCTTGTACCCACTGCAATGCTTGAACTCCTATGTTCTCATAATAGTTTTCGACAGGTGAGATTTTGCAGTGTTGTGTGCCAAGCGGACGGAGAATATTCGACCAGATCGCCACCCAGTCACGATCCAATCGAATTAACTGTCCACGTTTGCGATCACTTAACTGCATACATCGTTGTATAAACGCTTTAGTATGTTAACAGCCAAAACGATTCAACACCGAGTAAACTATTTCTGCTTAAATAATACGGTCGTTTAAATGCTGCCCACGGACTAAGGGAGATAATACTTCCATCGCTTTTTTAATCACTTGCGTTCCATAAAGTTAATATACACTAAATGATTTACATTGGCGACAGTGTTACCATTTCCCTGTCTCATCAGCTCATAAAGCAAGGAATTAGGTAAAACAGTTATCTCATTACAAAAATAAGGTGAAAAAATTCTATGATACCGAGTATTTTTTGTATTCAAATTTGCTGAATTCTCCTACTACCGTCCAGTTTCACACTCATTTGAAAAGACATATTTTCACCTGCCTCACATCCCTGCTTTCAGTTTTGAAAGAACAACCAGTCATTTCCAAAAGATGCACTTTAACCTTTTTTATTGGGGATTCCATACATCAATAGATATTGACCCAATCAGCTAATTTCCTACATTTTCTGTTTCAATAAATGTTGAGGTAAAAATCGCTATCGGCGATTTTTGCCCGCATATTGGATATTGTAACCTGACGATTTTGCATTTAATTATATATTCGTGTTTAAGGTCCCTTTTGGCTCTGTTGTGGCTGTAGTGCAAGCAAAAAGTAACGTTTAGCCAATCGTTTACACCTAAACTGTCAACGTTAAAATATTCTCACCCCAAGTGTTTGTTACTGGGTCAGTTTATACCATTTATATACCTATGTATTCTGTACACATGTGCTTGTACGGAACATTTTATCCCGACTCGACTCGTTTTTGAAGAGGTAGTAGGAGATGGTCATCTCATGCTGGTTTACCCTGACCCCGCGCCCAAGCGCCCATGCCATTTTTAGGTTCCCCTCACTCTCCCTGTGCCCAAGCCCGTTAGGCCATCTTCACCCTCCCCGCGCCAAAAGCCAGTTAGGCACCCTCCCTGCGCCCAAAAGGTGTTAGGCCTCATCCCACCCAGAACCCCTTAAACCTCTGTGGACCCCCATTACACCTCCTTGTACTCAAAGCCTATTGGGCGCTGTGCCCAAGATGGTGGCTTCCCCCATGATAAGTGTGACGTGGCTACCATAACACATAAAGTGGGATGGCTCCCCCTCCCTCCCAGTACCCAAAGCCTATTGGGACCCAACATGGCGGACCAAGATGGCGGATAACAAGATGGCGTCTTCCCCATGATATCTGTGACGTGGCTTACCATAATACACAAAATCGGAGGGATCCCCCTCCCTCCCTGTACCCAAAGCCTATTGGGACCCAAGATGGCGGTCCAAGATGGCGGATGACAAGATGGCGTCTTTCCCCATGATACCTGTGACGTGGCTTCCAAAATTCATAAAGTGGGAGGGCTCCCCTCCCTCCCTGTACCCAAAGCCCATTGTGGCCCATATTTAATGAGGAAAAGCCATGTAACTTTTCAATAAATTTTATAAAATACTTTATTAAATTCACATAAGGGGTACTAAAGTGGGGAAATTCGCCATTCTATTTTACAGCACGCGGGAGTAGAGTATTGGATCCGCCAATGCGCAGTATTATAACACGTCGGACAGCCGTTTTGTTGTGTTATATGAAGAAATTTTCATTATTTTGCCATGGGGAAGCCTCCTTGTATTTTATGATGGACGCCATATTTTTCATTACATTTTATAAAATACACAATGCCACTAAGTCAAGGTGAGTTGTTTATAATATCCCAAACTTTTAATTTATAAAAAGTATAGAAATATATGACTTTAAACACCCATAAATAATGCTCAGCCTCGTCCCTCACTGCGCACAAGCGCGTTAGACCCTCATCACAAAAATCAGTAACCGCCATCCCATCACGCAAAGTAAAGAAAAATGTGGCTGCTGCACATAAAAGCATATTTCGAGAAACAAGTTCAGACATGTCCTGAAGATAATGCACACCTGCTGTGGAGCTTATGTAATCTATTTATCACATAAGTGTTTACACAAACAAGATAATCCTCTTAACTGAGTACTTTGAAAATATCTCGGTACAATATTAACCTAAACACATTGTATATTTCGGAAACAGGAACGAGATTTTTGAATTTGAATTTTTTAATTTTCATTTTAATATTTAAATCACTGGCAGAGTAGCTTGTTTACGTCGCAGATATCATGGTGGAAGACACCATCTTGTCATCCGCCATCTTGGACCGCCATCTTGGGCCACAATGGGCTTTGGGCACAGGGAGGGAGGGGGATCCCTCCCACTTTGTGTATTATGGTAGCCACGTCACAGATATCATGGGGAAGACGCCATCTTGTCATCCGCCATCTCGGTCTGCCATCTTGGGTCCCAATAGGCTTTGGTTACAGGGAGGGAGGGGGAACCCTCCCACTTTATGTGTTATGGTAGCCACGTCACACTTATCATGGGGGAAGCCGCCATCTTGGGCACAGCGCCCAATAGGCTTTGGGTACAAGGAGGGGTAATGGGGGTTCAAAGAGGTTTAAGGGGTACTGGGAGGGATGAGGCTTAACAGCTTTTAGGCGCAGGGAGGGTGCTTAACTGGTTTTGGGCGCGGTGAGGTGAAGGTGGCCTAACGGGCTTGGGCACACAGAGGGGTGAGGGGAGCCTAAAAAGGGCATGGACGCTTTGGGCGCGGTGTCAGGGCCGGGGTCAGGGTAAACCAGCATGAGATGACCATCTCCTACTACTGTCGCGCATGCGCGACTCGTACCTATTCGTCCCCAAAACGAGTCTCGTCATGATAAAAGATTTTATTATACGCTAAGCGGCAGATTATCGAAGAATTTGCGGAAATATAGAAATCGTATCCCCCACCTTGAAGATATAGACATTTTCACTTTCACGGTATCAATGACAATGGGGGCTTTCAAAGCATCACTTCAAGGTGAATACCAGTCAAATCATCACTGGAAATGATCAATTTGTTCTAAAAACGTATAATGAAAAGTAAAGCTAGTGTTTTTGAGTGGATACCGATCATTTCCAGCAATAATTCAACACGTATTCGCCTTGAATTGATGCATGAAACCCGCTAGTCCAAACATGGCCTGAAAGTCCGTAATATAAGTTCTTGGTTTGGTACGTCCTTTGAAAGGACGTACCAAACCAAAAACTTATATTACGGACTTTCAGGCCATGTGTGGACTAGAAACCCGCCAAATGAATCAGACTGCAAGATGCTATCTGTTCCGAGTATCAAGCAAATCACTTCCGCGTTTCAATTCGCTGTTTACCTTCATGCATCAATTCAAGGGTGAAACGAGTGGAATTATCAGATTCCTACAAAAAGCGTATAATAAAAAGAAAATCTAGTGTATTTGAGTGGATACCGAAATGTATCTCACTTGTGACCGACAGAAATGGATGTTTTTGCTCGCGCAAGCGCTCGAGAAAAATAAATATTTGTCTCGGTCACTCATGAGATAATGTTCGGTATCCACTCAAAAACTCTAGATATCCTCTATGTATACAGGTACAGTGAGCACATAACAAATTTACCCACTCTTCATTCAACAAAACACATAACCATGACTTCTCACAAATAGTCGTTAAGAAACAAAAAACACACTCAACTGATCAAAATAAAGGGGCTCCATTTTCAATTCTCTCAACTCAATGGCACGTGAGCAAATTCCTTCAACATGAATGCATTTGTACATAGTGTTAAAACATATCATCAAACTCAGCCAAAGTTAGTTTATTGTCCGTCGTGAAATATATTTATAACCAAATTCAATTCAATTGATGAGGTTATCCACGGGATAGGTGGATGGTTTGCGAAAACAACTAGGGAATTTTTGTAGTGCGCAAGAATCTCTTTAAATACATGATGTCCCTTCATTCATAATTGTAAGAAGCGTGCAAAATGCAATGTAACTGACGTTACGTTTCAAACTTTTTTGTGTGCTGTCGCTATTTCGATTCGCCTTCATTTTTTTATTTTATTGCTTTGGTGAATTGCGTGATAGGGTTAAGGTTTTGGATGGAGCATTTCCCTGCAACAAGGAATGTACGTTGATGGAAACTAGTAGCAACGTTCGTTCTAATACTATCGAGTTTTAAATGAAACTTGAAATTACCAGCACCATTGAAATAGTCCCCCAGGAGCGCGTGCGTTCGATTAACGTCATGTGACTTGCATTGTTACTGCAACAACGATACAATATAGGTTATCTCTGGCAACATCCAGGGTACATGGAGATTTAATACCTGGATTTCGGTTTTCAACCATGAAGCGCAAGCCGAGTGGTTGAAAAAGGAGACATCCAGGTATTAAATCTCCATGTACCCTGGATGTTGCCCGAGATAACGATTTTGTCCCGTCTCCTAACACAGAAATAATGTCGAGATGTAAAATATGATCTCACATTAAGACTCGGGCGACGAAGTTTAAACCCCACACTGAGCCTCATGTTTTGAACCAAACAGCGAAACAAACGTCACAGCAAAACTATAAATAGATCGAGTCTATTTCCGAATAGTTGTTTATAAACCAGGTCATACATGGAGAAGTTTTTCACTTTGGTGAATTTGAATTCGTTGAAAAAGTTTTTAAACCGTGTAAATTCAGCCTTCCAGAGTGTACTGTATTTCCATGGAACAAGCTTCAGCATGTTAGATGTGTTGTGTTGTGTGTTTTATTCATGTCTTTGGGAGAATAGCTTAAATATTCACTTAAAACGACGCTGGACATGGAACTGGAAGGTGATATTTTGAATTTCGTGAACGATGTCTCACAATTTCAGACTCCACTTGGGTTTAAACTTGAAGATTTTGAACTGAGCCGCAGTCATTGAATTTTGTAAGAGGTAGGTGGAATTAATAGCATACATTTCTACGCTGATCATCGGAAACCGTAAAATAAATTATGGAGTGAGCAGAGATTTAATGCCCTGGTAATGTTATTGTTAATTTGTTGTTGACACCAAGTCTTACACTGACTGTGCCCGTATTTTTGCCCGCAGTGGATTTCTTACTTTTACCTCAATTTGGCCCCAAAACCCTCACTGAAATTGTGACCCCTCATTGAAAAACTACTTTATGGCCGGGATTTACCCCGTTACAATTTATGGGAACGATATCTCTCTCGGAGTGACAAGCGAAGCGGGAGATTGGCATTTTGTATTCGGGCAAGCGATATCGAAGATAAACAGATGAGTTGCTCCCCTTGATGTTCTCATCCCGCAATGCGCAAAAGTATATTTGCGAACCCGATTCAATCTGTTCAGTTCTCATCGAATACGACAGCCAACAAGTGCTTCTACTCAGAGGGCTGCAACGATGTTTTTTAATTTGTATTAGTATTCACTACAATACGACAATAAATTGGATATAACTTAACAGTTCTAATAGGAGTTTCTGCAATCGATGTGACCCAGTCGGGGTCAAAGGTTATTTTTATCACCCGGATGTTTCTCGAGTGACAAACGGGGAACAACGGCGCGCGCTCTTATCACCCGCATGTTTGAAGATAGCCGATACCATGGCCGTTTGTTTCGGTCACGTTGACCAATCAGAAGACGCGATGCATACTGATACAGGGAAAAGATCTCTTATCGCCGAGATTTTACTGATACCGTTGTTTGCGATTGTGTTTTTTTTTTTTGTTTTTTTTGGTAAGGACAAACAAATTTAAATAATTGATTCTCATGCATTTTTTTAAAAACGAATGAGGGAGGGCAAGTTTTATTTCTATTTTTTATTCCTGATGGAATGGACGGCGTTGCCTAAAATTCAGTTCTGAGAGCCTAAAATTAAATACTAGAATCAGTATAGAATAATTAAAATGGAGATAAACAATAATGAGTTTTTTTAACTGGTTTAGTGCTAGAAGCCAGAATCAGGCCTTTCAAAAAAATGATGGTACCAGTGCAAAAGCCAACATTTTCGTTACCCACGTTTCGTATTCATTCAAACGTAAATAATAGTTTGTTGATACAAATTTGTTCCATTACAAATTATTGGAGAGTGCCTGTTTGCACTCTCCAATAATTTGTAATAAAGCAATTTTTGATGAACACATTTAGACCACTAAAACTAATCTAGCCCTCAACCAGTTACACAAATATTTATTTTGTACATACATATGAGAATCGTGTCGCATATCGCGAAGAGAATGACAATACTGTATCAATGTATACGACATATTGCAACGCAAATCGCGATGTGATACCGCTCACATCGCGCCCAACGATTATTCATTTATTTATTTATTGGTGTTTAAGGTCATATACCTATGCACAATGGCTAATCATGACCGTGGCAGTTTTTCGGGTGGAGGAAGCCGGAGTACCCGGAGAGAACCACCGAGTAACGACGAACAGCTGCCAGCTCCCCAACATCGTAACTCCGCACTGCAGCACAGGCAGGGTTAGATTGGTTGAAGACATGCGTACCATCGACGTGCAGTACGCCTTAGTGCACGGCGTCATCGTGCCCCCGTGTGGACAATCTGGATAATTGCCTTGCCCAAGGACACAACGCGGGAGTCCGAATTGATCGCTCAGACGGTCACCCATCCGAGGATTAACCGGGCTCGACGTTGCTTAACTTTGGTGACCTGACGCGAACCGGTTACCGCAACGCCACCGCGCCCCCCGCACCCAATGATAATTTTATATATTTTGAATTTTGCCTCCAAATTAAATATGAAGTACGCGGTCCGAAAAAAAAACGAATGCGCCGGTGCCTGAGAATCAAAAGATTCATTTTTTGGGGGCCTAAATGGTAGATAAAATTTTTAAAACATAATCAAGCATTGTTCCAGTTCAATGGATTTCTACAGGGACACGGTTTTTCTTGTTACTTTTTTCGAACATTGTACCTCTCACCATCAGCAGATTTAAAAACCTAAAGTCTGGATGAGGGTTTACTGATTCATTAACTACAACCATGATCTTCGCAACACTGAGTAACCAGGAACAAAATGCTTTCATTTGAACTGCTGTCTTTCACTTATGCAGGATGGAGCAATATTTGTCATAGATACGAGGAGAAAAGGAGTCAAATAGACCATGTTTCCTCTTTTTCATTTAATACTGTCGCTGAATATGAGTGGCTTCGAAGAACACATTTATTAATATAATGCGCTTTATATTTTATCCGAGTTGATGAAAAAAGGAAAGGAAAAAATCATTACTGCTAAACGGAGATGATCCTTGTTAAGCTGGATAATCCCACAATGAATGTCAGTTTACAGTTAGACACAAACAGACATTCTACACACATGCTGTCACAAAGGTGGACAAAGATATTCGACCGAATCGCAACGAGGTGGCCATTCCGTCGAAATTATCTTCCCGCGTTTACCCGCCCCCCCCCCCCACACCAGCACTGAAGAATCTCACGAGCCGAAATAGCAATTTGACTCCATTAAATCTGAGAGAATATTTTCCTTTGTTTTTCTTGGTTCGGTTTTGATGTCGCAATATTTTATTTACAAAGTCTTGACCTACTGGTTTGTTAGTGTGTCGCAACTCGATCATGATCTGATCGAGAAAAATATCGCTATTGCGATCACAATACTGTACATCCATAATTATAAGCAACTGTTTTAGACTATTTTAGACACAGAAACTAATATTTCGGAAGCGATTTTTGAATGCGAAACTTCAAATAAATAAATAAATAAATAAATAAATAAATAAATAAATAAATAAATAAAAAAATAAATAAATAAATAAATAAATACTCGTCAGTAACACTTAGATTAGGGATTTAGCTGATACTATGAAAAGTCATTATAACCAGGGGCCAATACTATAAAACTTTTACAATTGTATTTTCTAGAATTGTATTTTCTAGTTATGAATTTAAATGGGTTAAAATGAACCATTAGCATTTTGAATTGGCAAATTTCCACATCTTTTAAAATGCTAATGCTTCATTTTAGTCAGTTATATTAATAGATAGAAAATACAATTCTAGAAATACAATTGTAATCGTTTTATAGTATTGGCTCCTGCAGCCGGGTCTTGTAAGTTGGGCGGAATAACACAAGTCATGTAACCATGAATGTGTTATAGATCTTGTCATCTGCTCCCTGCACTTATCTTTAAAGTATAAATAGTGCCAACTCTTAACTTAATATTCACTATTGGTGTTTACACAAAGTCATCGAGTGGGATTTCATTTGTGTTATTACACCGTACATGTATAAGCCAGTGATGATGGTGACCTGCAAAAAGGTCATTCTGGTTCAAAAAGGAAAATATTTCCTCTGAAATTGGTTATTCAGTTACAACGTTCCGCCAAAGCAATATTTGGTATTACTTCAAACTGCTTTTCATTTTTTTCAGCTCAGCAATTTACTACTCACACCATGAACCTAATCGACAAAGTTTTGTCTGAACTAGGCAAGCCGACGGATGGTCTTGGACCTAACTGGTCTGCAATCGAAAGAGTTGTCCACATGTTCCATATGCAGGATCTCTGGTCTGAAATTCGCAATGCGTTTGACGATGTTGTGAAAGAGGTGGAACCCTCCCCCGCTCTATGTAGCTGTCTTACCGACACAGACCACAATGGTATCAAGAAGGCAGTAGGATGGGTAGCAGATCATTACAAAACGGGTACGCCAATCACACTGCTCAATAGGCCGATTCCTAAGCTAACCGACGCCAACACGTGGCAAATCTGGAAAGATCGCCTCCTACATTACTATACCAAACCAGCTATTCGTGATGCTGCTATTTATCTATATTGTGCAGTTAAAGATATGTAAATGTAAACCTGTATTATGTGAAACCAAATAAATATAAATTGTGACAAAATCAGTTAAGTCCCTTTCGCTCTTAAATTTTGATAGCCACTTGTGCTGCGGAAACAAACCCATTCCGATAATTATCTTTATATTCAGGAATGCACAATATTTTTTTTTATCAGTTAATGTGGGATTTCTTTTCAAAGTTATATACAATAAATACAAAGAGAAAAGAGAATTATGGTCCCCACAATACCTGGCATCTATTTTTAGACACCCCCTTCTTGGAAGTAACTGGTGTATTAACTGGTTGAGGTCTAGAAACCCATATTAAGGCTCTACAGAAACGTATTGGTGCCTCAGTTAAAAGTACAGGTGTAACAATTATTGATTTTCCTAATCGATTAAACGGCCGACATTATCGATTACATTCGACTATTTGTCCCCATATGGTCAAATAATAGTATTAAGAAAATAAACATACTCCTAACAAAAACAAACATCCCGAATAGTCCGCGTTGTATTTGGGAAAGTTTGTATGTTTAGGGAGAGAGTTTATAACAGCATTATCTTACCAACCCGTCATTGCAATACCATTGGTACTAAGCGGGATAAGGTGCACATACTCTTAACTCTTAACACTGAACTCTGGTGGTATCTTTCAGTTCAATGACAGCAGTTGGAAGAATCCATATTCATTATTTAGGGGTAGACCAATTAACATTTTCAACGTGCAGCCGTAGGGCTGCACGTTGAAAATATTAATTGGTCTACCCCACACATTCATCCAATGTAATGAAATTATGACGTATCCTGCTTCTGGGCCGGAAAAGCGGTCGCTGCGGTTCAAAGGATTAATTATACTATGTGATATCGTTAAAAAATGTAAAGTTATAACTTTATGTGTTATAACTATACATTTTCATCCCCTTTCATTTTTTTTGTCTCCGCGAATTTTCCAAAGATTTACCTCCATATTTTTATTCAGTGCAGTTTGCGCGTGTTTCTCGAGTCTATGTGTACCCCGATAAAAGTATCGATAGACCGACGGCTTGGTAGGAGTCCTTTATGTGTTGTTTGAGGCTTAATTAAGATTAATATATTTCACTTTAGGCCCGTGCATATTCTGGATCCAACACGTTCAAATTTCTGAAATTTCTGCGAAGCTTCGAGATTCAATTCGATTTTCAATCTTAAGTTGCTATTCGGTTCGACTCGAATCGGCTGCATGATTCATTTCCATTCGAATCTTTTCACTGGAATACAGCTTGACATACGTAGAGTTCTGGTGGGAATTGTACATTAATAATATTGAAAATAAAGACTGAGTGTAGCTTCCACTATCTAAACTGTAACAACATCTGTACCCATGTTACCAGTAATGCTAATTCCAGTCTCACTAGACACTACTGGTGTTGAAAGAAAATTTAAAGTTTCCAGGCAATATCAACGATGTGCTGTTGTGAGCGGCCCGCCCTGTGCATACTACCGATGATTCTCGCACCCGTTTCTGTTTTTAAACTATAATCCTTACTGGGCAACATTCCATCTACATTACCAAAACATGCCTTTGACGATGGCATTCCTTGGTGATGAAGTTGGAATATTTTATCAGTCGGGACTTGAGCCATCACTATCGGAACAAGTCAGGTTTACAGCACCTCTTTCCCCCAGTCGGTTATCTTCAAGACGCCCCTGAGTCGATTCGAGATTAGAACGTCTCATACAGTACGTGGAGAGTGTATTATCACTAAATCACCCGCAGAGTGGAGATTCCACCCATGCAATAATTGCAAATTTGTTGCAAAGCATAAAACGCACAGGCAAAGTTTCAACCAATGGACCTCCGGGTTAAACCCGGAGGTCCATTGGCTGAAACATTGCTTGTGTTTTTTTTTGTCCATATGTATAAAATTTGAAAGTTATAGTTTGGGTGATAACTCCACTCCGCGGGTGATTTAGTTATAATCCACTCTCCACGTACTGTACATTCCATTCTCATTTTCCAATTCGATTCGAGATTCCATTCTAAGCGAAAATGGGTGATTCGCAGGGTCTTAAAATTTGTTTTTTTCTCTCAGAATATAGACATTATTAATATAATTATTAATATATATTGCGTTGTTTCGTTGTGATGTTATCGCGACAGTGGGTCTGTGTGAGCTTGAGACAAACAAATGAATACTTCATCTGAAATTAAATGTTCCCGGGTTTCTTTTTCGACAGGGAAAATTCAGCATTGTTGTGTCTGAACTTCCGACCCAGCCACTATCGGTGTTTGCAATCACAGAAATGTAACACTGAATGCAGTGGGGAAGATGTTGAGTAGATAGAGTAAGGAGGGAGAGTGGTAATTTGTTCACAAAATAGATTAAAAAAAACATCCCTTCCCCCATTGTCAACTGTACTTGAATAGAACGTCTCGTACATTCCATTCTCATTTTCCATCAGGATGGGTGACAGAAACCATTAAACCTCCGACGGATCTGAAAGGTACAGACAATCTCAAGGTTTCTTTGTGGTGCAGCGACGCAATGTATCCCCAACATCTGTGGACGAGTTTATGATATGGAAGAAGGTATGACAGTTGCTTCCCTTCTTTTGAACAATCATCGATTTCTCGCAGATGGAAATAAGAAGTGAAGAAAAACTATTAGATTTTTTATCATATCTTGCTCTTTATTCTCATTCATTAGCGATTGTTGTGTTTAGCTCTGGTCGGATATGTTAGGTAAATATATTAGGGAGAGTGTTTAGTCGTGCGTTATGTGATAGACAGTCTTAGTATGTTTAGATGGGTCTTTCACTTAACCCTTTACCTAACCTGAAAAGCAGACGACACTTGCAAAAATAATTCTTGAATAACTAATTTTTTTCATTTTTTGTCTCAAAAACATAGGTTATGACCCCTCGTTGGAACGAGCTCGACGAGCTCGTTCCAACGAGGGGTCATAACCTATGTTTTTGAGACAAAAAATGAAAAAAAATGAAAATTAACTGGCGATTTTTGAGAATAGCGCTGGCCGGTTTTGGCCGTTACGTTAGGTAAAGGGTTAACTCACATTGATCTTTAAAACTAA
The DNA here is from genome assembly GCA_031216915.1 of Pictodentalium vernedei. Classification (NCBI taxonomy): domain Eukaryota; kingdom Metazoa; phylum Mollusca; class Scaphopoda; order Dentaliida; family Dentaliidae; genus Pictodentalium; species Pictodentalium vernedei. Next base: position 164,962,820 of record CM062289.1, on the reverse strand, counting down.
GACAATTAACCTTTTACCTAACACGAAAAGAAGACGACACTTGCAAACAGAATTCTAGAATAACTAATTTATTTCATTGTTTGTCTTAAACCATAGGTTATGACCCCTCATTGGAACGAGCTCGACGAGCGCGTTCCAAAGAGGGGTTATAACCTGTGTTATTGAGACACAAAATGAAAAAATAATGAAAATTAAATGGCGATTTTTGTGAACAGCGCTGGCCGGTTTTGGCCGTTACGTTGGGTAAAGGGTAAAAATTAAAACTATACCCTAAATCACCGCATTCACAACTAGATAAATGGTTGTGTGTCTAATGTGTGATTGATGTAAAATATTTAAACTTCTGTCGATTCATGTTCTCCTGAACATACACGAGAACACAGCGTGACACTTCTTGACAAGGATTCCACAACATCACGGTGAGCATGACATTTTCCTATGATACGCTTATTTATGTATTTATTTATTGGTCTTTAAGGTCACATACTTATGCACAATGGCTAATCATGACCGTGACAGATTTACGGGTAGAGAAAGCCGGGTATCCGTCGAGAACCACCGAGCATCGACGAACAACTGTCAGTTCCTCACATTCTAACTCCGTTCAAGCTCCGCTCAAGCAGGGTTACAACGGTTGAAGACATGTGGCCCATCGACGTGCAGTACGCCTGAGTACACGGAGTTATCGTGCCCCCATGTAGGCAACCGGGATAAAGTGCCTTGCCCAAGGACACAACGCGGGTCGTCCCGGACGAGGATCGAACTCGGGACCTCTAGCATAGAATTCCAACACGCGCTCCCTAATGATACGCTTACAAAACCTTCAAGACAGTACCTGCCGTATACTCTCGAGTATCTGAAATGGACTCCCAAATCCCCATCGAGCACAACTCCTGGATTCGTCCTTGGGTCATACCACCAGTCAACTTTTGTTAGGAATTCGACGCTGGAATAGTCTAGTCCATAAAGAGGTCATCGACTATGTTTTCGATTCAGTTGTCTGGAATATTTCAGTTTGTTGGAAAGGCGAACCATAGGTTCCGAGCAACTGAAATATTCCAGACGATTTAATATAAGTGCACCATAAATATTTATTTTCCTTGAATGAACTAACGAAAGGTTTCCGAATCGTGAACCGAATCGTGAACTGATTTGGAAGAATTTTCAATCGCAATATAATAGTGTTAGACACATTCGTAAGCTAAATTCTTACGAATGAAGCCAACCTTAAACATCAATAAATGAATATGAAGGAAGCCCACCAAGTCTGCAGTTTAATGATTATGCGCCGTAGTTCCACCAGTTATTGTTAAATCTTGATGATTTCATGGCGAAGTAAATATTTATTGATTAGAGTATCAATAACAGGCACACGAATGAATATCTATATCCACGAAACGTGGATACACAAACAATCCATAATCGCGTTGGCCTCCTTGCGAAATTAGACATGTGGCCTGAGAGCTCGGTGTTTCAAGTATGTGGATAGAGTTAGCAACGCATTTCCACTTAGGCATCTGTTTGAAACTATCTTCCGGCTTCTTTAATAGATATTTACTGATAGCTGCCAATTAGATGTTGCAATTAGGTAGTCGTGCTGCATGTATGGGTAAGCGGGAGTATTGTTTGTGAACGGAGTCTGAAAGTAGAATATTGGCATTGTGAAAAAGATTTAAATTCAGCTCCACCTCCCCTAAGTTTCTAAATATTCTACTTAACACTCTGCGCATGTCCATTCATTTAACTGCATAAAGATGTTAATGAGGAATTAGGGGTCACATTTCATGCGCTTGTGAACCTTATCATGCCAAGCTGTTCCTGTGAGAATAATAGACAAATACCCTGTGTGGAACACATCTACCTTTTTGTGAGTATGTATTCCGTTGCTGAACTTGGAACCTGTTTGGGAGCGCGGTGGCTCAGTGGTAAACTGTTGGACTTCTATGTTAGAGGTCCTGAGTTCGATCCCCGTCCGGGGCGACCCGAGTTGTGTCCTTGGGCAAGGCACTTTATCCCGGTTGCCTACATGAGAGCACGATGACGCCGTGTACTAAGGCGTACCGCACGTCGATGGTGCAATTGTCTTCAACTGCTGTAACCCTGCTTGAGCGGAGCTTGAACGGAGTTAGTATGCTGAGGAGCTGACAGTTGCTCGTCGATGCTCGGTGGTTCTCTCAGGGTACTCCGGCTTTCTCTACCCGTAAATCTGTCACGGCCACGATTAGCCATTGTGCATAAGTTTGTGACCGTAAAGCCCAATAAATAAATACATAAATAAGGGTATCATAGGAAAATGTCATGCTCACCGTAATGTTGTGGAATCCTGCTTGTCAACTTTAGTGGAAAAAACTATTTAATCAAGAACAATTGCATGCAAAGTCGTGGCCGCCGTAAGCAACAGGCGTTGCCCAATAAGTTGCTGCATGCAAGGGTGGAATGCGAATTTGGTGGAGGAACGTGTTGAAGCAGTTTTAATAAAAACATCAAACAAGAAAACATTCTACCAATGCATACCTTTGCCTATAATATGTTTGCGGTTTGTTTTTGGCTTGTTTTGAGGGGGTGGGGGTGTGGTGGTTGTTTTGTTTGTGTCGTAAACATTTTGGCCAGGAAACGATTCGTGACTGTGTGTATTGAGAATTGTGGGAGGGGGGTCGGTTCCTCTCTTTTGATGTGAAATTCCCATATCTGTCAACATGCTCGATGAGAACTGTTTAATAAATATATTGTTTCCATTTTTATCGCCTAGTAGTGTTAAGGCATACACACATTAGGTGTGGTGTGAGCGTTGAAAAATACCTATTTTGGTTCTCGGTTTGAATGTTTACATGGTGTTATGGCTCAGATTTAAACCACGATGTGCATCAAAGATAGTAATTAATTGAACAGAATCAAAAGTTCAAAGTAAAACATTCAATCAAGGAATATGATATTGACGCAGTGATGCAATGATTTTTATTACACTGTTCTATGAAATTCCCATCTGCAGAAACACTAAACCATGCGGAAAATGAAAATCCGTTGCGCACACATATAAATCTTTGAAATCGTTGACGGACTATTTTTAAATTAAAGCGAAATTTCACTGGAATTAACTACAAATCGTGCGCCGCAATTACAATTTTGAAGCGCAAGCGACAGCAAAATATCGTCCCCTGAGTTTCAATGTGTTCTATGTGCCAGTAGGCACATAGACACATTGGAACTCAAGGGGGGTAATAGTAACATCGGTTCCCCTGGCAAATTTGGTTGGCGATAAAATGTATTCTTTTTGTTGATAGTTGTCAAGTTGCTGATTGTCCTTCTAATAATGTTTTTTTTTATAGACGTGAAGGCGTGTAGTAAACACAGAACGACACACGCGTATGTCATTCTGTGTATTTATATTTCATTCTTTCTTCTCGTTGGTCTCCGTGCAGTTAACCCTTTACCTAACATGAAAAGCAGACGACACTTGCAAAAAAAATTCTTGAATAACTAATTTTTTTCATTTTTTGTCTCAAAAACATAGGTTATGACCCCTCGTAACGAGGGGTCATAACCTATGTTTTTGAGACAAAAAATGAAAATATAATGAAAATTTATTGGCGATTTTTGAGAATAGCGCTGGCCGGTTTTGGCCGTTACGTTGGGTAAAGGGTTAATGTACGTGATTGTTCCACGACATGGGTCATGTTAGAGGCATAATACTGAATCAACATTTCAGAATGAAAAGGAATATCATTACTTTGTCACAACACCCAAGGCTTGGAATTCTAGAAATTTCAAGGGTGCAACCAGTTTCCCTTTTCAATTTTCCTGAGAGTGTAACTACCACCGAAATCTGCCTCCAGTGAGAAGATGTGTTTATTTTTAAATATTTCATTGCAAGAATTAAAGAAGAAAGACAAGATGAGTGACGTTCGGTATCAATCATTTGATCTACTGGCAAATCTAATAGAACTGTTAATCTGTTTATTGACGAATTCGGAGGTTTGTAGGATCCTTTTAAGCTTCACCATCGAACCTTATAGTGGATGGCGGTTTAAACTTTCATGTTGATGTAGATAATAACACTGACACCTGCAAAATTGAAGACCTTCTACATTCAATGAATTTATTCCAGCATGTAACCGAACCAACCCATAAAGCTAGTCACACGATAGATCTGCTTATAACTTGAGATGCCGAATGTGATTTAATTCGCGAAACCAACCTTACTGACATGGCATTATCACTCCATTTTGCTGATGAGTTTAATCTCACCTTGCTGCGAGCGGCACCATGCAGGAAGAAAATCTCCTGCAGAAAATTTCGCAACATTGATGTGAAGAAACTCGGTGAGGCGATTTCACTCAGCAAAAATGAAACAAGCTTACGTGGGACTGTTGATGAAATGTTTAACCATTTTACATCGTCCATGCATAATCTTGTCCATCTACATGTCCCTGCTCAGACCCGGACCGTAACTATTCGGCCAAATACACAATGGTTCACGGATGATATAAGACATGCAAAGTCTCTACGCTGTAAACTTGAGCAATGGTGGCGGAATTCTAAACTTTGTGCTCACAGAGAAATGTACATTCACCAGAGAAATCACGTCAATAGGTTAATTACTGAAGCCAAGAAAAACTACTTTGCAGGCATAGTTAATGACAATATTAATAGACCAAACTCATTACCCACGGTCATAGATAAGCTATTACACAACGAGAAATCATCTGTGTTACCAGAACACACGTCGTTGTCCTGCTTAGCAGAATGTTTTTCAGTTATTTTCGCGAGAAAAATCGAGAATATAGTGGCAGGTCTAAGCAGAGACTGCGATGGCAGTGAGAGTTTACTGACCGACGTTAGGATATCCACACGGCCACCAGCTGCACCTAGACTTGATTCTTTTAAGCCATTAACGTTGGAAGAATTCAAGCTCATTGTGCTAAAGACCCCTTCTAAACAATGCGCTCTTGATGTTGTCCCCACTTAGCTGCTTAAAGGGTGCTAACCGGACATTGGACCTTGGCTGTTAAAATTTGTAAATTCCTCTTTAGTCTCCGGAGTTTTTCCATCCGCTTTTTAAAAAAACCTGGCTTGGGTCCAGAAATGCTAATCAATTACCGACCTGTGCCCAACCTTCCATTCACTTCGAAGGTCGTTGTGCGCGCGGTGGCGCCTCAATTAAATCAGTATCTGTCCAAGTATGGTCTGTCTGAACTTTTCCAATCTGCATATAGACCTAACTGCAGTACTGAGACGGCCTTCCTTCGTGTGCAAAATGATATCCTGATGTCCATGCATCCAATTTCCTGTCTGGTGTTGCTCGATCTAAGAGCTGCTTTCGGCACTCTCGATCACAACACTCTTCTCCACAGACTAGAACACAGAATAAGCATCACCCACGAGCAGTGCTCTTAATTGGTTTGCATCTTATCTCAATAACCGTTCCAAGAGTACTTGTATAAATGGCTCATTGTCATCCAAACTTACTTTAAAATATGGGGTCCCTCGAGGATCTGTACTCGAGCCTCTACTTTACGTGATATACGTTCTCTCTTTAGTTGACATCATCCGTAAATACCGTCTTTAATACCACTTTTATGCTGACGATACTTAGCTGTATATATATTTCAAGTCAGATATGGGAGTTGTGTGTCACGTAAACGGTATGAAGAGAGTGTTGCTGAAATCAATCATTGGATGAGCAGTAATTATCTTAAATTGAACGCTGACAAGCCTGAGGTTATATGCACAGGACTGCCCCACCAACTGTCTAACTTCGACAAGTCATCTATACACCTGGAACTTAAATAAGCGCTCCCTGAAATGTTTCATGACAGTGAAGTTACTGTTACTGATTATTATGTTTTAATGATTGCTATGCCTTGCAGTCCATTTCATCTAGTGAAACATGATGTGTCTGGTTGATAACGTACCCCAAACACATCCTCTCGTCCATGTAAAGCATGCTTCCCACGAATGTAAAAAAAACACTATCATCCACATGCAATATATGGGTATAAAACAAGAAATTTTGTCACTTCTTTTATCAATAAATGTTAACATGGCAAGGAGGAAACTGTCAGAGGCACTGAGATGTCAAATCATCGGCATGCATGCAACAGGCATGTCATTCACATCTATTGGAAGGCAACTTAGCTATAGTCATTCTGTCATCAGCAGACTTGTTCGAAAACAACAACAAACCAACGATGTTAAGTACCTGCCAAGGCCTGGAAACCCCCAAAAGACCTATCATCTGGAAGATCGGAGTCTGGCACGCCTCGTTAGGCGTGAACCCATTGGTTCCAGTGGTGTTTTGAAACGCCTTTGACTCCCAAACAGACGTTTTGCTACAAAACTGCTCGAAACCGTCTCAATGCACTGGGTATGAGGTTCAGAAGGGAGGGTCATCAAGCGTCTAGCTCTGTCCGATCAGCATCAAAGATGACGTTTGGAGTGGTGTATGGCACTACAACATTGGACTGTTTAGTCCAGGCACATTAGACATAAAAATGAGAAAGTAAGGAAAAAAATCGGAGAAAGCTGATTTTTTTATATGTTTCCGGGACACACATTGCGGATAAAGTGTGAAAAGTCCCCGCGAATCCGAGTTGAGCTTTTTTAGTTATAGCGTTTTTTTTGATGAAAAAAAAAATTTTTAAAAAAATTCGACCCAGCTCCATATTTCTCATTCTTATTCGCCTTAGTAGGGTGAGAATCATAAATATCGTACTGAATTATATTGAGAATACATATCCCCAACAGAAAATGCCAACTTTGTACCAATCCTCACACTCAATGGTGAAATATTCACGAAAATGTACAAAATTACGAAAAAAAATTTATTGTTTTCATACACACAACGGTACACAACGTCCATTAAATCAAATCTACGAATACTTTGGGAGTTAAATTATATATCAAAAATTGCAGAAAAGCAGTGGCTTTATAATGATATATAACAATAGTCATTTATTCCATAATGAACTGGTGAAACGTGTGAAATATTAACCATACCCCCTAAACTCAAATTCAAATGGCATCGACTTTTCTCATTCAAATACCGTATTATAGCATCATTGTTTCAATTTCCATGTTCGATTAAATCACATAATGTGGTGTTCGCCTACAGAGGTGACTGTACAACAGCTGACGCTGTCAATCAAGAAAGTGTCAACCATCTACTGTCAAAATTACACGAACTGCTCCAGAATGCGTCCGTAGGACGCACAGGAAAGCCTTGGGTACAATACTACGAGCAAATAGGTCTTCTCCAGTTGTTCTTGAGAGCAGAGCGCACAGGCGACTGGGAACTCCACACATATTGTGTTCGCAATATGATTCCAGTATTTCACGCAGGTGGTCATTTTGCATACGCAAAAAGTTCTCATCTCTATTTGCAGCAGATGAATGAGCTAACAGAAATAATGCAACAGGATGATTTGAAGTTGTTCACTGAGAAAGGTTACTTTACCATAAGGCGCTCAGATAAATTCTGGGACGGGATATATTCTGATCAGACCATAGAGCAGTGTTTAATGAGAATGTTCAAGCTCCCTGGTGGTCTCACACATGGCAGGGGAATAACCGATAGCACTGTTGCGAAATGGGTACATGGACTACCTCTTTGCCTTCCGATATGTAATGCTCTTGAAAATTTTGTTCATGTTCACACTGGTCATGGCGAACAACATCGGGATCTCCGTCAAAGTTCACAATTGACTGATGCCAATGATATCACCAAATTATTGAACTGGCTCAGAGTGCATTCCCCCTTTCAGAATAGAGATCCACTACAATTAGTCTCTACCAAGTTCGCAAAATTGGTGAATGTTGCGTATCGAATGTTGTAAGCAAAACGTTCAACAGCATCAAACTACGACGTGTTGACACTGTGAAGTCTTTCGCATCGATGGCAAATAGCATCAAAGTCCGTGGAAGTAAGGTAGTGATTGACCCCACAATTCTGTTCAACCGCATCACATGTGTTATTCAGTCACAAGCAGAGATGGAAGAGTATCTCAAATATGAACTCGCCCCGAAACCACCAGCATTGTTTGATTCTGCTGGAATGAGGAAGACACAGAAAAGCACGCTCGGTAAGATCCTCAAAACATACGGTTCCGAGCAAACTAAAATCCCAGAACATTCTCTGTTTGTTGTAGATGGTGGATTTTTATTGAGGGCAGTTGTATGGCCTAAACAGTCGTCATATAAGGACATATGTACATCATATTCCAATTATCTAGTGAGGCATTTTGGGGCGAACGTCGTGGTTGTTTTTGATGGTTATGCTTGTACAATGTCGACAAAGGGCATGGAACAAGCCCGTAGATCTAAAGACAGGTATTCCATTGATATCAATATCTCACCCGAGTTACCAGCCACCACACCCCAATCCGATTTCCTTGCAAATGCCAAGAACAAAACCCAACTGATCGATCTTCTAATGCAGGAGCTATCTGCTATCAATATTCAGTCCAAGCAGGCCGAGGCTGATGCTGATGTACTGATAGCCGAAACTGCACTTGACAGCGCTCAAGATGACAACAATGTTGTCGTTGTGGGAACAGACACAGACTTGTTAGTCATTCTTACCTCTCGAGTTCAACCGGGATGTAATATTCACATGATGTATTCCATTACCCCAAACTTACTAGTTTGAGTTAGTGAAATAGCAACCAAAATGGGTGACCATAGAAGCAACCTCCTTGTAGCACATTCTGTAAGTGGTTGTGACACTACTTCTGCACTCTTTCGAGCTGGTAAGAAGAAAGTATTCAGTACAATTGTCTCCGATGTTACTAGCGACTCACAACAGTATGTCAACACAATTTTGGCGGATGACAGTACACCAAGTGCAGTAGCCGCTGCCGGGGAACAACTTCTCCTGATCTTATACGGGAGTAAAACTGTTTCCTCTCTCGACCAATATAGATATGTCACTTACAAGCGTTATGTAGCAAAATCTAAACTGAATAAACCCATCGACCTAGCCTCACTCCCACCAAGCAGCGATGCTGCACAACAACATGTCTACAGATGTTATCTCCAGGTCCAACAATGGCTGGGCACTTCGCTTCCTCCGACGGATTGGGGGTGGTCGCTAGACAATGGACTTCTTGTACCGACTGCAGCCACAAAGCCATGTGCCCCCGATAACCTACTGAATCTGATCAGTTGTGGTTGCAAGAGTGCTTGTACAAAAAGGTGTGGGTGTAAGAAGGCAGGACTCTCTTGCTCAGGTTTGTGTAATTGCAGTTCGGATTCTTGTAACAACCACAGAAACACTGTCCTGTCGGAAATTTCTGAGTTCGATGAATAATATGTATATAGTTCATGTCATTTCTGTATATAGCGTTGATAATAGTCAATGTAACTTAATCCATGTTGATTGATTTGTACATTCTGTAAATATTATTTATTGATTTTTGTACATTCTGTAAATATTATTTATTGATCTAATGCTGCCAGACACAGACGTGTCTGTTCGGTCCCAAGCCCGAAAATAGTTGAGTTCTCATGCTGACGAATTTTATGCCAAAAGGGGAACTCGGCCAGAAGCAGAGGGGGTCTTCCATAATGTCTATTTTGTAAGCAATGATAAAAGTCTTCAAATGGTGGTGGATTTTTTATCGTCTGTCCAACTAACATCCCGTTCTGTACTACGACCCTTTGGGCAAATCCGTTAGGAAAAATCGTCATTTTTTGCGTAAATCCGATACTTTTTTGTGAATTTTCAATAATTTTTCGCAGAAATTGTCACAGAATGTACATTTTCCTCTAGGTAAATGTATATTAGACATTATGTAGCTCGAAATACGCGTAAACAAAAAATACAGTTGGATCAATTCGAGGTTATAAAGTTCGTGCGATTTTTTTTGATTTTTTTCAAACGCGTTTTCGAAAAAAGGCTGTAGAAAAAAAAGCTCAACTGGGATTTTAGGGGACTTTTGTCTAATCGTTCAGTGACATGTACTCGACACTCCCTGAAAAAATCAGCTTTCTCCGATTTTTTTCCCTAGTGAAACCTAATGTTCTTGGGCTATGTTAGGATGTGGAGGAGAATCCATTGGTCAGACAAGAGTAGGTTCCTGCTACACGTCACGGATGGTCGCATGAGAGTGTGGAGGCATCGAAATACTGTTTACGTGCCCAGGAACATTAGACCTACTGTCCCTTATGGAGGAGGATCAGTAATGATTTGGGGATGCCTCTCTCATGATTGTAAACTTGATATGGTGACTTACGTGGGAATCTCAGTGGTCATCAATACATCCGGGACATTCTCAATCCAGTTGTCGTGCCTCATTTTGACAACCACCCGTTGGCTACTCGTCTTGTATTCATGGACGACAATGCAAGGCCACATCGTTCTCATGCTGTGAGAGATTCCTTCACATCAACGCTATTGCAACACTACCTCCGCCGGCAATGAGTCCCGATTTGAATTCCATAGAACACGTCTGGGATATTCGTGGACGTCGCGTGCAAGCAATGGGTCCGCATGTACATAATTTGGCCGATTTGGAAGCCGCATTGCATAGGAGTGGTAGCAGTTGCCTCTGGACCATATTAGAAGGCTTACTGACGAATTAGGAGAAGGGTTTAGGCTGTCATCTGGGCACGTGGTGGATAGACTCGCTACTGACGTCAGACACTGCTATTGTGTTCAGGAGACCATCAGTTACATTTTATGTCAGTAATTACCAGCATTGTTTCATCATGAATAGTTTCAGCACCATACTTGTCGAGAGAACATTTTTCGCTCAAAACGATTTGTGACAGATATGTGTACATGTAATTAGCGCCATTAAAATACTGCATATTTTCATCATTGTGTTGTTTTTCATTTGTCAACAGACCATTCTTTCCGCAAACAATCACTTTTGGCCATCTGAAAGATAGCATGAAAGTAATGACAATTTTACTTAACACCAGGGGGGTGCTTAATTAAGTTCCATGGGTATATGTTAATCGAGGGAATTTGAAATTTCGCCCAATACTGTTGTTCGCAACCTTGGGTATTTCTTGGATGAGAATCTTGCCGCGGACAAACATGTCATGCAGGTTTGTCGCACGGCATTTTTTCATCTATGGAATATCAGCGAGATACAACCAGTTAATTATTGATGTGAAAACTGCAGATCATCGTGTGCATGCTTTCGTTACGAGTCACCTTGATTACTGTACCTCACAACTGTTTAGGTGTAAAAAATCTTTAGTTGATAAGCTTCAGAATGTCCAAAATTGCGCAGCCAGGGTTGTCACTCGTAACCGCAAATTCTCCAGAATAATCCCGATTCTTAGGGACCCTCACTAGCTTCCTGTCCAGCAGAAAATACAATATGAAATTATATTTGTCACCTTTAAATGGATTAACAACATCGCACCGTCATACCTGACAGAGCTTATATCACCTTATGCGCCAAGCCGTAACCTACGCTCAGCCGACTTGAACAATCTTGCCCAGCCACCCTCTAAACTTGTATCCGCTGAAGAAAGGGCATTTTCGGTTGCAGCCCCAGCACTTTGGAATTCCCTGCCATGTCTTTTAAAATCAGAAGAACGTATTGAAACCTTTAAATAGGGATTAAAATCTCCTTTATATCGAAAAGCTTTTCACTTGGAAATGTAACTTTGCACTTTTCTCTCATTGTAAAGTCATACAGCACCTTTAGGTGGATTTTAGGCTTAACCCTTTACCCAACGCAGACGATATCAAAATTTATTATTTTAAATATTATTTTTTTTAAATCTTTCAAAAACTTTCAACAAAACCATATCATGTGACCCATCGTTGGAACGAGCTCGTTCCAACGAGGGGTCACATGATATGGTTTTGTTGAAATCTTTTGAAAAATAATATTTTTTCAACTGCTGAATTTGCATATTACGCGGGCGGATGCTGGCGATTCGTTGTGTAAAGGGTTAAACATTATTACTTATTATTATTATCTTCCAAGTTATAAAGCCTAACACTCATGTGACCCACTCAGACATTACTTTAACTCTTTTGTCAGGGAATAGTCTGACAAAGAGAATTCTCAACGCGTAATACTTCTCACGAAGTTTACCAGAATATTTGCTACCAGACTAGAGGATAATAATTTTGAAACTGCTCTTGGGAATGGGTTGAAAGTTTTTTTTCAGAAGGAGATAATGTTTTTTTATATATATATTTTGTACCCATTCACCAGAATAAATTCACGAACCTGATGGAAAATACCTTGATGCCACTTCTTCCACTATGTAGTGGTAATTGTCCAGTTAGAGGTTCGGAATCGTAATCACTGCTGTAAACCTATCGCTGTAGTCTTCATTGTACGACAAAGTTCGACTGTGTGATTTCGAGTCTAATACTTAATGTCACAGTCAGACTTGATTGTCTTGCTTTTATGCCTGAAATATTTTTTTAGTGCGGGGGGGGGGGGGGGGTGGGGGGGGGACGGGTAGATTGTAATAGTAATTTTATTAGTTCTACAATCAAAATAAACACAATATAGCCTACAGTGGAGAGTGGATTGTAACGAAATCACCCGGGGAGTGGAATTATCACCCAAAGTATCACTATCAAATTCTGTACATTTGGACAAAGAACACAAGCAATGTTTCAACCAATAGAACGTCGAGATGGACACACAGAGTTGGCTAAAATGTCGACTGTAGTGGCCTTTTGCGGTCTGTCGTGCTGTCGATTTGAGTCGCCTGTCGTGCCAAAGCGTTGATTGTGGAAAAGGACATTCCAATCGTTATACCTCTCTTTGGGAGATATAACAACTGGAGCGTCTGTTTTAGGACTTCACTCTGCTGGCGAGAGGCTCTGTAATGTGCGAAGCCTACATATCTGATGATAGCTAGCCTATGTTTTCCTATACAGGAATTAATTTTCTAATTTGGTTATAACTATGGAGCGACGTCGAATAATTTAAGTTGCCCCTTCCCCAAATACAGCAGTGAACACCGTCGCTGACAATTATGCTCAACTGGCAGGATTGCTAAAATTTGCGCTGCTATAAAAAAATTTAAGCGAGCATTAGGCGGACAGTAGGCGTGCAGCTGGTTTTGAAAATACCGGACTCGCCACAAGGAAATCTCGTGTCGTGTCACATACGTAAATGTATCCATGGCCATTAAAATGCTTGGTCTCGTAAATCACCACACTTTAATGTAAACGTTTCAAGGTGAGCGGTAAACTTTTCACAAAAGCAATTGGGAATGAACCTTCCAAGTCTTTTTTTGTCAGAATTCACTGAGGATATCGTGCTCTGGCAACGACGATATCATTGGTTGTATACTTAGTCTTTGGGAGGAGACCAAATACGGCACAAAATAAAATTATTTCACGCCCATAGTGCTATGAGTTGGAATCATGTGATCTCAACTCTCCAGATCTAGCTGAGAAAATATCACTTCTTGCCCTAATGTTCATGATGTTGTTGTCAGTTTGTCAATACTGCAAGTTTGTTTCGACAACAAACGCCCACAAGGACGAATGTGCCAGCATACCGATTACGTCTGTAAAACACGAGCCGGCTGAACCCGCAGGTTTCAGTTCATTTTGTCTATGTGTTAAGAACATATAGTAAATGACATATAACCCTTTACCCAACGAAGACGATATCAAAATTTATTATTTTAAATATTATTTTTTTAAATCTTTCAAAAACTTTCAACAAAACCATATCATGTGACCCATCGTTGGAACGAGCTCGACGAGCTCGTTCCAACGAGGGGTCACATGATATGGTTTTGTTGAAATTTTTTGAAAAATAATATTTTTTCAACTGCTGTATTTGCATATTACGAGGACGGATGCGGGCAATTCGTTGGGTAAGGGGTTAAGGCTCCTTAACATGGTAAATTACCGTAACTTTGTAGTACACCACTGACCACAAATAGTCCCTGTCTGTATCAGCGGGTTCAGCATAACTTCCCATTGATCATTCTTTGGGGTCTAAAGAATCAGTTGCTAAACCTATTGATTTTGAAAACATTAGGCGAATAATGGATAAGGTTTATCTAAACTATGTTGTTCTTCTATTCCCACATATTCTCCTCCATTATTGACTTTTTCCGGCGGACAAGTCAATACGATAGAACATGTGCCAGCGAGGACTCAACGTATTCGCCCCTTTGCCGCCTAGACTTAGGGACGGGAGTTCACAGATGCCACTACTCCAGTTCCCTCTCAGAAAAATAGTTTGATCAATTTATCCACAAACACGATAAAAACGTTCGGCGGTTTTTGCCGAGTTTTGCGGTCTGGTTTTTCGGTTTGCCCCCAAAACCGGAAGCGAACCGGGAAACCCCAAAACTGCCCATCTCTACATGGAAGACACGATGAGGTAAGCAAAGTCCCAGAGGCGATATGAGTTTAAACATTAGACTCATCCCATCTTGCCTTTGTATTCCCAAAGAACTTCTAAATTTTCATTCATTCTAAAGGCCTCAGTCTTATTATAAAATGAGACTGGACTACAAAACGATTAAAACAGAGGGGTTGGACTTCTAGCACAAATTGTTATCCACATTAACTGCACACGTATTAACATAGAACGTGACGAATGATACAGTTAAAGTGGAAATAAAATAAAAAGAAACTCATTCTGGATGGGAAAGAATGAAATGATTTGCACATAACTTGACATATGGAAAAGTATACTATCACAATGCAGGTATTATAATAGTGGGTCGCAGGGCTGTTAACGGTTTTCGGGTTTGTGTAATTATGTATACGATCGACTCCTCAGCAACATGCCATGATTTGCTCTTGGCGACAAATGCACGAAAGCAACACGCATGGTGTATAATGCGTAGAGGACAGTCATTTTCAATCGCATACTGTGTGATGTTGAACAAGATATAAAGCCTGCCGATTAGAAGCGCGGGTATCATGGGCACATTTTTTTCGGAAAAATGGACAAGGGAAGTAACCATACTCAATTTCGACAGAATCAACCTATGCATAAACCTCTCCACACCTTTTGCCGAATACAGTATCCCGTCTTAACACGGGTAATTGGCAGTTAATTTATAAAATGATGAATGGATCACCGTGCAATTAGAAAAATCCTTACAGAACACTGAAATTCCGGTTCGCCCTTTCCATTCAAATCGATGCCACGGTTGCCGATACATGTTTGTTTTAACATAATAAAGATACCCCGATAACTCACATTGCAAGCCAACTAACTGTAGACCTATAGCGAACAACAAACCACTTTAATCAATATTGAATGCACGAGGAAAAATGCGTCGGATGTGGCAGGAAATACGTACTGTGTCCATTCTTGGTACAATTACCCAAAGGATTGTGCATACACCTCATTGTTCATCTATATCCATTTTGTGGCACAATTATGTTAATACTGAACGCGATTAATGCTACAGGAAGAGTAAAATAAAACTGGTTCGACATCGTAAAGGTAGTATTTACACACAGTTCAGGGATCAAACCTATAGTGGCCACCAGCTGCCACAAGTGAACATCTTTATTTGTTTTATCGGAGGCATATTTTATGACCGCTCACTGGAGGGGTCATAATCTTTGATTCCGAGACAAAAAGCGAAAAAATAAAATTGGAATGGCAAGTTTTCAAATATGGTTGGTTGTATAAGGCCGTTTAGGGCTAATATTTATTTATGTATTATTATTTTATTTAAGGTCCCTTTCAACATATGAACTCAAGTTTAATAAATCCTTTATTCCTATCATGACCAGCGGCACCTGTGTTGAGCAAAACACTTAATCCAAATTGCCCTGTGGCGCTGTGTACTAAGCCCCATTGCACGCCTACGGTGAACTTGCCCGCAACTGCTGCTAAATATGCATGTGTAGTTAGTACGTTGGGTAGTCTGACAGTGGCTCACCGCTGCTAGGTGGTTTTCGTCGGGTCCTTTTATTGGTAAAGCAGAACTTGTTTACCGTAGAAACAGGCACTGCTCTACTTTCTAGGTTCCGACGGGCATATCGTCGGGATTAAAAGCACCACAAGAACGACATTATTATGTCAGCTATATCGAGTATATAGAGGATATCTACGCTAGTTTTGTGAATGTCGAAAATTATCTCTTGTGTTTGGAACTGAAAGTTTTATTTTTAACGAGCGCTTGCGCGAGTGAAAAATAAAACTTTCTGGTCCACACAATCGAGAAAATTCCCGATATTCACTAAAATAGCGCAGATGTTGTTTTTATTAAATGCTACGTGACATCTTACTGCACAATATTCAATCCAATTCGACTGCAAACAGTTTCAAATTGCCTGTTGATCTGCTAATCGTTCCTTCAAGGCGACGTCATGCGCCGAAGCGTACCGTCATTAAGGAAGCTACTGAAAAAATCATAGTGTGGACCTGAAAGTATTATTTTTCACTTGCGCAAGCGCTCGCGAAAAATGAAGCTTTCAAGCCCACACTCATGAGATAATTCCCGAAACTGACTAAAACAGAGTAGGTCTTCGTTTTTTAGTACATGCTACGAGACATTTTATTGCACAGTATTCAGTCCAGTTCGGCCCCAAATGCGTACGTTTCAAAATAATAACACAGATCAGCTGATCGTTCCGTCAAGGGGACGTAAAGAGGCGTCACGCGACGTCATTTGGGAAGCTACTGAAGGATATTCCTCGACATCCATCTAGTCGATGGATATCGAGAATATATTTTAGATAATTTACGATTATTCACATATAATAAAAAGAAAATACGTTTGAAATCAGAGAAAGAAAACACAGTAAAATAAGCAAGAAAATGTAGCCTAATACATTTCGTCATAAAGAGGGCGAGCAGTGTTGATTTGTTCCTTGTTAAAGACATTCTACAGTTAAAACTAGAAGTCCTGTCACGAACTGTGCGCTTAGCTAGGCTTACTTGCGCGTAGGAATTGCGCGCAATTCCCATATCGAATGACACCCAAAGCACGGCAGGTTCTCCTGGTAACTCATAGAAAACACAGGCAATGTTTCTGCCAATGGGCCTCCGGCTTACCCGGAAGTCCATTGGCTGAAACATTGCATGTGCACAGGCCATATGTAAAGAATTTGCTAGCTTTACAATGGTCATAACGCATAGATTAACGCGCATATGGACCTGCTATTTGTGCGCACTTCATGACAGGACTTCTAGTTTAACTGTATGTGGATCAAGAGCTCTAGCCGAAGAGGAACATAACCTGTTAAGTATTCGTAAAATTCCAACCGGATGCTCATTATGCACACGGACGTACGGTTTCCACATACGTGTAGACTGCTGAGTCCGGCACCATTTCCATGGCCTCACATTCAGGTGCTTGAGAACGTAATTCTATAACGATTCTTCAAAGTTGCTATTCACCATAAAATTTATACCTCCTAATTACCTTCGAGGCTTTTACACTTCTGCATCACAATAGGACTATAAAATATAATAACGGGAGTTTATAATGCACGTTGGCGTTGTTTTACTTTTATATTATTTTTCCTAGATCAAATAGAGGAATTTAATATGAGCAGCTGTTAAATGTGTTGAAAAGCAATAAAGTAAATAAACTGCATACTTTATTCTCTTGTATTAATGTGCAATGTGACAACTAAATTGATTTCCCGATTTATCAAAACTTGCTTTTCTGTTAATTTTATCCCGTTAAATTGCAGATAACAAATCTGCCTTTGAGCTTAGAGTTTCCCAAACAGTTCCATTTGCATATTCTGAGAAGAGAGAAATGAAAAGTTCTGACTTAAAAATCTGCATTGATCCTGAGCAATAAATAACGGTCTACTTCAAACGGAGATGTGGCACACCTTACTTATTCCCAGTTCCTTATTTGACATTCGTTATCAACCGATAAAATCGGTTGAGAGCGAAAGTCGAATAAGGAACTGGAATAAGTAACGGTTGTCACGTCTGTACTTCAAACATCGTTCTTTTTTCCGGAAGTCAATTGTGACAGTGTCTGCAGAATACAATAATCAGTGTCTCCAGCTCGTCATTTGGCGTCTACAGTTAAAACTAGAAGTCCTGTCATGAACTGTGCGCTTAGCAAGGCTTAATTGCGCGTAGGAATTGCGCGTAATTGTCATATCGAATGGCATACAAAGCGCTGCGGGTTCTCCTGGTTACTCATAGCAAACACAGGCAATGTTTCTGCCAATGGACCTCCGGGTTACCCGGAGGTCCATTGGCTGAAACATTGCTTGTGCACAGGCCATATGTACAGAATTTGATAGCCGTACTATGGTCCTAACGCTTAGATTAACGCACAGATCGACGGGCTATTTGTGCGCATTTCATGACAGGACTTCTAGTTTTAACTGTATATGTTGTCATGCACCAGGAAAACGTAAACTGTAATCACAAATAGCGTGTTTCTTCTTGTGCATATACCACTAATAAATTAG
The DNA here is from genome assembly GCA_031216915.1 of Pictodentalium vernedei. NCBI lineage: Eukaryota > Metazoa > Mollusca > Scaphopoda > Dentaliida > Dentaliidae > Pictodentalium > Pictodentalium vernedei. The sequence continues at coordinate 164,944,462 of CM062289.1, read as the reverse complement.
CTTAAGCACTGCAGATGTCGCCTTGATGCACTAAAGGCACGAAATAATTACTACACCGATACCGATATGGAAATTAAATACATCAGAAACATGTTTATAGTTTTGAATCGACGAGCTGCGAATCAATAGGTCAAAATTATATTCAGTGCATATATGCTTTACTTTAATCATTACTGATGCATCTCCAGTGAGAGATTTTGACTCCTAGAGTGGTTAAAACACTGGACGTCAAACCGAAAGGTCCGCTGTTCGATCCGAGCGATGGGTAACTGTGTTGTCTTCCCGGACAAGGCATGTAATCCCTATTGCCCACCCGGAGGAATGGTGGCGCTGTGCACTGAGGGGTATTGCATGTCAGTGTTGCACTTGCCGTCAACCATCGCTAGCCCTGCTAATGCAGAGATAGTACGTTGTGAAGTCTGGCAGTTGCTCGAAACGTTGGTCGGTGGTTCTCTTCGGGTAATCCGGCTTCCCCCATGCGTAAAGCCGTCCTACATGAGGTTACCCTGGCTATCGGGCGTGTCGTTAAACCACAATAAGCCAGGACTCTTGAAGGTCGATTGTCAATGAAAGCAAGAAATGTTTCTCAACCGATAATCGTGATTTGATTTGACAGAATCTTTCATGGAATTACAATTCCATATGTTTATTTTCCAAATATACACTTGGAACTTAATTAAGCACCCCTATTTTTCGCAGTGGTGTTAATAGAAACTGTCATTACTTTCATGCTATCATTCAGATGGTCAAAAGTGATTGTTTGCGGAAAAAATGGTCTATTAACACAATGATAAAAATATGCAGTATTTTAATGTCGCTAATTACATATATATGTCACTAATGTTTTTGATGAAAAAATGTTCTCTCGACAAGTATGGTGTTGGAACGATCCATGATGAAACAATGCCGGTAAATACTGACAAAAATGTAACTTGTGATCTCAGAATACAATAGCAGTGTCTGGCGTCAGTAGCGAGTGTATCCACTACGTGCTTGGGCGGCAGCCTAAACACTCCTCCTAACGCTACCAGTGACCCTCCTGATACTGTCCAAGGTAGCTGTTGCCACTCCTCGTGCAATGCAGCTTCCAAGTCGGCCACAGTCGGTACAGGTGGATCCCATGCTTGCACATGCTGTCCAAGAAAGTCCCAGATGTGTTCTAAGGGATTCAAATCGGGGCTCATTGCAGGTCAAGGTATGGTTGTTATTACGTTATTCGGACGGAATGATCTCAAAGCATGGGAACGATGTGACCGTGCATTGTCATCCATGAATACAGGACGAGTAGCCAGCTAGTGGTTGTCAAAATGAGGCACGACAACCGGATTGAGACTGTCCCGGATGTAGTGTTGACCACTGAGATTGCCACACGGCCACCACTGGGGAGCCAAAGGCGTTTCAAAACCCCACTTGAAGCAAAGGGTTCTCGCTTAACGAGGCGTGCCAGACTCTTATCTTCCTGCAGAGAGGTCTTTTGGTGTTGTCCAGACCTTGGTCGGTCATTAACATTGTTTGTCTGTTGATGTTTTCGGACAAGACTGCTGATGACAGAATGACGATAGCTAAGTTGCCTTCCAATAGCTGTGAATAGCATGCCCGTTGCATGCATGCCAACGATTTGCGATCTTAGTGCCTCTGTGGTGCCTCTGACAGTCTCCTCTTTGCCATGTCAATATTTATTGATAAAAGAAGCAACACATTTTCTTGTTTTATACCCAGATATTGCATGTGGATGATAGTGTTTATTGTGACATTCGTGGAAAGTATGCTTCACGTGGACGAGGGGATGTGTTTGGGGTACGCTATCAACCAAAAACATCATGTTTCACTAGATGAAATGTACTGCAAGACATAGCAATCAGTAAAACATTTCAGGGGGTGCTTAATTAAGTTCCAGGTGTATATTATGAATGAAGACTCAGCACAGTTGTAGTCTTATTATTAGGTCACATTTTGCAACTAATAGTGGTATTTTTGATATTTTGAAGGTGAATTAAATACTTGTTAATCAGTAACTGGAACACGAAATAATATCTGTATACCTCTGTAAGTGACAGGTCATGTACATTACATCAGAAGAATTGATAGTAGGGCATGTAGTACAAGAGAAATCGATTGTCGGTAAAGTTATAAGCCATAGCTGTTGCTCAGTGCTTACGGCATTGGACTTAAAACGGAAAGGGCCACTCTTCGATCACCGCAAGGGGTAAGTGCTTTGCGTCCTTGGGCGAGACTATTAATCCGATTGCTTACGCCGTGTAGTAAGGCCAACTTCAGGTCGGTGGTGTACTTGTCATCAACCAATATTAATCCTGCATGTACGGAGTTAGTGCGCTTTACAACTGTTGCCGTGGAACTAAAATTATCCTACAATAGATATGTATTGTGTCCACAATTACCTTAATGCTGTGTGTATTGATGGAGGGGGGGGGGGGGGGGGGGGGGGGGGCTTGAAGTAAAGTTTGTTTCTTGCAACTGCAGTATACAAGAGCGGGCTTAGTCACGATTAGTTTACTTTACAATCTGTAGAACATTGCAAGCTTTCGAAATACGTTTTCGAGACACCGCACACGCCTACGTCTTTACGCACGGAAGGGAAAGACTCTCAAAAGTTTAACTATTAAATTATTAAATCATATTACTTTTAAGCTTCTGTATCTGAATCAGTGGAAGCACTGAAGTTTAAACAACGCGCCGTTTACAGCGCACAGTCGTTTCGGAATACAAGACAAACATTATGTTTCAAGTTCAAGGTAACCGTATACACTTTCCTGTGAAACGACCTACGTTTTGAAAGTAAAATCTGAAACTAAAAGGCTAGGTTATCAAATTATTGATAATACAGCTCAGAATTGTAAGACAAATCTATCATCACCATGGAGATATAACCTTAGAAAAAGAGCGTGATTCTGATAAAACAGTTGTACATTAACATAATGGTGATAATTACATGTTACATGCGAGTCGATATATAGCCTTAGAAACAGGAGCGAGATTGTGATAAATATTTGTATATTAACATAATGGTGATAATTACATATTATATACGTGTATTTGAGAATCATTGTATATAATGATAAACAGTATCGCATGAACACTATAGGGGATCATAGCCACCGAAACCCACGGCTCTAACGGTTTCGCCGAATGAGGCTACGGACGTCATGTATTGGAAGATCATTGAATATAGTGCTGCAACCTTGGGCTCTTAGGATTAGGAGTAGTGGTAGAGGCTAGTGATGGTGATCATGGTTGGGTTACAAGGCTGTTCAAAAGTAATGGTGCAATCTAGCAATCGAGAAATGACCAGTAACTGTTACGAAGACCCATCAGAAGGCAGATAGAGTGAATGGTGAAAGTCCTCATAGGCCAAACCTAAGGAGCTGATATGCAAGACGTTAAGGAGCGTGATAAGAGCCGCTACCAAGATAAGTCGCCCAGCGTACGAATAGTCACTATATATCACCAGTACTCAGCTGTAGTAGCAGGTAACAACTGTGCTGAAGGGGGTCAGCATTGGAGGGATAAAGAATACTACTTCTAGTGTGAAAGCAGTAGAGACGGCGGTGACCGAAGCAGGAATCTCGTTGGCAATGTATAGCTGATAGCAATGAAAAGAGGCAATGATAGACTATAACAGTGTCAGTGTTCCCAAGAGAGTTACCAAACAACACAGTATCTCCAGTACTGACAGTCCGCTCCGCTGTGCAGTGGAGCCCACTAGTCCCCGAAGAATGTTCCCCAACAATCCCCTAAGAATGGTGCCCACCAGTCCCTAAACAGTAGTCTTCGTATGTCTGCACATGTATATATGTGCGCTACATGTGTTGTGCGCACATTGTGCACTGAAACACATACATATTTAGACTTCACGTGTGAAGGCAGTCTCACATACGTGGATAGAGATCGCACTCGCCTCAGCCTGATCAAGTTAGACACATCTGTTTTTGTAGATGGGCTACAAAAGCGTGTCCGAGAGGATAATGATAATTGAGGTGTGTCTCATGTCAGAGGTTCCAGGATCGATCCTCAGTCGGAAAGGTTATCGGGGTATACGAACACACTGTGGCGTTCATGCTGTCACAGCGAACCATTCTATCGGACCGGGATATACAATGTCTGCCCATGTGCGTAGAAAGACACACAAATATTTTCGTAGTACTCGAGAAGCCGATACGGTACCAATACGGTATTCATACCGCATACAAGGTCTAACGAACTAAAGGGTAGTGTTAATATAAGATGTATATCTTGTTAGACAATCCTTGAAAACGAAATAAGTTTAAAATTAAGAACTATAGGCAGATATGGGTTCAGACGAATGAAAGGACATGAATGGACCCTCTCAGATTTGGTCGTACCAGTCTGTTGGCAGAAGATACGTACCTTTTGGTATTTTACAGCAATAAGAATATCCTTAGTAGAGTTAAGGACAGACAATACAGATACAACCAAAAAATAAAAACAGTAAAACAATATATTCATTCCAAGTAAAAACTCTATTGGCTACCGCATTACACCCGATACATTCAACGTGACCACAAAAACAAAACAATTGCATAGCACCTGCAGGGGCGTTTACGATAAGGATTTAGAGAGACCAAGAGTTGTTCCATAGGCTGAAATGGATCCAAATGTTAACGGACAGACCATACTGTACTACCAAAGTACTTCAATTCACACGAACACAACACCCTGCAATGTTCCCGATCGATATTGCACAACGTGCGATCCCATAATGACCACTTTCCACTTCCAGTAAATAAAATAGACGATACAAACACGCATTACCATAACAAATGTACGCATACCAAAACAACATATCACCATGGTGATGATTTCCATAATTACCCATAACACACCAAACATATACCGCACCACTGTGTCACGGGTTCAACAAGGAGGTCAATAAAAATAGCATAAACATCCTTCTTCTACTGCTGCCACTCTTTGCAAACGTGTTAGGCGTGGTACAGTCTGTCATCTAGAAGGGTGTATATTACCCTTTTGACATCCTGATAAACGAAATACTAAAGAATACAGATGTTTTGACGATGTTATATTTTTTTACTTTTCATGGAACTTGCATTTCTCTGTGGGCTCTCAAAGACGGAGTGCACTCAAAGCTTTGTTGTCCGAAAATACTTCGCTTTATATTTGCAGTACGTGGAGAGTGTATTATCATTAAATCACCCACAGAGTGGAGAATCCACCCGAGAAATAATTGCAAATTTGTTGCAAAGCATACCCATCACAAGCAAAGTTCCAGCCAATGGACCTCCGGGTTAAACCCGGAGGTCCATTGGCTGAAACTTTGCTTTTGTTTTTTGTCCATATGTATAGAATTTGAAAGTGATACTTTGGGTGATACCCCACTCCGCGGGTGTTTTAGTTACAATCAACTCTCCACGTACTGTGTAACACTCAAATATTCTTGTTCTACCCTTTTATAGGTCTGTATGCATTTCTACAGTACCTATCTCACTACAATAGGAGGGTAGGCTAAAAAGCAAACGGAAGTCGCTGCATTACACCATGATACACGTAGCCCGCTACAATGCATAGCCTAAAGGGATGTCAAAATAAACAACCGCTTGTCAATTGTTGACTGAAATGAGCACAGAACCAATAAAGCAACTAGAGGGGTGTCATTTGTGTGCAAAGCACACTATAGTATATCCCCGCATTCGCATTTGTGATTATTGTCGGGGCCGAATCAAAAATCCAAAACCTTTATGCACATCTACAGACCCTATGAATGAACATGAACACACTTTCAATGTTTCGAATTGAAACCCCTAGGAGTTTTTCGCCGGAAACCATTCCTCTAACGACAAAAGTGGTGCCCCTTGCGCCCCTCGGGGCCAAATCAAAAATCCAAAACCTTTATGCACATCTACAGACCCTATTGATTAACATGAACACACTTTTAGTGTTTTGAATTGAAACCCCTAGGAGTTTTTCTCCGGAAACCATTCCTCTAACGACAAAAATGGTGCCCCTTGCGCCCCTCGGGGCCGAATCAAAAATCCAAAACATTTATGCACATCTACAGACCCTACTAATGAACATGAACACACTTTCAGTGTTTTGAATTGAAACTCCTAGCAGTTTTTCGCCGGAAACCATTCCTCTAACGACAAAAACGGTGCCCCTTGCGCCCCTCGGGGGCCGAATCAAAAATCCAAAACCTTTATGCACATCTACAGACCCTATGAATGAACATGAACACACTTTCAATGTTTCGAATTGAAACCCCTAGGAGTTTTTCACCAGAAACCATTCCTCTAACCACAAAAGTGGTGCCCCTTACGCCCCCAAGGGCCGAATCAAAAATCCAAAACCTTTATGCACATCTACAGACCCTATTGATTAACATGAACACACTTTTAGTGTTTCGAATTGAAACCACTAGGAGTTTTTCTCCGGAAACCATTCCTCTAACGACAGAAATGGTGCCCCTTGCGCCCCTCGGGGGCGAATCAAAAATCCAAAACCTTTATGCACATCTACAGACCCTACTAATGAACATGAACACACTTTCAATGTTTCGAATTGAAACCTCTAGGAGTTTTTCGCCGGAAACCATTCCTCTAACGACAAAAGTGGTGCCCCTTACGCCCCCGAGGGCCGAATCAAACATCCAAAACCTTTATGCACATCTACACACCCTATGAATGAACATGAACACACTTTCAGTGTTTCGAATTGAAACCCCTAGGAGTTTTTCACCGAAAACCATTCCTCCAACGACAAAAGTGGTGCCCCGAGGGCCGAATCAAAAATCCAAAACCTTTATGCACATCTACAGACCCTATGAATGAACATGAACACACTTTCAATGTTTCGAATTGAAACCCCTAGGAGTTTTTCGCCGGAAACCATTCCTCTAACGACAAAAGTGGTGCCCCTTACGCTCCCGAGGGCCGAATCAAAAATCCAAACCCTTTATGCACATCTACAGACCCTATGAATGAACATGAACACACTTTCAATGTTTCGAATTGAAACCCCTTAGTGTTTTTCGCCGGAAACCATTCCTCTAACGACAAAAGTGGTGCCCCTTAACCCCCCGAGGGCCGAATCAAAAATCCAAAACCTTTATGCACATCTACAGACCCTATGAATGAACATGAACACACTTTCAATGTTTCGAATTGAAACCCCTAGGAGTTTTTTCGCCGAAAACCATTCCTCTGACGACAAAAGTGGAGGCCTCTTACGCCCCCGAGGGCCGAATCAAAAATCCAAAACCTTTATGCACATCTACAGACCCTATGAATGAACATGAACACACTTTCAATGTTTCGAATTGAAACCCCTAGGAGTTTTTTGCCAGAAACCATTCCTCTAACGACAAAAGCGGTGCCCCTTACGCTCCCGAGGGCCGAATCAAAAATCCAAAACCTTTATACACATCTACAGACCCTATGAATGAACATGAACACACTTTCAATGTTTCGAATTGAAACCCCTAGGAGTTTTTCTCCGGAAACCATTCCTCTAACGACAAAAGTGGTGCCCCTTACGCCCCCGAGGGTCGAATCAAAAATCCAAAACCTTTATGAACATCTACAGACCCTATGAATGAACATGAACACACTTTCAATGTTTCGAATTGAAACCCCCTAGGAGTTTTTCGCCGGAAACCATTCCTCTAACGACAAAAGTGGTGCCACTTACGCCCCCGAGGGCCGAATCAAAAATCCAAAACCTTTATGCACATCTACAGACCCTATGAATGAACATGAACACACTTTCTATGTTTCGAATTGAAACCCCTAGGAGTTTTTCGCCGGAAACCATTCACGGACGGACGGACGGACGAACGGACGGACAGACGGAGACGACCAATATCTCCCCGCATTTTTTCAAATGCGGGGATAAAAATATACATTAATTTTGGACGCACTGTAACTTCTCACAAGAATCAACAGAGTCCACCCATTCTAGCAAGTGCAACTGCGTGAGGTGTCAAGCACACGGCAAAATTAAAAGAAAGTTGATCACTATTGTATCCAAACCATCTGTCTCTTTAACCCTTGTACTGCCACGCCCACTTTTGCCATATATAAAGGACATCTATGTACGCCTCTATGCGGGGACATTTGGTAAGATTTATGACATAGTTGAAACTCTGTCATCTGATTAATTGTTGGAAAGATCTTTCTGAGCACTTTCCAGCAATTAATTAGATGATAGGTTAGATCTGCGCATACCAGAACGTATAGATAATCATCATAAAGTAGGTGACAATAGTCGCTTTCGGTAGCGTAAGTGTTAACTTTAACCCTTTACCTAACAAATCACCCGCTTCCGCCCGCGTAATATGCAAATTTAGCAGTTGAAAAAATTAATTTTTTCAAAATATTTCAACAAAACCATATCATGTGACCCCTCATTGGAACGAGCTCATTGAGCTCGTTCCAATGAGGGGTCAAATGATATGGTTTTGTTAAAAAATTTTGAAAAATTAAAAAAAATTATATTTAAAATAATAAATTTTGATATCGTCTGCGTTGGGTAAAGGGTTAAAACACTGGAACAAATGCACTCAATGTATGCTGTCCTGGCAGGTATTTCACCCAATGCGGACCAACCTAAAATTTACCACTGATATTCCAGTACTCAATAATCGTCCATTGATTTTACACATTTAAACCAGTGGTATCCAGTCAGTGTGTGATTTAGTCAAGTGAAAGTTAGGTCACGAGCAACCTAAAGAAATAATCTTCATTTTTGTGATGATGACACTTGGAAAGAAAGAATAAGAAGAGAGGCACCTACAGTCTTTGATTAGGTACAATAAGTACTCATGCGTGAATGCAAGGAAGTAGACGTCTTCACAAGCGGTTGAACGTCGCGATGGGAAAGTTGAATTTTCTGTACGACACAAAGGAGATAATTCTTGTATCTCTAAAAAAAACAATAGTTTGTGTTTCTTTTATGTGTGTTTCGACGTTTTAATTACAATTAAAACACACACAGGCTCCGAAAACGCGCGTTGATATCTATCAAATCATTTCCGGCATTCCCTTATATCTATTGTGACAATGGTAATGAAAAATGTTTGTTGGAGATTTCCTAATGCAGTAGAATTTAATAAGTATAAAAATAAGATTTCCAAAAACTAAAATATCGATTTGAGTATCCATTCGGTTGCATTTTATACCATCAACTTGGCAATGGCGTAAAAACATCGTTTCTTACCCATCTGCCAACATGACGGCATTATTGAATCACACTTTCCATTAATAGACAATTCCTGACAACCACACAATGGCATCCGCAAAAAACTCACCACTTCAACATAATGACGTAACTCTCTGCTCAAAACTGCAAGTTAGCTGCATCAGCAACCCAAACTAGAATTGTTGATGGCCAATTTAGCTTTCTTGTTTATCCCTAAACTTAAGCACTGAATGCAAATTGTCTGCCAAAGATTTGTTGTAAATATGATGGAGTTTTCTGTTCGATAATTATAGAAATAATTGGCAATTCTTTAAACAAAGATGATGAATGACACTATACTGCGCAAGTGACAAGGCCCGCGAAGAAGTCGATGAAACTGACGCCAAGCAAAAAAGGATTATACGATCAATAATGGTGTTTTTCTTTTCAAATGTTAGAACATGCTGAATGAATATGTGTTGGAATAGAAATCTTTAAAACGCAATTAATTTGTTTCTTGCATTCAACAAGCATATTGACTTGTCTCCGCTAAAGTTGTTTTCAGACATGGAACTTGCGATTGTTCTGTACTTTGATCACAAAAGCTGACAGTCATATGCTATCTTCGTTTATTTCTGTTGATGCGGTAACTCCCGTGGGAATCCCGGGAAATGGATTAGTGCTTGTTTACTGCGGTAAACAAGTAACGCGGGACTTGTTTACCGCAATAAACAAGTCCCGCCTTACTGGTAAACAGGATCCGGAATCGACACCCCCAAGTGGACAGGATGGGTATAAACGATTGGCTAAACTTGACTTCATACATATATTGAGGTAAGGAAACAGCCAGTGCTGGGCCTTACACACTAAAAATAAACACGAAAACGTTGTAGGGAAGCACAAGTGGGCGAGAAAGTGCACATGACACACTCTTATTTTGTGCATGACTGGTGGTTCACGAAAAAATATTTTAAAATAATTTCAAGTGTGTTGGACAGGGTTCCAAATCATAGGGGGTTACTATCTTCATTAGAAACACTTGAAAGCCACCCCAACCACCACCACCCCCCCCCCCCCCCCTCCCACACTCTCCCACACACAACCACCGCTCTTAAAAAATAGTTCAGCGGTTTGGACGAATCGTCCCGGTTCGAAATTAGACTTGGGACAAAACGCCCTTGCCGAGGTAGTTTTAGTTAAAAGGAAATGGCCCGGTGCCATCTCCAAATATTGTCAGTGGTGGTTCTCGAATTTTTTTTAAAGAATTTCAAGTTTATTAGACAAGGGGGTGACTACACCTTGAGAGTTAAGATCTCCATTCGAGCAAGACCTTGGAAAGTTTACGTGCAGGCTACCGAAATATCGCGAATTGGGGGAAAATATTCATGCAGACATCTCATCTAGTAAAATCGTGGGTGGATGTATCTCGAGGGTGGAGTGCTTACTACATTTAATAAATAAACAATCAAAAGAGAGAACAAACACTATAAATTATTGTGATGAATTGAAGGTAATATGGTCTGAGGTTTGCGACTCGTATCTTATGTTCCAAAACCCACATCGTGAAATAATGCCGTCATGTTGACAGATGGGTAAGAAACGATGTTTTGACGCCATTGCCAAGTTGATGGTATAAAATGCAACCGAATGGATACTCAAATCGATATTTTAGTTTTTGGAAATCTTATTGTTATACTTATTAAATTCTACTGCATTAGGAAATCTCCAACAAACATTTTTCATTACCATTGTCACAATAGATATAAGGGAATACCGGAAATGATTTGATAGATATCAACGCGCGTTTTCGGAGCCTGTGTGTGTTTTAATTGTAATTAAAACGTCGAAACACACATAAAAGAAACACAAATTATTGGGTTTTTTAGAGATACAAGAATTATCTCCTTTGTGTCGTACAGAAAATCTAACTTTCCCCTCGCGACGTTCAACCGCTTGTGAAAACGTATACTTCCTTGCATTCACGCATGAGTAATTGTTGTACCTAATCAAAAACTCGTCCCCTGAGTTCCAATGTGTTCTATGTGCCAGCAGGCACATAGAACACATTGGAACTCAAGGAACGAACTGTAGGTGCCTTTCTTCTTATTCTTTCTTTCCAAGTGTCATCATCACAAAAATGAAGATTATTTCTTTAGGTTGCTCGTGACCTTACTTTCACTTGACTAAATCACACACTGACTGGATACCACTGGTTTAAATGTGTAAAATCAATGGACGGTTATTGAGTACTGGAATATCAGTGGTAAATTTTAGGTTGGTCCGCATTGGATGAAATACCTGCCAGGACAGCACACATTCAGTGCATTTGTTCCAGTGTTTTTAACCCTTTACCCAACGCAGACGATATCAAAATTTATTATTTTAAATATAATTTTTTTTAATTTTTCAAAAATTTTTTAACAAAACCATATCATGTGACCCCTCATTGGAACGAGCTCAATGAGCTCGTTCCAATGAGGGGTCACATGATAGGGTTTTGTTGAACTATTTGGAAACATTTATTTTTTTCAACTGCTAAATTTGCCCAAAACCCACATCGTGAAATGAACAAGGCAACCTTTAACGAATACAAGTTTAGTAAACAAACCTCTAGTGTACTCCATGATGTGACTGTCATGCAGACATCTCATCTAGTAAAATCGTGGGTGGATGTATCTCGAGGGTGGAGTGCTTACTACATTTAATAAATAAACAATCAAACGAGAGAACAAACACTATAAATTATTGTGATGAATTGAAGGTAACAAGGTCTGAGGTTTGCGACTCGTATCTTATGTTCAATATAAACATAAACTCCGTCAATTTCTTACAATAACGTATATGTTCGAATAAGACCCTGCCCAAAACCCACATCGTGAAATGAACAAGGCAACCTTTAACGAATACAAGTTTAGTAAACAAACCTCTAGTGTACTCCATGATGTGACTGACCAAATAATCGATATATCAGATAAAGGTCGAGGTCTCTCAATTTGAGCTGATTTCTCACTGTAGATTTAGGTTTGAAAGACCACTGTTGCATAGCATTAGTCGCATTTCGTTAGGTAAAGGGTTTTAATAATATTGTATTCTACCAACGTGATGTGTGTATACTTTTGAATGTGGTAACTGATGTTACATTTTCACAATGAATATCAAACTTCTAACGCGGATCAGTGAGATGTAAGTTCTACTGTCACTTGTACTGACTTCAGTCCTTGCACACTTTGAGGGATGCGAACGCTCTAACCTTTGCGATAGAGTAATAAATAATGATTTGTCATCCCCATTTGCAATTTTCTCAAAGTCATGGTGAGAGTTCGGATATCAGAACAAGGACTTTAACCAATTCACTTATGTTTGACAGAGCTCAGTGAGCTCTGTCAAACACGATTGAGTTGGTTAAATTCGTAGTTGTATTATGGGAAACATTTGCAACCTGCCATTGTAAAACTTCGATATCAGCATGAAGAGGCGTTAATTATTTATGTATTCGTTTTAAGCCACATTCGAAATCAAGCACAAAAGAGTGATCGTAACAAATGTATAAAGTTAACCGCAGAAAAAAATCGTTTATGCCAGTGCTGTCCGCTTTGAAGAACTTCCGACACAGATGGTGGTTAGCAGAACTGAACTTGTTTACCACAGCAAAAAAAACAGCTCCACTTTCTGGAGACCCCAATGCTATTATTACACATGGTTTGTCATTTCATCTTCCAAGATGTTGATGTTGTGATGAGGAAAGCGGAAATTACTTCGACCGGATCGCGACTCAAATGGAATCCTTGTATAATCATCTTTCTGTGGGAAGGATACATAAATCAATGCCGCTCAACGCTCATTACGACGGGAGCGATACACACCGATGCTATAAATGTACCACTAATTTGCTTTCGGATTTCAATTTTGACACGTCATAGTATGAACAGATCGTGCCTTAATGTTACAAAAGAAAGAACAAAATCATTATACAACACCAGAAACAGGCACTCAACAAAATCGCTTCAACGTTGTTTACATGCTATTGGGAGCGCGGTGGCTCAGAGGCTACGGCATTGAACTTCAAACCGAGAGGTCCACGGTTCGATCCCCGCCAGGGGTAACTGCTTTGTGTCTTTTGGGTAAGGCACTTAATACCAATTGCCCGCGTGTGGGCATGGTGGCTCTGTTTGTGTGGAGTTAGTACGTTGTGAAGTCTGACAACTGCTGGCCGTTGCTCGGTGGATCTCTCCAAATACTCCGACTTCCTCCAATCATAAAACTGTTCGACACGAGGTGACCCTGGTTATCGAAAGTCTCGCTAAACTCCAAGAAATAAATAAATTACATGTTATCAGTGCATTTGTGCGCGATGGCTCATGGGTAAGAGCATTGGACCACTGGACTTGAGATAGGAAGGTTGACGATTCGGTCCTGACCCGCTTCATCTGCGTCGTGGCCTTGGAGATACACAGAAACACGTGTGTGAATGTGTTAATCGACATGTCACGAGTACCAGTGGGGGTGGGGGGGGAGTTAAAAAACTGGAGGCCGCAGGCCTCCAGTTTTATCCTTCCACAATGGCACAAGTGCATTTTATCGCCAACCAAGTTTGCGAGGGGAACCCGTATTACTATGTTTAGCTATCGCTAGCGATTCAAATTGTAATTGCATTGCACGATTTGTAGAAAATTAGAGTGGATTGCCACTTCTCTTTATATACTACTCAAAGTTTGCTAAGCACCAAAGAAAAGACAAAAATAGGAATTTTTCTACAGCATGGTCATCTTTTATATACTACTCACAGTTTGCTAAGCACCAAGTATATCCAACTACCTGTTTTACGTTTTAGTTGAAATATTGTTATGAAAAGTGTAAAAAATTTGTATTTATTTATATCTTGAATGATTTAAGCACAGAAATTAAGATTTTGTTTGTGTTTGACATTATTTTTTAGCTTTTGAATACGAAAACCATGGAAAATGGATATTATTGGTAAAGGAGGAAATTTTTCAAATTTGTCAAAAAGTTGACGGAGCGAACTGATATGGGTTCAATATCGAGTATGAGACCCATTATTGTTAATTACAGCTTGACAACACCTTCTCATGCTCCCATTCAGGTTCCAGAGGGTCATTTGTGGGATGTTGTTCCATTCTTGGACCAGCAAGGCACCACGCTTCTGGACACTTCTTGATTGGACTGGACGGACTGAAACTGCAAGCTGCAACTCATTCCAGATATGTTCGATTGGACTGAGGTCAGGGGATCTTGCTGGTCAGTCCGTACGCTCAATCCCCTCCGTCTGTCGGTATTCCCGGACAGCATGAGCAACATGAGGACGGGCATTATCGTCCATCAGAATGAATCTATCACCCACTGAACCTGCATACAATCTGACGTGGGCATCCAGGATCTCATCAATATACCGCTGTGCAGTCAATGTATCACGGTCAAGGATACAGAGCTCTGTACGTCCATCCCAGCTGATGCCGCCCCAGACCATTATTGATCCTCCACCATAGCCGTCATGCTCAGCAATGTTGGCTGCGTGGAATCGCTCTCCTGATCTTCTCCATACCCTAGAACGCCTACCTGTGTTGTCTAGGCAGTACCTTGTCTCATCTGTAAAAAGGACAGGTCGCCAATCTTCTCTGGTTCATCCAAGGTGACCCATGGCCCATCCATATCGTGCCTGGCAGTGGTTCTGGGACAGCGAAATGCGAATACGTGGTCTTCCCAATCGCAGACCACAATCGTGCGACCTTGCCCGGATAGTCTGCGTCGATACATTTACCCCGGATGCATTCTGAAGGTCACCGCGAAGCTGGGTTGTTGTATCAAAGCGGGCCTGACTGATCAAAAACCGGTCTTCAGCTGCAGATATTGCCCTGTCTCTTCCACCACCATGGCGTTTGAATGGTGTGCCATACTGCTGAAAACTTGCCCAGGCTCTGGTGATCACCGTATGGTGCACACCAAGGGCTTCACCAGCCTGACGATGGGTAGCCCCTTGTTCCATCATCCGTCACATTTCTATTTCAGACAAATGTCTTCCTACATTTGCATTCGCCACATTCAATCATTAACTCACAAGGGTTTGTGTTGAAATGAAGACTGAATACCCAGCACATCTAATGTATATGTCGACAGTACTCGAAAACATCATGAAAATCAAGGGATACATGCTTCCCACGAATGTCATGCAAAGTCTGCCTATATCAAGAGAGCTATTGTAAAGCCTGGGGACCATCTCAATACATTCCTCAATCATATCCACAAAAAATATCGCAAATGTGTCACAAGAAAATTTCACAATGATATGTCAAATATTGGGTGCTTAGCAAACGTTGAGTAGTATAAATTGTCCGTCAACGATTTCCATAAGTGCGGAACGGATTTGCATTTTCCGCATGGTTTAGGGTTTACTATAGATGGGGATTTTATAGAACAGGCGAGTAACAAACGATACTTCATTCCGGCTACTTATGCGGGAACATGGTGATACTTTGTACGTAGGATACGACGACGGCACACTTGCCGCAAACCGCTGATAACCCAGCTCGTGCTCGGTTAATAAGTTAGAGAGTCCGAAAGTTGCTCGATGGTTCTTTCTCGGTATTCCGGCTTCGCCCAACCTTAAAACTATCAGGCAAGATATGACCTTTGTTGTTGAAAGTGTTCTTAAACCCCATTAAATACACACACAAACATGAAGAATAGTGTCACGAAGAAATCACGTTCTGATCGAGAATGAGATTCATTTTGCAGTCACAAAACTAATTTGGAAGAAAGTTTTGGGTAATTTGGAATACATTGAAGATTCCCTTACGGAAGGAAGGTTCTGCAGAAACCAAATTCCACTCAAGAGACGAAATAAGCATTTTGTCAAAAACTGGTAAGTTGTTTAAAAATAGTTTTCTGGTTTTGAGTGGATTATCAGTTCAGGAGAGTGGAGCAGTAATTCAATTGCAACTTTTCATGTCTTGAGTTTCTGGTAACAATACCGCTTCCAAATGCTGGCAGAGAATTGGCTACGGTTCTTACTTTCCTGTCCATATGCTGTGTAATTGCTTGTTTCTTGTAGTTTAATGGCATTTGCAACAGCCAAAATAGGACAGCTGTTTTTTTCAGAATTTGTGATGGGTATGTGATCTGCTTATTGGGGATATAAAATCAACTGCAGCATCTACGGCTATACTGTGAGAACAGCATGCGCGTTGAGTCATATTTATCTAATCGTTTAGACGCCCACGGTGGTTGCTGAATCCCAATCGGATCTAGCTGAATTACTCTATGTTTTTTTTTATGGTTTCTGTTTTCAGCACACAGTACGGCGATCACAAAAGCGTCCAGAACATTTTGATCGGGTTGCGAAAGGAAAGGGAACTGACTCTGTGCTGGTTTTACAACATCTCATTCATGAAGTCTCGACCAACGGGTGTAATTGTGTCTAAACTATGTTGCAATCTGGGGCCAATACTATAGAACTTTTACAATTGTATTTTCAAGAATTGTGTCCTCTAGTTATGACTTTAAATGGATTGAAATGAATCATTAGCAAATTGTCATACCTTTTAAAATGCTAATGATTTATTTTAGTCAGTAATATTAATAGGTAGCAAATACATTTAAACTGTAAACGTTTTATAGTATTGCCTACTGATTACAGTTTGATCGAAAAGGAGACTTTTTAGATCGCAGAGCCGTTTGCGGTTGTATCGCAACATACCATGTGTATGAATAAAAAAAACTGGAAGCAATTAAAAGTTCAAGGTCATCTGAGTTCAATAACTCGTATATCCACCCTAAGCGTCAATGACTACCTCGCACCGTACGGATGACTTATTGTCGAGCGGTGTTCCACCCTTCCAGGAGAGACTGAGTCAGTTGTTATAACGTCTGAAGTTCAGGCTGTGAACGTCGGACTCGTCGCTCCACCTCAACACAAATTATCTATGGGGTTGAGATATGGAGATATGGTTGGCTATGGGAGACTTTAGACGTGGTTAACGTGTAGAAATGCACCTGCGGTCTGGAATTGTCGTGTTGAAAAACGGCCCCATAATGGTGCATTACTGGAAGAACGTGGGGCGCAGGATGTCTTCACAATGGCGTTAGCCCGTCAAGTTACCTGGCGGGGTGATGATATATCGCGCTTCCCACATCATTACATTGCCTCCATCAACCCTTTCGGCCACCTGTGTGAAGTTAGTGTCAAAACAGCTATTACGGCGTCTACATGTATACACCCTCGCCCTTCTATATGCTCGTTGCAGCAAGGATCTTGCAGCATCTTTTGATGGACAAATGAAATATTGAACTAGTGTGACCTTGGCCTTTCCATTTCTCTAAGAAATTGACTAATACGCGACTTGCAAACGAAGTTCTTGAATAATTAATTCGTTTTTTCATTTTTGTGTCAAAAACATAGCTTATGACACCTCACTGGAACGTGCTCAGTGGGCTCGTTCTAACGAGTGACCAAAAGCTATGTTTTGGGGACAAAAAAATGAAAACAATATTGAAAATTGAATAGTGATTTTTGTTTATAGCGCTGTCAGTTTTGGGTCGTTACTTTGGGTAAAGGGTTAAATATACATATACATGTAAACTGGTTGTTGTAGCAGAGTATAACTGCACAGTTTTCATTTTTATACGCCATGGCGTTGGTGAAGGTTTGATTTGCGATACTGTATTGAAGGTAGAAGATGTGTTTGTGTGGTTTTATGAGAGATGAAAGCCATATCATCATGTCTGATTAGTCAATTCTTTTTGAGAGGAAACGATAATACGCCCCTTATTTCGGAGACATAGTGCCTTCTGAATATTTCTGCAGTTTTTGTTTCAAAATGTCATTTCCTGTTTGTTATCGTCATATTGATAAGAGTGTCCATTAGGTGTATTGTTTCCTCTTAAATATGAGATACTGAGTATGTAATTTCATGATGTCTGTTTTTTTTTTATTTCAACTTTCCACATTTTCAGACGATGACAAAACTGATCTGCATACATCTGTTTGAATATTACAACATAAACAAGTTCGATCGACGGCGTCACGCTTTCTGTCGATTCCTGCTTTCGTTCAATAGTGCAAGTCCCGACTCTTTCAAAATAAGATTATTACTTATTCCTCTTGGCACTCCAATAACTGTACAGTAGAACAGCCGTCGACGGGTCGCATTCCACACATGAGCACTGATCTCCACGCATGCGTTTACCGGGTAATAAAAATCAGCAACAGCAAAATCTTCATCAATGAAGCACCGGGTTGTACCCGGTGCTTCATTGATGAAAGTTTTGATAATTATTCTTTTAATGAGTATTTGGAATCTAATAGTATTGAGTCCGTGGAAATATTTCCCACCCATGGAAAGTGACCAGTCCACTACGTCGGTACTGTACGTAATGCGTTCAATGCATATTTTCGAGAAATGTATTTTTCGCATCACGGCAATGCTCCTCTGTGAGGGTGCCCATTGCCCAAGAAAATGTATGTATTAGTATCATCTTAATTAGCATCATTATCAAAATCAAAATGCAACAGCCAGTTCCTAAGCGCATTGTCTTTTGTTCCAATTTTTTAATTGTTTTTTTATTTGATTCACAATAACATCTGATAACGAAGTAAACATGCGAGTTCACATCACCTAGGAGTTTTCACCGTTACCAGAATCACGCCAGGGATGTTGTTCACACTTTTCCTGTAAACCTAGTTTGTTTATTTATCGGGATGTAAAGTGACCACAACACAAATTTAAAGTAACATTTTTTTATCATTTGTGATTCTTTTTCGTTTTTAGTGGTTTCCCATCTATGGTGTTGGTTACTGTTCAATGTGTCTTGTTGTATTGACAAAGCTGAGCAATTCTTCCATAATAAAAAACTGTTTGCTTTATGGGTTTCCCGAGAGGCTACATTTCCTCAAATGGGCAAGTGAGGTGATCAATCGCAAAAGCGTTCTCTTTTACGATCGGATCAAGATAGCCTACGACCCGCTCGCGACACGTTTACATTTGGGAACATTTTAAAAATATAAAATTGGAAAACTGAATCTGCGATGCGATATATACACGTTTTGGTTTTGACAGGCGAGATTCTATTCGTAGTCAAAAGTTTGGAACTGTGACAGACAACATTTTAGAATCACAGTCGTTACGTTGTTTAAAAGGTTAAAGAATAGACTTTGATGTCTGTGAAAAATGGCATTTCAAATATACAGTACAGTTGCCGTGTACTGGTCGTAATCCACGCGCGGGCAGTGATATCCATACATGTGTTTAACAGGTAATAAAAATCATCAGCAGCAAAATTTTAATTTAGGTACCTGATGCTTCATTAATTAAATATTTGATGATTATTCTTATAATTAGTATTTGGATTTTAGAGTGCCAGATGTGTAATTTGGGCGTGGTGGAGAACCTGGAACACTTTCTTCTAGAATGCCCAAAATACCAGTCTAAAAGAACAAGATTCACGGGGAGTATAATGGGGAAGTGGGATGGGAGAATGAAGGACATGTGGTTAGGGGGCGACTCAAAGGAGAGGGTTAATATACTAATCGGAGAGATTGGGAAGAATGGGGCAAGAGATGTCATCAAGCAGTTCGTCTCCGAGTGTTGGGAGGAGAGAAGAAGCGCGGGAATAGGGGGCAATTGGTAGGACATGGGTAAACAAGGCCTTCTGATACAAGAACCGCGACAAATCAGCGGCCGGCCGAAGTGTTATTATTATTAGTCGTCACAGCGTAAAAGTTTTCACTTCGTCAAACTTCATGGTGTTTACACAGCACGAAAACTAGTTACTCTGTGTCAAATTTCCAGTCTCGGCACTTATTTTTGTCAAGTACATCTAAAATACTTTGTTACCATTACAGTACATCCGCCGTGGACTGATCACTTTCCACGGGTGGGTAATTTTTCCACGGACGCAACGATATTAGATTCCAAATACTAATTATAAGAATAATCATCAAATATTTAATTAATGAAGCATCAGGTACCTAAATTAAAATTTTGCTGCTGATGATTTTTATTACCTGTTAAACTCATGTGTGGATATCACTGCCCGCGCGTGGATTACGACCAGTACACGGCGACTGTACTGTATATCTCAAATGCCATTTTTCACAGACATCAAAGTCTATTCTTTAACCCTTTAAACAACGTAACGACCAAAACCGTCCAGCGCAACTCTCAAAAATCGCCAATTAATTTTCATTATTTCTTAATTTGTTGTCCCCAAAAAATAGGTTATGACCCCTTGTTGGAACGAGCTCGTCGAGCTCGTTTCAATGATGAGTCATAACCTATTTTTTGAGACAAAAATGAAAAAAATAGTTATTCAATAATTATTTTTGCAAGTGTCGTCTGCTTTTCATGTTAGATAAAGGGTTAAAAACGCAATCGGTGACTGGAGGAGTCGGGAAATTGAAAACCTAAGAGAATTTTGTTGTTGTTGATCAATGTTTATATACAGCAGCTTCCTCCCCGACGCCCATAGGATCTCGGCGGTTGGGACACTTGTTTGTGTGTAACCAATGAGTGTTTCGACAATCCAGTTGTCCAGAGATCACGGGATCAGATGTTGAACGAGAACACATTTGCGACCAGAGTACCGTAGCTGTCCGCTTCTGTATCCATGATACTGTAATTCATTTTATAACATAGTACAGAGAGAAGGACTCACTAGAAGGCACACTCTAAGAGGATATTTCCCCAGGAAAGTGATAATCGAAAGTTTGTTTGTTTCTTTGTGTGTTTGGGTTTATCGACGCTTACAGCAGCCATGGCCATATCGTGCCGGGTGGTTTTACGGGTGAAGGAAGCCGGAGTACCCAGAGAGAATCACCCAGCAACGAAAAGGTACTGTCAGACTCCCCAGCTTACTAACCCGGCACGAACAGGGTTAGCATCAGTTCAAGGAAAGGGTAAGGTCGTCGTTCTCAACGCATTCGTATAAAGCACCACTGCGCTCCCACAGAGTTAACCGGGTTGAAGTGCCATGCCCAGACAGACGGTGCGGGTCAGGATTGAACCGTCGATCTTTCGATCCAAAATCCGATGCTCTAAGCAATGAGCAACCCCATGCTCTATATGAGCTATAGGTATGTGAACACACATATATACTGGGCACTGTGTAACATTGAATTACGTCTGACGATCTTTTAATATACTTTATTAGCATTTCCCATATTGATGACATTGAGCCCCCTCACATGACATATATGTACAAAACAATAAACACGTGTAAAACGAAGAAGCAGCAATGATGCTTACTGTCAAATCTTTCACATTTTACTTATTTCCTAACTCCACTATGGAAACCCTTGACTTTCGTGATGGCAGTTCATTGTTTTGCTTTGCAAAGCAACGAAAATACTCAACTTGACGCAGACTATAGGCAGTCACATTTCTCTTGTGCTTTTTCCTAAAGTTTCTTTTGACCTCAAATTTACCATATTAATAATACTACAATGATACTTACGGCAGAAGTTAATTTCTATACAAATGGTAACGCGCGTAATATACCAATATCGATTGATATAATGTTTGAGCCGAGTTCACGTCAGTCATTTTATGACAAAGCTTGTATACTGCTAACGTTCCACACGTAAAAGGTCACGTAAGGCGAGCACGTGAGCAAGATGGGAAATGCTGATCTCTTTTATTAACACCCTTTTAGTTTTTGTTGTATGATATGGTTCAAAATATTTGATACTTTACATAGAGAGTAATCGTTTGACTGGACTTGTCACGTGAAACAATTCATGAGAGGTGAGGGGCGTTGTACAAACACGAGTGCGCGAATGCGCACGAGTGTTTTACAATATAGTCCCTCGCCTCGAATGAATTATTTCACGCAACCAGTCCAGTCAAGCGATTACTCTGTTTATTACTTTTCATTATTAACGATAATTATATTACTTAACCCTTTACCGAACGTAATGGCAGCGCTATTCTCTAACATCGCCAATTAATTTTCATTATTCTTTCATTTTTTGTCTCTAAAACATAGGCTTATCGAGATCGTTCCAATGAGGGGTCATAACCTATGTTTTTGAGACAAAGAATGAAAATAATAGCTATTCAAGAATTTTTTTTGCAAGTGTCGTCAGCTTTTCATATTAGGTAAAGGGTTAAAAAAACAAAAAACAATGAAGTACCCATTACATCCGCGGCAAAGCGTTTTCGTTTGCGCGCACGGATACATGACCCAATTGTTGATTGCATAATTCACTTGTAAAGTTATCGTTTAAAATCAAATCCGGAAAGTAATAGAGAGCAGATAATTTCATAGCTTATTTTTTGTGCGTTGAGATCATATCCAGTATCTATGGTTATAAAGTACCGCAAGAAGATTATAACGCCACTTGTAGCCTCTTCCGGTCCCGGATCTTGATACGGCCTGAGTTCATAAAGTAGATAGTTGTGTGGTAGACAAGTTAACCCTTTACCTAACGAATCGCCCGCATCCGCCCGTGTAATATGCAAATTGAGCAATTGAAAAAATAAAATTTTTCAAAATATTTCAACAAAACCATATCATGTGACACCTCATTGGAACGAGCGCATTGAGCTCGTTCCAACGAGGGGTCACACGATATGGTTTTGTTGAATTTTGTTGAAAAAATTAAAAAAATGATATTTAAAATAATAAATTTTGATATCGTCCTCGTTGGGTAATGTATTAAGATTTTCAACGTGCAGTCCCAAGGCTTCACGTTGAGAATATTGATTCATCTTCCCCCAAGTAACGATAAAGACGCTTCCTGTTAATGGTTTTGAACTGTCATGGAATGTACCATCAGGGATGAAAGGGTTAACATTATGTGCATCATAACTGACAACCCAAACAAGTATCTCCCGGAGAGAGGAATACAAACACACTTCGAATTTTCGATCATTCGCACTGACTCAGAATCCAACACATTCCGCAGCCTAATTACAGATGACAAAACTAAATCAGAAAAACCGCTTGATCTGCAGAATATAGTACACGGTAGTTCATCATTTCCGAGAGAATATACAAACCTTTGTGCCACGGTTCGAGGGATGCGTCTACATAAATAATCTGGGGAATGTCCATTATCACTTTATAACAGACTGTCAGTTTTTGTCGTGTTCGTCGGGTTTTCAGAGAGACAAATCTAGTTTCTCTGTAAACGAAGTTCATGACTGGTTCCACGGGGTGCACAAATTGTACTAAGAGCGTCCAACTGAAACTTCTCTAAAGTGTATGTTTTTTCCACTGTACAGTAGTCCCGCATCACATCGTCAAAGGCAAATAGAGGAAGTGTAAAGTGGATGTACAGTGTTATTAGAGACGAGCGTGATAATCTATATTTTAAGCTCCGAAAACAATTTATCATATGCATGTCTCAAGAAAAGTATTTCCCAAATGCTTATGATGAGTGACTTCTTTAATAACTTTATCCCGTAAATATAACATGGGGGGGGTGTAGATTAGGAACAGTTTTACCTGAAATACTTAAGGCAGCTGTTTTTTAGACTAAACTTTACCTGCCATTTGTTGGACCAATTTCCGACATCAGTGAGATCTGAGTTCATCATCTTACTTGTCATATAAGGGTCTTCCACCACCAAAGGCAGTGATGTATCACCAGCGCATAAAGGGATATTTGACTGGATGTTATTAATAATGCCCCTCTATATAAATGTCAAACAGAAGGGGCCCGAGGACCGACCCTTGCGGAACAACTGCTTGGATGATCTCGTTTTTTGAGGTTTGTCCGTTGACAATAACTACCTGGCTTCGTCCTTTTAGATAATTCTCAAACCAGGATAGTAAATAACCCCTTTATTCCCGTTGTATTACGTTTGTGAATAAGTCCGGCATGCCACATTCTGTCAATCGCCTTACTAATACCACAAAATACAAAACGAAATTCTTTATTTTCGTCCAGCGCCAATCTTATATTCTGATCTAAATCAATTAGGTGACAGCCTGTGCTATTACCTGGTATAAACCCGGGCAGCCAATCGGTCAAAAGTTTATTGGCCACGAGAAGTCGATAGACTTGTTAAAAAAATATTTTTTCAAACACTTTACTTACGCTACTAGTCAAAGAAATGGGTCCATAAATCTCTTTTAAATTGAAAGATGACTTGTTATGAATTTGGATAACATTGCCAAGCTCCCATAGAGTGGGAAATGTACTTTCAGCCAACGACAAGTTGAATAATCTTCTAAATGGTACCGCAAATTGTGATGAGATCCGGTGTCGATGTCGAATCCGAATCAAAATGGAGACAGCGCGAAACAAGTTTCGAGAAATAACCTGCTACTTTACAAAGATACCTAATTACCCTTGCGGCTTGTATGTGTTCCAGATAGCATGAGCACCCGAGTGTTGAAGCCACAAGTTACATTGCTACAACAAGAGCCAATACTACAGAACTTTCTTTCACAACTCTATATTCTGGAATTGTAGTTTTCAGTTATGACTTTAAATGGATTGAAATGAACCATTAGCATTTTCAAAGATGTGGCAATTTGCCAGTTAGGAAATTGCCATATCTTTCAAAATGCTAATGATTTATTTTAGTCAGTTATATAATTAAGTAGCAAATACAATTCTGTAAAATACAATTAAAACGTTTTATAGTTTGCTCCTGTACTTATGAAGCGGAGAGCGGGACACCCGCGCTACACATTATCAGTACTGTTGTAACAGTGTAATTTATGAGGCAAACAAACATGGCGATGAGCCGACTGATTGAATCGAAATCTTTTGCCATAATACCTTCCCGAAAAAAAACACTAGTTACCCGATTCGAAAATAGACGACTGAGGAGGCCGATTCAATGTAGATTCCCAATCAGGCCATTGAAGTCGACATCGAATACGAATCGAATCGGAAACAGCGCGAAACAGTTTTGTGAAATCACGTGTTATTTTACGAAAACACCTAACTACCATGCATATCATTGGAGTCTTGCATGTGTCGCGGATAGCATGATCACACAAGGGCAGAGGTCACAAGTAACATTGGCTACAACAGTACTTATAAAGTAGCGCGCGGAAATTGAAGGTAACTTGTGACCTCTTCACTTGTAAGGCCGAACTAAACACGCAACAGGCAACTATTTTGTCATCTCCGACAGAAGACATCGTCATGGGAATTTACTGAGTATCGGAAATTACATTCAGAAACGACAACCGGAAAATTCCCGATATCGCGACTGACTTTCATAAACGAGAACCAGAAAATCCCCGTTCCTGGGATTAAACCATACTACTACCAAGCTAATTTAAAACTATTTTACCGTCTAAAATATTTTTAATGTCACAATTTATATCTAGTTTTGTATAACAGTAATAACATAAAATCCATTTACCATTTTCAGCGAATATTTGCATTTGTGGTTAAATAATTAAAAGCACGAATAATGTAGACTCAGCCTGACTCAGCATGTATAAATATCTCATAGATATAGATTTGTAAAATGACAGTGCAGAACGAAAACACGTGTTTCATTCCTTATATTAATATTTTATGAAAGTTTGCGTGCAGATTGTCCAAGACATTCTGCAATGATCAGCAAAAATTGTCACACAATTCCTCACATATTCATATAATATTAATTAATGTGTAAGCAGGTGAAGTGCGTTTGCAAAGTTTTCCATTAAAATGTCACAATTCAGATGATACTCTTGAGAATGGCCATCCCAACCTGCTGATTTTCAAGTAAAATGCATCACTGGAAGCCCGGAGGGGACACTATGTACTCGTTTATGATTTGTATATACAATCAAGTGAGAGGTTAGTTCCTTCCTTTTGGGATTTTTAAAACTAGATGCATAATTCTACGGCTTTTTTACACCATGGCGTGATTTGGCGTCAATATAGTTCCTCTTCGGCCATTACTCGTAAGGAATCTTCAATCTGCCTTTCATAAAAATGTTTTTACTCTTGTTCACAAATCTGCATGTTCGTAAAATCATTTCTTTTTATGATATTGACCACTACTTGCACATGTTCCTCACAATGTGTGGTTCACTCCTAAAATGCTTCAGTATCTACAATAAACCACACACTAGTAGTAAAGTGCATCGAATTCAGCAAGCAAAGTACTCTCTGCAGTTTAATTTTTCCTGCCGCTAGTTTCTTTTATTGTCTAACTAAGAGACGGGTGGGTTTTTAGGGAGATTTAAAGCCCGGCGAATGTTTGACATTCGATTCGGTTTTGAATCTTTTCACTTATTCTATTTGCAATCATCTAGGATATTTGAAAAAAGAGTCGAACTACGGCGAGGTTCGAAACTTCCAGTTCGATAAGACTGGGAAACTGTAAGAATGCCACCATTCTGTCTCACAACCCAAGGACGTCTCAACCTGGAACCATCCTATTTATGAATGTTTGAATATTATGGAAAACTACACTTAGCACCCTCAAGATTATCAGTTCGAATGGATCGACTACCACAATGAGTTTTGAGTTAGGATTTCATACATTTTTCTGCATCTCCGAACCACGTCCTCTATGGTCCTAATATTTATAAATATATACTCAGCATTGGATCCATGTACTGATTCACGTCCAAATTTCTACACGAAAATTGATTACAATATAAATATATTTCTCAATCTTTCAAAAACAAGTGAATGTGATAGGCAGGGGCTTGGCTAAAGGTTTCCGATTGGGGGTATAGGGTAGTGAATTTCCAACTAGAGAGGGGGACAGGGAGAGGGTTCCCCCACCCGATCCCTCCCCCAGTTGGAAATTCACTACCGAGAAAAATTTTGATATTGAAGCCATGAAAGGGAGGCATAAAATTGATTCTAGTAACTGAAATGCCAATACATTTATGATAGAATTATCAGGTTATTATTATTTGGTATTATTCTGGGAATTGAACATGTGCTAAACAAATGCTCAAGCTGAGAATTTTGAGCAATTCACACTGAACTAACATTAAATCAGATCTTAAACAGGAATGATCAAATGATCAATTTTCGAGGTTTCATCATTTTGTAACTGTGAATGATGGAATTAACTCAGGATAATGATTTTAGATGATGTGATTTTCTTGAAGTGCATTTCGAGGATTTTTTTTATTATGATAAGTAAATGTACTCTAGAAATCTCGTACCGATTTTCATCATGCATACCTATGAAGCTCGATATTGCGTTCACTGTAGTTGCAACTAGTAACAGGTAACAGTCGGAATTTTTGCCGATTTGAAACCGAGTTGGAATTTGGGAAGTAAAGGAGACATCAGCATCGCCAAAGAAGCTCAAAAGTCCAGATAGATGGAATTCCAACTACTCATGACTTTCCCTCCGAATTTCCAACTTTTGGAAATTTTGGCCAGGATTGGAAGGGGGCGGGTGATACCACCCACCCCTGTCGCACGCCCCTACGTCGAAATTTCTACACGGAAATTGATTACAATATAAATATATTTCTCAGGCTTTCAGAAACAAGTGAATGTGATAGGTACATCTGCTTGTTCGCCCAGTTCGATGATAAGACATAGTCTAGTACGCATAGAGATCGATGGCTCTACTACGATGACCACAGTATGGTATCAATTGGGATTCGAGGTTCAATTCGGTTTCGAACCTTTTGAATTATTCGCTTCGATCAAATATTGCGATTCGTCGGTTCGTGGGCAGATTAAGTGTATGTGTCAAATAAAAGGTGAAATATTATCTGTATCAGTTATTTGATTGTCTGTTCAGCTGTTTGACTTTTCCCCAACCTTCATCATTCTGGTTTATACAGAGACGCAATCAACAGATTCATTGAGAATATTTATTCTATGTCTGTATAAGGCGCATGTCACTCTAGTCTTATGTGTCCTGAGATTGACCATAGAAACCTACTCTATGACTAAAACTTACCTAAGATGTTGTCTTTCTGTCATAAACTGATCAGATATAAAACGGAGATCTGAAAGCGATAAACCATTCGTTAAAATAGCATAAATTGGTGCCAGATGATCAGAATGTTTGCACAGAAAATGTCTTGACAATAATTGTGGACAATACCAGCTATTTATTATACGCTAAACGATAGATTATCGAAGAAATTGCGGAAAGATAGAAATCGTTTCCCCCACTATGGAGATATTTAAATTTTCACTTTCACGATATCAATCAAAATGACGGCTTTGAAAGCAACACTTCATGGTGAATGCGAGTCAAATTATTACTGGAAATGATCAATTTGTTCTAAAAACGTATAATAAATAGTAAATCTAGCGTTTTTGAGTGGATACCGATCATTTCCAGCAGTAATTCCACACGTATTCACCTTGGATTGATGCATGAAAACCTAGGTCCAAACCTGGCCTGAAAGTCCGTAATTTAAGTTTTTGGTTTGGTTCTTCGTTTCAAAGGACGTACCAAACCAAAAACGTATATTACGGACTTTCAGGCCATGTTTGGACTAGAAACCCGCCAGCTGAATCAGACTGCAAGACGCAATCTGTTCCGAACATCAATCAAATCACTTCCGCGTTTCAATGATTCAATGCGCTGTTTACTTTCGTGCATCAATTCATGGTTGAAACGAGTGGAATTATCAGATTCTTATAAAAAGCGTATAATAAAAAGAAAATCTAGTGTTTTGGAGTGCATACCGAAAATTATCTCACTTGTGACCGGGAGAAATGGTTATTACCGCTCGCGCAAACGCTCGCGAAAAATAAACATTTGTCTCGGTCACTCGTGAGATAATTTTCGGTATCCACTCAAAAACACAAGATATCCTCTAAAAAATTATTACATTTTCGAATATTAGTGCTTGGAAATTTCATTAGCCGTAGAACGTCTTACAAACGCACATGGCTTCACCCGGATATCCAGTGTGATAATATATATTATCTATTTAGTTAACTTGTAATTAGAATTTTGCTAACTTGTAATTACAAGCTTATAACCTGTAATTACAAGTTAGTAACAATTTACTATCTCGCCATGCGATTACGTGGAGAACGTTTGGTTGTCTGGTGCGGTAGTATAGGATGTACGCTGTGTGTAACTGTTAATCTAATGTTATCTCTTGGTCCTGGTTACTCATGTTATACTTTTGTCTCTATCCTATGGCTACTGCGGATAGTTCGTATTGCTATGGCATGCAGTATTGTTTATAATGCCTGGTTGTTTAGTATGCTGACATTGAATGGATTGTCTGTACCGTTTTGGGTCCTTAGTCTTGAAAACATCTGCCGGTTGTCTAACACTTTTTGCTGTACCGCCCTGTTGGTTTTGTGCCAGTTCTTCCAGTTTCAGGTGTTCTTAAGTGTACTCCATTATGGTGGAAGGGCCATAATAGCTCCTACACTTTGGCCTTTACGATTCTTTAATCCCAGATTATAGCCGTGTTTATGACTCATATGGTCCAGTCTGGACCAGTGTGGATATTTGTGGACCATTTGGAGCAATCATAAAGGAATATGGTCTGGAAACTATTCCGACTACTGGGAGACTGATATCGGAAGGTAATGATTTAGACTATTGGGGACCAAGCTATGGGGACTAATGTAAGTGGTTTGGGAACTACTCAGGACATTTGAGGAAAATAGTGACTCAGGAACGTTTGAGGAGTACGTGCAACTATTGTGGACTTAAGATAGTGGGCATTGCTGAAACATATATGTACTAGTTGTTGTGGTGGTGGTTGGCGTGGTGGCGTGTTTGTTTAGTTGTTGGTTTAGTGGCTCTGGTGCCTGGTGCAGTCCTTATATTGGTTAGTGTTAAGGATGTCGTAGCTGCAGTGGTTTGTGTCGTAGTGGTCGCTCTTGCTGCTTTAGTACTATAGTTGTGGCTGTTGGTGCCATAGCTCTTTCGGCTGGTGTAGTAGCTGAAGTGGTAGATGTTGCATTGGACTTGGTAGATGTAATGGCTGAAGTGCAGCTTAACTCTTAACCCGCTGAGTATTTTCAAGATATTTTTTCATCAAATCTAGTCATGGCTGCTTTACAGAGTTGATGGAAAATTAATCTAAATATAACAAGAAATCATTGGTGTA
This sequence comes from Pictodentalium vernedei, assembly GCA_031216915.1. Classification (NCBI taxonomy): domain Eukaryota; kingdom Metazoa; phylum Mollusca; class Scaphopoda; order Dentaliida; family Dentaliidae; genus Pictodentalium; species Pictodentalium vernedei. Next base: position 164,914,309 of record CM062289.1, on the reverse strand, counting down.
AAAATCCATTCAATTTACAGGGTAAAATATGTTTAAATATGTTCAAATTGTACTTATCTCAGTGACAAGAGAAACCCTGTGTCGGCATCATGCAAAGAGTTAAAGTTGCTGATACGGTAGTTGGGTTTGTTGGTTGTAGTGAAGGCTTGTGTAGTATTTGTTTTTCTAGTAATTCTAGTTGTTTGTGTGGCTATGGCTTTTTAGAGTTCTGATTGTATGAGAGTAGTCGGTGTTGTAGTTGTGGTCAGTTTTGCAGTGGTAGTGATTGGTATTTTGGATGTTGTTGTTGTTGATGTGGTTTGTGTTGTACTGTTGATGTCGCAGTTGTTCGTGTGATAGTTGGTGTTGATGTTGGTGTTATAGTAGTTGGTGATGTGGTTGTTTAGTCATTGTAGGTGTTGGTGTTATACTTTCTAGTGTAGTAGTTGTAGTGTTTGGTTTAGCTGTTGTGGGGTTGGGGTGGTAGTTGTAGTGGTTCATGTTATATATGGTTATGTAGATGTAGTGGTTGGTGGAGTAGTTGCGGCTATTCGTTCTGTGGATGTGGTATTTTGTGTGGTAGTTTGGTGGTTGGTGATGTTATCTTGCTTTCAGTGTAGTAGTTGTTGTGGATGGAGTTGTTTCATTTGCTGGGGTAGTTGTTGATGTAGTAGTTGCGGTAAGTGGTGTAGTACAGGTTGGTGCAGTAGATGTTGTTTTGGTAAAGGTAGTTAGTGTGGAAGTGATTCATAGAGTTGTGGTTGGCGTGGTAGTTTTCGGTATTGTAGTGTTTGGCATATAACTACGACACCAAACACTACAACTACAAAACCAACAAATAGGACACAAATAACATACCCACAACTACAGAAACCGACACAACTGCAACACCGACCACCACTGCACCAATCCTTACAACTACTAAACCATTGAATAAACAAACCATTACACCAACAACCACAACAACTACTACGCCATCAAACACTATCTTAAGTCCTCCGTAATTTCAAGCACTCCTCTAAAGTCCCCATGCCACCACTGTCTTCAGTCCCCAAAGTCTCGGATAGTCTCCATACCATTACATCAATCCCTAAAACTTGGTACCCAACAGTCCCCCAAACCGCTATCATCTACGATTAATTCCCAGTAGGCCTCATTGTTCCCAAACCATGTTATTCGGAGATCTTTTCCCCAATAGACCACAAATATCTCCATCAGCTCAGACTCATCCATGGAAACCATGAGGGCAAGGGCGATTATCTTGGAGCTAGGCGTCATAAATGCTATATAAAATGTAGGAGCAACGATTCTATGATACCTGAGTGCACTGCAGAACAATCGAATCGTAGAGAAATAGAATAAAAACGAAATTACAACTTAGCTAAATTGTAATTACAAGTTACTAAATTGAAATTACAAGTTACTAAATTAAAAATGCAGCTTAATAACCTGTAAATTCAAGATATTAAATTGAAATTACAATTTAGCTAACTTGCAATTACCAGTTACCCAACTTGCAATTTCAAATTTATAACTTGTAATTATAATTTAGTATCTTGCCACGTGGTCATGTGGTGTGTGCTTGGTTGTCTAGTACAGTAGTTTCGGATGGACTGTGTGTGACCCTGTTAGTCTGTTAGCCATTGGTACTAGCTAATCGTGTTACGCTTTCTACTATCCTGTTGTTGCGACGTATATAACATAATGCTATGCTATGAGCGTTGTTGCGTATTCTTCAGTTGTTTAGTATGGTAGCTCAGTGTGGAGTTTTTGTAACTTTTGGGTTTTTTTTAACCTTGGCTAACCTGTTGCTTAAAACCATACAGTTATTATCCGATGATCACTGGCGACTTACGCCGTCGTAATTATCATCTTTGTCTGTCAAGTTGGAATGACTTCTCGAAGAGTGTAACGACTTCAATGGACACAGTTCACTCATCTGAAACCATATATGGCGTGGGCACTCCTTTCTTAATATGCTTTTTTATTTATTCAGGGGCGTCGCCGAGGGACGTTTAGGGGATGTTACACCCTTCCGCAATATTTTCGTCTGGATATGCTCTTGTTTGTAGTCATGTACTTTGTAACAGGACCTGGGGTGAATACTATAAAACTTTTACAACTGTATTTTCTAGAACTGTATTTTCTACCTATTAATATAACTGACTAAAATTAATCATTAGCATTTTAAAAGATATGGCAATTTGCCTTCTGGCAAATTACCAGATCTTTGAAAATGCTAATGGTTCCTTTCAACCCATTTAAAATAATAACTAGAAAACGCAATTCCAGAAAATACAATGTAAAAGTTCTATAATATTGGCCTTAGATCTAATATTTCTACTTATGTTACACACACAATTGGCCATTCAAATGGGCAGCTGTGGTACCAGATTCCGGCAGTTGAGTGTTCAGCCCGAGTAATTTGAAGTACGGTGCGCATTAATTAAATAAGAAGTTGCACCACGACTACAGGATATATTTTATTATCCACCAAATAAATTTCCAAGAAGTTTTGAGGTTTTTAACTATATACCGACTGAATAATATTCCAACTACATCATCGAAGCATGCATTCGAAGACGGAATGCCTTCATGATGTAGCTGGCATAGGTTATCAGTGGGCACTTGAGACATCATAGTCTGGAGAAAACAGGTTCACACACCTCCACCAATCGACCATCTTCGCGAAATTCCTGCGTCAATTTATTTGTGTTCAAAGTGACTTTCAGCATCCGTGGCAATATTTTCACAGCAACACAAATACAAAATCAAGCGCAATCAATTACTAATACACATGCTTCCCCTTTAGCGGACTTCTATCCCAGGTACTGATTACCGGGTCCTATTTCCCCAGTAAACCATAAGCCGTTTACCACAGTAAATAAACTCAGCTTAGCACCTCAGTGACGACACTGCGTATTTAGGAACACTGTTGTAGGAATAATATAGGAGAAGTATTTACACAATTGTTTACGCCAAAAGCATACTTGCTCCCGTCAAAAATGGTTTATCTTTTATATTAATTATGCACTGACAGATGTGTCTCTCGCATTACACCTTGTCATTTTGTGTTAATCACGACACAATTTAATTAAATGAAGCGACTGTAAATCAGAAGTGATCGATGGTTATTATCCATAAATCAGAGAAAGGAAATGTGTGTGTCAAACAGCGTTAAACACGATGTATTTGAGTTGTTGAACGTGGACTTCAGTAAAATCAAGAGTGTCTTGTCGCCGATCAAACGTCTATTCGTGTGCATGACTAAGAGACTGCAACGAGGTAGCGGGGATGGGGCTAAAAAATTTACTCATTCAAGTTTTCTAAAAAGAAAACTGTGGCCACAAATTCACTCTCCTGGTCTAGCAATTTCAAAACATTTCCTGAGGGGAGGGGGCCGGGGCTTGCTGACCACCACCAACAAGAGGAGACACCCCTCTCGTGCTCTGTCCAGCTTTTGCATGTGGTAGTCACAGGTGAAATTTAATCATCGTGGGTTCATAAAACCTACATTTTTATCCACTCTGAAAACTCCTCCGATGAAGTCATAAGCGGAAAGCTTGTTCTGAAGACATATAAAATATTCTTGGGTATCTCTTGGTGTTAATTGTACCATTCTACTAATTGTATGTACATGATAAACATCAGGCTACTATTTATATGTACACATACCCATACGGCTGTTGAAGATATATATATTTAACCTGCCCCGAGATCAATATTCGAAAACTGACAATTGCTGGATTATTAGTCTGTGTGAAACATACAGGCTATTGTTTTTGAATGATTTCTTTTTTTCTCTTTTAGTATGTGTGAAAAATTTTGACTATTGTTTTTGCACGGTTTCCTTTTTGTTTTTCTTCTTCTTCTTTTTGTTCTTCTTCTTCTTCTTCTTCTTCTTCTTCTTCTTCTTCTGTCTTCTGTCTTTTACGCACTTCCTTGTTCGCACGATAACTCATACACGAATTGTCCTATCTTGCTATTGTTTGGCCTACTGATAGATAGTCACAAGTTCTCGAAATCCTGTGTTTTCAGGAAGCCAGAACCCTTGAGTAGTATAGCCCAGCCGGCCACAAGGTTTTCACAGCCTTTAATTTCTTGTAACAGTAAATTATCCTGAAGCAATAGCTATGTTATATTTATTCAAACTGGGGAGTGGAGAACGATGTAAACAACCAGATTACAGAAGTGGAGTTAGCTGTCAAACATTAATTGTTATCTGTTATTTTAACCAGGTGTCAGTTTCATCCCCAAACTAAGTTGAGAGAAACTCTTTGCCTTGCAAGGAAATGTATAAATTATTTAGTTCAATGCCTTTAATCCTCACAAGACTTCAATGTGGGTTCCAAAGCTTTTGTTTCATGCAATGTGAGAATAATGATAGCCCTTTCCATACTCACATTTAGTGCTCTAAAAATCATTCAAATAAGTGGCAGAGACAGAAATGTTTATTTTTGATTCCTTGCTCAAAGCCTTTGAATGCTGTGCACATATATGCTTCTTCTGGGCTTTTTTAAAAAAAAACTATTCCGATTCCTGTATGAATATCTTTAAATACAATTAAAGAAAACCTATTTCTGATTTCTTTAAAAATATTTACTCCCAAAAATAAGTCTCCATAAATTCTCTTTCTATTTTGTTTATTTGTGATGCTTTATCCATTTTCACAGAGACTTGAATATTCTTCTTCTTCTTTTCGTCTTAATTTTCTTCTTCTTCTTCTTCTTCTTCTTCTTCTTCTTCTTCTTCTTCTTCTTCTTCTTCTTTCTTCTTCTTCTTCTTCTTCTTTTTCTTCTTCTTCTTCTTCTTTTTCTTCTTCTTCTTCTTCTTTTTCTTTCTTCTGCCTTCCAAGCACTTCCTTGTCCGCATAATAACTCGAAAACGAATTGTCCTATTTCGTTGATTTTTAGCATACTGATAGACAGTCACAAGTCCTCGGTACCCGATGTTCTTCAGATTCCTGGGGCACTAGGGGTGTCCGTAGCGGTGTTTTGAAAGTGGGACTTGCCCATATATCAGGCATGGTATGACCTTTGAACCTGGGACCAACGCCAAATGGGTGGACACTCGATGGAGATTCAAAATATGGGCCACTAAGGTCACCCAGGGGTCATTGAGTTCATTTTCAGAATTGCAGGAAATCACATTTTTGATCCCTAATGCATTCCCGAAGTTCCTACATGCATTTTTACACAAAAAAGTGTGCGTGGCCAAAATTTTGAAGGTGGGTCATGCTCATATCTCAAGAATGGTATGACGTATGAACCTAGGACTAACAACAAATGAGTCGAAACAGAATGGAGGTTCAAAATATGGGTCAAGGTCACTGAGGCCACCCAGTGGTCATTGAGTGCATTTATCAGAATTGGTGGAAATCACATTTTTTGACCCAATAATGCATTCCCGAAGTTCATACATGCATTTTTACACGAAAAATAGTCAAAATATCCATTGCTGATTCCTTTATAGAACACATTTAATGCTATGCACATATATTATTTCCAGTGTCGTGAAAATTGTATCCGAATCCTGTATGCAAATCTTTAAATGCTGTTTACGAAACCCTATTTTTGAATTCTTTAAAGATATTTTAGTCCTGAAAGTAAATCTCCATAAATTCTTTTTCTATATAATTTAGTTCTAATGCTTTCACTCTTTTCACACAAACTCGAATTTACGGGTTGCAGAAATTTCTGTTTCTCTAGTTGGAATTGTTTTCTGTGTTGATTGGTAATTGTTTACAAGTAGTCTGTATTTTTGTGTGAGATTTACCTGTGGATCGTTTGCCTTAGTATTCGATGAATCTCGAACAGATTATTGTTATACTGGTCTATGGTCCAAGCTTTTAAACACGGGAATCTGAATTAATGGAAGATATGTATCGAATGCAAACATTTCGTATTCTTCTTAACAATATTTTTTTTTTCTAAAGAGATGAGTTTCGAGTCTGGTAGGTGAGTTTTCTTTTTCTATCTGTGTTTTCTTTTTTAAGGACATTTCGACTTATCAGATACTATTTGCTTGGAAACTAATACCTTCTCATAAAAATGTGGAAACTCGGTTATATAGCAGTTACAATATACTAGAGTGTTTCGAAATAAAGCAAAGACGCACTACAGCTGGCAATTGCCCCGGTAATGATCCCTGTGGCTCCGATTTGAATTTTCTCTAGATCAGCAACTTGAGCTGCTGAACAGACAGCACCAGTGTATTCGAGTAGATTCCTAACGAAGGCAAAGTATATTTTTTCTAGGACGCGGCGATCGAGATTGAATTTCTGCTTCCTCATTAGGTCTAAGCGAGACCAGCTTTAAAGTAGATATGGTCAATGCGGTCGTTCCATGTACATGTGCTATTTAATATAACTCCTAAATGTTTATGATTACTGACTTCGGATATTCGTTTATTACATAAGGATACAGGTGGATGAGCAGTGGGGATGCATTTGCGTGATATGAGCATACTTCCTGTTTTACTGGGATTAAACTCAACCAACCACGTCTTAGCCCAACGTTCTATTGTGGCATGGACACGGTTGATTAATCTCGAAGCTTACTCTGGATTCTCTACAATTAGATACAGGGAAGTATCATCTGCAAATAGGCGTATACTACTAAGTAAGTCATCGGTTATATCATTAATATATGTATAAGGAACAATAAAGGTCTAAGTATCGAACAATCTGGAACACAAATATTAATGGGTCTCGGGGTCGATGCGTCCGATCCTATCACAACTAGTTGCGACCTATCCGAAAGGTACGATTTCAAGAACAACAGTAGTTCGCCCGAGACACAATTTTCATCAGCTTGTGAATAAGACCAGCATGCCATACTTTGTCGAAAGCCTTACTGACATTATAGAAAACCACCCTAACGTCCTTGCCTTCATCAAGAGCACGAATGAATCATCGTATATGTCAGTCAGTTGAATAACTAGGTACTGACAAAGGATATTGTTGCCAAACAGACATTGCCACAAGCCTTTGAAAACAGTTACCTACACAGTTAATCAATGATATCGGGCGATAATTAGTAACTGAATTTAAGGGCTGTTTTTTCAAAATTGGGGAGACATTTGCTGTATTTCCACAGTGAGGGAAAGTAAGAGTTGTTCGAGTGCACCTTAAATAAGATTAGAAGAGGCTCACACAGGGAGGATTTACATTCTTTAAGAAGGCGCGGACTTACAAGAGCGGGACCAGACGCCTTAGACACCTTTATCGACATCATTGCTTCATATACTTCACTAAATATTGGAGAGTGATACTATCAATAACTCGTGAAGCCTGGGATTCTGAGTCAGGAAGGGAGGCTTTCGAGTCGTCAACTGTTTAGATAGAACAGAAGTATTCATTGAACACTTCTGCTTTCTCAACACTTCAGGAATATACTTTATTTAAATGGTAAATAGTTGGCCTACCTATCGCTTTAGTATTACTGATAAGTGGTTTTAGAGTCTTCCTTCACAACGAAGAGGGAGTTTCCTTGCCATTTAGTGTGGTCTGCATTTTACATAGATACGACGCTTGGCCTTCCTAATAGACGTAACAACTTCGTTCCGTTTACGTTTATATTTTGCGCAAGCGTTCGGCAGACCGGCGCGTTTAGCTATGCAATGTCGACGTTTTTTTCTGTCTTATTAGCAGTCTAACTTCATTGTGCGCCCATTTCGGCTGGACCGATCGCGAAGTAATAATTTTGTTCGGAATAAGTTTTGATGCTGCATCGAGTAATTTGTTGGTGAAATTGGAAACAATAGTATCAAGACATACGTTCTCAAAAAGAGAATTCCAGTCAACGTTAGAGAAGGACTCATTTAGTTTTTCATAATTACCCTGAGAATATAGCCATACACTTATATTAAAGGAGAGAGGAGGTGGTTTTAAAAATTCGACATCAATTGATATTGGGCAGTGGAAGCGAATCATATCCAGGATAATCGGTTCTAGAACCTCGCAGGCATTCACGTTCACTGTGTCACACAGCAAAAAGATCTATGAGAGTGGCCGACGACTCAGTAAAACGGATTGGTTCACCCACAAGCTACCGCGGGTTACAAAAAATAACACATTGCAGTTAACTGGTAGAGTGCTATATTTTTCTTGACCACAGATTTCCTTTCACCATATATTGCTCAGTTACATTTGATTGGATAGTGCCAATGGGCACTATCCAATCAAATGTAGCTGAGCAAGCTGTCAACAACAAAAATAGATTCCTGCCAGGATCAATATGAAACCATTATCAGTAGAAGGTGGATGTTATAGTCACAGTCTGGGTATTTATTAAAGCCCAAATATGGGCTTCCAGCACTCTATCAGTTAAACCGAATTTCGAGAGCACCAGCTGATTGTCATTAAAATCGCCCGTAACAATTAAATCGACAAGTGACGTGCCTCTGGTTTTTTGCAATAGATGCCGATATGGAATCCCGTGTATCTAGGGAACTGTTAGGTGTGCGGTAAAAAAAAAACTAGCAGTAGGGACTTACTGTGTTTCGTAAATACTTCAGCCCATACGCACTCTGTATTCAGCTCCGCAAGGTCGGTCGATATCGAAAAGAGATATTATTTTTAACACAGATGGCAACCCCCCCCCCCCCCCCCCCTTGTCGGCAGTGGTTCGTGAAATCCACGGAGGAGGACATCGGATGTGAGATCGTTGTTGTGCAGCCATGTCTCGGTTAAAGCCAAGATGCCTTTGATGAGGATTCACATTGAACAGTATCTAATTTGGATTTTAAGCTTTGGATGTTAAGATGCAAAATCCTCAAAGTATTCCTGTGTGGTTTGAGTTGATAGAGCTTGGTTCGGGGTTGGGCTCGATGTCAGCCGACATCAACAACGAAGTTGTAGCCATGTAAAGGAGAGTCGGGATAACAAAGAAAATGGAGATTAGTATTTTCAAGATGTGCAAAAACTTTCAGACGTGTACTCTCTTGTGAAGGTACGATTGGGAGATTGTATTTTTCAAGTTGTATATTCAACCCAGTCAAGTTTCAAGTTCTCTATGTTCGAAAAGATAATGGGGTTCAAGGTCGAGGCCTCCCACTTTGTCTACACTACATACGAAGAAGACAAGTCGTTAATTATTTATTAATCGCATCGAGAGCAGAGCCCGCGCCACAGCCAGTATATAAACATCTTTATCCTTATATCCCGATAAAGTCTGTATTTTCATTGGTCAGAATGCCTTGGACAAATAGCCATGGCAAAAGATGCACCCAATATCCAAGTTATATGAGAGCGTGCAACATCCAGGGTACAGGGGCACGCGAAACGTCGGGGGTATATGGTTTAAATGAAAGCTTTTCTCATTCACTCGCCTCGGAATAAAAATCGAACCAAAAAACCTGCAAATAGTCACAAATATTATTGTATTAATATACAATTCGAACATATTTTGCCCTTATAAATCAAATAGTCGAGTAATTAAATGAAACAATTTGAAAAAAATAAAATAAGAGCAAATTTTTTTTTTTTTTTTTTTTTTATTAGGGTTTAACGACACATTAACAGCCAGGGTCATATCATGTCGGTGACAGTTTTACGGGTGGAGGAAGCCGGAGTACCCTGAGAGAACCACCGAGCAACGACGAGCAGCTGTCAGCTCTCCAACATCGTAACTCTGAACTCTGCACCGCGGCACAGGCAGGGTTAGATTGGTTGAAGACATGCGCACCTTCGACGTGCAGTACGCCTTAGTACACAGCGTCATCGTGCCCCCACGTAGGCTGTCGAGGTTAAGTGCCTTGCCCAAGGACACAACGCGGGAGCGCGAATCAGTCGCTGAAATGGTCACCCATCCAACTACTAACCGCGCTCGACGTTGCTTAACTTCGGTGATCTGACGAGAACCGGTTACCGCGACGCCACCACGCCAGTAGTTAGGGGAGGCATTATAGCCCCAAAATCTGAAACTTATAGCCCCAAGAACTTATAGCCCCAAGATTTGTGAAACTTATAGCCCCAAGAACTTATAGACCCAACATGCATGCACTGGTGGCACAGTGCATGCATGTTGGGTCTATAAGTTCTTGGGGCTATAAGTTTCACAAATCTTGGGGCTATAAGTTCTTGGGGCTATAAGTTTCAGATTTTGGGGCTATAATGCCTCCGCATCATGCATTATGACCAGCTCTTATAGTACATTTTTGCTTATAAGTTTATCACTGGAGGATAAGGGAACTGTTTTTGTTTTTTTATATAACAAAGACTTGGTTGTGTACATGAGAAGATCTCTTTCTAATAGTGTGGGTAGCCCTTAGAAGGGCTGTTTTAGTTTTTGGTGTAGTGCAAGTCACTCAACAGTTAGCAATATTTTTCATGTATCGCCCAAGACCATCGAATCGTACCCGTTTCTTTTTTTTAGGTTTAACAATATCATCAGATGATTCTTCCTCTGGAATAGGTTGTTGAATTACTGTATCTGTTTGTGTGGATGTAGTCACTAACTGATTCTGTGCTTGACGTCCCCTTTTTCTCTTAGGTTGAGGTGTCGGTTCTGCCAACTCATGTGGTACTGTTAAAGGAAGAGATGACACTTTGAATTCTATAGGAACTGTAATCTTATCAGCTGAGAGAACAATCTTTTGGTGAGATGATTTCATGTCTTGTAGAGTCTCCAAGATTTTCTGTAATAATGTTTCATTTTTTTCATCTTGTGAAAAAGTATTATTCACCCTCTTATTTGGTATGGTATCCTTTTGGTTTGGTATTCTCTGCTGTGTCATCAATGAGTTGTCAATACGAATTAAATCGTTAAAATCATCTAGTATATTGTATTCATCCATGATTGAATGCAGAACAGGCGATTGCTTTTTATCAAATGAATTGTCTGGAATGTGTGTTAGATTTTATAGACTATTCGAGGATCGGAAATGCACTGGAGAACGCTCACGCGACAAGTTTTGATCGAGTGCGGGAAACGATTGCTGATAACAGACGTTTACTATCACAGCCGTCCGATGTCAACAATCGTTTCCCGCACTCGATCGAAATTGTCGCGTGAGCGTTCTCCAGTGCATTTCCGATCCTCGCATTGTCTATAAAAAGAAGGTGAGCTGAGGATTTGGATACATTTCATCATCTGACTAAAGAAAATCATCTTTTGACAGAGAGGAAAAAGACATGGAGCCAACGAAGATCAATTACAGTTCCGTAGAGAGTTATGAGAGAACCAAGAAACAGAGAGCCGATGAAGAATTCGCCTTGGCTTTGAGAAAGTGGTGGTCGGCAACACTTTCGATGGAAGAACAACTTAAGAAGATTGAAGACCACCCTTTCGTCAAAGCCGCCACACGTCCGTTCGGGGAGATCCAGTACAAGAATCGACCTAAACACTGGTTTGATCTCCCCGTACATTTGCAGGAGGAAGCTCTTGTAGGACGAAGCTATGCATGGGAACAAGATTGCTTTACAGATGAAGAGATGCTAGCAACAACCATAGGCGTGTGGGAAGGTGAATTCTTCACCGAAGCAGAGATGGCTTTACCAAACAGCTCTCTACGGAACTGAAGATTTTTAAAAACGGCCCTTTTCAGGGCCAACCCACACTATTAGAAAGAGATCTTCTCATGTACACAATCAAGTCTTTGTTATATAAAAAGACAAAAAACAGTTCCCTCCCTAGAGTGTGACCCAATGTCTATATTAATTTAAAATCATTTTATATTAGGGGTTATCCATATGGTTTTGGGTTTTGTCATCTCTCCACCCTGCGTATACAACTTCTATAAATGGGGAAATTTTGTGTGTCTTCTTGTGTTTTGTTGTAAGTATAAGGAAATTATGCTTACAATAAAACACAAGAACACATGCACAAAATAAAAAAACTTAGTGATTCGCGTTGTGGTCGAACTCTCTGTGATAGTTGTTTTTTCTATAGTAAGAATAGTATTCATTGTATGTTTAGCAATCAAAATTATCTCTACAGTATAAACTGTATATCAGGTTACACTATAAAAGTTTTTGATAAGTATGCATACAATATTAAAACCTAATACTCTCAGTGAAAAAGAGAAGTGACTCTTAACTCTTTTTTACTGTTGGGAAATAATAGGGACACGGTGATAAAAAAGGGATTATAGGACTAACCTAACAAATTCGACAAAACTATCACAAAGGTTTTAACAAAAGACAAAACTGTATTTAAAGTTGAATCATTATATTGAAATGAACTCTGAACATATATACACCGAGATCTGAGTTTGCCTATCCATGAGAAAACCTATTTACATCAAGATTCTTTTTTATGCTAGCTTTTTTATTTGATACCCAAGATTGTTTTTTGAAAACAATCTTGGGTATCAAATAAAAAACTGATATCACTCAAGTGATCTGATCTTGAAACAAATATAAAAAATAACTAAAAACCCTATCTCTCTGTTACACAAATGTCTGGCGAAAATTATATAATAGATGATTGACTTTTAATAAAAAACTTAAAAAACTAAAAGATGTAAAAAATTACCTCTGTGGGATTGTTTTGACACCTGATATTTATTACAGTTATTTCAAATAATGTCTATAAGTTTGCTCAAACCATCGTCGAACATCTCTATCATTCTCTTGAAAATTTCTTGGATCAAATTTGATAGTAAGAACTGTCTCTAAATCATATCCTCTTGCAAGATGATCTAAAGCAAATATACAGTACATTCCACACACAACAGTAAATTCACTTTGTAGTCTCATTGTATTTATTGTCCAGGAATCTGTATTTTTCACTATGAAATTGTATATGTCTCTATCTAATGGTGGTAAACCATATGAATCAAAGTAGATAGCAGAATGATTGTCTTTAAAATATATTGCTATCCAATGTTCTCCTGGTTCTTTTGATGAATCTGTGTTCACAATATATGCTTGTCTGTGTTTAGGTTTTCGTTTTGGTAACAAGTCTTTTGAACACACTTTTCCTTTTAAGGATGATAACCTTTGAGAACTGTCAAGTATAGTTTGTAATTGTATGGTTTCCATCTTCTTAGCCTTGAAAAAGGCTGGCACGGAGCCATTAATCAAGATATCCTGTATAATATGACCAGTCTCTTTTAACTAAATCTGCCCACTTTTGAATGTCTTTTTGGCAGTCTATTTCAAAGTCTATATGAGCACAATATTCTAATAAGTTTATTTTTCTTGCTCTCTTGTGTAGATTATATAGTATAGTCACTGGACACACTTTCTGTAAACACTCTGCAATGTTCATATCTATTAATGTTGTTGTGTTGGTTCGATTTTCTTCTTCACAGATATTTTTCATTTTCTGTTGAATAGATTTTGTCAATTCTATCACTACACATTCTTGAAATAATGTTTGTATTTTTTCTTTACACATCTTGCAATGTTCACACTGACTCATCTTGTTTAATAGTCAAATATCACTTCTCTGAATTTGTTGATTTCTATCTCACTATCAAATTCTGCATAGACAACAACGTTGATCACCTCTGGAAGAGCTTGAGCAAACTGAAGTTCAAACCTAAGATTGCCAGACTTTATTGGGTGAGCCAAGGGCCCACTACTACTCTGATCAGGTGTCAAATCAATACCCCAAAGGGTATACCCTTTTGCATAATCCTGCAAAGATAAATTAAATGATTGATTTTGTCCAAAATAGCCCATAGCTTCAAACAATGATAAATATGAATTTAGATAAAGTCCACCTTCAAAATTCGGTTCAAAGGGACGTGCTTTAATGGAATGTCCATCTATTGTGATTTCCAACTTATTCAAATCGAAATGTTGAAAATTAAATGGATTACTGCCAACATCTCCATTTATATCTCTATTACTAACTAAACCAAGAATAATTCGTTTTGGCATCTGTTTATGAAACAGATAGTCTTCTATTTTTGAACGAAGACCACTTCCAATAGTAAAAGTTTTAATTTCACTACGTCTTATGGGCATTTTATAATTTGTTCGATCTATTTGTGCCTTGAGATCATTCGCAAATTTTGGAAATAAATCCAATGCCGGTATTCTGAATATGGCTTTTTGAATTTCTATTTTTCCATGTTCACTACCAATCAAACAAAATTTAGTTGGAGCACGATGCAATTTAATTCTCATCTCAACTCCATTTGGTAAATACTTATCTTGCACAAACAGATCTAAATGCAGTTTTCCTCTTAGTTGTACATTTTTGCTACCACCAATTATTTTAGCTTGCTCAGTCAAACCTTTGTTCGATGAAGCTTTACTTGTTTCCGTGAGGTGTCCAGGAGTATCTCTATACCACAACTCACTAGCAGCTAGATGTGTTTTTTTCACATCTTTTGAATAACTAAGAAAATTCTCAAAATATGCTCTATAAGGATAAAGATCTGTATTGGTGGTGATAAGATTGCCATTCAGTGTAACATCAATTTTACTGAACATGCTATGAAAAAAATTATTGATAGGAGCAATTTGTGTATCTCCAGCCAAAACACTCCCATCTTGTTTTGTAATTTTAAATTGAACTTCAAGTGTAGATGCTGCAAGATCTAACCACTTGGTTGTTTGTCTTGGAATTAAAAATTCTATTGGTGAAGAATTATTTAAAGATGCAATAGGAAATTGTTCAATTTCACCAATATTTTCTATACCACTTGATGTTGGTGATACATTATCTGGATCAAAACTACTACCAAAATGTTCGCAAGATCCATGTAACATCATGATTTTTTTCAATCAAATATATCAAGTGGTCTTGATTTTCGTTTTGAATAAGCTTGTCTTTGACGTGTCTTACCTCTACGAGAACGAACCACAGACTGACGTTTTCGTTCTTGTTTTTGTCTTTTTATACCTAAAGCAGATTCACCAACTGATTTCAAAAGATCTTTTCCATGAGTTAATAAAATGTCTTTAGGTGCTTTACGTTTTTTTATCAATTCATTTGCTATTTCTAAACCATGTCTTAATCCATCTCTCTTTAAGGTTTGAAATGCATTTTTTGCAATTGGTTTTATAAATGGTGCAGCTGTTCTTATTGCTGTGCAAAAAATAGACCCTAATCCATATCCATATTGCCGTGGTACACCTTGATACACCGGCATCATTTTTACAAATTTAATTTATGTCTCTGTCTAAAATGCAACTTGACAACTGTCTTGCCACTTGCAAACTGAATGGGTTTACCAGTGTTCCCATTTATATTTATACTAATCTGATCAAAATAAGATTTTGATACTGGTACATAATGTACATTATCAAATTCTATATGAGTATGTAGAGACTCTTTATGTGATTCAAATGGAATCACACGTAAAATAGGTGCTTCAATATCACCTAAAAATGTATAATCTGCTATGTCAGAATAAATAAAGATTTGATTGAAATCCACATTTAAGTCCACATTATATTTAAATGCACCTTTTGATGTGTTAGGAAAAATGACAGGAAAAATATTGTCTTTACATCCCAATTTTTGTAATAAACTTTCTGACATTTCAATACCCACTTTCCCAATACTATTTCCTACTATTTTTACACGCCCTTGGAGAGTTGAAAATCCAACATGAAATAATACATCAAATGATTTAAATATGTCTCCAAGTTTTTCTTGAATTTCTGTTTGCATTGCATCTATGACATGAGCGCCATTTGAATATGCACCTGATAAAATATTTAATTCAACAACAGCAACACCTTTGTGTAATGTATGTTTCAAATTCGTTTTATTAATATGATTTGATATTTTGCTATCTGTTACAATGATTTTAAAAACAGATTCTTCATCTGTAATATTTTTTGCTTCCGAAGGTAAAATTACTTCAACTAATCCCACTTCCCAATGTTCTTTATCAACATGAATGGGTTTAGATAATTGTGTTTGAAAACAACATTAGCTATTACTTGGAAACATATCCATAGAACTATCACTGAGAAGTGTTACGTAAAATGAATTCATTTTTCTTATCTTGTGGTTGTTTCAAATATTTTAAACCTGGACTTGGAAGAATATATCCTAATGAACTACTTAATAACACTAACCACAATTCTTTATCAGGGCTTTGTAAACTCAAATGTGAAATGGCAGTAATTATAATACCATAAATGATAATAATCTGTGTGAAATAAGTGACTTGATTTTTTGCAACACGATTTCCACAAATTTTAAATTGTTGACTTTGTTGACTTTGTACATCAACACTTGTGGTTTCATTAGGTAATGAAGTTTCATTTAATGACATATTCTTTTTATATCAAATCTGATTCTGCTATCCAACTATCAAATTTCTTTGGATAACCTTCCCAATGTACTTTAAGTTCTTTGATAATTTTCTTTCCCACACGTCTTGACCGTCTATTAAGAATTGATTCAATTATATATTTTTTATCATCTTTTATACTTTGAATTTCTTGTGGATAAAATGTCCCTTGTATATTTTCACCACCCATATCTTCAAGTTTATAAGTGGGTGGTATTGTATGTTTTACATGAGTAATTTTAAATAACTCTTTTGTCCAATTTGGTAAATACCCTTTTTCAAATGTATGTTTGGTTTTATTAATACGTACTATATCACCAACTTTAAAATGTATTTTTTTCTTTTTAGACTTTTTTTTACCATACAAATGTTGAGATACTTCTACTTCATTTTCTAATGAAACTGAAGCAGGAGTTCTCTGAATACTTCGATGAAAACTATGATTATATCCATCAACTAAATTTTCCAACACATCAATGTACCTTAATGTACGTTTGTGTGTAAAATATTTCCACATTCGTGTTTTCAATGTACGTTGAAAACGTTCAACAATACTAGCTTTGGTTTCAGGATTTTCTGTTGTGAAGAAATGAATGTTTTGTTTCTTTAAAAATTTTTGCACGTCTTTATTTTTAAATTCAGAACCTTTATCAGATTGTAATGATAATGGTTTACGTCCAGAAGTTTTCAAAATACTCTGAAAAGATTTTGTTAATGTCTCTCCTGTTTTATTGTGAATGGGTATTACCCATGCATATTTGGAAAATACATCAATAACACAAACTAAATAACGAAATTGGTCATTGTAAGATTGTAAACTTTGTAAGTCTGCTAAATCAATCTGCCATTGATGATCAATACCACCCACTATAGTCTTACGTCTTGAAAATTTTTTACGGATGGGTTTATGTAAAGTATAAGTTCTTTCTCCTTTCAACCATTTTTTCACTTGATCAATTGTGATGGAATTATCTTTACTATGAGCTGCTTTGTACAATTTTTGTATACCACCATAACCAGCAGGATGTTTTGTATTGTAATATATTTCAGTTAATAAATCATTCAATAAGCTTCCCATTTTTCAGATAATCTACGTTTTGTCAATTTACGCTTTAGTACTGACTTTGGTGTGTCTTCACTCCACTGCACTCTATGACCTCGACGAACTTTACGTTTTGGAGGGGATGATTGAGGAGTTTCAGACCAACTATCTTCTGGAGAACTTTGATATTTACTGGGTTTGGGTATAGGTTGTCTATTCATCCATAACCAACGTTCACGATTACCAACAAAATCTTGAGGGATATTTATATCTTTTAATCCACGACTAAACATTTCCCATCCACTCGGTTTAAAACCTTTTCGGTGTCTAAGAACATCATTGACTAAATCTATGATATTTGAACCTTTTATGACTTCTCCATCGTAACTTAATACACCCTGATCATCCCAACTCATGTGTGGATGAGATGATAAAGCAGATAATAATGAAGTTGCTTTACGTCTCATTGTAACAGGGACACTTTCTATAATACGATCTCGTAAAAATAATGATTTTTCTCCTGACTCAGGCAATGGAACCAATGTTGGTTGTAATGCTTTCTTATGTGACATTTGAAATTTTTGTAAGGTTTCCCCATACTTTTGTTCTTTCTCACTTTCGGACAACTCTGAATTTCCTAACACAGATGATAAATCATTTTGAAGTTGTGCAGTATTTGTAACTTGTGGGTTAGGGGGTAATCTTGGTCTTTGAGCTTTTTCATTTCTAAAACGTTGCATATCTTCTAACATTTGATAAGGTACAATAGCCATCTTTTTCATATTTTATCGACTAATTTATTTGCAAGATTTGTTGCAACTCCTATAGCAGGTCCAAGTAAACCAAGTAATGGTAAAAAACCACCTTTTTGATTTAAAATTTGTTTTTTCTTTTTAAGAGTTATTGATTTACTAGCGAGTGCTCGTAGTTGTTGACGCTTTGGATGTAATTTTTGTTTCTGACTTTTTGTTAGATGTATGTTGCCTTTTAAAAGATTATGACAACATTCTGACACACAATTAATTAATTCTTTAGGTGCATTTTTCATAATTTGTTTTTGAAATGCTGGAGGAGTTTGACTTAAACCTATTAACATACCACCATATTTTTTAACTAAAGGAATTTTTTGTTTCTTATTTTGTCTCACCATCTTGCTCTTATAGAATCTAATGATTAAATGAAACAAATATAAAAATGTAATGCTATTTATATATGTGCAAACTTTATATTATTTAAAGTAAGACCTTATCCCTTTAACAGGTTTGGGTGTATTTAAAGCTGTAAAACGTGCCATTGTGGGAATCTTTTCTTTTAATGGTACATGTTGTGTATTTTGTACAGAATACATTGGGTCATGATTTTTAACACCATCTTTTGTTATTGACACTACACGTGTTAACTTAAGTGGTGATACTTTTCTTTGTCTTTGAAGATTTTTCACAAGTAATACTTTTGTTTTTGTAGATGGAGATCTATGAGGGGCAATTTCAAAATTTGTGTACATATATTTTGGTCCTACCTTTCGTTGATTTTTTATCTCTCTAGAACTTGATGAATTATTTGATCTTTTCGTAGGGGATTTTCGTTTCCTTTTAGGTGACTTTTGTTTCTTACTCTTTGTTTTTTTGAATGGTGAATAGAATGATCTACTTGTCTTATGACCATCCCATCGAATTAAATTACGAATGATAACACCACCAAAAAATCCACCACCTCCTGGTTTTAAAATAATGTTTCGTTTTGTTGCAAGATCAACTCTGGGATTTGCAAGTTGTTCAAGATCTTGTTTATGTTTATCCATATAAGTTAAAGTTTGTTTTGGCAATTTAATTTTCTTATTAAGTATGATTCTACTTGCTGATGTAAACCATTTTAAAATTTTCTTAAAACCTTTCTTAAGTAATTTTTGTCTTGCAAATGGACTTGTTTCTTGACCAAGTTGTTCTAAAGATTGTATGAATGATACCATGATGATGTGTAGTCGTTGACAAACTTTGACTAACTAACATCAACTCATTAGAACATGGGGAATTTATAGTTTTGTATAAATGATGGGACCACATTCATTTTGTGTTACCCAAGGATGAAAAATATCAGTTCTTAATCTCAAAGACTCAGGAGTTCTAGGATGAAAATCAATTAATAAATAACCATGATCAATACTTGTTGCATCTTGATAACATGCATTTAAATGTGGTAATTGAACTTGATTTGCCAATACTTTAATTTGCCCTTTATCTCTGGTATTTTGAAATAAAATCATATAATGTGCATTTAAACTTATGGTACAACTAGATTTAGATTGTTGAAACATATTTTGTGTTATGTAAATGACACTTGCATTTCTATGATGTCCTTTTCGTGTGAACCATAATTTAATTTTTTCTTCATCTTTATCTCCTAACATATCATCAAAAACTACAAGATGGGGAATAGTGACATCACTGACAATTTCATATTCATCATCAGGGATACCATCTATGAATTTAATATCTTCACTTTCTTTAAGTAAAGTATATGTATTTTGCCATTCTTTATAACACCAAATGATTTTTTGTGGGGGAATTTGAAATAAGTCATGTTTCATATCAATAAGCTTTTTGACAAATTCTGTTTTTCCTGAACCACTAGGTCCCGAAATAAAGATATTACAAGGGTGTTGAAACAATAAACATTCACTCGATGCCATAATTGTATTTGTGTGAATAAGAGTTGTCAAATCATTCACTTATATACTTTCTGATTCCATACCTTCTTCATGTCTTTTAGTAGGTATTCGTTTTAAGGGTGCTTTTAACTCAAATACAGTTTCTGAAGAATCTATTCTTCTATCTATTTGTGGTACACATTGTCTATACAAGTAATTAATGATTTCTTTATCATAAATTATATTACCCCACACAACTCTTGTCCAAATATTTTCTATATTATCTTTGTAAAAAGCATTCATGATTTGTAATGCATTACAAAATTCCCCATACATTTCATCTTTTCCCAATTGATTATGAATAAACTCTTTTGTTATTGTTAGATAACCAGGAGTGATCAATTGAAATGCATATAATAATGCCTTACGTGTAATCTTGTTGTCTAACATACGTCTTACTGGTTCCATGGTTGAAATCAAAGTGATGATTCTTTTGTCTCTTCTGATGTATTTTGTCCATCAGGTACTATATTACCTGATGCACAAAATACATCAGGATGGTCAGGAAAATCATTTCCTGCATTATCTGAAAACATTTTATCAAACTTAGTTTTGAATTGTCCTGCAGCTTGTCTTGCAATTATGGTACTAAATGATGTACTTTGATCATTTAGCACCATGAGTGCAAATAAAGACTTAGAATCTGGAAAATCATCTAAACACTTGTCATATTTTTTCATTGTTGAAAATATTTGATTTAAAGTGAATCCATAATCCATCACTGATAATATTTTATCTGGGGGTGTTTGCATACTTGTTGGTGGTTTGTATAATTGACAATTTCTTATCAATTGAATATAAGAACAATTTGGTGACCACTTAACATGTTCTTGCAAAGGAATATCTTTTTCTTCCCAATTCATTAAACCTTGTCCACATACAAAACATTTTACTTTACCATCTCCTATATAGAAAAATCCAGCTTTAGCTAAGTCTTCTTTCTTGGATTTTAAAATAGGGTTTGTAGTCATGCTAAAACTCGAAAGTCTTCTTAACTCTGACAAGTATATAGGATAAGTAGGATTGAGTGGTAGAGACATCTTGCCTGCTCAGTGTTCAAAGTTGAAATGAGAAATCTGAAGGGTTCTTTTATACCTTAGGCCCATAAGGTTTTGTGTCATAATTATCCACTACAAAATGGTTTGTGTACACTGATCTGAATGTTTTGGTTTGTAATTCAATTGTGACATGTCTGTTCTTGTTCAAACTTGAAATGAGGAATCTGAAGAGTAATTTTTATACCTTAAACCCATAAGGTCTTGTATCATATTTATCCACTACAAAACGTTTTGTGTACACAGATCTGAATGTTTTGGTTTGTTTTTCACTTGTAACTTGTCTGTTCTTGTTGCGTTTAATTCTATGTGTGTATTCAATGTTCATTTTATAATTATGTCTGTCTTGTACACATTCCACCATGGATTCAAAATTGACTTTCTGTGATGTATTGTAATCTAATGTGATTCCTTTAACTTTACATGAAGTGTGTATTTGACCATCTTTAATGTACTTGTAACCATAATTTTTTGGACCTAATCCTACATATTCAATAATTTTTGCATCTGGATGTTCATCTGTCCATTGACCTAACCTACTGTTTATAATTTGTGGATTCCAATGTGTGGGGTTATGGATGTAAATACAACTGTCTGTGTCAAAGTATAATACCCGTCTACCCAAACGTCCTATTACTTTATATAATTCCATTCGTGCATAAGCTGTGACAAAAGATGCAACTGCAACATTAGCTGATTTGTGAGGTTCATAAACATCTGTAGATTTTGTGTAATTGACTAAAATACATTTATCATGATCAAACAATTCAACATTTTTAATAATGATGTCTTTATCTTGTATCAGGTCAAAATATTTGGATGGGTCTTGTATGTATTCTGTTTTTGTTTTTAAATTGTTTTGTGCACTTTTCCCCCATAAACAGTTTAACATGGTTTTAGCAAATGATCTTTGTCCTGGATTTTTTTCAATATTTTCCAAACGTATGTTTTCAAATTGTGCATAGTCTTTCTTAAATGTATCTTTGTCTGTTTCTGTTTTCACCCAATCTGGATATCCACTGGCTTCTTGTTTCATTTTTAAATATTTGTTCACATAATGTTTGTAAATTTCTGAAGACCATTCTTCCCAATGCCAAATCTGATAAGTGTCAAGTAATGTGTATCCCATTCCCAATGCTTTAAAAAGTTCAATAGATGTCCATGTACCTGTAATACTGCGTTGATCTGGTGTGTGTTCACATTTGTCTAATTCTTGTTCTGCACATGTATTGCAAAGTGTAAAAACCATTTTCTTGTTGCAATGAATTGGTAATACTGGCATGTGTAGAGATTGTGGTGGTAAAACTTTACATTTGATAAGTCCCCTGTACTGTCTTATATTATTCATGTCTATGTTTTCTTTTGTGAGTATATTTGGATGACCTACTGGATATTCTCTGTGTTTATTGACATAAGGATAGAGTGAACAGATATCTATGTATTTTATTTCATTGTCTGTGCTTTGGTCTATTTTATAATGTAATTTAATGGCATTTGTTCTCCCCCCAAATAATGCTTCACGTGGTTTAATAGGATCCATGTTTGGAAAAAATGAATTTAATGTTGATTTTACTTCAGGATTTGATTTGCAAAAATCATCAAGTTCATGTTCCCATGTTATTCTCATGTTATACCCTAATGATTTTAAATGGTGTATGCGTTCCTGTGTATTGTTGTAGAGAGTTTGGTAATTTAACAAATTGACTGGATTTTTCTCATGTCTGTTGTCTTTGTAACATGTTATGCACCCATGCCACATACATCCATAAAATTCAAAGATTGTATTTGTGTCTTTGTGAAACCCATCAACATAATATCCCCCTATTTTAACCTCCCCACCATTAAGTGCATGTTGAATATGTATGTTTTCTTCCTGTGCAAGTGTCTGTAAAAATCTAATGGCTTTAATGGAGTATTTGACTTTAGCTGGGTAACCTATGTCTGAAATGATTGCCATTTTGTTTTCTGGAAGTGAATTTTTTCTCCAAGCTTTTGTACATGCATCGGCTAAGGTAAATGCTTCTCTCAAAGGATCTATGCCATCACTATCTATAATTTTTTGTCTGAATTCCCCACACCCCCTACGTAAAATATCTACATCTGATTTACAGTATAATTCCATTTCTTTTTGAAAATCAAAACTGGCATTACTAGTAATTTTTTGTTTGTACCACTTGATAAACTCTTCCCTATCTGATGGAGACATTGAATCTGGCATATACAATGTTGAATCTAAATAAAGACCAATATAATTTTGATAAGCTTGTGTGTTTGCCAAATGGGGGAAATAACCTTTTGCTAATTCTGTCAAGCCAAATGTTTTGGGAAATTGTGCCAATCTCATTGAAAGAAAATTTAAAGAATCTATAAGTCTAATACTACAAGCTTTAAGTGAAAGAATTTTGTTCCCATTCATAATTACATCAGGAGTTGTTGTACCAGTTTCAATGAGGTGTCTTAAAATAAATTGTCCATCAAAACCTCTTAAATTGTGAGCAATAGCTGTTGTCCCTTTATGTTCCTTACTGAAAAGCCAATCACAAAAATCTGATAAAGTAGATTCCCCTTTAAATATTGATTGCCTATATCCAAATTTGTCACAGGAAATACATTCTTGATCTATAGATTTGCAAATACATTCCCCACATGCACGATGAGCAACACAGAAATTTGGGATATGAACTCCTGAGTCTTGTGTGGTTTCAAAATCAAAAAATACAAATGGAATGTTTGGTAATTTTTCATCCTCGGGTGAAGTGTATTTTGGAATAAAACATTGGTGATCAGAATTAACTATTTGTTGACAATATTTGCATTTTTTGAATCCTTCACAGATATGCTTTCCTTTTGTTGGATATATTAGTGAATTGCAAGTTTTACATTTTTGAACTAATTGACAAATTGTTTTTTCTTCTTTTCCCTTTCTAGTGATATGGTTATTATAGCATGATAAACTTCTAAATTGTCTATTGCAACTGTAACAGGTAGTGGGATGTTCAGGAATACATTTTGTTGGAGCATAGCAAATACAACCAAAAGGGCACATATGACGTTCTCTCTGTTGGACCCCTTTACTGCAAAGTTCACAATAGTAGGAGCATCCTAAAAACCCTTTAATTGTTGTGATAGTATCAAAATGCTGGTCATGGTGGTAAATATGAATAACTTTACTATCAGTGGTGGTAACTGGAGGTTTGAATAAAAATTCACTTTTTGCATACTGTGGATGAATTTTGATGACATACTCTGGGTAAAGCAGGTCTTGTATTTTATAATATTCTTCATATCCACAAGGAATATTATAATCAAGACCTGCTTTGTCCATCAATGCCTTAGCTTCCAACTCTTGTGTCGGTCTATCAGAATTTCTAATATTTTTCCATTTCTTTTGCCAAAGATCAGAATTATCTCTATCAACATGACACTTTCCCACTACAATGGCCCGTGCGAGACACATTGAATCATTAACATTTTTAATTTCAATAATACTTTTCTTGTTTCCCACCATTTTATCAACAGATGAAAATGAAATTGGTGCGTGTCGCCCAGACCCTTGTGGTAGAGAAGTGTGTGTTATTTCCAAAGATAATTGCCCATCATGGATAGTAAAGTTATCATTTGATTGTACAACTTTTTCTATTTCATCTAATATGGTGTTACCAGTGATACCTGAAGCCTTAGTAAATGGAATAAATATACCTATTTCTAATCCTGGGTGGTCAACTGATATTCTCATTGGATCGTTGTCTTCTACTCCACATTCTTCTTTAATATCATCTACCAAACTGTCAAATACTTTTCCAAGGGTGTCAAATGGATTCTTTTGATTAAATTGTTTGAATGTTATTCTGCATACATGGGATTTAGAACGGAATTTTCTTGATGTTCTTTGTAGGAGTGGGTGAATGGTGTATAAGTCTCTTGCTGATTCTACTCTCTGCTTCTTGTTATCTACGTCACTCTCCGTCTCACTATATTCTTCAATGGCTCTCTTCATCTTTTCTTCTATCGTCTTCTAGCTTTTGAAAATATGTCTTGTCTTCTTGAAGTCAAAAACCCAAGTGTGAAACATCCTAAGATTCCCCCACTTTTATACTTCCCTTTAATGTACATTTAAATGTGCATTTAAATGTACATTTAATACCCCACTGAATTATACTGTTAATAAATGTTTCTTATACACATTTGAAAAGTCATAAAATGTAATCCATTCACTCTATGGGACAATTCCTATGGTAAATATTTTATTTGTTAAGTGTATCTTTCAGTCAATATTTAACAACACCAATATAGTATCCAGAGATTATTGAGTGTAAGAGATAGCATAACTGTTTGTAACCAAATGAATGCATATTTAAACAATTGTGTGCAAATGCACGTTATGGAACATTTAAGTGTACAATTAAATGCACATTAAAAAAGTATAAAAGGAGGAAGAATCTTAGGATGTTTCACACTTGGGTTTTTGACTTCAAGAAGACAAGACATATTTTTGAAACGCTCCAAAAGTTAAAGATGGATAGAGTTACAGATCCAAGATTAGAAAAAGCAAGTGATGCTAAAAGTATTTACTATAAACCATCTAAATGGGGAGAAGTTAGAAGACTTGTGAATGAACTTTATAAATTGATATCAACACCTAAAGAGATGATTTGTTCCATTTGTCATCAGAA
The DNA here is from genome assembly GCA_031216915.1 of Pictodentalium vernedei. Classification (NCBI taxonomy): domain Eukaryota; kingdom Metazoa; phylum Mollusca; class Scaphopoda; order Dentaliida; family Dentaliidae; genus Pictodentalium; species Pictodentalium vernedei. Next base: position 164,888,647 of record CM062289.1, on the reverse strand, counting down.
AGGACATTGGGCGAATACATGTCCAGACAAAGGGCCGTGTTTTTATTGCAATCAGAGAGGACATTGGATAAATGAATGCAGATTGAAAAAGCTATCAAATAACTCTGTGTCTCAACCAAGATGGGGTTCACCAGCTGTTGATCAACGAGGACCGGTAAAAGTTTATCCATGGTCAGAATACATAAAGCATACAGAAGATAGATTACCGATTACAGGTTTCAACTTACAACTTGATGAAAAAAACATTGACAACCACACTTTACAGGGGATGAGCATGATACCAATACCACCACCTCCCCAAATAAATGAGAAAGTTGACTTAGCAGAACCTGTGTTACCAGAGTTTGATGATAATGATGATACATTATTATATAATATGGATATACCCAAAGAAACAAAAATGGAAATAGATGATGAGTTAGAAGTATTATTTCCTGAGAAAGAGGAACCACCAAAGAAAGTTACAAGAAAACGAAAAGCTAAAGACAATAATTCTAAAATAGGAAAACTTGCCAAGAAACATTGAAAACAGTTTTTGAAAGTGACATTTTCATAAAAGACATTTACAAATCTGTAAATATTCATGGAATAAAAATTTCGGATTTTGAAAAAAGGTAATATTATTTTGTTGTTATTTAAACAGGGGAAAATTTTTTCCAACTCACGATTTTTTAAAAATAAAAAACATTTTTCATAACATTATTTTGCAAGCACAAAAAATATTTTTGTGTTTGCAAATGAATGTTATGAAAAAAGTTTTTTTCATAACATTCATTTGCAAACACGAAAATATTTTTCTTATAAAATAAAAAACTTGCAAGACAGAAAATAATTTGCAAACAGAAAAAATATTTTTTGTGTTTGTAAAATGAATGTTATGAAAAAGTTTTTTTCATAACATTCATTTTACAAACACAAAAAATATTTTTCTTATAAAATAAAAAACTTGCAAGACAGAAAAATAATTTGCAAACACAAAAATATTTTTATGTTTGCAAATTATTTTTGTTTTTTACCTAAATGTTTTCACACAAAAACATTTAGGTAAAAACAAAAATAATTTGCAAACACAAAAAATATGCCATGACAGGGAAATCTAGTGTGGGAGCTATGAGGTTAACCTCTTTTGAATTGAGTAATGAAATTACAATTGAACAAAAAAAGTTCAATTCATTCCATTGTGGTAGCACTGAAATGTGCCACTCAAGTGTGTAAACGTGATATCTCTTTTTAAGAATATGGTGGCCCTTATAAGGGCCGTTTTTACTAAACAAAAAATGTTTAGTTTACCAACTTTATTCCATTTCTCTTTGCGGCTCTCTTGACATCCTTTTGATTGACGAGATGTTGTGATCCTCTTCCCCTAATTGTTGCATAATGATAGGTATCTCTTATCAATTTTCGAACAAAACAGTGTAAGGCTTCTTCAGCTTCATCAAGTGACAATGGTGAGATATTATTCACCCCAGCTTTTCTTGCCAATCTTCGCAAATTACTCCTTGGAATAGTATTACGCTCCTCTCTCTCCATCTTCACCTCTTCTGGTGGAATAGTATTGCAGTCCTCTCTCTCCTTCTTCACTTCTCGTGGCCCACATCCACCTTCTAGTGATGGAATCTTTACCTCGATGGATAGCTCAATTCTCATGATTGATGATAAGAAAAATGACGTTATGATATCTCCAGCAGTGTTTTTATAGACAATGCCAGGATCGAAAATGCACTGAAGAACGCTCACGCGATAATTTTTATCGAGTGCGGGAAAAAATTGTTGATAACAGACGTTTATTATCACAGCCGTCCGACGTCAACAATTTTTCCCCGCACTCGATAAAAATTATCGCGTGAGCGTTCTTCAGTGCATTTCCGATCCTCGCATTGTCTATAAAATCTAACACGCATTCCAAACAATTCATTTTGAGACAACATGAAGTTCTCGCTAGAGATGAATGAATACAGAATGTGGAGGTCCGGGGAAATGTCTGACGCTGATTGGAATCGGCGATTAGAAGAAGAATCCATCAGAGTAGAGAGAGAGAAAGCACGGAGACGCCAATTAGCTGAAGATATTTTCGGTCATATGAGGAGAAGTGGTGGACCTCAGAAATACACTCGACAGTGGGGTCAGCAGCTTATTGATGAGTTGGAGTGAAAGGCAGGGATAAGACAGTTCTTAGCTGTCCGCGGTTATGAACTGGAGAAATACCAGGTGAAGAAAGTTGACTTGTATCCTGATCTTAATTGGCAGCCAGAAAGACGATATAAAAAATGTGAAGTTAAATCCAATAACCTGTATCCAGATTTAAGTGAATTCTCATGAGGATTCCTACAAAATCTGGATACAAGTTATTGAATTTTATCTTGACAAAAAAATCAGGATACAACTTAAACTCATTCATCCTATTTCTTATTATCTCTGTTTGTCATTCTAACCTATCAATAATTTGTTACTCTCACAAATGAGTGTGATTTCAAAATGTGCCTTCGTGGCAGCCCTTCTAAGGGCTACCCACACTATTAGAAAGAGATCTTCTCATGTACACAACCAAGTCTTTGTTATATAAAAAAAACAAAAACAGTTCCCTTATCCTCCAGTGATAAACTTATAAGCAAAAATGTACTATAAGAGCTGGTCATAATGCATGATGCGGAGGCATTATAGCCCCAAAATCTGAAACTTATAGCCCCAAGAACTTATAGCCCCAAGATTTGTGAAACTTATAGCCCCAAGAACTTATAGACCCAACATGCATGCACTGTGCCACCAGTGCATGCATGTTGGGTCTATAAGTTCTTGGGGCTATAAGTTTCACAAATCTTGGGGCTATAAGTTCTTGGGGCTATAAGTTTCAGATTTTGGGGCTATAATGCCTCCCCTAACTACTCACGCCCCCAATAAGAGCAAATATCGTCCTATGAGTTCCAATGGGTTCTATGTGCCAGTAGGCACATAGAACCCATTGGAACTCAGGGGACGATATGTCAACAAATACTGATTACTCCTTTCCGAAACGACCCAAGGGATGTAACTCTATCTATTGTCTTCTGCGTTTATAAAAACAAAAAAGATTCACGAATTTGGTCCAGTGATTGCGGAGCGAGAGAAATGCGTCCACAAATTTATTTCCACTATGTCTGTTTTGTGTTTCAAACGGGACAAAATGTTATCTCCGCCAACATGTATGGTATATGGAGATTTAATACCTGGATGTCTCATTTAAACATCTCGCTTGCGGCTCGGTGTTTAAAAACCGACATTCAGGTATTAAATCTCCATATACCATACATGTTGGCGGAGATAACTTATATTAAACAAAAACGTTTATCATCGCTTCATAGGTATAAATGATTGCATGGGCGCAGATCTCTTCCCAAAAGTGGGGAGACGGGCAGATGCCGAAGGCATCTGCAGCGAGTGCCGCATGCACGAGCCGGCAGAGGGGGGTTTGGGGGGGTTCTCCCCCCAAGAACATTTTTAAATTGCGCTTTCAAATGGTGCATTCTGGTGGCCTCTGGGGTATAATTTCTCTTAATTATTTAGTAGAAAAAAATATGTTTTTCAACAGCCTGTTGTAATTTTGTCAAAATGCTTAACCAAAATTGTTCCCGCTTTACCGAGCGTTCCCTATTCGATTAACACAATTCAACTGTGCGGTGGATTAGCATAAGGGCCCAACAGATGGAGCGACGACGTATGTGTCGGGCCCGTTAATGGATTAACAGATCCAATAACAGCCCGACACATACGTCATCAACAAGTCGCATGAATTGAATGAATTCGATCGATAAATTTCGTTTTCAAAATGTAAACAAAGCAGACGATACTGTCTTGCACATTTTCACGAGCTCAGTACCGGCCTATTACTCTCTCTGCACAAGAATTCTGTCGGCAACATTAATATTCCGATATCAAATAGTTATGCTGCTTATGCATTCGTGCAACCCACAGCTGTGTCTGGCTGAGTAACAACTTATTTGAAGGCGCAGTGTTGAACAACTGTTCGTTGAACGTTACGTCAGTCCAAACATGGACCCACAGACATAGTCCGTAATATAATTTTTGTGGTTGATACGGCTACAGTACAGGCCGTACCAACCCCAAAATTATATTACGAACTGTGGGTCCAAGTTTGGACTAGTTGAACGTGTATCAGAAGTGAATCTCGCATTAAAATTGATGAGAGGGTGCAGCAGTGGGGGAGCATAGTGGGGGACATGTCATACCATGTCCCCCCAGTGGTGGGGGGACATGGCATACCATGTCCCCCCTTGATGAGATCCGGGGGGACACGTCCCCCCCCGTCCCCCCCCCATGATCTGCGCCCATGAATGATTGGTTAATCTTCACTTTATAGTCATGTCGCGACAACAACGTTGCAATAAATGCTGAAAGTGGCCAATAAGAAGATATACAAGTTAACATGTAGGACTTCTGCTGACAGTAACGAGCAAGACAAATATGCAAAATTGCTACTTTATCTGCAAAGCATTGTTGAGGGCATAACTCTTGCATCTCGAGACGACGTATATAATTGTTAGTCGAGTAACGAATTAAGTTTAAATCCAGATAACACTGACATATTCTTGGTAAACTTTCGTCACTCAGTTTTTTTTAATGATTTATTCTCGCAGTAAAGCTAAAATATCCCCCCCCCCCCAAATACGTTCTTGGAGCTTTCAAAATTCAGTGGGAGAGTTGGGGGAGGAGCTGCCAACTTCCTCCCGTTGGGCCTTCGACCCTCGAGACTTGCATTTTTCGGCATGTCATGAGGGGGGGGGGGGGTGGCTACTAGTGCGAGTAAATGCCATTTTCGCGGGGTCTGATCCTGTGCCTGAAGTGATACCGGCGCCCCTGACGACTATCACGTGTTTATTTTATATATCCATAAATAAATAGCAAAGTAAGTTTTCTAATTATAATCCTGTCTGACTGATATATTAGCTACAACATCCGCGTAAGCCTTCGGCAAAGGCTTGCCTTAATGTGTAGCCGAAATATTTCATCAATCGGCACATAAGCCATCATAGTTGGGACAAATCAAGTTTACACCTCCCCCACGCCCCCCCCCCCCCCCCCTCCCCACGAAAAAAAAATGTGTTCAAGGTTCAGCTTCCCGACGCCCTTAATATTTTGGAAGCTACAAAAATATGCACCAATTTTCTGAAAGAGTTTTAAAACATTAATAAAAAAACAGCCACAAACCTGGTATATGGCACCACGACATCCTTGCTGCTTTTGCCAATGTGAGTCTGTTTGAAATGGAAAGGTTACTTGAGGGCAGGTTCACTTTGTCTTGAGGTACGAGATAATAGTGGCATTGCTGCGTACTCTATTCACATCCGATGTTGCACTTGATAATGTAATAAGACACCATATCGATGATCTTGAAATGGGAAGTCTGACAGCGTCGTATCAAATGCCAAAGGGAAGCGGCTGATAAAAACACAATCATTATATTGTTGAATGGCGTGTTTATTCTGAATTTGTACAAAGGTTGCAGTTTATCAGTGCTGAGTGCGCTGTCAGCATTGACATGAGCAGTCGAACATAATCACCAAGTTGCAATTTTGTAGTGAAAAGCCTTTTGTGCCTGATAGACGAAGTGATGTAACTGATGGCAATGCATTAAGATATGATTTGTTAACCCTTTACCTAACATGAAAAGCAGACGGCACTTGCAAACAAAATTCTTGAATAACTATTTCTTTTCATTTCTTGTCTTAAAAACATAGGTTATGACCCCTCATTGGAACGAGCTCGTCAAGCTCGTTCCAATGAGGGGTCATAACATATGTTTTTGAGACAAAAATGAAAAAAATAATAAAAATTAATTAGCGATTTTTGTGCATAGCGCTGGCCGGTTTTGGCGGTTACGTTGGGTAAAGGATTAACAGAATAACTAATGAGCTTCAGGAACGCAGATGGCTTAACACATTATAACTAAAACTCATTCATTCTAACAGAGCTGTGATCGAGAAAGTCTTCTATTTTTGGTGGTTTGTTATCACACTTTTATAGTTGTAGGATATGATCCCATTCGGACAGAATCCCCCTTAGGACACAATCCTTCAAAAAAGCCCCTTAGGACTTAATGCCCTAATTTTAATATTCCGAGACTGAGACGAACATACTCCCCTCAGTTTAGAATGTGTTTTAAAAGTTACATTACCTTAAAAACATAGCTCATTACCTCTCACTGGAACGAGCTCTACTAGTTCGTTCGAATGATTGGTAATAAGCTATGTTTTTTTTTAAAAAACAAAGTAAAAATGATTTGTTATCCAGAGGATATTCGTGCAAATATTGAATACTAGTCTTGTAGGGTAAACAGTTGATGAAATAAATAGTTAAAAAAAAAGAATATTAAGTCTGCTCTACTCCAGTTGCAATTGTTATAATATTTAACAATACATGTGTAATAATACTTATATAAAGCCTTTGTGGAACTTCATAATTGTTATACTATTGAACGATAATCGCGAAGAATATATTTTATAAAAGATGATCGATTTCGCCTGTTCGTCAATCCTTACATATTTAGTCCGAGGGATTTTGTTCGCCTTTGAAAATCAAAGTGAGGGATTGTGTCCAAGGGGGTTTTTTTCCAAGGCGATTTCGTCCTGATGAGATTTTGTCCAAGGGGGTTTTGTCTACATACCCACTTTTACACTGGTGTAGGAAGAGTTCATGTGATTTCGTGTAATAAAGAAACTACTGCAAAAGGATGAAGAATCAGGAAAAACAAATGAAAATAGGATCTGAGGTGCAATATTTTCGCGTTTCTTTTTCGTCGACGATGCACTTGCCCTTCAAATGCTGAGACATCTGCTTGTATCGGGTCAATAAGTTGGAGAGTCGGACAACTGCTCGCCGCTCCATGCGGTTCTCTCTGGCCACTCCGGCTTCTTCCGCCCATAAAACTGACCGACACGATATGACCCTGACTAGTGAAAATGTCGTTAAACACCAAAACTAACAAAAGACATCAATACAAGGTTGGTATTCTAATGTTCCGCTGCTATTCACAGGAGTACGGGACGCAGTCCTGTGTATCTTGAATTAACTGAGTTTACCAATTTTAAAGAAGCCTTTATTTTAAACAACTTTTATTCTCCAGAAGTCATGGGTCTCTGCTTTATTCTCTCGAGTGCTACTCTCGCAGTGTCCCTTTTTCTGTAAATAATTTTGTTGCGAAAAACTACACCTTTCTCTGAAACACGTTGTTACTGAAAATATAACAACCGCAGTTACATCAATTCATCCACGAATGCCATTCGACCCACCAGTGTAGTTGGACCAACGTCAAAGTCGGCGTGCTATCACTGAGACAGGCGTTATATAGAAAAGTAGGTTCTTGCGCATTTTTGCATGAACACTTCAGTTAACTTAACAGAAACCCTGTAGTTCGTTTTTAGTAGAATGTAAACAACCTAAAATAATAAATAAAAAAGAGAAACATAAATAAAGGCAATACTTGGAAATCTTATGGCTTTGTTCAATGGAGCAATTTCTTCAAGGATCATATGTGTGGGTCCTTTCATAACTATTATAACACAACTTCCTTGTTAGCCCTTTGAACACTGGTGGTATTTTCCCATGTCAGTTCAATGGCAGCAGTTGGAAGAGTCCATATTCATTATTTGGGTATAAAGCAATTAATATTTCCAGCGTGCAGCCTCAAGGCTGCACGCTGAAAATATTAATTGGTTCACCCAACACATTCACTAAGCAGCCTTCATACTTAATGAAATTATGACGTGTCATGTTCCTGGTGAGAAAAGCGGTCTCTCTGCTTCAAAGATTAACCATGAGAAAACAGAGTAACAACAGAATTCTTTAAACTGTGTACATATTTTAATTTTTACAGTGTTTGTCGTAATCATTTAGCTGAATGTAGGTGGGATATCCGTTCAGTAATACCATATATTGAAGTTCTCGGCGCGTATTGATTTTTACTGCGCTGTGTGACAGTGTTCTATCACCAAGAAAATTATTTAGAGCCAATCAGAGTAAACGAATATGGCAGCCTATCAGTTTAGTTTAACGAAAGCTCTGCAGTCAGTTTAGTTGAGAAACAATTGGAAAGTGTAATAAAAAGTCAATTTTTTCAGACCTCCTGTTCCGAATTGATGTTAATTTCCGGACAGAAGAAATGTGAGACGTTATTCAGGTACAATACTACGTGGAGTGGCTGTTTTGAAGCGAAGGATTTTTCGATAGTGTTTTCTTCAGGTATGGATTATACTCATCAAAAATGATATCCCTTTGGCAGCTGTGTACATAAAAGTGCTATAGTCTTCATCATAGCTCATTTTTGTCACATTTGCTTGAATATTGGAATTACCAATTAAGGCCACTATATAGGGCCTACGACTATACAGCGTCGCTTTAAAAATGAACGATACACAGGCTTATTATTTTCCGGGAGGTAATAAAATTTGTCATTAAGTGAACTATTCCTTTACGGAGTAGGTTCTGTTTTATACATATCGGAATACAAGAGGCAAACACTGCACTGGCATTCATAACAAATGGTATGTTTGAGGGTTATTGTCGAACACGAACATATATTCGCGTGGATTAGAAAAATGTACTATGGGCTATGCTCACTCGACGTTTTTTTTTAAAACTGCCAAGTAGGCAACTTAGTTATAACAAGTACCGACGCATTAGCCCCAGCTCCCAAGCCACCATTCAGATTCCTACACGGTTGGAATATCTTAGTTGTGAACCTGAAAAGAGATGTTGTTTGCTATGGAAATCACGCACTACTCCACATCCTGAGGTTTCTATGTAACGAGTGGCTATTCAGTAAATCACCCGTAAAGTCAATTGACTTTCCACGTGTTTTGTGAATAACAAAAGAAATAAAAGTATTGTTTCAACCAGTAGACCTCCGGGTTGAACCCGGAGGTTAATCTGTTAACCCATTACCCAACGTAACGGCCAAAACTGACCAGCGCTGATTTCAAAAATCGCCAGTTAATTTTCATTATTTTTTTCATTTTTAGTCTCAAAAACATAGGTTATGACTCCTCATTGGAACGATCTCGTTCCAATAAGGGGTCATAACCTATGTTTTTGAGACAAAAAATGAAAAAAATTAGTTATTCAAGAATTTGTTTTGCAAGTGTCGTCTGCTTTTCATGTAAGGTAAAGGGTTATACCAATGCTGGTGCTTCCAAGAATTTATGGTATAGTCTATAGTAGTAGGGCCACGTGAGGCTTCGAAACTTGATTCGATTCGATTTGAAACATCCCCATGGTTGGATTTAATTATAGTAGCGCTAGTAGTATGTCAGGTACATTTGAGGTAACATTGGCAGGATCTCATTGCAGGATCTCATGTGACGTCATAGTCATGTGACGTAGTGGCGCCATGTTGTGTTGTCATGGTAACCCGCGTGAGCGGCCATGTTGTGACGTCAGCTCCATAGTGATACGTGGTGTGAGTGCGCATGCGCAGCGTGTGTTGTTAGGGTGATACGTGTTTCCGTCGTCCATTTTGTATACTGGAGGCCTTTTCACATAAGCACATGTGACAAAAAGGGATTCTCTAGTAGGTATCCTCGATAGGTATCCTCAAATAATACAATACCAGGCCATAGGTATCCTCAAATACCCGTATGTGCCTATATGATAGGGCATATTGTGTCACATTGTGCCTTTTCACATAAGCACATATCGGCACATAAAGCATGTGCCTATGTGATAGGGCATATTGTGTCACATTGTTCCTTTTCACATAAGCACATATGACAAAAAGGGATTCTCCATTAGGTATCCTCGATAGGTATCCTCAAATAATACAATAGCAGGCCAAAGGTATCCTCAAATACCCGTATGTGCCTATGTGATAGGGCACATTGTGTCACATTGTGCCTTTTCACATAAGCACATATCGGCACATAAAACATGTGCCTTTGTGCTAGGGCACATTGTGTCACATTGTGCTTTTTCACATAAGCACATATTACAAAAAAGGGATTCCATAGCCACAAGTGTTTCCCCAAAATGGAATTCCATTGGATATGGCCATTGGATATAGGCTTTTATTATGCAGAAGGGAGATAACTCTGCATACAGGTTATGGGAAACCAAGCAATCTGATTGGTTATAAATGATCTAGATATATAAAACATCAAGAGTACTTGGAATAGGGTCAGAACTAACAAGAATAGACCAGAATAGCTAATTATAGTAATAATATGTAAAGCTGTCCCAACTAATAGGCTCTTCTACGCTACTGGAGTATACTCCAGAACAAAGGAACATGGCCAGGTAGAGAAAACTATTGCATAAATAGATAGAAGCAGAGAATTCTGAAAGAATTCGAAATAGTAAACGTTGGGTGGATTTTGGTGATTTGGAAGGATTTTCGGGTTGTTTGTGGTAATTAGATTTACTCTTCTACAATCGAACACACCCTCCGAACATACTCCGTCCCATTGCAGAAAAATTGGGTAACATAGCAACCACGTGCTACCATAGAAACCAAGATGGTGGCCTCCAGTATACAAAATGGACGATGGAAACAGGTATCACCCTAACAACACGCGCTGCGCATGCGCACTCACACCACGTATCGCTATGGAGATGACGTCACAACATGGCGGCTTACGCGGTTACCATGACAACACAACATGGCGCCACTACGTCACATGACTATGACGTCACATGAGATCCTGCAATGAGATCCTACCAATGTTACCGCAAATGTACCTGACATACTAGCGCTGATTCGAAAATTTTTTAAATGTTTTCAAAATCCTACCGAGTGTCTCCTGTTGAACCCTTCTTTTGTCATCAGGTCTCCTGAACAGGAGATCTGGTGACAGAGGAAGAGATCAAGGAGGTTCGGCTTCGGAACTTACATTCATTCTGGGGTGTTAGACCCCTAAAATAGGCAACGGCGGTATTAATAGTTGAATTAAATGAATACTGACGAGTTCTGCACACAATTTTAATTAAGCGTATAAATATATTGGAGACAAGTACCCGGCGAACCTTCTAAAATCGATTCGTGTCCAACAAATTCCGAAATTTTCATATCGTCGGAATATTCTCAAACCCCTACCAAGTGTCTCCTCTTGAATTCTTCTGTCATCAGGTCTCCCGCTTAGGAGACTTGACGATTGAAGAAGAGTTCAGGTATTTATTATTTATTGGCGTTTAAGGCCCCATACTTATGTACAATGGCTAATCGTGACCGTGCCAGTTTTTTCGGGTGAAGGAAGCCAGAGTACCCGGAGAGAACCACCGAACATCGACGAGCAACTGTCAGCTCCTCAACATTCTAACTCGGTTCAAGCTCCGCTCAAGCATGTAGGGTTACATCGGTTGAAGACATGTGCACCGTCGACGTGCAGTACGCCTTAGTACACGGCGTCATCGTGCCCCCATGTAGGCAACCGGAATAAAGTGCCTTGCCGCGGACACAACGCGGGTCGTCCCGGACGTTGATCGAACTCGGGACCTCTAGCATAGAAGTCCAACAGTCTATCACTGAGCCACCGCGCTCCCCGAAGAGTTCAGGTAGATTTCGCATCCAATACTACTTTCATTCCATTCTAGAATATTCCGTTTTTTAGGGACCTGCCTATGTAGAGGAGTCGCTGTTGAATACAATACTTTAGGTGAGACCGGCACTATATTTGTGGTTGTAAGATGAAGATGTTCAACCTGAAGAACCATGAAATTCGATTCGATATTCGATTCGATTTGCTTCGAGGCGTGATTCAATTCAATTCACAATTCGATTCAGCACCATTCGAGATTCGATTCCATTCGAGATTGATTCCATTCGAAATACTCTGCCTAATTCGAATCGGGATTCAATATGAAATTTGATATTCACAGGATCTTAATACATTGTACTACATTCTGTGAGAGTTTATGTGCCGTCCCGCACTCCGTCAACTGTTTTCTTTCCCCAGAGCCAATCTGTTTTACAACTGTAGGGGGGAGGGATGGGGTCTGGACGTAATTTATCCTGCAGCTCAGCAGAGTTGTAGGACTATATTATTATTAAAGCTTCCTTCCGATTTGTGGTTAACTGAGTCTTCTGTTCGCCGACTACTAAATCGTCGCCTAAGTGCTAGAATGCCATGTGTCCCATGGAGGACATTGTAGCACTTAGGTGACGAAATTGTCCGTCACACAAAAACTTATGTGCACCAGTTTCAAATGGTTAACTAACCTTACTATTAAAGAAAATTCCCTCGAATGCTGCCCAAACGACAAATATTTTCCCGCATTGATTATAAATGTGATTTTTTTCTTTTTAACTGCGATTTGTGTTTTTAATCATAACGGCTATTATTATGAGCAGTGGGACTTTGTTCTTCAAGGATATGCAATATGTCGAAGAAAGTTTTTAATGAAAGTATCTTCACTGTGATAGATTAGATTACTGTCATTTAAACTATTCATCTAATGTGTCAAGTTTTGACAGATATACTAGTGCGTTTAAATAATCAACTGTTTACTGTAATCTACAGCAGGGGCGGCGGAACGATTTTCAAAGTGTCGGGGTGGTGTGTGTGGGGGGGTGGGGGGAGCTAGATCGGGCAATGGATGGTCGTCGGTATGACGGGTAGACCATGGTTCTGCCGGCCGTACGAAAATTTCAAATTCCGGGGTGCCAAAACTCCCATTTCTATGCATCTGAGCGGATATTTTGAGTTTTTCAGGAGATGTATTTGAAAGGTTTCATACTTTGAGAGCCGTTAAAAAACGTCGGGAAAGCATACAGGTGAGGTCTATTTATCAGCTTTGGTCGTGACGACCAAAGCTGATAAATAGACCTCACCTGTATGCTCTACCAGACGTTAACAGCGATGTCTGGGGGTGGATTTGGTATGTCTGTAAGATTACGATCCATTTCAGTTAACCGATTTTTTAACAGACAGTATACATTTTAGCGTTTGCTGCCACTTACTGCAAAAAATGATCCGAAATCCATCGAAACTGAACCAGTACGAGAGAAACATAGCTGGCGAAAATATGGGGGAGGCTTGGATCCGCCTCTTGTTTCACCAGTCATTGGTTGTGTTGAAATATATGCATACAAAAAAACATGGCCCGGCAAAAAGGTGGGGCGCCTGACCCCCCCCCCCCCCCCCCGTCCCGTGGCCCCTGTACAGTTGCCGGTGTGTATAATACAGTATTAATTGAATTTTGCTTACAGGAATGAAATAGTTTATTTTTGAAAGAAGACTCGTGTGGGTGTAGAGTTTTTGTTTTTAAAATCTAAGAATCTACAGTTCCTCGTCCATATACATTTTAATAACATTAAACGCTTAGTTTGGCCAGCCGACAATTATGGACAACTTTTCAGAATAAAACAGGCAGTTCAGCGATGTAGTCACAAAAAAGGACTGGGTCGCGATCCGGTCGAAATTAGATATCCGTTTTTTCTCCTTTGTAGAATCTTACCCATCTGAAAACAAATGTGACAATATGGAAGCCGAGATAATTTTGTCGCTTGCTTTCTTGATTCGGTCTTGATTTTGCAACACTTATTGTGTGAAATATCGACCAATGATGTATAAGTGTGTCAGGACCAGATCGCGATCCGATTGAGAGAAATTACCACTTTTATGATCAGCACACTGTACAAGCTTCCTTTCAAGTCATGAATCACCGAACACGGCTTAATGATCAACAAACAGATTATGTATATCCGTCTGATGAAAACCTCCCACCACTATAGTGTTTTAGTGGTAATCGACCCCCTCTCTACTGACAGGGTATATTCGGCAGTTTTCAAATAAAATAAATTATTTATTTATTTATTGATGTTTAAGGTCACATATTTATAAATAAAATAAATTCTAGGATGACAAAACATTACAACATATTTGTATAAAGGTGTCGTCCTAAAAGATTTTTTCCTGAAGAAAATTAGCAAATCTGGAGCCAATACTATAAAACTTTTGCAATTGTATTTTCTAGAATTGTATTTTCTGCCTAAATCAATCATTAGCAATTTAAAAGATATTGCAATTTGGCAACTGACAAACTGACATACTTTTTGAAAATGCTAATGGTTCATTTCAACTCATTTAAATTGATAACTTGAAAATACAATTGTAGAAAATACAATTGTAAAAATACAATTGTAAAAGTTTTATATTATTGGCCCCTGGTTTATATTTGGAGAGAGGTCTAACGTAATCGTACAGCAATGAGGGAGGGCAGAGTTTGTTTATTTTTGAAACACCAATATCATTTGGTCTTTGTTTTGTATTATCTTCGAATCCGAAATGTCGGTGCAGGTCAAAATGTATGCATAATTATATACATAATGCCGGGCACGTTGTATGTATGGAGGTTGGGTACATAACCACAACTCCTCCAACACGATCTGCACTGCGAGTCTGATATTGTCAGGAGTTGCAGAGGATATCTCGAAGAATGCCGTGTGCAATATATTTTATCATTAAAAGAATAAATTAATGTAGGTGCGATATTGCGTTCCAATTTCCAGGCGGTCGAAAGAGTCGCCACGGTGAAGGTGTGTTCCACAAATTATTTTGGATAAACTAGATTCTTGTATTTTCTGCTTCAAAAACATCGGATATGAAATCTCGCTGGAACGAGCTCAACGAGTAAACTTCGAAACAAAAATCCTAGAATGGTGAATTTTGTAAATAACGGCGGGTGGATTTGGCTGTTATGTAAGGTAGCGGATTTACTGTAAAGAATCAGTTGAAATAACAAACTGACCTTCCAGCAATAAGCTTCGTAAAAAGTGACCTACTCGATGTATTGCTGAAACCCGGATGTCCGTGTAATGTTAGACATATTGATTGGTTCTGATATATTCCTTCCTCCTTTATTAAAGTATATTACAACGAAACGGCTGTGTTTCAGACTACAAGAAGTTCTGATTTCAAAGCTGAATTAATGAACTCGAAACGCAAATGGACAATCTACAACACAAAACAATTTTGTTTTGAGTAACTGTGATCGCTACATTAAGCATTAGCTATTCCTTGGTATTCAGACTACGAATAAGTCTAACAATCTCGGTAACAATACGATTTTGAAAATCTGAAGGGATAATGAAAGATAGCGGTGATGAAAAGAAGGTGGACTGCTTTTAACCCTTTACCCAACGTAACGTCAAAACCGGCCAGCATTATTCTAAAAATTCGCCAATTAATTTTCATTTTTTGTTCCCAAAACATAGGTTAGGACCCCTCATTGGAACGAGCTCGTCGAGCTTGTTCCAATGAGGGGTCATAACCTATGTTTTTGAGACAAAAAATAAAAAAAAATTAGTTATTCAATAATTTTTTGGCAAGTGTCGTCTGCTTTTCATGTAATGTAAAGGGTTAAAGAAACACGGGTGCTTGTTTTCTTATCGCCGATAACGGAACAAGCATTCGTGTTTCTTTGAAAGCCGTCTATGGCCTTTTCACCACCTCTGTCCAATTGGAATGTTAGATGAATAATATCGGCGAAATATATACATCACATCGGTAATGTTTTTTTTCTTACAATAGAAATTGAACAATATAAGCCTTACTTATCTTGCTGTGTTGCAGATAAACGTAAAGTAGGCCTGGCATTCTGAAAAATGCAGGAGGGCAAAAAATCGCTCTCCTCAATCAGCTTAGGAGAGCAATTAGCTTTACACAGCATTTTAAGTATCCAATTGAACGAACTCATTGAAACTGAAACCAACAGACTACATCAGTGATTTTATTAACTTTACTAAGGTAAAGCGAAATCTCTTAGACATCTGGATGTCTCGCTCAGCAACCGAACACATACTTGACAAGACCTGTGTGTGTACCCAGACCTGTTGTCCAAGAAAGTCATACGCCTACCACTACCACCTTCAATCCCCTAAGGGGGGTTGAAGGTGGTAGTGGTAGGCGTATGACTTTCTTGGACAACAGGTCTGCTTGAATCTACAGTCACAACCTGGTGCAAGTGCTTCAAGTGACAGGATAGTAGTAATGGTATTATATTATAGTGTCAATATTCCTTGAATAATTACCCCTCAAACTGTGATGTCAGTTGTTGAACTTGAAACTGACAGAAAAAAAATATTGCTGTGACCCACTTTGCTTCAAATGATTGCAACTGTGTTTGGGTATGGTTGCAGCCATTACCTTTTACCACTAAACCACTTTTAAAATGAAATTACGTGATGTTATGTGACTTCGAAGTTAAATTACATTTTTGCTTTACAACAAAAATTTAATGTGAGCATAATACATGTAATCTCAATCATCCCAGACCAAAATATTTAGGAGGGCAATTTTTCGCTCTCCTTAATTCTTTCAGGAGGGCAGTAAGGAGAGCTAAAAAATCGCTCTCCTGAAATTGCCAAGCCTGGTACTAAAGTACTGTCGACGTGGACTGGTCACTTTCAACAGGTGGGCAATATTTCCACGGACGCAGTAATATCAGATTCCAAACACTAATTACTGGAATAATTATCAAAAAATTAAATAAATGAAACACCGGGTACAAAGATGCGCTTCATTATTTAAAATTGTGCTGATGATTTTTATTACTTTGTAAACGCATGTGAGGACCTCACTGCCCATGCGTGGATTACGACCAATCCACTGCGACTGTACTGTAGTGCTCTTCAGTAGTTCAAAAAGTAGCGATCCTTCGTTTCAATACTCTTCCAATAGAAACCAGTTTGTATGACTTATTTGGTTGAGTTGCGATATCTTGAAGTAAAAAGTATTATAATTTGAAACACACTAATAAACTTGAAAAGAAAACAACCACCACCATAAAGTACATGACACGCAAACCACTCATACACCAGACAGGTAATAATTTTAATAATTTTTCGGCCTTCCGTGCGGTCCTCTGACGAGAAGGTGTACATCAACCCAGTGCCTCGTCGTGGTATTCCTTCCCCACTCTCCCTCATTGTCCCCCAGCATACAGTCAGAAACTGTTTCATAATATTTCCCATTGGCTCTTTCTTGGTCTCCGCTACTATAAAATTGACCCTTTTTCTCATGTCGTTCCTCAACAAAATATCCTTCATGTTTTCATCCCATTTTCCATTAGTTTCCCAAGAAGTTTCGTTCTACTTGGAAAATATTTGAGGCATTCTAAAATGAAAAGTTCCATTTTCTCCGTTACACATCTGGCACACTCTTTCCTCGCCTTTACCGATTCTTCCTCTCAACTCCGGTGACATGGATCTCACTTTAAACAACAATGACCACCCCCACCCCAAACGATCCATCCAGGTACTCCTCATAAGCTGGTACATCTTTTTTATATAACCCATCCAAAGAACTCTTGGTTCTAATTTCAGCTCGCCGGTTTCTTTTACAATCCTCGACCACCATTTCCCCTCTAAAGCTACCCTCTGCATCAGTCCCCTTCTCGATCCTCATTCTCTATAGAGTAATTCCTCATTAGCTCCCTCACCTATCTTATCCATACCGCCTGGATGTTATAATTCCATACATGGTTAAACGTCGTTTTGCATCATCAACTGCTTGGGGGGGGGGGGGGGGGGGGGGTTACCAGGTCATTTTGGTAGCATAATTTTCTATTCTATCTTTAACCGACATCCATTGAGTCCCAAGTGAAGCGTCCAGTGCGGCTGTGTTATTTGCTCCGATTATCCACCGTCTCGCAACATTTTGTAGAATCTCCAAATCCCTCACTACCGTTTGATTTAGAGGGATCACATCTGTTCCATGCGTTACTCTCGGTTATCCCACCGTCTTCCAAATAATTTTCCAACGAATACCTTGTTAAAGCTGTTTCGTCCAAGACATTTTAACTGACTGAGTATTCCTTTCACCCTTGCCCTAAGTTTATTTGTGTGGTTTCTGTGTGTGCGTTTACCTGTAACACATAGATACACACCCAAATATTCATATTGGCCCGTTTCTCCCACTGTTATATCCTTGCTTTCATTATTACCGATAGAGAATTTACCCACCCTCCACATTCGCGACTCATCTACCCTACGACCCACAGATATAATCTTGCTTTTGTTTTCGTTTAGTTCAAGTCGCCATTCACCCGCATACTTTTCCACTATGGTTAATAGTTTTCTTAGTCCCTTTTCACTATCGGCCAATAAAACCATGTCATCAGCAACAAAAAAAAAGAACTTGGGAGTTTTGTCTCTTCAACTTTTACCCCTTCCGCAAGCAACTCTTCTCGTACGTCTTTTATGTACAATGCAAACAGAAAGTACCCCGCGTAAGGCCTATCTCCATTGAAACCATTTTCGTTGTGATGTTTCCCAGGTTAAGCACCCTCTACTCATCTTTGTACAGTGCTTTCATGATTCCAACAAACCTTCCTCTGAATCCAAGGCCCTCAAGTTTCTTCCACATTTCCTCTCTTCATACTCTGCCGGATGCTTTTTCACACCAAGAAAGGACATAAGCACCTTTTTCTTATTGACTTTTTTATTCTCTCAGTTGTGATAGTGTGACGAAGTGGTCACTGACTTCTCTCCATTTCCGGAACCCATTCTGGATGTCGCCCAGGAATCCTCTTTCTTCGACAATTTCCACAACCCTTGGATAGAGAGCCTTGCAAAACACCTTCTCAGTATTACTGCTAACAGCTGTCCCTTTGTAATTATCGGAAACGTTCCCGTCTCATTTATGTGCATGAATGTTACTCTGCTTTCTTTCCACTCTGTTGTGACATCTCGCTTTGTGGTTGTCATGTTAAATAGTGCTGTAAATTTTCATATAATGGATGCCCTTCTCTTTTTAAAAACTCTTTGGGAATTTTGTAAGTACCTTTTACTTTGCCATACTTTAACATGCTGACTGCATTTCGTACATCTCCCACCTCAATGTCCCTGCATACTCAGTCAGATAAATTTTCTGCACTCTCCATTATGCATTCTGGAAGGATTCCTCCCCCTACCTTCTATGATTTACCCTTTCCCAATGCTTGATCATTTCTACTGTATAACTGTCCCGGGCATCAATACTTTTCTCATTTACCTTAATACTTAGTGTGATATTGGCTTTGTTAGTTTTATGTATCCATATCCAAAATATATTGGAACTTGACCCCACCCCACCCCCCCCCACCCCTCTCAGTTTTTCTTATTAGTCTGATGAGATTACTATTCCGCACTTTCCGATTTTTTGCCCTTGATTATATTAAACTTTGTTCTTGTCTCTTCATATACTTCCTTGGCACTTTTAGTGGCTGTATCATTTAACACCTCAAGTTTTCTACACCAACTAAATGCAACACCTTTTTCTTTTTCTCTTTTATTGCGTGTTTGAGCTCATTATTTACTCTATATCCCAGTTCATTTGTCGTTACTCTAATTCACCCTATGCTTTCCCTCCCAGTATCTTTCAGACTTCTTACTATTGAATTCCTCAACTACTGAATGTTATCTACGGTTGACACATTTTCCAGCTTTGATTATAAACTGTGCTCAAAGTGCCCCCAGTCTGCTTCTTTCCAAGTTTCCAAAGATTCTGAAAGATCACCTTTGTTTTGTTATTTTATTGCCCCACACCCGTACTGTTATCAGGTGGTAATCACTCTTTAACTCAGAATTTCCTTGGTCGCCTATTTCCATGTCTTTGATCTCCCTCCAAAGCTCTGGGTCAGTGAGAGTAGTCGATTATTGTATTTTTGTCGTTACTTTCCTACGTCTATTTACCCTAACACTTTGCATCCTTTTCAAAATCTTCAAACCCAGTTCATTTGTAAAGTCTGAGAGTTTCCTCCGATTCACGTTGACTTGTTCTTGTCCCCGCCCACTATGCTCTGTCCTCCG
Source organism: Pictodentalium vernedei (assembly GCA_031216915.1). Lineage (NCBI taxonomy): Eukaryota > Metazoa > Mollusca > Scaphopoda > Dentaliida > Dentaliidae > Pictodentalium > Pictodentalium vernedei. The sequence continues at coordinate 164,868,876 of CM062289.1, read as the reverse complement.
TCCCCAATGTCTCCATTAAAATTTCCCATTAATACAACATGGGGCCTCCTATTTTCGATTTTTGTAACACAGGATCTGAGTGCCGTATACATATTTTATCATTCCACTCAGGCTTGCTCCCTTCAACTGCCAAATATACATCCTCAACTGCGACACTTCTGCTTTCCATCTTGATGTTTGCCCATATTTTGTTCGCTTTCTACTTGATTTGAAAAGCCAAAACTCATAAACTACGCAAGCTACACAAGAAACACTCAATATTCGTAAGTTCCACAATAAACGTCAACTATTAATAAATACAGAAGAAGCACTTATTACTCTATCACTCACATTCTACACTAGAAACGTCCATTACTCATAAACTCACACAAATAAATACTGAAATTAAACATGTTGAACATCATTTTCTTCAGCAGTGGGTTAACAGACAAAATAAAAATGGAGCTAAATTTATTTGGTAATTAAGATTACTTAAATAACGAACGATCATCTTTCTTGTTTCGTTTTTACAGCTCCTCGCTGAAATGAAACCATTCCAATGAGAGGGTCATGAACCATATTTCGGAAGAAAGAAAAACGATCTTATCCCGTGTATTTCACTTTCTCAATAGCAGACGTCCCATTTTATCGTTGGAATGGCGTAATCATATTTCGCTCGAGCCAACGGCTCTCGCGAAATATGACTACCCCATTCCAACTCGTTATGTAAAAACACACATCGCGTTCTGTCTATTTATTTAATAAACTAATCAATTGTTTACTATCACTCTTATCTTGTTGCTCCAAACTGAGGTAAACTCAATCACATGAGAGAGTCATGGTCCGTATTTCGGAAGAAAAAAGTCTTAGCCTAATAATTTGATTTACCTCATAGCAGACGTCAGAACAAAACTGTCTTATATATTTTAATATGCATGCAACCCCGAGGAAGTAAGCGTAACATCTTAATAGAAGCTGTATTCGTGGAACTCGTGAGTCAAATGGGAGAGTTTAATTCGATGCATCTCGGATACGTTCACCTTCAGAACGATCATTTAATATCCCTACATTCATAAACATAAGAAAGTAAGGGAAATATCTTTGTGGAAGTCACATTGTTTCAAACTGGTGCGTCAAGTGAGAGAATTTCTTTCCCATGTTTAACTCAACTTAGCAGTTTGTCTATTATAGCTTCATCCTCGGACGATTGTATGTCATGGTAAAAACCAAACACTTTTGCAAAGCCAACAAGTAACGTCGTCTTATTGCGTCCGATGTAGGGAAATAAGGTAATTTTAAGAAAACCAACGTTGCGTTCCTCTTTTGTGAATAAATGTTTAAAAATGGGTTTTTTCAGATACATTTGTATTTATGACAAAAATAGAATTTTATTGATATTTTGTAAATCCAGTTCACAACTGCAGTTAAATAAATTTGCTGAGGCAACTGCCCACACTGAAGTACGCAACAAATGGTGAATATAACAGTGGGAAGTGTAAACTGTCGTGGCCTTGCATCCGATAAAGTAAAACGTTATTTTCTCACAGTGCAGGGATAGATTCGACATTACTTTCGTGGTGGAAACTCACTCTAGTAAAGAAGTTAAACAAATATAGAAAAACGAATGGGTTCACCAAGCACTGTTCTGCGGCACTCAAGTTCAAGTAGTGGAAAGACAATTCTTTTTGAAAACACCTTTCCACATCACATATATAGAACTATTTATGATAACCAAGGGAATTCTATCATAACCGACACAGATATAATATCATAGGCTTACATTTGCTGTTTGTGTATAGACCAAACGAGAGCAATCCAGAGTTGTATAATCACTTTTTCAGTAAGGTGCAAAATATTTGCAAATTATCTATTTTGATCGGCGGAGACTGGAATGTCCCTCGAAACTACGATATGGACACGTTTAATTATAAGCATAAAAATAACACTAGATCAACCCCCCAAATCACTCATTGCGCGTAGGAATTGCGCGTTATTGCCATATCGAATGGCATCCAAAGCACCTCCGGGTCCATTGGTTAAAACATTGCTTGTGCACAGGCCATATGTACAGAATTTGATAGCCTTACTATGGTCCTAACACGTAGATTAACGCGCAGATCGACGTGCTATTTGCGCGCTTTTCATGACAAGATTTCTAGTTTTAACTGTACAAGGTTTACACTACAGAATTCTACAGACAATATTATACACAAATTCAGAACTTTACAAGTGTAAACTATCAGAAACCGAACTATGCACATACTGCAATGAAACAAAGGATACAATGTTGCGTTTATTTTTCGAATGCTCTAATTCAAAAACAGTTTTTTCTGAATTTATCAGAGAGAACGAAAAAGGTGCTACATTTCTTTTGCAATCACACCCGAATATGTTGTTGTTAGTCTAAGAAATCACGACGATCAAAGCATGTTTTCTGATAGAGCCGATCTGTGTGCACTTCTTTATAAGAAAGTTCATTTATTCGTGCAAGGTAAAAAAAAAATGCCAACCAAGGTTCGAGAAATATGTCGATCAACTCAAATAATTTAGCAGTATGGAATTTATATCATTTCATAGCTACTCTCTAAAAAAAGGCAACTTCTGTTCGCACGAGGGGGAATCTATTAGGTACCTTTTTAACCACGACATGTCAGTTATCAGAATTCTGATGTTTTTTCCACTTTTAGCTTTATGGGAGCATGCCTTGTTTTTTGGAATGAAATATAAAAAAGTAATATCTAATTCTGTAAACTGCTTAAAAATGTCAGCAAACATGTATCAAAATGTTCTGAAAAAAAACTGTACAGCTAATCTTTTATTCTGAAATAAAAAAAAATATGAAAATACTACATCTGTCTCAGAGTTATACTGTTACTCTATTACTAACGACAGAGAGAATAGGATTTTTTTTTACTTTTATCTAATACTTCGCCTATATGGTTAACGATGAGAGAAAGGGATTTTTAAGTGGCAGTAAAATCTCGTTAATATAATAGATTAAATTTTAGTGAATAAGGAAACTGTATAGTCATGTATGCTGACATTGCTTGAACAGTTCAGTACGCCCAAATACACCGAATAATAGTCAATATTGACTGTACAGAATATGCAAACATAACCATGCAGTTTTCTTTGACACGTATATTTACTTTATTCTGATTAAGATACGTCATGTCAATCCAAAGTTAGTTCAGAAAACAAAGTAAGGAAATCGATACTTGAAGGCAATTTATATTAAATAAAAAAATATCTAAATAAAAAATATACAAAGAAACAAAGTGTTGCGCTGTCGGACTTATAACTCAATCATCATATTTGTGTTCGAGCAAACATTGTACAGGAAAAAAAAAGTAAACTTGATACTTGGTATCAAAGCACCGACATTTCATACTTCATTTTCCTCATAATTCAACGAGGATTTCCACTTATTCAATCTTGTTTGACGAAGCTCAATAAGCTCTATCAAATAAGATTGATTGACATGGTTCATTTTCTAGTTGCATCATAAAAACATTTCCAAGTTGAAACATCTCTGGCTCATCTCGTTATGATAATCGACTGTCGATAAAATTATCGCCCTCAACATTATTAGATGGGCGATGAAGGTTCAGTTAAGAAGCATGTAATTGTTGCGATAACGCCTATGACACCAGAAGGAGAGAAAACGAGGGTTTCCTGGGTTACTTCTAATAAACGCATACAACAGACAGCTCATTGAGCTATCAGTTATTTTCGTTTATTAAAAGTTACAAAAGGAAACTTAGCTTTTTATGGCAAGCTAATTGGAAACAACTATATAACAATAACTGTCCACTTTCAGCTTTTGCCTAGCGAATGTGTTTTTACAAGTTTTTATTCTTTCCACGAAAAAAAGCGAATCTTACCTCTCAGCCTTTCATATATGTATAATATGTATCTTTATTCTGCAGTATACTTGTACATTAACAACAACACAACATTACAAGTTACAAGAACATAACCTAGTATACAGCATGGAAATGGCATTGCCTAAAAGGCTGTCTTCCTGCCATTCCCATAAAAAATATATCAACTCGGTTTGGCATCAGTGTAACGAAAATTCTTTTCAAAGACAGGAATATTTGACAGTTTGTCTATGAATCATGCGGTAAGATGGGATCAACAGGTCATATGCTGGGAGGAGGATGAGATACCAGAGAGTTTTGATGGTTGATACAATCGGGACAGGCTGGGTTGTCGCACTTGAAGTTTGGGCTGGAATAAGTACTTAAAATTTTATGTGTTAATGATTGTTTTTTAATTGTCTGCATTATATGTCACGATGCACACTCTGTTAATATAAAGATCAATCAGAGTGATGTCACGCATACAGCCCGACTCTCCCAGCAATGGCAAAATAGTCCGAGCCTTATCTTGTTAACCGTTTATCTAACGAATCTGCCATATCTGCACTCGTGATATACAAAAATTGATATTCAAATTTTATTTTTTCATTTCTCTGCCCCAAAACATACCTCATGACCTATTATGAGCTTGTTCCAATAATGACTAATAAGCAAAGGTTAGTAGTAAAAAATGAAACAATCTGATATTTCAGAAAAACAAATTGCACTGATGGCTTCAACCTGTGTTAGGTAAAGGGTTAAAGATGCAGTACATAAAACATTGTTGGGTCTATAAAAGTCAATTTTTTTTCGCATGTAATACCTCCCAATCCTTCAAAATGCATTTTGGGAATAATTGCCAAAACTGGAGTTTTCGGTCGGAAACCAATTGTTGACGGACGGACGGACGGACGGACGGACGGACGGACGGACGGACGGATGGACCGGTGGACGAGCGGATGGACGGAAGACCATTTACATAATATGACCGTTTTTACAAATGGGCGTATAAAAAAGTAATATCAAATTTGAAGAGAATCGTATAATTAGAACTGGATTTATCTTCTGGGTAACATGGGGAGGGAGGGAGGGGTGGATTGAGTCCACCCATCTCCCCCAAAGTTTTGGAGACAGCATCTCAGAGTCCCTCACTCCCATTTCCTTCCAATCTGTACTACTTTTGTAAAACAACAGAAGTTTGCTGCCGGAGGAATTTCTTTATATTTCAAACTGTGAAGCTCAGGTAATGAGAAAAAAAGCTGCATACAAGTAAAATAAATCAGGTCTGTAAATGTAGTTATTAAAAGTTGTATTGATCATGCAAGAACAAAGAGTGACAAAGTATGTGTTAGAAGCCCAATTTCAAATTTAAAGAAACTAAATTAGAAAACCGTTTTGAAAAGGGTTAAATTAACACAAATATTAATTGAAACCACTGTTTACAGCGTCAGTAGACCTTGCCCCAAATGAAAAAAACAATGACATTGTAACACAGTGTTTGAAGAATAAAAGGTACAACCTTGAAAAGCAAAACTTTAATCCGAAACTTTAAGCTAGGAATACTAAGTAAAATTGACTACAAAAGGGTTAAATATTTCCTTAAACCAATAAAAGAAATCACTGATGTAAAGGCAATCATTAAGTTGTACTGACCATGCAAGAACTAAAAAACCAAAGTATGTGGTGAAATCATGATTTCTAATACAAAGAAACAAAGTCTCAAAACTTGTTTAAAAGGGGTCAAAATCCTTACAATATTAATTAAAATCACTGTAGAAAGCTTCAATAGACAGTATAGACATTGTCCCAAAAGAGAACAGTGGAATTCCACTAAACTGTTTGAAGAATTAAAAGATTAACCTGTAAATAAAAAACTTGAACCCGGAAGTTAAACTGACTGCAAAAAAGGGTTAAATATGTCCCAAAATAACATGAAACATAATGAGAATGATGCGATCAATAGTAATTAATTTTAATTATAAAGAAAAAAAAACTGTAACGTTCACTAAAAAAAACTTTAACCACAAACTTTAATCAAAACTCTAAATGTTAACAGATGGATGGACGAACAGACGGATGGACAAAGGTCCTGAATAGCCCTGACTGTAAACAGTGTGGCTAAAAATGCCTAATTGGCACTCCAAGGGGGGGGGGGGATGGAGGGGGGTTATAAGAGTCAACAGTTTTTTCGCATGTAGTCACTCTAAATCCTTCAAAATGCATTATGGACCAAAGAAAAAATGTTGCTTAAATGGCCCCGGGGGAGGAGGAGTGGGGTAGGAGAGAGGCGGGAGGAGGAGGTATTATAGGAGTCAATTTTTTCCGGATATAGTCACTCAAATTCCTTCAAACTGCATTTTGGACCCAAGAAAAAAAAAGTGCCTGATTGGCACATGGGGGGGGGGGGATGAAGGGGAGTAGGGGTAATGAGTTAAAAACAATTCAGCATATAATCACTCTAAATACTTCAAAATGCATTTTGGAGCAAAGAAAAAAAAATGCCTAATTGACGGGGCAGGGGTGGGGGAAGGTGGAGGAGCAGGACAATAACTTCAACATTGGATAATGGTGGTCATCGAACTTGACATAGACATTGCTGCTGTAGAGACATATACTGAAAAGAATTGAAATCTATGAACTATTGTTCGAGTTATGCCATAAAGAAAGTTTGGACAGATGGACGCACAGACAGACTGATGGACAGATGGACGGACGGACGGAGCTCTATGTTCTATCCCTCCCTTGTGGGGGCTAAAAAGTAACATAGTATGTGGTAGAAGCCTAATTTGAAATTTAGAGAAACTAAATTCGAAAACAGTTTTTGAAAAGGGTTAAACTAATCCCAATATTATTTGAAACCACTTCATATACAGTACGTGGAGAGTGTATTATCACTAAATCACCCGCAGGGTGGAGATTACACCCAAGCAATAATTGCAAATTTGTTGCGAAGCATAACCAACACAAGCAAAGTTTCAACCAATGGACCTACGGGTGAAACCCGGAGGTCCATTGGCTGAAACATTGCTTGTGTTTTCTGTCGATATGCACAAAATTTGAAAGTTATAGCTTGGGTGGTAACTCCACTCCGCGGGTGATTTGGTTACAATCCACTCTCCACGTACTGTAGGTTCAGGAGACCTTGCCCCAAATGAAAAAAACAGTGTTTGAAGAATGAAAGGCACAACCTTGAAAAGCAAAACTTTAATCAAAAACTTTAAGCTGGGAATACTATGCAAAACTGACTGCCAACAAAGATTAAATGTTTCCTAAAGCCGATAAACGAAATCATTAATGTAAATGCAATCATCAAGTTGTATTGACAATGCAAGAATTAAAGTAAGAAAGTATGTGGCAAAGCCTAATTTACAATACAAAGTCTGTAAACATTTTTAAAAGGAGTTAAAATGATGCCAATATTAATGTAAATCACTCCAGAAAGGTTCAGTAGACAGTAGACATTGTCCCAAATGAGAAACAGTGACACTGCACTAAACTGTTTGAAGAATTAAAGGTCTAACTTTGTAAACAAAAAAACGTTAACAAAAAACTTTAACCTGAAAGTTGTAAGTTAAATTGCCATACAAAAAAAGGGTTAAATATTTCCCAAAATAACATGAACAATAATGAGAATGATACAATCCATAGTAATTGATATTAATTTAAAAAAAAACAACTTTAATCTTGACTAAAAAACTTTAACCACAAACTTTAACCAAAACTCTAAATGTTAACAAACGGACAGACGGACGGAAGCCATGCCTATACCCCTGACTGTAAACAGTCGGGCTAAAAAGGTTACAGAACATCAAAAGATGGTGAAAGCGCGGTTTCCTTATTTTATATGTGTTTCAACAAGGAATAATAGTCAAAACCTCAAACTGATTGGGGAAAAAATGGTAAAAAAGCCACGTTCTGTATTTTTATTCTACTCTACAAGAAAATGCCTGGGGTTGTGGAATGATGTGCACATCGATGATACAGCTGCGCTAACATTTCGAAATCTCAATTTTTATATGAAATTCCCATATCCTTAGTGTTAAATTTACTGACAACTTTAGAAAGTTAAGGGGAGTTAACTTTCCAGTAAATCTCTTCCAATGACGAAAATTGTTAGCTATGTTTTAATATTTCGATACCGGTGTACAGAGGGTTAACATGTATCCTCTACACATCGGAAACATATAGAATATACCCATAGTTAGCTTGGTGTACCAAATGTTCACCACGAGTGGTGAACACTTGGTACACAAAGCTACTTTGGATATATTTTATTTATACCATGATCGTCAGATTTTTAAGAGTCGCTATTATTTTTTCTCTATTTTACTGAGCAGCAGCCGTACGAATTTGTTTGCTGTTTACATGAGGATCGGTGGGCGGTACTTCCGCTGTCAGTTTTATCACCGAAACGAAATAGAAAAAGATATAGGACCTTTTTCATTTTAATAACATAATAACATAATAACATGCTATTTCGAGTTATGGATGCTTTATTAACATGCGGCAATGCATGTTTGTTAATTTTTGGTGTTTTATGGGGAGAACTCCTTTAAAAACGTAATAAATAATTGCCACTTTCATTTCACTCTTCGCGAGGCGACGTGCGATAAATTTAGACAAGTTCGCATTCAGGTCGACGTCACCAAAGGTCAGCTTGGATGTAGTTCCACTGTCGGTGTAAATTTTAACTCTTGAAATCCCATTGCTGACGTGTTCGCCACGGCTGATGTATGAAGCTAAAATTTATATCACAGGCTTTTCATATATAGTAGAATAGATAATCATGGTATAAAATACACTAACAGTATTTTAGGATTTGAAGACAAATCACGCTCTCTCTCTCTCTCTCTCTCTCTCTCTCTCTCTCTCTCTCTCTCTCTCTCTCTCTTACAATAAGATATCAGCAGAAACGACGTTCATTCTAGATTATTAAGATTTACGTGTAGCAGCTGGTGTTCTTCTTGGTCTTAGAAGGACAAGATGCCACGATTTTGAAAACAATTTGTCCGTTTAACAAAACCACAATTTCTATTTCGCAAAAGTGTCCTCATGTTTTATATATCATTCGTATGAAAGCGTCCGAGTCGATTAAATAAAGGCGAGAACTTATCCGATATTTGAAAAACACGGTGCTAGCGTTTTTTAATACGAAATAGTTAGCCGATCACTAACGGAAAATTCCGCTAGCGTGCAAAGTATAATTTTCCATATTCGGCGTTATTTGCTGTTTTATTTATAGCGTCTACGCTCATGCAAGTTGATCAAGATTGTCGTTGTCGATAAATGTGGTGTGAGATTTATTGGAAGCATACGTGTACCTTATTAACCCTTTACCCAGGGCTATTCTCAAATCTTTTCTAAATTATTTTTTATTTTTTTCATTTTTTGTCTCAAAAACATAGGTTATGACCCTCATTGGAACGAGCTCGTTCCAATGAGGGGTCATAACCTATGTTGTCTCAAAAACATAGGTTATGACCCTCATTGGAACGAGCTCGTCGAGCTAGTTCCAATGAGGGGTCATAACCTATGTTTTTGAGACAAAAAATGAAAAAAATATAGTTATTCAAGAATTTTTTTGCAAGTGTCGTCTGCTTTTCATTTTAGGTAAAGGGTTAAAAAAATAACACTAACTTTGGTCTAATAATGTCAATTATTGCTAAAATGAAGAACAGTTGTCGTTCGTGGATGTCATTCGCTGGAACAACAAAAGGTAAAATGGAAAAGTTGTATTCAGAAATTATATCACGTTCCTGTTTATGTCCGAAGACTTTCTTTTAATTATAGATTTAAGTAATTTCGCGTCGTTTCTGGTCCCTTACACGCTGCATTCATTGTTTTTGCACCTACTCTTTCACATATAAGCAAAAAAAGAGTCGATATTATTGTCCCATTAATCACTAATGATAAACGGATAAGCGGAAAAAAACCGAATTGCATCTTTCTATAAAGCACAGCTTTGTCGACACGCATTCAAAGCTCCTGGATAATGCACACACAATTTAGATTGGTTTCTGTCCCCTTATCTTGAGATAGTAGAAATTCCGTTTTAGCCATTCACTTAACGAACGGCAGATTATCATTGGACTGCAAACGCAGATGATTTAAATTGTGTTATCGTATAAAACTTGGCTGCCAAATAACTGCTCATTATCGTAATCGGAATGGGTTTGTAGAGTTCGTACGAGCTAAGTTCCATAAGCTTTGTCCTGGATATCATCAACTGCATTTGACTCATCCTTGGTGAACTACTTCAACTGTCGTTTGCAAGTAATGTTAACCCTTTACCAAACGAATCGGCCGCATCCGCCCGCGTAATATGCAAATTCAGCAGCTGAAAAAATATTATATTCCAAAAAATTTCAACAAAACCATATCATGTGACCCCTGTTTGGAACGAGCTCGTCGAGTTGTTGAATATGTCGATCGAGTTGAACATCGAATCGAATCTTAGGACTCAAATTGTAAATATTGCACCTTCTTACAACCGTAAATTACCAGTCTTCACTCAAATAGTGTATGCAATGTCGATTCGTCTGCTCGGGCAAGTCGATCCAAAAATATGGAATGTTCCAAAACAGAATCGAGGACCTCCGTGATCTAGGGCTGCACGATATTCAAAACTAAATACCGGTATCGGTATTCAAAAAAATACCGCGGTATACCGGTATATCGAAAACTGTTCAGATATATGAACACAAGTACCACAATCGAGACTCGAGGCATTACAGTCGGAACGAATTAGCATACATTGATCAATGAGCTCGTTCCAATAAGGGGTCACGTGGTATAGTTTTGTTGAAATCCTTGGGGAAAATCTGATAAATTAATTTTGAAAATAATAAATTTTGATATCGTCTGCGTTGGAAAAAGGTTTTTCGAACCGCATCATCAATGTATGCTAATTCGTTCCGACTGTAATGCCTCGAGTCTCGATTGTGGTACTTGTGTTCATATATCTGAGGTCAATGAGCTCGTTCCAATGAGGGGTCACATGATATAGTTTTGATGAAATTTTTTAAAATTATTTTTTCAACTGCTGAATTTGTATATTATGAGGACACAAACAGACGATTCCTTGGATAAAGGATAATATTATTCATTCGGGGCAACAGTTAAAAAACTCAAGACATCTTGAAAATTAAATTGTGGGTAAATAAATGATGCCGATAAACCGATATTTTTGTAATTACACAGGTATTCAATCGATATTGGTTTGAATACCGGTATATATCGGTTTATCGATGTACCGTGCAGCCCTACCGTGAACTCGTCTTCCTTCATAAAGCCCAATCTGCAGGAGACACAGCGATAGATGAAGAGACACATGGCGGGACTTTGAGGTCATCTCTCGACGATTCGTAAATTTAGGATTGAGGGCGACTCTAACGAAACTGAATCCAATGCTCGAGACAATTAGAATCGAATCAAATTAATAATTAATTAATAATAGTAATAATGTTATAGTTTTTCTGCTATCTAATAATTGCGACGCAGACTACAGTGCTGTGATCAAAGGCGGACAGAGAATTTAGACCGGGTCGCAACTAATTACCGTTACATTGTAAGTAGTAGGAGAGTGTTGGAACGTGCCTTATTGGAGCGGAAGTGACGTCATAGTCACGCTATCCAGTGACGTCTGACGGGACAGTCATGGTAGCCCGCCTGGGCAGCCATATTGTAACATTATCACTACGGTGATACGCGGTTGCAGTACGCATGCGCGTGGGATGTTGTTAGGAAGTCTCGTGTTTCCGTCATCCATTTTGTACACTGGAGACCGCCTTCTTGGTTTGTATGGTGAAACGCAGTTGCTATGTAAGTGAACATCTCTAATAGGACGGGGAGTGTTCTAGGGGTGTGGTCGATTGAACTGGTGTAGACCTAATTACCAAAACCGACAAGCGAAGTGCCGAAAACACCAGCCTAGGATTTCTGGATAATCTTCTGTATAGGTGTAGCACGTAATACTATAGCGTCAATGGGTCTCCACCAGTTGCTTTCTATTACACTGGTGTCAATTTTAGTTGCCCGAATCGACCCGACAGTTGATTATCAAGTTCGGGTGTCTTCAGACTCCACCGCTTCTAACTATTCTGGCTGCTCTTTACGCCTACATTCCTGGACCTGTTTTACCTATGTTGTGACTTTTATCTGCTTTGGACAATCTATTCCGATTTCCCAAAAAGTGTATTGTGCTAGTATACGATGTGTAAGAGTGTGTGTGCACAGCTCGAGTAGCACATGAACACACGCTTGATATTCTGATGTGAGCTTGTGTGCTAGCGCCCAAAGTGCTCACGACACACGCAACACACAGGCACATACAATGTATTCTATGGGAACAGCCAAATCATAGAAGGGATTCCTTGGACGTGGAGCTGGTGTTTGGTCGAATGTTCACGTGTGCCAGTGCACCATGTATTACGATGTGTTCACGTCAAATGTGGAATATTTGCTGGATGTGTTGATATGTGTTTGGTTGCTAGTGCTCAATATGCGCACAGCACATGCAGCGCAAAGGCACATGAGAGTACTAGCCGATACCTATGACATGGTGATGTACTAATGGAGGATACCGATCGGTGGTTACCTTTTGGAGGATACATTTTGAAGGATAGTTGTTATAGAAACCTGCGGTTACTATATTCTAGACCTATATCGAGGATGGAATGGATGAATAAGATGCGGCTGAAGCAGCAGCCATAGCACTTCAAAGCAGTGTTAAAGACGCCATTTCTGCAAAATGCATTAATACGCTGGTGTGCATTAAAATGTTTGCTAGGACCATATACACAAGAAGATTCAAGAGACTGTTAAAAGTCTTCGCGAAGAAGAGGATTAAGACTTTGAAGAACCCCAGAAATACGCCTTGGAAAAGAGAAAATTTCAGTTCAACGACCTCTTTGAAAATACTTATTCGAAGTTGAAGGTGAAGAAGGAGAAGACTATGAAGAATAAGAGGGGGGACCAAGGAGGAAAATAACGCACAACAACAAAGGTATAAAAATGGCTGATATCGGCTTTTAGCTCATTTGTGTTTTTACCACCAAAGAGTGAAGATGTCTGATAACAAATTCGCAATAGTGCTCAAAATAAAAGATGACTTACACATATACATATATTCAGGAGCGACGCCAGGTAAAAGATGGCTTCCAAGGAACTGGACCAAGTGAACCGTACGGTAGAATCCAGAAAAATGAACGGCTCTTGTGGAAGCGAAGAAACCAAGATATGTAGAGAAGCCTTCTGGTACGTGTCCATTGTTAACCAAAGAGGAGATGAAGACGGAATAGCTATAGAAAAGAACGAAGTGGTGGACTCACGAGAGAGCAAAGGTTAGAAAAGCAACTTCAAAGCCCATCGGGCTGAAGAAGACTGAAGTTACCACTCAAAACAATGAAGTTACAAATCGGACTACAGACAGCCTGTTTACCAAAACAGAAATGAAACAACCGCTGAGAAGAATGAAGTTTCCACTCAAATGACGGATGCAACCAAAAAACAAAGATGGATGTCAGAAGATTTAATTTTCTACCCAAGCTGCGGATCAATCCTAGAACAATGCAAAACAAACAGAAAATTCAAGGATGAACTACCTCAAGCATGGAGCTCCAAAGAATGAAGTGATGAACTCAACTGCCTACGGATCACACGGAAACAAAGCAAAGCTATCAGCATTCATTCAATGAGCGAACATACTTTATCAAGATAAAAGATCTCTCCAGAGCAAGGCAACAACAATAATCACCCTCACGGACCAACCAGGAGTCTGCTATCAAACGGCTATCAATCTTCGCAGAAAGAAGGACAGAATAACTTCATATCAGTCAGAATGAATTCGATGAAGAAGATACCACGGGAAACTGATTGTGAGTTGAAAAATTAGTATACTTTGATTGTGACGAAATCAAAATGGAATGCTATACATTCTTATGTAGTTGTTTTTTAACCAACTGACCTAGTACCCCCATGCAGAAGCCATATTTGCGTTTCTGCTACAAAGATATCCCCCGTTAGGCATCCTCCAATAGTACATCACCATGCCATAGGTACACTACAGTAGTCGCGTGTGCCTATGTGTTCCATGTGCTGTTCGTACATTGTGCACTAACACACAAGCACATATCAACCTATCCAGCATGTGCCTATGTACATGCATGTGATGTGTACACATTGCAATACATTATGCACACATTGTGACACAAGCACTACCCACCATATACCAGACCCGAGTTTGTCGACTCCCTTCTGTGGACTGGCTCTGCCTATAGAATCTTTTTTTCATCGAATGTGCCCATGTGATTCATGTGCTGTGCGCACACTGTGTACTAGCACACAGGCACAACCAGCGTGTGCCTATGTGCTTCATGTGTTGTGTACAAACTGTTACACAAAGTGTACTAGTACTCAGACACATCTGGAAAAATCTGAATAGGTAGTCCAACGCAGATAGCAGTCGTAACGTGGGTAGAACAGGTACGGGAACACTTAAGTTAGAAAAGCCAGATCAGAAACAGGGGTTCAGAAGGAATACGCACTAGATAGATAGTTGTCGGGTCGATTTCGGTAATTGGATTTACTCCAGTTTAACAGAACGCAACGTTTACAGACCTGTCAGTCCTATAGCACTATATACACTCTCTCTTATAAAGAATATTCTACTGCAATCTGGGGCTATGTTGGTGGTTTTGGGGTAATTTTTGGTACTTGTCGGGTCGATTTGGGTAATTAGATACACTACAGTTAAATCGAATATACCCCCTTAACACACCCCTATCCTAATAGACAACTTTCAGTTAAATAACATCCTCGTGCTGCCAGTTAAGCTGAGATGGCGGTTTGCTGTATACAAAAGGGATTGTCGACGGAAACACGTGTCTCTCAAACTACACACGCCGCGCAAGCGCACTGATACCACATATCACCATGGTGACGACGTTAAACTATGGCAGCACACATGGGATACCCCGACAACCCCACATGATGTCACTGGACCCGTGACTATGGCGTCACTTGCCTGGGTCCCCCAATGTTGCACGTTTCATGGTCTCCTGCAACTACTGTAGAATCTCATCTTTCAAAAACAATGCGAGAATATTGAACCTGAGATGCTCTTTACATTTGTTTTTCTTCAGGCGGTCTCGATTTCGCAGTACTGTATGTAGGAAATTTCGACCCACTGATGTTAGTGTGTCGCGATACGATTACGATGCGATCGCGAAAAAATACACTTTTATGAAAACAGTTCTGTATGAGCTACGCCTTTCTGTAAGATAATTGTTTTAAAAAAACGATTACCAGGACACCAGCGATAACTTAAATCATGCATTATAATTTTGACGCAACGGACAAAATTAGAAGCCATGATAGTATGTCCCACCGCGTACTTTGATCTGAATTTATCTTCTTAACTATGATATCAAAAGCAGTATTTTCCTCGATTTGATTGCGATCTCATCGCAACGCACTTAAACATCAGTGATCGATATTTTATTTTAATAAAATATTGTGAAATCATGGCCGAATGAAACAAAAACGAACACTGCATTTCATATTCCTTTTTTGTCGAATTTTGTTTCGACGGGTGGGATTCGATAGAGCTACAGAAAGATAATTTGATAGATAATTTCGACCTGAGCATGACCCCTGTCGCGATTCGGTCAAAATTTCCGATCCGCTTTTGTGATAAAAAAGTATTTAAGTATTGTCTTTGTTCAAGAAATGGGCTCGTAGAGCATTCATCACCCTGCGCCAAAATTAGAATTAGCTATAGGAAACTGTATCGCATCGCTGCTGACGCACCCATCTATTTTACCTCTTTACCTCTAACATGAAAGCAGACAACATTTTGCTGCAAAAAATATTCTTGAATAACTATTTTTTTCATTCTTTTTTGTCTCAAAAACATAGGTTATGAGCCCTCGTTGGAACGAGCGGGTCGCGCTCATTCCAACTAGGGGTCATAACCTATGTTTCTGAGACAAAAAATGAAAAAATAATGAAAAATATTTGGCGATTTTGAGAATAGCAATGGCCTGTTTTGGCCGTTACGTTGGGTAAAGGGTTAAGATGTGCAACTTCAGCTAATAAGTCAAATATACGCAAAACGATGCAAAGGAAACATTTCCTCTGAAGACGTAAGTTGTTGCGCTAAAAATCAATATCGTAAATACATTTATTTATATGAGTGGTCACGATCGTTTGAATGATGGCATTTACATTTAGACAACAATTTTCATTTCAAATTCAGTTAAATAAAATGTATAGACTTGAACGCAGTATTCACAACACGCATTCGTCGTGTTATCTAACAACTTGTTAGTGCAGCTAAATACCATTATTCAACCCAAACCATTGTGTACGTTTAAGGTCAAATTCGGTGCGAATGGAAACGCATTGTTTGCCATGTATGAAGATGAACCTGTGCGTTACAGTAGACGTTTACCGCGTGTTCTATGTTATAAATTAATTAGTTGAGTTCAGATTCTGGTCAGCAGAACAAAAGTACGCAGGTTGCATATATAGACAGAATGTGATGTGTGTTTGAATCGGTGGGTGTTTTACATGACGAGTTGGAATGGCGCAATTATATTTCGCGAGAGGCATACGTCATTCCAACGAGTTCTGTAAAACACCCACCGATTCAAACACACATCACGTTCTGTGTTTATTACACAACCTATGCATTAAAATTCATTTAAATAAACAAATGTTAATTCCGATGTTTAAACCCAAAGGTGAAGAGTCCGTTTGTTTTGACTGAAGCTGTACTGATCAAATAGATCGATACCAACTCAAAACCTTTTCGGAACGAGTGTTTGTTGAAATTCGTATCGCTCTTTCTCTCCGGCTGGTGCCCATTCACTACTAACCATTTGGTGGCTATTACTGTCAATAAAAAATATAAGTACAAATCTGTGCAGATTTGCAAACAGCTGGGAGAAACATTTTTAAAAGAAGTTCGAAGCATGTCAAGATGTACGAAGATTTACCAAAATAAAGTTGACCAATTTAGATATAACGGGATCCACAAAACGAGACGGCCACGGGACTGAGTTAATATTTTGGTTGGAAATGATAGAGTTTTTTAAAAATATTATCTCCTTTTTGATTAACTAATTTTTTGTGAACCGACTTTACTTTGCTTTCGACGTTTTCATTTTCACACTGTGCGACATACGGTCGATAAATGTATAACGAAATCTGGAAATTTTTCGAAGCGCAACTAATGACTCGATGGGAAAAGAACTAGTAGAACTCGTACAACACCCATTGAATACAGAATTATTTATGTCATAGCGGCCATTCCGTTAAATACAAGGGTTTGAATTTGAATGGATGTGTAATAAAGTTAGTTCTTTCGTTTGTCCATTTTGTTTAGGTGTTCGTCGCTTTCAAAACGACTTTCCAGTCACTTTTTTCATCCACAAATCGACATCTTAAAGGGCAATTCACATGATAAAAAATAAACCTGTTACATTTTTTAATGGGGGAATAAATTTCTATCCAGGACTAAATTGCAAAAGTACTCTGCATTTACATGCACTTATACAAATACGATATTTTTGATTTGATGCCATTTTCTCTATCGGTAGAAATTCACATGGTCACAAAATTCCAATTTAGTCATGGATTGTTCGTGAATACACAACCTCACTGGTTGGAGTATTTCTAAAACTTTTAATCTAAGACTTTACCTAAATTCCTGGATTAAAATCGTTTACATGGCTGCTAAATTGACCTAAGGTTATTTTTTTAAATCCGGGATGTGCTACAATCTATGATCATCAGGTGAATGTGGTATTAGATTCACTTTAATTTAATTTATATATTATGATGTGTATTCATTTTGCATTTATTGTGCGAAGTTTTTGTCTCAAAGAAATGTAATAATGGTCGTCATCCATCCATTTTCCGACAATTTGTAAAGTTCCTCACTGGAGTCAACGGATATGATCGTTCATATTTTTTTCAATCCATTGGCGGTGAAACCAGAATGAATGTTGGATGCCTCATTAACACCCAAGGTCATATCGCGTCGGGGACAGTTTTACGGGTGAAGGAAGCCGGAGCACCCGGAGAGAACCAACGAGCAACGACGAGCAGCTGCCAGCTCCCTAACAATGTAATCCGCACTGCAGCACAGGCAGGGTTAGATTGGTTGAAGACATGCGCACCATCGACGTGCAGTACGTCTTAGTACACGGCGTCGTCGTGCCCCCATGTGGACACTCGGGGTTAAGTGCCTTGCCCAAGGAAACAACGCGGGAGTCCGAGTCGATCGCTCAGACGGTCACCCATCCAAGGACTAACCGGGCTCGACGTTGCTTAACATCAGTGATCTGACGAGAACCCGTTACCTCAACGTCACAGCACCCCCAGGTAGGGGCGATATATATGAGCGATAAGCATTAGGGCGCGGTTCCCGTACGTCCTTCGTCGCGCCTCGTTTCTGCCGCCACTGATACCGCGTATCAGATCTAAGAACGTAGTGTGTTCATCGCGATTCATTTTACTCTGTAATTATTATAATAATACGGTTATTTGTGAGATATTATTAGGAACTGAACGATGCCCGGAGATTCCATTTCTTGTCAATGGTACAACTGTTATTTATGTTTAGTAGTGTTCAATGATTTCGAATGAGACAAAGCATTGGACGTAGTCTGTATTTTTTCTCGATGTACATATGACTCAAATGAATGTACATCTGAAACACCAAAACGCAGACTTACTTCCAAAGTAACATGTATGTAACGGTTCATATAACCTTAGCGATATGAGCCCAACATTAAACAATAAGGAAAAAACTCTCCCATTTGTAGGCGGTATGGTGGCAAGCGCTATGCAATGGGATCAGTCTAGTCCTCAAATAGTCCATCGACTTGGTTCAAACTAATCGTTTAGAAAATTTCAGTTGGTCGGAAAAGCGAACCATAGGTTCGCTTTTCCGACAAACTGAAATATTTCAGACGATAGAATCCAAAATACAGACGTTCACTTTCTTTGAAACTACGCAAGAAATGTTTCACAATTTAGTCTTGATTTCACAATATATTTAACCCTTTGAGCCCCAGAGGCCGTTTTTCCGGCCAAGGAACATGATACGTCATAACTTCATTAAGTGTGATGGTTTCATAGCAAATATGTGGAGTAGACCAATCAATATTTTCAACGTGGTGCCCCAGGGCAGCACGTTGAAAATATTAATTGGTCTGCCCCAAATAATGAATATGGACTATTCCATTTGCTGCTATTGAACTGACATGGAAGATACCACCAGTGTTCAAAGGGTTAATAACATTTTCTTTAAGAAAGAAGACTCAACACACCTGTAGTTTTATGATTAGGCCGCATAGTTCGACGAGTTGTGTTCATATCTTGATTGTTTCAATGAGAATTAAGTACCAATTAATTGGAATATATATAACTGGATCGCGAAAGCATATTTGTGTTCCTTTGTGAGTAAAGGAATGTCACATTAAATGGACTGTAGTCGGCGCGAAAACTCCACGAAAAGTGGGTAAATAAATAGCCCAGTGTCGAATTCGGAACGTAATTAAACTGTTGGTCTTGAAAATTGTTGTGACGGGCGAGATCTTGGAATTGAAACACCACGCTTCTGCAGTTTGCTCAAAAACAGAGCCATTTATGTTGCCATGTATAGGACAAAACAAATGAACGTCTACTACCTGCCCTGAAAACTGTGTACTCATGTTGTTTACGGCATTCACATCTTCAAATGACATCTTCAAATTGCAAAGACGGCATTATGCATCGTTAGCAAAACGTCGAACAACACGTACAATAATCCGTCCTTCGTATTTGTGATATTCTCAAAATATAAAAAAAAACAATCAACAACGTGAAGGTTCTTTTTTCATGCACGACTGGTTTAACAAAATTTTACTTGCAACTTATGATGATACCTTCGAAACCTACGTTAATTCGTCCGGAATGAAGAAAGAAGGAAAAGAGTAGTAACAGATGTGGTAACCGTGCCCGATTCGCCGGAGGGGGAGAGGGAGGGGAAGTGACGTTATGTCATGTGACCTACTGACGTCGTGTTCTGTTGTCATGGTAACCCGCGTGAGCGGCCATCTTGTGACGTCATCCTCATTAGTGATACGCGATGTGAGTGCGTGCGCATGGGCAGCAAGTGTTGTTAGGGTGATACGTGTTTCCGTCGTCCATTTTGTATACTGGAGGCGGCCACCTTGGTTTCTATGGTAGCACGTGGTTGCTATGTGACCCAAAGGTTTACAAAAAGGCAAGGGTATGTTCGGAGAGTGTGTTCGATTAAACAGGGGCAATTTTCCGATTCGCAGAATTACCACAAACAACCCGACAACTTGTTATATATCTAATTCTTCGGAATTATGCAATAGTTTTCGTCTACCTGGCCATGTTCCTTTGTCCTGGAGTCTATCATCTGGAACAGGTTTGCTTATTATTACTAGATTTAGCTTTTCTGGTCTGTCCCTGTTAGTTCCGACCTGATTCCGAGTACTCTTGTTGTTTCATTTATCTAAATCACCCAATCAGTTCACTTTACTAACTAACCAATTAGCTTGCTTGATTTCCCATAATCTGTATGCAGAGTTATCTCCCTTGTGTACAACAAAGGCCTACATCAAACCTAAACCCAAGAATCTATCGAGTAGTAACTGCTAAGTCATTGCTCGAACGACTCAAGTCCATCGAGCAAATGAGTTTTAGAGCAATTGCTCGTTCGAGTGACTCGCAGATACTGCTCTTCGACTCATTTCGGTATTTGAGGATACCTATGGCCTGGCACTGTATTATTATTTGAGGATACCTTTTATAGGACACATACATAAGGATACTATTAATTGTTTGGCCCACCCAGCATTCTCGGCCACCCCAGGACATACCTATCCAAATTCCCCTTATAAGGTATCGAACAGTTACTGAAGAGTCACTGCTCGAACGACTCGAAGCCCATCGAGCAAAATGAGTTTTAGATAAATTGCTCGATCGAGTGACTTGACATATTACTCGAACGACTCGAATCCCATCGCGAAAATGAGCTATAGAGCAATTGCTCGTTCGAGTGACTCGCACATACGACTCTTAGCCTCATTTTGGTATTTGAGAATACCTATGCCTGGTACTCTATTATTATTTGAGGATACCTTTTATAGGATACTTACATAAGGATATTATTATTTGTTTGACCTAACCTTTTAGGCCACCCCAGGACATACCCAACTTCCTCCTATAAGCCATCGAGCAGTTACTGAAAAGTCATTGCTCGAACGACTCGAAGCCCATCGAGCAAATGAGCTTTACAGCAATTGCTCGGTCGAGTGACTCGCTCATACTGCTCGAACGACTTGAAGCCCATGAAGCAAATGAGCCAAAGAGCAATTGCCCGTTCGAGTGACTCGCAGATACTGCTCGAACGATTCATTTCGGTATTTGAGGATACCTATGGCCTGGCACTGTATTATTATTTGAGGATACCTTTTATAGGAAACTTACATATGGATACTATTACTTGTTTGGCCCAGCATTCTAGGCTGCCCCAGGGCATACCTATCCCAAATTCCCCTTATATGGTATCGAGCAGTTACTGAAGAGTCACTGCTCGAACGACTCGAAGCCTATCGAGCAGAATGAGCTTTAGAGCAATTGCTCGATCGAGTGACTCGACATATTACTCGAACAACTCGAATCCCATCGAGCAAATGAGCTATAGAGCAATTGCTCGTTCGAGTGACTCGCTCATACGACTCTTAGCCTCATTTCGGTATTTGAGGATACCTATGGCCTGGTACTCTATTATTATTTGAGGATACCTTTTATAGGATACTTACATAAGGATACTATTATTTGTTTGGCCCAACCTTTTAGGCCACCCCATGAATACCTATCCCAAATTCACCCTATAAGCCATCGAGCAGTTACTGAACAGTCATTGCTCGAACGACAAGAAGCCCATCGAGCAAATGAGCCATAGAGCAATTGCTCGTTCTAGTGACTCGCACACACGACTCTTCAACTCATTTCAGAAAGAAATGAATTCCATAGCCACTCACGTTTTCCAAAAAGGGATTCTGAAAAAGGGATTTCATAATTGGGATTCCTATCCGACTCCGTAAAATGGGATTCCGTGTTTTAACATTTGAATACTCTGGGGTATGGAAAGGGGCGGATAAGAACCCAATTATTATTGCAAGACCCTGAACAGATATGACAATATACAACCAACCACTGCAAAACAACCTGGCTCGAAGTGAACGAAAATCCAACACAACCAAGATCGAAGTGAAGAGAAAACAACAAAGTGAAAAAGGTGAACTGGTTGGAAACAACTGAATTATGAACAGATCCAATACAACTAAGGCTGAACAGATCCCAATGAAGTCGTAGGGAACAAACATCCAACACAACCAAGATCGAAGTGAACATAACATAACAAAGTGAACGAACGAAGATCGAACTAGTTGGATTGATCGAACACAACCAAGATCGAAGAGAACTGATCCAATGAAGTTGGTGAAGTGAACGGAACATAACAAGCTTTATCACGGTGTTTGAAATGAATTATAACCCTTTTGAAAATATAACGCAGTGTTAACCCTCTTGAACTCAACATAGTTGTTTTGAACTTTAGCCCCTAAAAATAACGCAGTGACAACCTCTTTGAACTGTTTGAATGAACTGTATTTTTGAACCATAATCTTAATGAAGGTACATAAAATTAACACCCTTGAACAGAATAAAACGAAGATCCAATACAACCAACATCGAAGTGAACAGAACATGCCAATGACTGAGCAAAGATTGGGCTCCATAACAAACTTTTTAAATACAGCCTTGATGAAAATATATCGATGGGGATCTGAATGAACTATATTTTTGAACTACAGCCATTTGAATGCAATTCTTCCAATAGGGAATGGGAATACCCTGGAGTGCTGATGTAAAAACACGGAATCCAACTTTACGGAATCGGTTAAGAATCTCACTTACGGGTTGTCTTATATACCCCGTTTATATGTATACAGGGGAAATGAAACAATATGATTGGATATTTTGAAGGCCTGCGCGAAGGTATAGCTAGGAAGTAGTGTTTCAAGACAACATTAATGAATGGTTGTATAGCCAACATTACCGGTACAAGGCCGCAATGGCACAGGACGGCTGTAGAAGCTAATGATAGGACAGATAGACCATATACAAGTAGTGGCCTTGGAGCTTTGGTAATAAGATGGAAGCCGTTGGTAAGACTACCTGTGTAAGAACTGTATAGGAGCCATATGGGAGATAGGAGCTGTACAGGAGCTGGATCATAGGTATCCTTAAATACTGAAATGAGGCTAAGAGCAGTATCTGCGAGTCACTCGAACGGGCAATTGCTCTATGGCTCATTTGCTCGATGAGCTTCGAGTCGTTCGACCAGTATGCACGAGTCACTCCACCGAGCAATTGTTCTAAAGCTCATTTGCTCGATGGGCTTCGAGTCCTTTGAGCAATGACTTTTCTGTGACTGTGCGAAGGCTTATGTGGGTAATTTGGGATAGGTATGTCCTGGGGTGGTCCAGACAAGTAATAGTATCCTTATGTAAGTCTCATATTAAAAAGGTATCCTCAAATAATAATACAATACCAGGCCATAGGTATCCGCAAATACCGAAATGAGTCGAATAGCAGTATCTGCGAGTCACTCGAACGAGCAATTGCACTATGGCTCATTTGCTCGATGGGCTTCGAGTCGTTCGAGCAGTATGCGCGAGTCGAGCGACGGCGCAATTGGTCTAAAGCTCATTTGCTCGATGGGCTTCGAGTCGTTCGAGCAATGACTTTTCAGTAACTGCTATATGGCTTATGGGGGAATTTGGGATAGGTATGTCTTGGGGTGGCCTATAAGGCTGGGCCAAACACCTAATAGTATCCATATGTAAGTATCCTATAAAAGCTATCCTCAAATAATAATACAGTACCAGGCCATAGGTATCCTCAAATACCGAAATGAGTCGAAGAGCAGTATGTGCGAGTCACTCGAACGAGCAATTGCTCTATGTCTTGCTCGGTGGGCTTAGAGTTGTTCGAGCAGTATGCGCGAGTCACTCGACCGAGCAATTGCTCTAACGCTCATTTGCTCTATGGGATTCGAGTCCTTCGAGCAATGACTTAGCAGTAACTACTCGATAGATTCTTGGCTTTAGGAATGATATAGGCCTTTGTTGTACACAAGGGAGATAGCCCTGCATACATGAAAATGAAGCACTGGTGATTATAAGACTTGAACGAGAGAATCAGAGATAGTTTGGACTGGAAAGACTGTTAGTGTTAAAGTAGCATCTGCCATTGGCATAAAAATGGGATTCTGTTAAAATCCGGTCTAGTAGCCGTATTAAATAGAACACACCTCCGGGAGATATCCCGGTCCTATAGCATTACGTGTTATTTTTATATGCCTAAAAATAGGGGTTCGCCAGTCCGTTTTGGTGGTTTGGGATAGATTTTGGTGGTTTGTAGGGGTTGTCAGGACTATTTAGGTAATTCTACGAATCGGAAAATTACTCTTATTCAATCGCACGTACCCTCCGAACATACCTCTGTCCTATAAGAAGGTTTTAGGTAACATAGCAACCACGTGCTACCCTAGAAACCAACATGGCGGCCTCCAGTATACAAAATGGTCGACGGAAACATGTATCACCCTAACAACACACGCTGCACATGCACACTAACACCACGTATCACTATGGGGATGATGTCACAAGATGGCCGCTCAAATGGGTTACCATGACAACACAATATGGCGCCACTAGGTCACTTGACTATGACGTCACTTCCCCTCCGGCTCTCCCTCCGGCCAACCGGCCCCGTTTCATCGCTCTTCTACTACTGAGAACAACATCATTTTTATGCCGTAGCATATTTGTCGCGTGCAAGGAGTTGTGCACCTTGCTGTCAAGCAGATTTTTGTTTATTGGGGTTTAACAGCCAGGCTCACATCGTGTCGGACAGTTATGCGGATGGAGAAAAATGGATTACCCAGAGAGAACCACCGAGCCGCGGCGAGCAACTGTGAGACTATCCAACGTATTAACTCTGCACTTACTCGGTCAGTTAGCACCGCTTGAAAGAAAGTACACCATCGATGTTACTACACAGTTACAACACATTTACGACTGGTTAGGATCCAACTGTCGATTTATCTGTTTAAAGTACAATACCCTAATCATTGACATTATTATTATCCCTGGTCGGTGAGGGAGTGAATGCAGTTTGTAGACCTGTTTTCTTATAATTCTAAACCTGACATTAGTCTTATTTTCTCGAGCTATCAAGGTATTTATTGGAAAAAAAATCAGGTAATATGCAGTGATGGAAAATTTCACCTGGAATAACTGGCGTGCAGAGATTATGCCTTTTCCCAGACCTTCCGTCGTAATATGAAGTTACTATACCGGACAGAAATATACACATGTACAGTATTGTCTGTTTGTTGTACAATTTAAACTCACTATGTGCTTGCAATGAAAAGTAAAAAGAAAGAAAACCGTGACGCAGACCATATAATAGATGTTTGTCTCATTGTCGCCTGCGTTCAGTGGACATAAACACATGACATACAAATCGTGTTTCCAATAATGTTCAATAATTGTTTAACCCTATCAAAGCTGGGAATTTGGGTAGCATCATCTCATTCAATACTGTATATGGTAAAACCTACTCAGCATTCGTCGGAAGGTTCGGTAAAGGTTTATTCCTTCAGCTCTGCAGAGCTATATGATTAAATAATTGCCTATCCTCACTGATCATCTGTCGTCTGCTTGTCAACTGATAATTTTATTTATTCAAAAATTTACGCATATCGGGTTGAAAAAGTTAAAGAGAAACTGACACGGTCAAAATGGTTTCTTATTTATTATACTCATTATACTAAAAATGGACAAGAAATAAAAGATAACTGAAAGAATTTTGATAGGAGCCATTTTGTTCGAGAACGGCCCACAGAAAAGGTCTTGGTTATGAAATGACAACAAAATCTCACGCGAAAGATACAAGTGACAACATATTAACTACAAGCAAACAAGATTGTTTCGCTAGCAGAGGACAAATGCAGTCACCTGCAACTTTCATTTCTATTTCGGGTTCCCCTTTTTGCAATTTTGTTTGAAATTAGCAGAAGGGTTGCACAGACTCATTACTCTTATTATGTGACCCAGGATCCCCCATGGGATCCCCGAGACGAGCAGCAGTGCTTGTATACTGTGGTAAATAAGTTCTGCTTTAGTGACATAAAAGGACTAGCTATCCTACGCCTGGGGTGAAAGTCCTCAAAAGGAGACAACATACGTGTACACGATTGCTAAACTTGATTTCATACCTGTTTATGTTTGTTTATTGGGGTTTGACGACACTTTGAACAATCAGGGTCCCGTCGCGTTTAGTAATTTACGGGTGGAGGAAGCCGGAGATCCAGTCACAACCACCAAGCAGCCGCAAGCAACTGGCAAACTTACTAACTCTTCACAAGCAGAGTTAACAGCGGCTGAAGACAAGTGAATCATCGATGTGCAGTACGCTTTAACCCTTTACCCAGCGTAACGGCCAAAACCGGCCAGCGCTATTCTCAAAAATCGCCAATTAATTTTGATTGTTTTTCATTTTTTGTCTCGAAAACATAGGTTATGACCCCTCGTTGGAACGAGCGCGTCGAGCTCGTTCCAACGAGGGGTCATAACCTATGTTTTTGAGACAAAAAATGAAAAAAACTAGTTATTCAAGAATTTTTTTTGCAAGTGTCGTCTGCTTTTCATGTTTGGTAAAGGGTTAATGCACAGCACCAACGTGCCACATTGTGGGCAGTCGGCATTAGGTGTCTTTCCATAGGATACAGTGTAGTTACTGTTGGTCAGAATCGAGCCGTCGACCTTTCGGCTTAAAGTTCGATGCTCTAGCCACTGAGCCATCGCACACCCTGACTTCGAAACATATGCTGCAGTCATGGTACAGTCACAGATGTTGAAATTGTCTTTAACCTTTAACCCAACGCAGACGATTTCATAATTTATTATTTTAAATATCATTTTTAAAATTTTTTCAAAACCATATCATGTGACAGCTCTTTGGAACGAGCTTAAATATACAGCTAAAAATGTGTAAGTTTTTCAACTGTAGAGGTGCGTTTGTACCAACCACAGATATGTGTATTGTACAACAATGTCAAATGGGTCACCACAGAAATATATAAGTGAATTAGTGCCCTTCTGTGGTCGTGCATCCTCCAAACTTCAAGTGCAAAACACATCCCTGAATGCGAATATTTTAATATCGGGCAACAGGATAGACAGGCCTCCAGCATTGCAAGTAGAAAAGTAATTTATAAAATTACAAAAAATAAATTCCATTTTTCTGCTTCGAATTTTAAAAAAATAAATCCAACCTCTTTAGGATTTAATCCAGGGAACGGGAATTTTCTGCTTCTCGTTTTTGAAAGTCAGTCTCGACACTGGGAATTGTCTGGTTGTCGTTTCTGAATATCAGTCTCGATATTCGGGGAAATTCTTAAGACAGAACCGGGAATCAACGGCTGCGTTTCGCAACCTTTGATGATTTCCGATTCTGTTCTACGACTTTCCGGGCATTAGCATTCATTTTTAGAACAAGTGACTGGGAAATTCCGGTTTTCGAGATTATATCCTGGTTCCAACGGCGATGCTGGACACGGAAAAACACTGATATACGCCGTAATATCAAAAACTGTAATATGGAATTATTGATACCATAGTCTTTGAATTTCCAGGGTATCGTGATAGACTTTGAGAACTTGGAGCCCCAGAGCTGGGAAAATCCCGTTCCCGGTATTTAATCGAAACGGAATATGTTTTGCAAGCAGCACCAGTCCATATCTCTGCCACTACTATCGTATAGCCTCTCTCCGGCTGCAACGTTGTTTGAAAGTAGATAGGGTGAGGGTAGGTGGGAGGCAGACAAGTGAAATCATTCGCAGCATCGGAGATTCCAGTTGTAAAAAAGCAAGAGTGGATCGAAATCTCTACCTGGCACTTTTTAATCAGGCTTGAAATGTTTCTTAAACTGAAAGGAAATACGATTACAGTACTGAGACGAGCCTGATTGGGCCCGGTGTTCTACTATATACCAGGCTAATCTTGTTCACCACAAAGGCCATATTTGTACATAGTTCCATCTTTAAAATTGTTTTGCTAAACATAGGAAGTAGATGTTCACTTCAGATTCCCAGCCGAACCTGACTACATATTTTAACTTCTTACTATTTTTCATTGTGGGTATAACTTAATATCTTGAAGTGTAAAAAATATATAGATTTATCTATCATTTACCAAAAAAATCGCAAACGGCAATATCAGTAGTCATAATAATTTGGCGATAAAAGATCTTGTATCATTATTGCAGAAGCGATACAAGTTACATAATGCCACGTGAAACGAACTCACGTGCGTCTGACAGAGTATTTGATGTGATACTGCATGATTCATGTGATTTGCGCACATTGTGCCTTAACTCACAAGCAAATATCCGCACACCTAGCATGTGCCCATGTCGTTTTAACATGAATGCATTTTTGATAGTGGTTCACATTCGCATATTCTTCAAGTACAGCGTTTTATTTACTTTCAGTTGACCAAAGTTCCCCATGAAAATTACAATTGGAAAGATAGGAAATTCAATTGGTTAGAAAAGTATAAAGACAGGAAAAGGTTCAGCCAATGGACTATAGAAGAGAATCAAAAAGGTTATTGGCTGAAATTTTTCATGCACTTCTAATGCTTTTTCACAGAATAAGAGAGTCATCGCCTGGACAGGAACTCCTGTCCGCAAGTATTTTAGTTGTATTCTTCCCCTCTGTAATGCAGATTGTTGTCGTCGTGTGACAGATGTCCCAGCTCTGCTGTCCAGGACTACATCTCCGATTGTTAATTCATAGAAACATCTAGTGTCAGGTGCGAATTGAATAAGTTGGTAAATTGTTGCTGAATAAAATTGAAGAAAGGCATTTACGTACTGAATAAGATACAAGCTTTCCGTCAAACGATTGCCTTATCTTACCTTTATTCGTTGATGGGAATTACGATCTAGCCATAGATCTTGATGTGACATTAACCCTTCATCTAACAAAGCGGAAGACACCGGTCGGCGTTATTCACAAAAAGATCGCGACTCGATTTTTCTTATTACTTTTGCCTCGCATAGCTACCAATGCCCTTGCTGGAACGACATCATTCTAAAATGAGAGCGATAAGCTGTACACTTTCAGGACAAACAGAACATTTTTAATTGTTCAGTTTTTTGGCAAGTGTCGTCTGCTCTCTGCACACTAAATGCGAGCGTAGCTATAATGTAACAAATATCACACCCTGTCCCATTTTGAAACTTCTGGATGGTGTGGTGACTCTCGTGGGAGTCTGGCTGCACCGCAAACACAAATAATAACTGAATGCACAGAGTGACATATAAAATCACTGGATATAATTTTAACGCAAGTTGTTACGTCGAATTATATTATTCAGCGATTATATATTCAATATCTGGCATCTGGGATAAGTTCTATTGATTTTCTTCTTCGTTCTACAGCAAATAAAAATGAAACACAAAACAGTGATCTGAAGTTGCCAAACGATAAGAAAAATATCTTGTAATAATAATCCCAACACACAGAACGCTCACAAAGAATCTAGAGTGCAGCACCTTTAGTAAAAATGTTCACAACTTGTTAAAACTCCTGTATCCATCTCACGACATCTTTAGTGTCCGATTGTGATACGAAGTGTTCAGTTTTCTGATGAATGAGTAACCGTGGGGCAGACACAGTGCCGAATTGCGCTAGTCGAAACAACATTATATGAAAAGCCAAAAAATAGGAATTTGTCTACAGCATTGTCATCTTTTATATACTACTCACAGTTTGCTAAGCACCAAGTATATCCAACTACCTGTTTTACGCTTTAGTTGAAATATTGTGATGAAAAGTGTATATATTTTTTTATTTAATTATATCTTTAATGGTTTAAGTACAGAAATTAAGATTTTATTTGTGTTTGACATTATTTTTTACCTTTTGAATACGATAACCATGGAAAATGGATATTATCGGTAAAAGCAGGTAAAAGAGGAAATTTTTCAATTTGCCAAAAAGTTGACGGAGCGAACAGGTATGGGTTCAGTATCGAGTATGAGACCCATTCCTGTTAATTACAGCTTCATAACGCATTCTCAGGCGCCCAATCAGGTCCCTGGTAGTCCTTTTTGGGATGTTGTTCCATTCTTGGACCAGCATGGTACCAAGCTCCTGGCCACTTCTTGGCTGGAATGGACAGGCTGAAATTGCAAGCTGCAACTCATTCCAGACATGTTCGATTGGATTGAGGTCAGGGGTCTTGCAGGCCAGTCCATACGCTCAATCCCCTCCCTCTGTCGGTACTCCCCGACAGCATGGGCAACATGAGGATGGACATTATCGTCCATCAGAATGAATCTATCACCCTCTGCACATGCATACAGTCTGACGTGGACATGCAGGATCTCATCAATATACCGCTGTGCAGTCAATGTACCACGTTCAATGACACAGAGCTCTGTACATCCATCCCTGCTGATGCCGCCCCAGACCACGATTGACCCTCCACCATAGCGGTCATGCTCAGCAATGTTGGCTGCATGGAATCGCTCTCCTGGACTTCCCCATGCCCTAGAACGTCTATCTGTGTGGTCTTGGCAATACCTTGACTCATCTGTAAAACGGACAGGTCGCCAATCTTCTTTGGTCCATCCAACGTGTTCCATG
Source organism: Pictodentalium vernedei (assembly GCA_031216915.1). Classification (NCBI taxonomy): domain Eukaryota; kingdom Metazoa; phylum Mollusca; class Scaphopoda; order Dentaliida; family Dentaliidae; genus Pictodentalium; species Pictodentalium vernedei. The sequence goes on along the minus strand of CM062289.1, from coordinate 164,838,219 downwards.
ACCCATTCATATTGTGCCTGGTGGTGGTTCTGGGACAGCGGATTGTGAATACAGCTCGACCGGCGACTACATTCGTGCAACCTTGCCCAGATTCTCTGCGTAGAAACATTTACACTGGATGCATTCTGAAGGTCACTGCGAAGCTGGGTTGCTGTGGCAAAGCGGTTCCTACGTGCCTGAATGATCAAAAACCAGTCTTCAACTGCAGATGTTGCCCTGTCTCTGCCACCACCATGCCATCTTACTGGTGTATCATTCTGCTGAAATCTTGCCCAGGCTCTGGTAATCACCGTATGGTGCACCACAAGGGCTTCACCAACCTGAAGATGAGTAGCCCCTTGCTCCACCGTCCATACAGCCCGCCACATTTCTGCATTCTTACATTTGCATTTGCCATATTCAACCATTAAATCAATAGGGTGTGTGTTGAAATGAAGATTGAATATCCTACACATGTTATGTACATATAGACAGTACACGAAAACATCATGGAAATCAAGGGGTACATGCTTTCCATGACTGTCACGAAAAGTCTGCCTGTCAAGAGAGCTAATGAAAATACTGGGGACCATCTCAATACATTCCTCAATCATATCCACCAAAAATATCGCAAATATGTCGCAAGCAAATGTCACAATGATGTGTCAAATATTTGGTGCTTACCAAACTTTGAGTAGTATATATATAATGTGTACAGCACAGTCGCCGTGGATTGGTCGTAATCCACGCGTGGGCAGTGATGTCCACACATGCGTTTACCAGGTAATAAAAATCATCAGCAGCAAAATTTTAGGTTGTACCCGGTGTTTCATTAATTACATTTTTGATGATTATTCCTATAATTAGTGTTGCAATCTAATATTCATGCGTCCGTGTAAATACTGCCCATCCCGTAGAAAGTGACCAGTCTACGGCGGTCGTACTTGAAAAGTTAATACAGGCATTAAATATAGTGTATGCGGCGAATATCAAATGCGTCAAGATTTGATTTGAAATTTCGGAATCGAGTTCACAAAAGCGATCTGAGCCGGCGTTTACCGAGACTCACATCAATTTTGGTGACCTTGGTTCCAGGCCTGAAAATAAGCAGTCTGACATTTGCAAAATGAGGTCCTCAGAAGGTGAATTTGATGATGCTCTCCCATACAGTGGGCCCATTTATCCTCTGGGTACCTCTTTCTATTTAGTTTTGAGACCCTGATTCAGATTGAGGTTCACAGAGGGTACATTTAGTGATGCTACCCTGCTGTGCAGGGTAGCATCACTAAATTCACCCTCTGGAGACCTCAGTTTGCAGATGACAGTCTGCTTATCTGCAGTCTGGCTTGCTTGGTTCGGAAATGTCATATCACACCGTGTAGAATGTGAAGTTCTGTCTATCATATAATATGTAATTTAACCTTTTACCAAAAGGAACGTTTAAAATTGGTAAACGTTGTTCACAAAAGTCGGCAACCAAATTTAATTAAATTTTCAATTTTGCCTAGAAAACATAGCTTTTGACCCTTATTGGAAGGAGCTGGTCGTGCTCATTCCAATGAGGGGTCATAAGATATATTTCCATGGCAAAAAGTGAAAATGTTTAGTTTTTCATGAAATGTTTCGTTTGTGTTTTTTGTCGCCTGCTATTCGTATTAGATGAACAGTAATGAACTAGAAGAGAAGAATAATAATGCCACTTCCGAAAACAACTCACTCACTCACATCTTTACGATGTCGATGTTGACTTCTGGCGTCACGCGTTTATTAGATGTTTTGAGAACGATGTTTCCATAATGAGACATTTGATGATGATTTTTTGATAAAATTTTGTTTCAGGTACTTATGTAACTGGACGAAAGCATGGCCTGGTAGTTTGTCAGTCACCGTAAACCAAAATATCCGCTCTCAAAGGATACCAACAACCGAACTCTTTCGCCTAAGAAACGATATTCATAGATTGACTACAACAGTATTTTTTTTTTCTTTTCTGAGACGTGAATGCATTTCTGGCCGCAGAGGATAAATATGTTTTGTGCTGATTAGCGAAGTTGTACCTCATCCGTATAAAAGTTCTGGTGTTTGTCTGATCTCCAGTGAAAATGGCTTTTTATAACTACATTTAAGGAATACTGGGCCGAACAGTTACAATGATTGACTAAAATGTGACTACAACATGACGATATGTACGTCTACTGGTTTTCTACAATGGTACTTATCTGCAGTGTGACTAAAGGTAAGATTTATTTATACATCATCCTTTTGTATCACAATATGTAGAAGACTTTTTTTAAGACATTGTTGCTTAAATAGCATCCCGACAGACGTACTTTACAGTTCAACAAGCTATCATTAAAATAGAAGTCCTATCACGAACTATTTTGGCACCATTTCGCGTAGGAATTGCGCGATATTTTCCTATCGAATGGCATTTAAAGCACGGCGAATTCTTCAGGTTGTCAATCGAAAGCACAAGCAATGCTTCAGCCAATGAACCTCTGTGTTAAACTAAACACAGAGGTTCATTGCCTGAAACATTGCTTTTGAATAGGGCATATGTATAGAACTGAATAGCTTACTATTGTCATGGCACGCAGATCAAAGTGCAGATTGGTGTGCAACTTGTGAGCAATTCGTGACAGGTCTTCTAGTTTTAACGGTATAATATTTGCGATATGAAGGTTTCCATAACTGCCCACCTTCTGAATGGAAAGAAAATAAACAACGTGGAGAGAGTATATTGCTGTGTAGTTTTTCTTTTCCGCGTGCTATTTTCAGAAAGGGAAAACAACATACTTCAGACGGAAATCTATACTCAAATAGTTTTCTCTAGCATAAACGGAAGCTAATATAAGATAGAGTGTTTTAGTTTTCACTATGACACAACCTTTCGCTTGCGTTGTTTGAATGCATCACAGGCCTAAACAAGTTTGATGTTTCCGATGCTGTCCTCTCCTAAAGGGGAAAAGCTATAATTTTGCAAAGGAAATTGTAAATAAGACAGCTGACATTCAAACTCTCATTGATCCGACATCGTTAGAATGGAATAAGTGCCGGGTATATATATTCTCTGATAAAGCAGTATTTGAGGAGTTATTTGAAATAGAGTGGACTTGTTGTGAATCTCTACTTCAAAAGTGGCATGGCTGACAATTTTCGTCATTGGAAGAGATTTATGAAAACGTTGGCTCCCCTTAATTTTCTGAAGCTGCCAGTAAATTTAACACTAAAGGTATGGGTATTTCATATAAAAATTGAAATTTATAAATGTTAGTGAAATTGTATCATTAATGTCCCCATCATTTCAATAACTTCTGACATTTCCCTGTAGAGTATTGCAAAAATACTGAAGCTGTTTTTTTACATTATTTGCCCAATCAGTTTGAACATTTGACTGCATTCTCTCTTAACTCTCTGCACACTGAGGTCATAATTTCTAAATTGCAGACAGCTTTCCCATGATGCAACTAGGAATTTAAGCAGTTCAATCTTTGTTTGACAGAGCTCTTTGAGCTCTGTCAAACAAAACTGAATTGGTTAAATTCCTAGTTGCATTATGGGAAAAAACTGCCTGTTAAAATTTTAATATTTTGACGCCAGTGTGCAGAGGGTTAAACCGTCTAAAAATAAGAACATGGCACTTTCAACATCTTTTGATGTTCTGTAACTCTTTTGATCTTCATTATATCAACAATGTGCGCATCGTGACATATTATACACACACCGTCAAAATATAAATGTCTAGGAGGTAAGATTTCTTAACTGTGTTCCTCGGTTGAATAATAACTTCCAAATTACTTCAAAAACACATTTGTTAAAAATAGAGCCAAAGTGGACATTTACTGAAAATTATTTGTTTCTAATTAGTTTTCCATAAAAAAGCCAAGTTTCGTTTTGTAACTTATAATGATCGAAATCAACAGACAGCTCCGAGAGCTGTCTGGTCGAAGCTCTCTGTTGTTTTCGCTTATTAGAGGTAACAAAAGGAATGTTATAGCGGCCGTATGTTGTGTGTGGAAGGGGAGAGATCGGGGTGCAGCAGGTGTAGGGTAAAGTCTATTTTCTGGTGGTTCTCTCATTTCCACCTGTAGCACAATCATTGATTTTGCGTGTATTAGTATCCATCGAAGGTATTTGTAAAGATGCTCGTTTAAATGCATGCACGAATAATCTTGTAGAGAGCAGTTTATTGTTTGTTAACTGACTGTGTAACACGTTTCACATTAATTCCTCTTATCAAGTTCAAAGCACCTACGGCACTGTGGGAAACGATTTGGTGGAAATTCACTTCCGGTGTACCTCCCAACAATACTGTAAAATCTTGCATGCCGAAAACAAAATATCAGAACATTGAATCGTAGCTGCTGATTTTATGTGTTCTTTTTTTCGTTCAATCTTGATTTCGCAAAATGAGAGACCTTCGCAAACAAACTACGACTGATAAAAATAACGAAAAACTTATAGTAGTCGTATATTTGCCTGACGGCCAAATTGGCTTTCCGCAGAATTGACAACGATGAATCCGCTTGTCGAAAATCCTACCGTTGAAAATCCGTACAACGAGAAGACACTACACAGTAGGGACACGATCTTAGAGTAATTGCCCACATTAAGGGGATCAGAAACGCTCTCAAAAATGTTGTCGTATGATATATCTGCTAGTGTTGATGAGAAGCCGTAATCGTAACTACCGATAAGAGAAAACTACAATTGGTAGGAAGAACGCATATTCCGGTGATGTAAAACCCAACTAGTAATTTTTATGAGTCGTCGTTCATTTTACGAAAGGTCTCTATTGTATTTCGGAAATCACGATCCACTGGCGTAATTGTGTCACTACAAGATCGCGATCAGATCGAGAAAGAGATAACTTTTGTGATCAACATATTGAAAACTATATTGAATTAGTTTTTCGTTTACTTAACCCTTTACCCAACGTAATGGCAAAAAACCGGCCAGCGCTATTCAGAAATATTGCCAATAATTTTCATTATTTTTTTATTTTTTGTCTCAAAAACATAGGTTATGACCCCTCATTGGAACGAGCTCGTCGAGCTCGTTCCAATGAGGGGTCATAACCTATGTTTTTGAGACAAGAAATGAAAACAATTAGTTATTCAAGAATTTTTTTTGCAAGTGTCGTCTGCTTTTCATGTTAAGTAAAGGGTTAACCCTTTGAACCCTGGTGATATCTTCCGTGTCAGCTCAATGGAAGCAACTGAAAGAGTCCATATTTATAATCTGGGGATTAACCAATTAATATTTTCAACGTGCAGCCTTGGGGCTGCAAGTTGAAATATTGATTGGTCTACCCAGCACTTTAACTTAGCAGCCATCCCATTTAATGAAAGTGTGACGTAAATTTCCTGGACCATAAATGCAGTATCTCGGTTTCAGGGGTTATGATACAGATCCAGTTAATGTAAAGGTCTGAGCACGCGGTATATACCAATGAGCTATATGAGAAAGTATATACGTCTCAGATCAGACGTCGTACTTACACCCTCAAATATAAACAGAATACATACAAAGACATTTTCGTCTAAGATGCTCACAAAACAAACCAGTAACTCCAATTGGCTAAAATAACCCTCACAACATATCATTTATTACAAATACAACCACATAATAACGAGGACTTCACAGACCATGTCTCTAATTGGTAAATGAATCCTATGATAAGGTCAATGCTACTGTCACCTACTGGTATAATAAGACGACATAATATTAATGTCAAGTAAATTGTTCTCGTCAGCAAATTTCCATTACACGAGTTCCGTATGTTTGTGGTCTGTCCGATATGGTTTTCTTGTTGGTGACAGGTCTCCACTTAAGGACTGGAAATCACTTTATTTTATTCTACAGACAATACACGGGAGATATGAAAATTAAAGGTGACTTTTAAATAGAAATAGCACTCGATGCTCTTACGTTAATACAAAGAGTATTATCGTCGACTGAGTTCGCCTACTGGCACATATTATATCTCACGTGACTTCCTTGCATTCTAATTGGCTGAAAGATGATACCCTATTTCGTGAAATTTGCATCCACAGAACTGACCAGGCACTACACCCAGGCACTACACGTTTTCTATTTTTAGCACACTACTATATCAGTTTTCTTTTCATACTGGGCGAATAAAGCTGATCAGGCTAAATTTAAAAATCGATTCACAGAGGCACAACATCCACAAAACGACCAGGAAAGAAATCTTTGTGGAAAAATGGATCGCTTTTCCATTGTTGAAGTCATATTTTTCGAGGCGTTCATTTTATTCCTTGAGAAGATGATCCATATCTCGTTTCGAAGATAATGATCCATACCTGGGTCCAACTTTCATGAGGACGCGTCCGGATATGAAAAATCGTTTGTTTCGCTGCTCTTATTTTTTCGCTATTTAATTGTATGTTTTGGGTAGTAAACGAATAAATAATGGAATTCAATTGAATCTTCGGAGTTTGTATCCCGTGCTGACCCATTCGGTAATGTATATGTGTGACAAATGTGTGGAAATATCAAACTGCGTTGTCAAATTTCGAAAATTTTAGTTTTCTTTTGCGAGTTGCGCGATTCTAGAATACACAGTTCCGTTTGGGGGAAATGTTTTGTTTACCCTTGCCGACCGATTCAAAATCTGTCTTCTGCTCATATCAATAATCCATGTTAGCCGTGTTTTGGAGGAAGAAAATGTTTTTTAAAAACTACATGGTATTTTTTTTTCTATATAACGCTGGTTGGTAGGGCTGCTACCTTGGTAATAGATTAACAAATCGGACAGATGTTTTTCTTGATGGTTGTTCGATATAATATAAGGATTAGTGCATGTCGTGTCGTTGACTACGCCCATATAGTGCCCAGTGAGGTGGTGTAGTTCCCTCCGCTTCGAACACATTGGAACTAAGGGGACGTTTTCTCTATTACTTCTTTCGTCGACCACGTTGCAGAGCAAATTGTAATAACACAAGGGAAGCATGCCCAACAACAACGACATAACAAAAAAGTCATATCTTTATTATCTTGAATCTAGAGCCCACCGAAGCGGCAGAGATTCGATTTCATGTTGACGTCAATGGCCTGACTAGTGTTCAACATCAAATCCTGATTCGAGTATTTTCGAATCGAATGTCTCATGTTTTTTTTTCATGGCGGAACGATGACAAACAAATGTCTTCTATCGGAGCGAAATTAGCCACTGAAATGAAAGGCATGCTTGTCTGCCTTACAAATTACATTTTTACTTAAAAAGTAAAGCACGAAAATCACATGATCCACTTTATAAGTACTTTTTTTGGCAATGAAATTTATAACCTCTTCACTAGTGACTCACGTTACCTACGGCGAGGCGCTCAGACGAGCGTACATTGCTGTTTATTGGGTGGTGATAACAGGAGCGCACAAGTAGTCATATGTCGTCGTCTTTTTGGAAAGCTTTGTTTGAGCCACAGTTGTTACAACCCACTTTGTAATAAAAGTTGCAAAATGTAATAATTATTACAAAGTGCAACTGCATGGACGGGACAAACCTTGCAAAATGTAATAATTATTACAAAATGCAACTACATGAAGGGAAAAGCATTGCAAAATGTAATAAACTTTTTTTCGAACAGGCATTCGAAAACTATAATTCATGTTATTATACAAGTATCAAAATAAATTTGTATCTCTATGATTCTACGACTGTCTTAGGGTATATTGTGTGCACTTCTATGCGTATTTGGGCGAGTTTCGTAGACGTTTGAAGTTTTATTACAAAATGCAACGCCATGGACTGGAAAAACGAGGCAAAATGTAATAATTATTACAAAATGCAACTACATCGACTGGAAAAACGTTGCAAAATGTAATAAAATATCAAACTAATTCATTGTATTATACAATTATTAATAAAAAATTGTATCTGTATTTCTTATCCCAATGCTATCAATGTGTGTGTTTTGTGAGAATTTTCTTACATGAGTCCAGTGTTTATTCGTAGCGTTTTGTATTATCTTATGGACTCATCTCCCAAATCCACTGAAAACATATATCACTATCGGACTAAGTAGAAATAAACACTCTGAATGTGGGTGAAATAATTTATTCTCAAAGGCAAGACTTCAACCTGCAAAATAGCATAGAAAATGCCAATACCAATCATTTCATCCACCCAGCAGCCTCAAAAGCAGAATTTTCCCACTATCCCCACTCACCTTACCCCGGGGGCATATAACCCCTGTTTCTATAATGTGAAAAAAATTCCCTGTTTCCATCTCATTTTTTGGTTACATGCCTGGTAAAAAACCTGTGTAAAAATGACATTTAAAAAAATAGCCAATTTTTCGAAGCCGCCGTTTCCCATAATTCACCTGGTAATTTAACCCAATGCATCAGACTCCAACTTTGGGATCAAAACTTCAGATTGTCTTGTCCAACAAATAGCCTAATGTAATCATATATCTGATACTAAAAATATATCTCCAATTTACATGGCATTAGTTTCGCCATATGCCCTATTTTAGAATTTTGTACAATAGTGCGAAACTGCAGAGAGGAACCTTAATGCGGAGTGTATGTGAGTGGGGAAAAACAGGCATCAAGAGTGAGAAACTGTGAGAGTAGCTATGATGTCGGTGACGTCATGGTGAACGCGCTGTCATTGTCCACGGAGCTGAGAGACTGGACGTTCTTCGTGCCCAGCGAGAGGGCTGTGCCGCTGAATATCCCCGGTCCTAGATTAGTACGACTATCCTTGGGATGGGCTAGCTGTGTTTGCTGGCTCAGTTGGCCAGGCACAGGGGTTCAAAACGCTCAATATCAACGAAATTAACGGACAAAAGCCTAGTGGGCGACTATCCTGATGACAATGTCAATTACCTTCACCACTCTGCGTTATGTCGCATGAGGGGTCTTGGGGATGGGCACCATAGCCCGAGTCGGGAACAGAGGACGTCTGTACTTCACCCTCGGTAAATCCCCTGGGCGGATGGGTGGTGTGACCTCACTCCTCTTTCTTCCCACGTCCCTTGGGAGGGTGGCTCATTGTGTCTTGGTGGCCTTCTCGGTTCTCATGTTCCCAGTTTTAGCCTACGTTTGCCTGGAAGCATTATATAAGTAATTTACGATGTAAGTGGCAATAGCGCCCATATAAAAGGCACGCATTGTGGACCTTCAGAAAGCATAACCACCACCCCCTCACCTCCTTCCGCAAGAAGCACAAAAGCTGGCGATTACCAGGATTACCAGGAACATTTTAATGAATTTATTCAAACACACATTAGTTTGTGTGTACTAGCTAGTATATATCGTGAGTCGTAAGTAATCAGACCGTGGCATCTCAGTTGAAAGCACTCATACCCATAACTTTGTCATCGCTGGTTGATTATTGTCGCACCCCCCCCCCCCCAAAAAAAAAGAAAAAAAATCCAAACACACGTTGTCCGCCCAAAACGTTCAGCTGCTTCATCCGAAATTTCAGCGAGTTGAAGGGGAGCGCGGTGGCACATTGATTATATTTTCGAACTTGAGACCGAGGGGTCGAAGGTTCGAGCCGGGTCCGTGTCACTCACGTTGTGTCCTTGAGCAAGACACTTAATCCCGATTGCTTATGTGGGAATACGGTGGCAACGTGTGCTAAGACGTATGATACGTCGATGGTACACACGCCTTCGACGAATGCTAACTCAGGTTGGTACGTTGGTGAGTTACTTGTCGCCGTTCGGTGGTTCTATCCCGGTACTTCGGTTTCCTCCATCCGTTAAACTGCCCGACACGATATGTCCCTGGCTGTTGAAAGTGTCGTAAAACCCCAATTAATAAATAAATAACAGTGAGTTAAAGCCTAGTAAAAGCGATACACCTATAGCAAACAACTACGTCCACCAGACGCCGCACATGTTGGTCCGCGATTAAAACACCCTATATCTTAAAGAGTGACACTTCTTTAATAGCAGACCTACTATGTCTGTTGGTGATTTTCTTTTGTGGTTAATCGGTTTTGATCCGGTCAGCTCTACTAGTTAACCGCCTAAAATATCAAATCGCCTCAATACTAGTCGGATTGAGGAAGGTGGGGGTCTTGAATATCACATCAACAAAGTATGTACAAGACTTGCCCATCTTGTCGTGCAGTCCTATGGTGAATGTATTCACATGTAGAAATATAAATATGGCCAGCCTGTATTTTCACAATGCACGAGAATAATACTCAAATTAAGAACCTCGGTGTCTTTTCAACAACTTTTTACTTCTGGTAGAAGAAAAATAAGGATTTGCAAAATCAATGGAAACGGTAATGGAGAATTTAATATACTGAGTCAAAAAAGAAAGTATAATAGAAACAAATGTGAAAAATAGTATAAAGGATGAAATATAATAGTTCTAATGTTGCATGTTTGTGGACAACAAGTCGTGCAAAAAGTTCAATGACATGTTGTTGTCCACCCAACCGTATACAATTTTGCTACGAATTTCAAAATAGCACGTGCTACCCGAGAATGTCAAATTGAATGAGTGACCGACGAATTTCTTTGCGTTATGTTGTGCTAGAGAGTCTGGGTTATTGAGAAAATACACTAGTTTTTGTCTTCCGACATTTTAAAAAATGCCAAGGTTAACCGAAAATTAGAGGTGGCGTGCCATTGGTATGCATAAGGCTGGGATACCACCAGATGACCTCGCTGCTGGAGTCACTGTGGCCACTATTTATCGTCTCATTGGTAGGTATAGAACCACGGCATCCGAAGTAGGCGTCCATACCATGAACCAATCCTTACCCAACGTCATCGTGCCGTCAGAATGGAATGGGCATGTCAGCGTGTTCGCTGGACTCCGCAGCGTTGGAGCACAGTTTTTAGTGATGAATCACGATTTTGTCTACGGTGCGCTGATGGTAGGGCAAGAGTGTATCCCAGACAAGGAGAACGGTTTTCTGGTACTTGCGTGCGGGAATGCGACCGTTTTGGCGGGGGTTGTGTCATGGTTTGGGCAGGACTTTCCTTGCACCATCGAACGCAGTTGATCTTCATCGATGGTAAGCTGAATGGACAGCGATATAGGGACGCAATTCTTAACGCTGTCGTTGTCCCGTTTTTCAACGGTTACGTCGGATTGCAGTTACTCCATCACGGCAATGTCCGATGTCACGTGGCGCATATCTGTCGTGACTTTCTTGAGGAGCAGTGCATCGAACTTCTTCCCTGGCCCCCACTTTCACCAGATTTGTCGCCAATCGAGCCTCTTTGGGATCAGTTGGACCGTCGGGAACGACTTCATGATCTTCAGACGTTAGGCGATATACGTAATGTTCTAAGGCAGAAGTGGAACGCAATACCACAGGGTGACATCCAGAGACTGCTCAGGTCCATGCGCCGTCGATGTCTTTCCATCCAAGAGGCAAACGGTGGACATACACGCTATTGACTGCATGTGTGAACTTTTCATTTCACCCCATGTCTGAATTGCGACGTCCTGACGTGATGCTGGCAACAGTAAGAACATGAAATTATGTAAATTCATACAGCTAGACTCGAAATATGAATTTACAATAATTTGTTTTGGATTAAAGTCGATAATACTAAAAAAATTGCTCCTCGAAGTTTATTATACTTTCTTTTTTGACTTCGTATATATTGCCGATTGACACATGGCGCGGGTACAAGGAAATAAATTAATCAGATGAAACTTTTCCGATAATTCCATTGGAAAAAGTTGTCGAGTCAATTTCGTTGCATTTTGTAACAATTATTACATTTTGCAACGTTTTTCGAGTGCATGTAGTTGCATTTTGTAACATTTATTACATATTGCGGCGTTTTTCCTGTACATGGAGTTGCATTTTGTAATAAAAGTCCGAAAATTTGCGAAACCCGGTCAAATACGCGTAGAAGTGCACATGATATACCCCAAGACAGTCGTAGAATCATCGAGACACAAATTTATTTTAATATTTGAATAATAACATGAATTAGTTTCTGATTGCCCGCGTGAAAAAAAAAGTTTATTACATTTTGCAACGTTTTCGATTCCATGTAGTTACACTTCGTAATAATTATTACATTTTGCAGCGTTTTTCCTGTCTATGTAGTTGCACTTTGTAATAATTATTACATTTTGCAACTTTTATTACAAAGTGCGTTGCAACACCATAGTGTTAAATTCCATTGAGACTCGATCAATCCCTCTTATGTTGTACAAGTATTGCACTTATACTCAAATATTATAAGCTACTTAGTATGTTTCTGCATTTCTGAAGCGGATACGTCGGGCTCACGTCAATAATACACATGTTGATTTCATATTTTGCCTTGAATGTCATGGGCTGTTGCTGTTCAAAGTTATTCTTTCCACGAGATGCTTGAAAGTGGAGCATTGTTCAGCTTCCAGGTGACTTGTTACTCAAAATAACCAATGGGAAGCCGAGATACTAGTCATGTGATATAATTGTGTTTTGATGACGCAATTTAACATACGAGACGTTTAAATTGGAGAATTATTCAAATTGTTATGAACTTTGAGTGCGATGCGTTGGTAGATTCCGACCAACACCACCCATTGATGTACGCAAACAACCGTTCAGTTTATAAATGTGAGAATAAAAGAGCAGAGCATTTGTTGCTGCGACATGTTGTTTTCACCAGTTGCCTCCGGTATCACAGGAATTATAAATGCTATTGTTCCAACGTCGCTATCTGGTACTAGATCGTATTAAATAAGGCCGCTGTTAATCAATTCTTTGTTTTACGCCAATTGGTAATCCTGATTACGAGAAACGAATTGTTTAACCCTTTACCTAACATGAAAAGCAGACGACACTTGCAAAAAAAATTCTTGAATAACTAAATTTTTTCATTTTTTGTCTCAAAAACATAGGTTATGACCCCTCGTTGGAACGAGCTCGACGAGCTCGTTCCAACGAGGGGTCATAACCTATGTTTTTGAGACAAAAAATGAAAATATTTTGAAAATTAATTGGCGATTTTTGAAAATAGCGCTGGCCGGTTTTGGCCGTAACGTTGGGTAAAGGGTTAATTATTAACGACTAATTATCTACAGACAAGTCTCCATACTCGTCGTGCTAGTTTACAAATAAACTGAGTAGCACATGCACAAATTATGTCAGTTGTGGTTCTTTTAAAAGCCGAAATGCAAGCATTATACAAATGTTTCCACTACAGTGGTCCAAACTAGTACACCAAAGCCGTGAACTAATTTGTTGATGTGGTACGACCTTTGGATGTAATACCCAAAAAATATTTGCGGCTTTTTGGTCAATATTTTAGGTATTTAATATTGTCTTTGTAATCAGATCAGTGCATACAGACTTAGTAGTTTCCTTCCCGTGCACATGGAGGCATGCGACGTCCAAGTGCACTTAGTGGCATTCAAGACATCGCAGCCGATTCTGCCAAGCGTTTATAAAGGATACACCATGGTTAATTTATAACACAGATAGGCGGTCGCATTTTGTTACACTCTGGGGGCGTGACAACCGTTACTTATTCCCGGTTCCTTATTCGACGTTCGTTAAATCGGTTGATAACGAATGTCGAATAAGGAACTGGGAATAAGTAATGACATTCATGTCCATGAATACTATTATGATTAAAAGTGTGTCATGTCCCATTATGAGTTAATGTGATGAATTGGCGGTAACATGGTCTGAGGTCTGAGGTTTGCGGCTCAGAGTTTATTTTCAAGCAGGTATTTTGAGATCAAAGGGCCAACTAATATCGTTACTTTTGTTCTTCTCTCGAACTTTTATTCATTTCTTAGGTAAAGAATTGTTTATTTGTTTATTTATACTTTCACGTTTAACGACACTTTTGACAGCCAGGGTCACCTCGTGTTGGATAGTTGTACGGATGGGGTAAGTCGGAGTACCCGGAGAGAATCACAGAGCAGCGGCGAGTAATGTCAGATACCCTAACGTACCAACTCCGCACATGCAGGGTTAGTATTGGTTGAAGACCTTGCTACACATCGCCATCGTGCCCACCCCCCCCCCCTTCCCCGACCCACGCGGGAAATCGGGATAAAGTACCTTGACCAAGGACATAACGCAGTAATTCTTGGCTGGAATCGAACCATGTCACTATCGGGTTGAAGTCCGATACCGTAATCACTGAGCCACCGCGATCCCTAGGTAAAGAGTTAAGTAGCGAAAAAAAATCATACGGCCCGAAGAAATGAATTAAAATGAACACATAGCATTTGTAAAAACAAAAAATATACAGATGTTTTAGTTGACAATTAAATAAAACTCATCGCAGTTTGTGTTGCATGTCGTTGGGCATGATCGCTCTAAATTGTCAATCAATTTATTTGACTTTTGGCAGGAAAATCTTGTTTGCGCAAACCATTAATGCTCATAATTGAACATTGTGTTCAGGCATCTCCCACAAAACGCAGGGACATGCCTCATAGTAAAACGCCACTTCGGCGCCGTACCGTGGGCTTACAATGCAATCGTTCTGTCTCATATCCTGTGTGACTTATCGATAGGGAACATTTATTACAGAAACAAAGCTTAATATCCATTGTTGTGTGTCATAAAATCAATCAGACACCAGTCGTATTCTCATTCCCTGCTTTCGCCACAATTTATTTCATACCCCATTACCCCCAAACGTATATTAACTGTAAATACATTTTACACGTAGATTCCGCAATAATCCCAAGATTCTGTCAATAACAAAACATTTCACCATAAACAAAATCGATCATGACATGTTAAAATAGCGCTTAATAATTTCGTGTTAACGGATATGGTGACTGATCGACTGAAAACAGTTTGGAAGAAACAGCGCACAGAAAGTCTATTAAAATCTCTTTGGGGAGACATGAACTTAGAGGAGAATGACCGAAAGAAACGTTACGAATTGATTTGAATCGATGTGCGGTGTTTCGGTCAGTTATGCTATTTTGTTTCACGGGAGACCTTCAGCCTACCCCTCAAACTGACTCTTCGAACTCTGTTTCTATGGAAGGGGTAAGGGGTCAATCATTTACAAAGGTTTCTGCAAAAATTCTGAGAATCTATTATTTTAAGTTTCTTGACATGCCCAGTCATTCGTTAACCCAACTGACTCGTAGTCTTATACCATTTTCTGTTCCGTTTATGGTTTGCATTTTAACAGCTACTTTTTTCCTTCTATGGCTGCTCATCAACGGGTATCTACAGTACATGGGAAGTTAATTATCACCAAATCACTCGTGAATTGGCATTTCCACCCAGGGAATAACATTTGATTCATGTGTTAATGCATGAGAAAGCTAAGTAGTATTTTAGCCAATTGAACTCCGTATTTTGTCCGGAGTTCCATTGGCTGCAATCTTGCATTTTCCTTGACAAAGAGTTTTTGACTTTTAGACTTTTGTGATAATCCTTTCTTCGTGTACTGAAGTACCACCATGGAATCGGTACTGGATTGAAAGGGACCCCCACCCATTCATGACCCCTCCCCCCCTCCTCACCCCACCGCGCCTCAATAGGGTGTGGTATGCAAACAAAGCGAGAGGATGTGAGGAAATTATCAGTAGCTTTTACCTTGCATTGCAATCTGGATATCGTGTTTAATGTAAGTTCTTCTGACTACCAAAAGTGGTGGTAAGTAAATAGAGAGTAATCGCTTGACTGGACTGGTTACGTGAAATGATTCATGAAAGGTGAGGAACGTTGTACAAACACGAGTGCACGAATGCGCACGAGTGTTTTACAATATAGTCCCTCGCCTCGAATGAATTATTTCACGTAACCAGTCCAGTCAAGCGATTACTCTGTTTATTACTTTTCATCATTAGTTATATTATTTAACCCTTTACCTAACGTAACGGTCAGCGCTATTCTCAAAAATCGCCGATTAAATTTCATTATTTTTTTCATTTTTTGTCTCTAAAACATAGGTTTTGACCCCTCATTGGAACGAGCTCGTCGAGATTGAGGACTCCTATGACACATCTGTAGTAACCCAAAGCGTGTATTTCACTATCGCTCGTATGATTTTCTTCTTCTATGGCATTTGATGTAGAGAAAGGTGCACAGTTTTGCTTTCATGTTCAATAAATGTGATTTTTTCTCAGTGTAAAGGTTCGTTAGGCCCAATTATAGTTAGTATTGTATTACTACCAAGTTGTACCCGGTGCTTCATTAATTAATTTTTTCACAATTATTCCTGTAATTAGTCGAATCTAATATTATTGTCTCCGTGGAGATATTACCCACCCGTGGAAAGTGACGAGTCCACGGATGCCTCACAGTAACTGCCATTTGCCAGATAGAGTTACGGAAATAGTTTGTTTTTATAAATCCATGTTTTTTAAATGTTCTTTGCTAGATGAGGATACTCTTTCACTTAACCCTTTACCTAACGTAACGGCCAAAACCGGCCAGCGCTATTCTCAAAAATCGCCAATTAATTTTCATTATTTTTTTCATTTTTTGTCTCAAAAACATAGGTTATGACCCCTCGTTGGAACGAGCTCGTCGAGCTCGTTCCAACGAGGGGTCATAACCTATGTTTTTGAGACAAAAAATGAAAAAAATTAGTTATTCAAGAATTATTTTTGCAAGTGTCGTCTGCTTTTCATGTTAGGTAAAGGGTTAACACATGGTGAAACCATTGCTTTCCCGATGGTAAGTAGAGGTGCAATGCATCGCAGCATGAAATTGTGGCACGTGTCGGTATTTTGCGGTACTATCTTTTATCGGAAATTTACGGCCTCTTACCACCACTGTAAATAATTGTCTACGCCATGTGATTTACTGCTAATCAGAGTGGCACAGAACGTAAGAAATAAAACAAAAATACAGGGACTCTCAAAGGTGATTTAAATTGAAATATTTCAGTGACGTCGGTCTATTTCCTGTGGTGCAGATTGTTGTTCACGAATCTACAGCAAACAGCAGTTTGTTCAGAACGATCTTCAGTTCTGGTCTCTACGCAAGCATTATCTATGATTTTCGAAACTTTGTTCCATTTGCATGGACCATTTCAAGTGGGAAAAAGCACTCGAACGCACAAGACTGGTTCTGAAAAAGATGACACCGTTTTTTCATAACAAACTAACTGCGACTATGACCCGATAATAACCAGCTGTCCGCGGTTATTCTTAGATTGGCTTTGGAATCCAAACATTCGGAATTGTAAACAGTAATCTATTTATTTAATGTGGTTCAACTACACCTTTCGGTGGCCATGGTAATTTATCCCATAAATGGCCGTTTATTTGAACAATAAAGGCCTTGGATAAATTTTTGTTTTATTCACCTAGTAAGTTGATAAATTGTCCCCATATGTTTAACACTGAAATAATTTATTCCCCTAGTAGCGACGGACTTGTTGACCTCTGGCCTCTACCACATTTGTCTAGTATAATTAATAGTTCGATTGTTGATTTCTTTAAATCTTTTTGAAAGTATTACACAATGACAGTAGAAAACACCACCCACTGCTCATATAATAAAGTATTTTTGCAAGTTTAGCTCAAGTTTGTAAGGGAATTATTGTTAGACAGAAATGTGTTACTGCGCCTTGTTTATTTTTGCAAATTTTGCTGGCCGATGGAATTGGACCAATGTGCTCCTCACTTCTCGCTGTGTTTTGTAGCGAATTATAGCATAATTTTGCCGTGACTGCCCTGTAGAAGATTTATGGGATAAACAAAATAAATGTGTAGTGTTTTCAAGTAAAAAAAATATTCTACTAGTAGAATTAAGAATGAAACCGACTCGCCAGAGGCTCGTCGGTGTTATTCTTAATCCTACTCGTAGAATAATGTTTTTACTTGAAAACATTAGACAATTATTTTACATATCGCATCGGACAGCTTGACGGGTGTAGGAAACCGAAGTACCCCGAGAGACCCATCAAGTCTCTCTGGGTACTCCTGTTTTCTACAAACGTAATGCTTTCCGATACGATATAACCATGGCTGACGAGCAACTGTCAGACTCTCCTATTCAATAATCCCATACAAACAGGGTCAGCATCGCTTGAAGGCATGGACACCCTTGACGTACAGTGCGTCTTCTCACACTCTGTCGCCGTGAACTGGAGCAACAGGAATATTATGATCCCCGATGAGTCTGGAGGTGGGATGAGGAAATCTCACCCGAGGGGCAAGATATTTGAACCAGACCCGAGGGTCTGGTTCAAATATCTTGCCCCGTGTGTGAGATTTCCCCATTCCCACCTTCAGACTGATCGAGGATGATTTTTCTCCCCCACCATGCAGCGATTACGTTAGCCAGAGGTAATCGGGAGTCACGTGCTGATTCAATCAACTCATTTTGTATTCGTTGTTTTGAGAAACTGATGACACCATCGGAAAGAGCATGCACCAGTTATGTATATGCCAAAGGTATATACCACGAAATCGATTAGGAACGGTGTCAGCTTGAGGGTTGAAGAGTTTTAGAGCATCGAACTTTGATTACACTGCTTTCCAATAACGTCAATATGAATTAGTTGGTAGCAAGAAACTGATACGATATGCATAACGTCATAATAATGTTATAAATGTATAACGTCACGTGGGTGGGGTGGGATACATCTGTCTCTCCCTGCTATCTCACCCGGGACACACGTATGTTACACATGCAGGGGGTGGGGGGGAGGAGAATTAAGTATCTTGGTCAACTGCACAATGAAGATATTTCGGGACAGGATCGAACCTACCACCGATTTATCCGATGTCCAGTGCTCTAACCACTGCGCTTCTCTGAGTAGTATTCACGTAAACAATTCCCCCCAATGCGCGTGTTTACTCGACAACGTTTGTCTATGTACACAATTCTCTTGAGTTGAATTGCCTGGTAAAATAAGAGTGGGGACGCTTACTTGAACGTAATATACCAAGCTCTCATGTCTCCACTCTCCAGTCACTCGACGCTGTTAGGAGCTATGTGTTTACCCAAGTGTTCGTGTAGTTTGCGCGCAGAGTAATGTTGATGTAATGTGATTTTCCTTTACTCACAAATATATAAATATTTTCTTTTGTGCTCCAGTTATAGATATTATACCCAATAATTATTGCATGCACCTTGAAAACACCCAGGCATTAACACAATTAGAGGAACTAGTGGGCATTCATAAAACTCTGTCTGTTTGTCTGTCTGTCTGTGGTGAGTATTCAATCAAAATCATTTAGCGAAAAAAACATGTACCCCTGGTATTGGTAATATCAACAAATATTCGGTCAAATCAAGTCTCGGTTGAGAGAAATCTCTTGCGTTGAAACAAACAAACTGAAAGTTAATGGTATTATTTGATTCTATCAGCTAAAATATACACTTGGAAAAAAGTATCGCAACACCCCATGCTGTCAATGTCACCATCATATCTTTACTAGCTATAACCAATGTGTGTCTTTAAACGTGAAACGAATGCAATATTTGCAAAAATGATACATCTGAAATTAAAAGATAAATGCAACTCGGACAGAAGCAAATTGATCGGTTTCTTCAGATGATAAAACAAGTACCACAAAATGACTTATCAGAAGGTGCTAACATGTATGACCGTGTGAGGTACACCTGTGTAGTTACTGTACAGTTACTGCCTTCTAATCATTAGGGGACTAGTTTCCATAACGGAACAACATGTCAGTATTTGGGGTAACCCCCGCCAACGCCAATAACATCTCGAACCCTCCTCCTCATCGAGTGAATAAGACGTCGAAAGTGACTATGATGTATTCCATTCCATTCCTGATGAAGTGTTTGTGTTCCAATTCTGCCAGATTTTGTAATAAAGGATTATGCGGACATATTTTACGACCCACATATCCCAAACATGTTCAATCGGATTGAGGTCCGAACTCCTGGCTGGCCATGATAGAGTTGTTATTGTCTCTTGACGTAAAAATTCGACATCTACACGTGCACGGAGTGGCCTAGCATTGTCATCCATAAAGACCGGCCTTGTGTTCAGAGGGTTATTGTCGAAATGAGATACAATAACCCTTTCTTAGATTTCGGTGATGTACCGTTGCCCAGTCAGATTCTGTCTTACAGTGACAAGGTCGAGTTTGCAGTCATGTGACATGCATCCCCATATCATAATTGAACCACCACCAAATAGAACTTGCTGTGCTTCTTCGTGGCCATACTCGAGCTTTGCCATCAGACATAAACAAAAGAAATTGACTTCCGTCTGAACAGTGGATCTTTCGCCATGATGCCAAATTCTAATCACGTCGTGCCTGGCACCAACCCAGTCTTGCTGCTTTATGAACCTGAGTTAACAGAGGACATCTGATAGGTTGCATGGCTCTGTATCTGGGATTACGGACCGTTCTGTCTGAAAGGCGACGAAGTTGTAGCCACTCACGCTTTAATACACAACTTGTCAGGAATGGACTGCGTCTGACGATTCTCAAACGTGCTGCATATCTGACAATTGTCACACGTGGTCTTCCTGAACGTTGACGATCTTTAACATCGTGGGTTTGCTGCTGCTGCTTCTTTATCAAACGGCTGATGGTTGACGGATGATGACCAACATCTCTTGCTATAGCTCTGAGTGACATACCAGCAATTCTCATGCTAATAATTTGCCATCGTTTAGCAGCTGACATTTGGGGAAGTCCCATTATTTGATTACAAACAATTAACTCAACCGATTATTCACGTTATCAAAATTTCCGGATGATCTGTTGAAACTGCATTTTGGCCACATGAGCGGTACATGTAGTGCATGAGATTCATGCCTTTTATTATAGCTCGTGCAAATCTCAACTGAATGTGTGGTGCGCCAATGGAGTTACACTTATCACTCAAATACATAAAATCATTTTATTTGGGTAAATGGGGTGTAAATGTATTGGGTGTTGCTATACTTTTTTCAGGTGTATATTTTTCAGCTGGTCGGAAAAGTGAACCTACGGAATTGGATATGTTAGCAGATATTGAAATCCATAGCAGTTGTAGACTCTGGCTGGATATATATTACTGGCCATTAAGGTGGTGAAAAGGGTGAAATAAATTAGCATTATCACGAACGAGATCACGTGCTCAGTATCTCCGTACTTGCCTTGCTTTTTTGATAAAAACAATAGTTTACGTCAACAACTTTCTCGAGCAGCATGCACCAAAGAGAACCGTATCACTTTAAATTAACAACGTCAGTCTTGTGGAGCTTTGAGATGTCAGTTTACCTTTCTTCTGTCAATAATTTCCTTTTTTCTCCAAAACTAATTACAAGAACCGCCACAATCGTGGCTTGTGTTTCCAGATTAGATTTGGCTCCGGTATTTCTTACAAAAGTACATTATATAGTCTTCACGCTGTGCTTTTAACCCTTTACCCAACGTAACGGCCAAAACCGGCCAGCGCTATTCTCAAAAATCGCCAATTAATTTTCAAAATATTTTCATTTTTTGTCTCAAAAACATAGGTTATGACCCCTCGTTGGAACGAGCTCGTCGAGCTCGTTCCAACGAGGGGTCATAACCTATGTTTTTGAGACAGAAAATGAAAAAAAATAGTTATTCAAGAATTTTTTTTTGCAAGTGTCGTCTGCTTTTCATGTTAGGTTCATAGTGCACGCAAAGGATGCTACACCATACTACATACCCTTGATCGCAAAAGTGAACTCTTTGTATATGTCATAATGCGTAATGCAAGACTGAACCATAAACAACCCTTCGAAGATGCAATGTTATCGTGTTTCGGTTTTCACAGGTGTGATTGCATAACATTATGGGCAGAAAAGCGTACAGAGAATTTTGACCGGATCGCGATCCAGTAGCGATGCATTCGAAACTCTCTGTTCGTTTTGTATGCATGAACCATGCACACACAACCCCCATACTGCACCTCAAACGCATACAAACGCACAGTTTGACAATCGGATTAACTCTAAGAGGGTACTTTTTGAAGATTAACTGGAGTGTGACGCTTGCAGATATCCAAGTTAGCCATGTTTTTTTAGGAAGTTTTCACTTTAGGTCACGTGTGTGTGGGGGGGGGGGGGGTAAATATAATTCACGCACATAAGCTTTCAGCTTTTTGTCAAATCCCTCTATTATTCTGTTACTCTACATTGTTGAACAAATGTTATATAAGATATCTCATCCTACTTCTTTACTGTTTGTAAACATTTTGTTATGTATGACATTTTTAAAGAATAAAATATTGTTTAAACCAAATATAATTCAGTCTCTGATTCAGTTCCATATTTCAGCAAACTGGTTTTCTAAAACAATCCAAATTCTTCGACAGCCTTGTCCCACCAAGAGTCCTCTTCAGGAACCTTTAAGCTCCACCGCCTTGTTAGACGAGGGCATGTGTCCGGAACTTCCATTTCTCCCTCCCCCGCGCCTCTGCATCTTAACTGATATTTTGAACTTATATTTCATATTCACCTGCACACATAGCAGTTTGGATTGGCTAGAAGAACTTATTAACGTTTTTTTAAGAAATGATACCATTCCACATTTGACTCAAATCCAGGAGACCTGAAACACAAATAATTCGTGTAATTTTTTTTCCCAAAAAGCAGCAAGTGTGGTAATTGTTTGGGTTCTCCCATTTTTCCAGTTACGGAAACGAAAAAGACATGTTACTATCGAATTCAAGATATCCACACACTTCTTGTGCAGAGAGATAAGCTATGAAATGATTTGTTTATTTATGTATTGGTATTTAAGGTCAGTTTCAACATCCATGGCTTACCATAACCCCAACACAGGTACAGAGTCGAGCTTAGCCAAACGTTTCGTGCTATACTGCCTTATGTGGTTGAGTTCCACCCTATGCATTGTTTACCGGATCGTATTTTACCAACAAAGTTCATGAATAACCTGTTTACCATAAGTAAACAAACACTCTTCCATTACTCGATGTTCTCATGGGTGAGCTGTAAGATAAAAAAAAAATCTTTAACTTGCAGTTTGGATGGCTCTAATGCGCCTGGAACATTAAATAAAGAAAATTATTAATTGTGACGATTACATTGAACGGAGATGGGTGGTTAATACACAATTATTGGCTTTAATTTTGACGCACTAATCATTGGGCGAAAACTGTGCATAGCATACCTATGGTTTTTGAGTGGAAGCCATAAACATTCCACGAGTGACTAGCAGGTGAAATATAAATTTAAATAAATAAATAAAACGTTGGCTTGGAAAGAAAATTTTAAAAATGTAAACAGTTTGATCAGTGAATTATTGTTCGTGGTAACGTATCGATGAAAACAGGATCTGCTAGGCACACATGAAATACTTATTGTAACCAATCAAAAATATAAAGGTATTCTTTTGTATTATATGCATCGTACATTGTACAAAATTCGTTACGTTTTAACCCTAAATAAGTACACAGTAATTGCCTCAAAAGCGACAAATATATCAGTTTAACCCTTTGAACACCGGTGGTATCTTCCATGTCAGTTCAATGGCAGCAATTGGAAGTGTCCATATTTAATATTTGGGGTTAGACCAATTAATATTTTCAACGTGCAGCCTTAGGGCTGCAAATTGAAAATATTGATTGGTCTACACCACACATTTACCTTGTAGCCATCCCACTTAATGACATCATGACGAAGCTTGTGACTCGGCAGGAAAAACGGCCTCTGGCGTTCAAAGGATTAATAGCCTTCGGCAGACAGCAAACGAATCTTTTTCAGCGGCGAAATTAGCCGACTGCAAAACAAAATAATTATTTCGCTTTTTTACTGAAATTAAATGATATTAAATTAATGCCACAGATAACATTAACTACAACTCTTCGCCATGAAATAGTGAACATCTCTCATTTTCTTGGCATTTTATAGAGCTTATTTCGTGTTCGTTCATAATATTTTCGCTGTGGTTCGCTAATGCTGCTACAGTAAAAAGAACGATTTTAAATAACGTAATTCAATGTATTGTGTCGGTCAACACGAAATTATATACAAAGTTTACGTTTTCGCTATTTCCTATACTTGTAACTGAAGCACATAATAAATTCATTCATCTATTTTGTGTGCATTCCTATCTTATATCCTTATGAAAATCGACTTTCGATAAAGTCATCTCCCTTGAAATTATAAGGCGAGCGAGGAAGACCCGATTGAGAAACAAGTAATTGTTGAGGAAACATCTCTGTCATCAGCAGAAAATGAAGCCAAGTGTCCCTATGTTACTCTTAATAAAAGAAAACAACAGACATCTCTTGGACCTGCCTGTTGTTTTCGTTTATCAAAGCTTACGCACGGAAAATTTTACTATTCATCAGCATTAAATCGGGCCTTTCCCGTTCATCCTGCATCTATTGTTTCCAGTTCAGGTGTTATAATCCTCAACATCAAAGACTGACCGACTATAGTTTTGTTCTAATTAGTAGGGCAGTTTAAACGACAGTGAATTCAGTTCATTTTTTTAGACTTAGATTTTTATGCAGACACAGATGGTAAAAATATACGTTATAAAAACATTCATAAAAAATCAATATTAAAATTAACATTAAAAAAAAATCAATATTAAAATTAACATTAAAAAAAAATCAATATTAAAATTAAGGGGTCTGTTGAGATTTTACTCTTGTTTGAAAACGATTATAAAGGTTAAGTAGTGGAAATGATGACCCTCATATTTGAAAGCACTGTATAAAAATATAATAATAATGTTTTGGTTATCGGAGTTGTTTGTTGGAACTGGCTGGAGAATTTTCTGATCACCATAGCATAACATTGTTTCCCCCTTTTCTCACTTTTGTTGAGAAAATCCTTTGTTGATTAAAATAATTCCCCACTCATGCCCTGGCGATTGGTTAAGTAATAGTTGCTCTTCGTAAATAGGGAAAAAATGCATAAGGCACAACTATGGTGTTACTATTCTGTGGGTGTGTGAACCTGATCCTGAAAAGAAAAAAAAATGCACGGGGTGGGGGCACATTTGTTGTGGTATCTGTGGTCTCTGTGGTATGTGATGTCCTGTTGTTCTGTCTTTCCAAGAATTTTTTTTTTTTATTTATTTTTTTTTTTGGACCAAACTGACTTTCGGGGTAAGACGAAAGTACGCTACGGGACACGCACAAACCGGTATGTGTGTGTAACGAAAAGTATTAAGTAGATGATGTATATGTATGTATGTGTGTACATGCATGTATATATATGTATGTATATGTATGCATGTACATGCATGTGTACATTGTAACGACACCTCTTGGAGATCTTCTAGAAATCTAAAGTAGCTGGCTATGTGATCTAAACAGTGCACGGCAAATGCGCCCTTGTGCTATCTACAAGTGAAGTTGAAAAAATACACACAGACTTACTAAATAGGATAACGGATAATAGAAAATTTAAAAAGCCATATCCACTGGGAGCAATTATTGTGGAACGCCTTTTGTAAGAATATCCCGTGCTGGAGAGGGTTTAAATATATATATGTGTGTGTATGTGCTCATCAAAACCGCATTGGTTTGCCCTACTGCTGTCGGGGGGGGGGGGGGGGGGGGGGTGGGTGCCTACGGGCACTTTCCAGTTGACAGAGGTGGGACTAATCTGTGTGTATAGTATCCCTGTAACCATCAATAGAATGAATACTGGGAATTGGATTTAAAATTCGTTTCCGGGATATAGTGGAGCCCTCTTAGTTGAACAGCCACTTTGCTAGAGCGGGGTGCTCAATTAATAGGAGTGTGCAGTTGGGGGGAATTGGACCATTTTCCGTCTTCTGATGATAAATTGGGTATTTATCCTGTTTTAAATTGTTTGACATAGCTCATGAGCTCTGTCGGACAAGATATAACAGATTGAATGTCAGTAATGTGTAAGGAGGTCAGAAATGTCTTATCAATGTGGGGAGTTTGCTGACCTATAGAGTAATAATTTGATGGATGGTAAGAATTTTTATTTAATTAACAGGAGTAGAGTCTGTAGCTTATATGCAATTAGTGTGTCAAACTTGTATTGAAGATATGGTAAATGATCTGGTGTTTAGTAATTTGTATTCGGGTGGCGGAGATGTTTCATTTGAGGGATACTAAGTTGGATGGGATGCCTTGTACTGGTTCAGTTTACTACCTTTCTTATTGTCTTATAAGACGCCATGTGCAACAATTTATATCATGTCAATGTTTTGTTTCCACCAATGGGCATATTGCCCACGGTGTATATATTCAATCAATGAATAAAATTATGTTATGTTATGTTATGCTATGTTATGTTATGTTATAAACGAGAGTGAATTCAGTTCATTTTTTTAGATTTTTATGCAGACACAGATGGTAAAAATATACATTATAAAAACATTCATATAAACGAGAGTGAATTCAGTTCATTTTTCAGACTTAGATTTTTATTCAGACAAAGATTATTTATTTATTTATTTATTGGTGTTTAAGGTCACATACTTATGCACAATGGCTAATCGTGACCGTGACAGTTTTACGGGTGGAGGAAGCCGGAGTACCCGGAGAGAACCACCGAGCAACGACGAGCAGCTGTCAGCTCCCCAACATCGTAACTCTGAACTCTGCACCGCAGCACAGGCAGGGTTAGATTGGTTGAAGACATGCGCACCATCGACGTGCAGTACGCCTCAGTACACAGCGTCATCGTGCCCCCATGTAGGCAATCGGGGTGAAGTGTCTTGCCCAAGGACACAACGCGGTTGCCGCAGGTGGGATTCGAACCGAGGACCTCTCGGCTTGCAGCCTGCACCTCTACCAACTCAGCCACCACGCCCCCTCAGACAAAGATTGTAAAAAAATATGCA
The DNA here is from genome assembly GCA_031216915.1 of Pictodentalium vernedei. NCBI lineage: Eukaryota > Metazoa > Mollusca > Scaphopoda > Dentaliida > Dentaliidae > Pictodentalium > Pictodentalium vernedei. Next base: position 164,811,552 of record CM062289.1, on the reverse strand, counting down.
TTATAACCAAATTTCACAGACAATTTACAGTAGTGTTTTACGATTTTTAAAGGAAATTTCTATCAACATTTCACAAACAAATATACAGTATAACCAAAGTTTACAGACAAATATATAATATATATCTAACACATTATAACAGCATCGGCGATCACTTTTTCGAAAATCGGGCTGTTGATTGTGATGATCATTATCAGAGGCGGCGGAAGCTCAATAAAAGTGGAGTGGCACAATTTTCAAGGCTGGCATGGTTCAACCCAAGGGAGGAAAAGTTAAAATCGTATGTCGGTAAATATACCTTGACACACTGTAGTGTCTTGTTTAGAGAAGAGCATGAGGTCACTTTCTTGTCCATTTCTTCTTCTTCAATCATCTTCCAACCCGAAGGATAGCCTTCGGGTTGGAAGATGATGGAAGTAGAAGAAACGGACTGAAGCGACCGTTGGTGGGATTCATTGGCAAAACGTTGTTTGGATTTCCAAATAATATATTGCAGGAATGCTTATAATTTGGCACACTTGAGGTTACTAACACAACACACCATCAAGATCAGTAGTTCTAACGAGCATTGTTTTGATGCAAACTGTAACTTGCTGCGGCAGATTAATTTATACCGACGTGCAGGGTGAACGGGAATAAGCCATCATATCTACCAACACTATATTTAAAACTAGAAGTTCTGTCAAGAAATGCGCACAAATAGCACGTCGATCCGTGCGTTAATCTACGCGTTAGGACCATAGTGTGGCTATTAAATTCTGTACATATGGCCTGTGCACAGGCAATATTTCAGCCAGTGGACCAACCCGGAGGTCCATTGGCAGAAACATTGCCTGTGTTTGCTATGAGTAACCGGGAGAACCTGCCGTGCTTTGGATGCCATTCGATATGGCTATTGCGCGCAATTTCTACGCGCAATTAAGCCTAGATAAGAGCACAGTTCATGACAGGACTTCTAATTTTAACTTTAAATTAACGTCCACTTTAGCTCTTTGTTTCGCGAATGTGTTTTACAGTAATTTCAGTGGTAATTTGGAAGTTTTTATTCTTTCTATATTAATGGGAGTTACACTGTCTGTGCTTAATGTTACGATGCACACACTGTTGCCATAATGAACCAAAAAAAAGTTACAGAACATTGATCGATGGTGACAACGCCGTTTTCTTAATTTAAAAAGTGCTTCAACAGAGAATAATAGTAAAACATTCAAAAGTATTGTAAAAAATGTAAAATGCTACATTTCGTATTTGTATATTGCTCTACAGGAAAATGCCTGAAGCTTGTGAAATGAAACGCACTTCTACAATTTCGCTAACATTTCTAAATTTCACACGTTATCTGAAATTCCCATATCCTAAGTGCTAAGTTTACCGAAAGCGTTGGGAAGTTGAGGAGAGCTAACTTTCCTGTTTCCTGTAAATCTTTTCCAATGACGAAAATTGGCAACCATCTTAAATTTGTACATTCGCTAGGTGTTGCAAAGAAACAACAAGGCACGATTAGAATAACATTTTATTATTTTAAATTACAGCGTTTAAATTGTTTCTCTAGCGCAGAACGACTATAATGCTAAACGTAACGAATAATCCCATTTATTATACACTAAACGATAGATTATCGAAGAAATTGCGGAAGGATAGAAATCGTATCTCCCACTGTGAAGATATAGAATTTTTCACTTTCACGGTATCAGTCAAAATGGCCGCTTTCAAAGCATCACTTCAAGGTGAACATCAGTCAAATTGTCACTGGAAATGATCAATTTGTTCTAGAAAAGTATAATGAAGGAAAATGTAGTGTTTTTGAGTGGATACCGATTATTTCCAGCAATTATTCGACACGTATTCACCTTGAATTGATGCATGAACATGGCCTGGAAGTCCGTAATATAAGTTTTTGGTTTGGTGCGTCCTTTCGAAGGACGTACCAAACCAAAAACTTATAATACGGACTTTCAGGCAAATATTCGGACAAGAAACCCGCCAGCTGAATCAGATCGCAAGACGCTATCTGTTACGAGTATCAATCAAATCACCTCCGCGTATCAATGGTTCATTGCGCTGTTTACTTTCATGCATAAATTCATGGTTGAAATGAGTGAAATTATCAGATTATTATAAAAGGCGTATAATAAAAAGAAAATCTAGTGTTTTTGAAAATTATCTCCCTTGTGACTGAGACAGATGGTTATGCGCTCGCTCTGTCTCGGTCACTCGTGAGATAATTTCCTGTATCCACTAAAAAACACTAGATATCTTCTATTTAGCTTAATTGCACACAGACAACTTCATTCAATGTTCAATTTTCATTTTAGGTTTCCCAATTGGGAACATAAAGAAACAATATTCTTTTACCCTACGGATAATAACGATAAGAAAAACCAAATCAAGTAAAATTCAACTCAAATTGGAATTAATAAGGGACCTGATGCTTTAGCAGAGAGCCCCCGAACAGGCGCATAGCAGCATACTATAATAGGCGGTGCCCAAGCCATTTTTTAAAAATAATATTTGAATGGCCGTTGTGTGTGGTTTCGGTGGCCTCTCCTAGTTCTAACTGTGACTCTGCGGTCGTTGCCCTTCCTCTCACTTCCCTGAAGTGGGAAGTGGGAGGAGCAGGCAACGACTGGATGGTCCTATTTAGTCTATACCCCACCCACACCCCGAAACAAATTGGCAAAATGTAGTGCTCTAAGAGCGCATCTCGTGCATTTGTAACATGTATTGCCCCGCAATTTGAGACCATTTTGGAGCTCAGCGTGTGGAAACATTTTGACTCATCAGTGGTGACGGCGGAACCAAGAGGTTTGGGATTGCGCTCCCTCATCGGTTTAGCCGACACGATCAAAATATTTGAAATTAGTAAACAAAATAAGCTTAACTGATAATTATTACACTTGGCATCCTGAAGAGCAAATAACCTGACGGACTAGGGATTACTCCAACAGCGTGTCAGAGTACACAATTGAGGCCTATTGTTCGATCTGGGGCAAGATATTTTGCAGATTTAGTGGGCTATCAATCCGGTGACGGTGATCCACTAATCCCATAAAATCACCCAGATAGAATGCTTCTTAGCCAGGTCATACTTTTTGGACAGGATTTTGTTGAAAATGTCCCGGAATTCCGCTTACACTTCAGCCCCCCTCCCCCACACACCTACACATAAACTTTCAAAGTTGCTCCACGGCCCCTGCACATCAGTGTATTTTGAGTTAACACTGCGGCCTTTAACTTGAGTTTGGTAAAAGGTTAAGTTCTTCTATAGCACGACTTTCAACCCCCAGTACGGTCAATTCTTTTTAGACATTTTTATTCTCTACAACAAATATAAAAAACACTAATCTAGCACCGGATTGCAGTACATCATCTGTTGATATTCGTTGAGTAATGTTCTGATAATGATACTTCAAGCGAAGTGAGGAAACTACTGTGGAATATTTCTTGCACGAAAGTATTCAAACTATTTATTTATTTATTTATTTATTTATTTATTTATTTATTTATTTATTTATTTATTTATTTATTTATTTATTTTTATTTGGGTGAAGGTCACTTTCAAAATATATGGCAACATCATGACCGTAAAACAGGCATGAAGTCTGGCTTAGACAAATATTTATACCTATGCTGCCCACATTAGAGGATATTCACCCGAGCCGCTGCTTACCGGCTTATCTTTTACCAGTAAAATCATAAAATGTTATTCCCATTAAACATGCAATGATCAAGTTCTCATGGTTCCTAATGGAAAGCATTCATCCTAATTCGGAATTTTCAGCCTGTCAAGCAGACTGTTAATTGTTTTATTTTTGTTTTGTCACTATTAGCCGATAAAGACTTTCAGTATTTAACGAAGTATTTTTGCTTGTCTGTAAGATGAGCTAGTTTGAATTAGTGATGACACAGAGTCTTTGATTTTCGAGCAAAGATAATTGCACACATCAACAATGCAACTAAGAATATTGTCATATGCCAATCACGTTGGTTCAGTCTTGAAGATGAATCGTGATACAACTTTGTTCAAACACGTAGAACATTACTTGTTTTAGTCTCAAGTATTGATATTCGTGTAAATGCTTTTGTGTCTTAAAATAGCGTTATCGACCTATGAACTCTTGATACACCAAACGATTTCGCCAATATTGAAAATTAATCTCCAGATGTGTCGACTTGACGCTAACGCTCATTAGACGTTAACACATTGTAAACCCCATCGCCAAATACTTTTGACGCGATAAAGAAATAAATGTTTGAGTAGGTATCAGAATTATTTCATTTGTGATTGCAAGGAACTGGAAATTAAAGTTAAAGCTCAAAGCCGCAAGGGACATCTAAGATTTCCTGTGGCCCCGAATTCGCAAGCAAAGTTAGAATATTGTTAGTCCACAGCGTCACCGACATTAAGTGTATTGTCCAAGGACACAACGCAGTTACCGCTGGGCAGGACCGAACCGTCGACCATTCGGTTTAAATTCCAATGCTCTAAGAACTGAACCACCGCGCACCCACAGTGTTTGACTAGATACCAGAACTACTTCATTTGTGATTGCAATGAAATGCAAGTTTTCACCAGTGGCTTTCAGCCTCTCACGAAAACTTAGATGTCCTTGCAATCACGAATAAGATAACCCTGGTACCCTCTATAAGACATTAGGTATTTCTTCATTATTGGTGCTGCGCTGTTTTAAATATTTAATTGCAATTAAGAAACCCAAGGGTCGAAACCGCACAAAGCTGTCGATCTAAACGTATTATGTAATGAGCTTCACTTTTGGAGAGGTATATTTCTTTTCTCTATCGTGCGAAATAGTGAATAATATTCGATAGCTATTCACCGCTCTCGTACAAAGTCGCATATAATAAAAGCAGTAGTTTGGCTTTCAGATAGTAATCAGGATGCAATATAACGACCCCGAATATGTCATCTCCGGTACGAGGGTAAAAACCTAGCAGAATAACTTTCCAGGATGAACATGCGGATTATGCAGATTATAAATTTTAAGCAACCAATCGTTGCGTCCTACATGTAGGTTAAGATGATAATTTGTTTTTGTTTGATCTCAGTGTAATCAATGGTTGCATTTGCTTTACATTGCGGAATGATATCCTGTTATAATGTTGACAGCTGATGAGGAAAATATATTGATTTCATCATCAGTCCATCTGTCACGTTGAATGTATTTTGCGTTCAAATGTCATCTAGATATGATAAACTGCATGCCAGTACAAGGACTCGAAGAGAACGGTTCCTCAGTGATACGTGGTTAGAAGACGTCTAGTGGGACGCTTCGGTACCCAGCATTGGTATATTTTGGTGAACATGTCGCGATGTGATTGAAATTGTCTGTACACTTCCCTCTCCTAGAAACCTACCTGTCGAAAAGGAAATGAGATAACATTGAATCCCATAGGCTATTTTAGATGATTCGGTCTTGATTTCGCAACATTTTATTTATGAAGTTTCAACACAGTGTTATAAGTGTGCCCGACGATATCGCGATCTCATCGAGAAAGATTCCACATTTGCGATCAACGTACTGTGATATTTTATCTCCAACCCGCTTGAGTCGTGAAATGTTTTGTCTTTTTTAAAATAAAGGTAACGAACTGGAGGTGAATTGTGTCATTTCTTTATTTATTGCTGTTTTATGTCACCTTCAGCGTCTATGGCTATGGCATGACCGCAACGTAGGTATGAAGTCAAGTGTAGCCGATAATTATATGCTGCCCACTTTACAGGTTTCCACTCAGACGTTGGTTACAGCGTCCTATTTTCCAAGAAAAACAGGGCGTGTTTACCACAGTAAATGAGCACTGCTTCACCTCTCTGGGTTTCCACGGGAAGACTGAACTGAAGCATAGAATATACACAAGAAATGTGACTACTCAATACTGATATGCTAGGGGTCCTAAGAAGCTTTGAAATAAGATTTGATTAGAAATCGTCCTGATGATTTGCTTCGATTCGAAACGCGAAGATTCGAACATTTTCGAGTGTTGCAAAAAACTCACAAAAGGTCTCCTCTTGAACTCTTCTTCTAACATTTGATCTTTTGTACAGAAGACCTGGCTCCAACACTATAAAATCTTTACAATTGTATTTTCTAGAATTATATGTTCTACCTGTTAATATAATTCATTAGCATTTTCACAGATCTGCCAATTTGCCAGCTGGCAAATTGTCAGATCTTTGAAAATGCTAATGGTTCATTTTAACCCAATTCAAGTCATAACTATAAAATACAATTCCAAAAAGTACAATTGTAAACGTTTTATAATATTGCCTCCTGATAATAGAAGGGTTCAATGACGTTCCACTTCCGAAACTGCGTTGATTACGTTTCTGGAATATTATATTTTAATTCTATTATAATGAACTTGCCAAAATAGATCAGTCGACATTGAATACAATTCTTAATTTAATTTAAACAATATTTATTCATGAAAAGGTATGATGCATACATATAATAAACTACAACATGATTGTCATACAGAGTGCGCAGTACAAAGGTATGCATTAAAGTAATAAGCCAAGAACGAGATTTGTTGAAAGGATTCAGCAGTAAGATTTTAGCTTTTATAAGCCGTCTCCTCTGAATTACTGACGAAGTTTGATAGTAGCTGCAAACACTTAGTAAAATATTGTTTAAACATAGAAGACAGAGAGAATAAGGAGAGCAATAGAGACAATGCGAGAATGAAAAGAAAAGGGAAACTTAACCCCTTGCCCAACACGTTAGCAGGCGACACTTGAGGAATACAATTCTTGAGTGGAGACTATCAATATTTGGTATATTCCAAGGTTGTGAGACGGTGTAATATCTACAAATTGAAATGCAGTGAGATTCAATTATACATTCGGTTCGATTCGAAATCTTCTGTTAGATTCGATTCGGGTTTCGATACGATTCGACATTTGAAACTCACTTGGCTCTTTGATTGACACCATGACAGTAATTCGGCTCTGAAAAACACTGGAATTTGTCGATTCTTCTTATAAACCTACAGCTACAAGATAATTGAAAGAACTCTTCCATTTGGTTCCATTTTAGTCGTTGTATCTCTCTTTTTATTTCACTCACGAGTGTCATCAACGAGTAGCTTTGAGGTGTCAGACGACATTTTGTGTCTGATTGCATAGTTTAAACATATTTTATTTGCTACACTTGGTGCAAATTAGATTGCTAAACACGTAGTTTACCCTACTCTCCTACAAACAAAAACATTTAAAAACAAAGTAAAATTGTTGTTTTCTGATTGCATTTAACCATTGTGTGGAATCGTCTTGTAGCGGAATGATCGAAACGTTTCCTATTTTCTTGTGGAGAATAAAATTGCATCGTAAATATTTCCAATACTGCGGATATCAGAAACATATTTTAATAAGCAATCAATTAATAATAATAATAACACTTTGGCCTGCCGTTCATTTGTCGCGGTTCTCGGGTGAGAAGGCTTTGGTTACCCCTGTGCTCCCAACCGCCTTCCTACTCCCACGATTTTTGTCTCCTCCCAACACTCGGAGACGAACTGCTTGATGACATCCCTTGCCCCATTCTTCCCAATCTCTCTGATTAGCATATAAACTCTCTCCTTTGAATCACTAACTAACCACATATCCTTCATTCTCTCACCCCACTTTACCATTACACTCTCAGTGAATTTTATTCTTTTAGACTGATATTTTGGGCATTCTAATAGAAAGTGTTCCAGGGTCTCCACCACGCCTAAATTACACATCTGGCATTACTTTTTGACTGTTTTTCCCTATTTGTCCCTTCAGCTCCAGGGACCGCGACCCCAGCTTGATCAATAGTGCCCCCCCCCCCCCTCACAAGGTGCCATCCAGGTACTCTTCATATCCTTCCTTCTCTTTATCACGCAGGCCATCCAAATACCTTTTTGAATTGACCCCCTCTCGTCAATTAAGGGTACCATCCTCCATGATTCTTTCTCTGATGGTTTTTTGCCCTAGGTTGCCCCTAATTCTGACTGCGAGAAGACTACCAAAAACGCGGGGTATATTACTGTCTGAATTGCGCAATTTCAAATCGATTTACTTCACCGCGCTTGAAATGAATACCTTTCGATGGCTGAAAAGCTTCAGCCCAATCCGCTTTCCCTTGAATATCAACATGGATGCTCTGTCAATCATTTACCTAACACAAAAAGCAGACGACACTTGCAAACAAAATTAATGAATAACTAAATTTTTTTATAATAATAGCTTATCACCCATCATTGGAACGAGCTTACTGAGCTCGTTCCAATGAGGTGTCATAAGCTATGTTTTTGTGACAATACATATGAAAAGGCAATGAAAATTGAAACGTTATTTTTGTGAATAGTGCTGGCTGGTTTTTGCCGTTATGTTGCATAAAGGTTTAACATCATACATGATATATCAGTACATTTTTTTTAAAAGCTGTGCTTGATTTTTTATGTTCTGTTGAGATTTCAAAAGGGGAACGATTGAGTAGAGTAGAGCGAGTCATTTGGTGTATGGTTTAAACCCCTAATTCAGAAAGTATCTGTGTGGGTCTGTTGATGTCGTGTGGTTAGCACAAACGTTCACAAGTCCAATTGGACACCAGTTGCGTCATTCGGCGTAATTTGGAATCCTACTTTGGAAGTTACGAGAGGCTGGTTCCAACAAATTATCAGATAATTTGAGCAGAGCAAAAGCACGGTAGATGAGCTCGATTGGTTTGGACGCGAAGGTTGGGAAACTTGGGAACTTTATCTCATACCAAGAAACAATTTTCCATAAAAATAATCTGTTTGGTAAAATTACACAGAAATCTATTGCATTCCTGCAGTTAGGATGATCCTTTTAAACAATTAAATAATAACCAGATCGCAAAAACAACGTATTCCCGGAACTCGGAATAATCCGAAACAATGCGCTGGCATCGCTGAGCTTCGGGATCTTCCACATTTACACTCATCAGAATGGTGCCTGGAAGTACTTCTCCGAAACGTTTGAGATGACTCATAAAATTTATCTCACTAGGTAACAATTTTTCAACAAAAATAGTCTTGTCGGTAGAATAAATAGTGGATTTCTAGTGTTTTTGAGTGGATACCGAAAGTTATCTCATGAGTGACTGAGAGAAATGTTTATTTTTCACGAGGGCTTGCACGAGCGAAAATAACCTTTTCTCTCGGTACGGGTGAGATAATTTTCGGTATCTACTCAAAACCACTATATTTTCTTTTTATTATACGTTAATTATAAGAATCTGATTATGCCTATCGATAACTCCACTCGTTTCAACCATGAATTGATGCATGAAAGTAAACAGCTGACACACTTTGATACGCGGAAGTGATTTAATCGATACTCGGAACAGGTAGCGTCTTGCGATCTGATTCAGCTGGCGGGTCTCATGTGTCAATTCAAGGTAAATTCGCGTTGAACTATTGCTGGAACTGATCGGTTATCCACTCAAAAACATTCGACTGTCTTTTTATTATACGTTTCTGGAACAAATGGATCATTTCCAGTTATAATTTGACTCGTATTCACATTGAAGCGATGTTTTGAAAGCCGCCATTTTGATTGATACCGTGAAAGTGAAAATGTTTATATCTTCACAGCGGGGGATACAATTTTTATCTTTCAGCAATTTTTTCGATAACCTATTGTTTAGCGGGGTATAATAAATGGAATTCCATTCCATTAGTTCACCCTTATTGGTAAATAGCTACGATACATGATTATTTGCTTGCGAATTAAAAAAATATATATGAAATGATTACCCGGAGTATGTCTAGGAACTGGAATTAATTCGAAACCACGTATGTGATCGCTGAGCTACGATATCACAACATTTAACCCTTTGATCCCGAGAGGTCCTTTTTCCGGTCCAGGGACACGAAACGTTATACGTGTAATTTCATAAAGTTGGATGGCTGCTAAGTGAATGTGTGGGGTAGATCAATCAATCTTTTCAACGTGCAGCCTCAAGGCTGCACGTTGAAAATATTAATTGGTCTATCCCCAAATGATGAATATGGACTCATCTCATTGCTGCTCTTGAACAGACATGGAAAATACCACAAAGAATAAAAGGGTCAAACTCAAAACACGAATGTTTTGGTGAACACTCCGACAAAAAAAATGAGGTATATTTCTATCTCATATTTTCCTAAGCTCTTGGTAGATTTTTTTGGTGCTGTCGTTAGTTTCAAGAGGTCGCGGTGCTTGGCTGGGCTTCGGGAGACGCAAATTAGGTGCGCGAGACAATATCTCACATTGAAAACTCGACAAAATCTCTTTCGATTACAATACGTGGAATGACTAATATTAACAAAACGGCAGCAATCATTCGATTGGTGACTCTTGTTTCGACCAAGTCTATGAAGTATCAGGATCATTCGGAACACACCAAGCAGAAACATTTTCAAGAAGTGTATAACGACGAAACTTTTGGACATTTATATATCGGAAGTCAATTGTAAAAAAACCGTACTCCGATGAGTGCAGTTTATAAGCAGCAAAGTATAAATAATTTCTCTGTCTTGCCTTTAAATTGTCTTAGCGACAGTCATACATTAATATATGGTAACTGTGTGTTAACCTCGTTTCTACTTTGTTCTCCTTCCTCGGAAGCCATCCAGCTTTATTTCTCACATCACCAACTCGAAGAACCACTCCCAGGAATCTCTTGTTTATTTTCGTAAATTCGGAATCTAATGTTCGAAATGAATAGTGATAATGCTGGGTAGATCATTGGAGAGGAGAGCGTTGCCACCACATGATTGTGCTGGACACTGGACAATGCATTGTCGATATCTACATATATTGTATGTGTAATGGACTCGACAGAGAACTTTAAATCTTCCAGTAATCAGTATTATCGCCCAGGGGATGGCTGGTTGACAGCCAATCTGGCTATGCCATCTCCAACCGTATACATTCTTTTTGTATTTCTCATCATTCAAAATAGACAAGTTGCACCGTGATTTAATTATGTAATATAAATATTTGAATGACTTATTTTGTATGTTTCACATTCAGTATTTACTGTTGAATAAATATCTATCTATCAGGCTGAAATTAATGAGGCGAAATACGAAACTGTAAAGCGCGCCATACTAAAAACTAGCCTTAATATATTCTGTCTAATACCCCACGAACATACCCGAAACAACAGCCACTGCTGTTTAATCACACAAACGGTTAAAAACTATCAAAACCAGAGCTATTGCTTAATGCAATTTGTACCCTGATACAACAAGGGACCAGACATGTTATTGGACCGATAGGTTTGAGCTTCAGTCTATTGGCAGTAAATGCATGACAAGAAAAGATTACAGAGATTACAGAAATGGCGACTGGGTATAGTAAACCACGAATTGCACCCATAACCCCATGAACGTTGCAAATGGAGAAACGTAACTAAAATGTGATTTTGAATAACATTGTATTTTTGTATCATTAAGCAAATAACTACAAGAGTTATGTATAACTACATGTGTTATGTAGTAGGAGAGAACACAGCGAGGGTGGAGTACGAAGTGCTGGAATCGACGACTCGGACAGAAGGCGTGCGTGAAATAAGGAAATACTCCAAAAAAGAGTCATTGATTCCCGTCCCCTGTACTCTACCCGAGCTGTGTTCTGTAATTTTACCATCACTCAACATTGAATTAAATGAATAAGGCTGATATTTGTAAAGACAAATATCACCTTTGGCGGTCTTTTATATTCTTGTTTGCCATCGTTTTGCATCGAAGCATTTCATGTACGCCACAACGCCACTTAGATGCGTTCGTACATGACGTTCTCGCACATAGGGTGGAGTCCACGCGTGGTATACATGGTACAATTTTCAATTTCTGTATTGTATTGGATAACGTTGAATACACACATCAATCGTGGTATAAAAGAGAGAAATAAATACACGAATCTACGTTCGAAAGTTCACCAATCGACTATCTAAAGTTTGTGTTGAAAAGAAATGACGTGCATCATGATTTTATTGTGGTGGACAATGTACCAAATTTTAAAAGCGGTAAACAAAAGTAGTACCTCTAAAATACAGCCAAAATAGCAAACATGGTCGTCCATCTTGTGTTTCAGTGCAAACACAATTTATAATCCATCAGACTCTTTTAACGTCGAAGCAATATATCAAAGTTCATTCTCGACGCTTTCAAAGATTCTAGAGCTAATGAAAAAGTATCCCTGAAATGAAACCAAAATGGCCATTGTATGACCATCTTGAGGTTTTTGAAAAACACTGGCTTGCTTCATCCTTCTATTAGGTTTTTTTAATGTACCAAATTTTAAATTTCAATCTTAAAAGTATCCCGAGACACGAATTTTAATAAAACACCTCAAAATAGCACTGGAAAACAGATATTTTATCATCAAAAATTGAATTGTTTCATTTAATTATACTCGAAGGCATACACGTATATTTTTAAACTATGAGCGGTATTTACGACACTATTCTATGATTTGGAGTTCGAACAGAGGAACTAACAAATATGTTCAAGTTCAAAAGGCTATATTTGGACATCTTAATTTTTTGACAAAAATATTTACGAACAGAATCATGTTTTTATGCTCGAATAATAAAGCATATTTCTGCCCCAAAGCACATCTGAGCTGCAAATCGTATTTGGATATCTTAATTTTTTGACAAAAAATATTTATGTGCATAATCATGTTTTTGTGCTCAAATGATAAAGAAAATTTCGGTCCCAAAGTATATCTGAGCTGCAAATCGTAATGAAAAAATGGCACAAATGTTCGCTATTCGACCAATTTGGAATTTTGTCAAAACATTTGATAACCTTTATTCTTTTGTGTCCGAACAACATACCAACGTTTAACGATCAACCTCAAAGCCCATCTGCATTAAGTGTTTTAACCCTTTACCTAACACGAAAAACAGACGACACTTGCAAATAAAATTCTTGAAGAACTAATGTACAAACTAGCATGGATACCTTAGTTTTCAGAGTCCGTCTCAGCAAGTGAAACCCTTTGAGGTAATATCAGTTTTCACACACGGTCAGTAATACAATGACAATTCGGTTATATTCAGTCCATTCAGTCCATTGCATTTCTCTCCAGTGACGTGTTAGTAGAGTGATCTTATTTTAGAGCACAACATAACATGCTGACATTTTAAAAGTAACTTGAAACTCGGTTCAGCTCAGGATGAAATTCAGTTCAGCAATTCATTTCATACCTCATGCTACCCCAAGTACTCCAAACAATCACATAAAATACGTAACCCTTTATCAAATGACCCATTCGAAACATGGATGGGCGAGATTATGTACAAACTTCTTATTTCTTGTTTTTGTTATAAAAGAGCTGATCAACGGTATTACGAAAGCAATTTGGTCGTGTAAAATGTTACTTTTTCTAACCTCGATGGAACAGAAAATAGTGTTCGTGAAGGAGTTTCGCAACGAAGAAGACACACTGTGGTTTGTTTCAGGATCAGGTATTTATTTATTTATTTATTTATTTATTTATTTATTTATTTATTTATTTATTTATTTATTGGTGTTTAACCCTTTACCCAACGTAAGGGCCAAAATGGCCAGCGCTATTCTCAAAAATCGCCAATTAATTTTCATTATTTTTTTCATTTTTTGTCTCAAAAAACATAGGTTATAACCTTTGTTGGAACGAGCTCGTCAAGCTCGTTCCAACGAGGGGTCATAACCCATGCTTTGAGACCAAAAATGAAAAACATTAGTTATTCAAAAATTTTGTTTGTAAAGTATCGTCTGCTTTTCATGTTAGTTAAAGGGTTAAGGACACATATTTCTGCACCTAGGCTAATGTATTTGTTAGCTTCTTGCGATATGTACTGGCCGTTCGATCACCTGTATTTTGTGTGTGGGGTAACTTTTTTTACTGAAGAGGTTTTATGTTACCTCTTAAAGCGGTGCCGATGTACACAGCATACACGGGTAAGGCAGCACACACTTCAATTGTTGTTTGTTTATTGGGGTTTATGGACACTTTTAACAGTCAGGGTCGCATCGTGTCGGATAGTTTTACGGTTGGAGAAGACGGAGTACCCAGAGAAAACTCTCCAACGTAATTACTCTGTGAAAGCCGACTATGCAGCAGTTGAAAGCAAGTAAACATCGATATGTAGTACGCCTTAGTATACAGTTTTAAGGTTAATTATAACCAAATAAAATAAATTGGGCTAATGTGGAGCATATTCCCCTTCTAATGAGCGGAATAATTATGTAATACTAATGGAAAAAATTCGCGTAAGTCGGACTAGTTGACTCGTTCCCTCTGCGTTAATTCGTGTATTGACCAGTCCCTTTATCCTTGTGCCTAACACGACAAGGATTTTCTCAATCACTACATTTTTTCGTTTTTCACCTTTTGACATAGTACATGACACTTAATGAAAACAAGTTCTACGAGCACCTTCCAATCAGGAGTTAAAAGCGTGCAGCCGGCACACTTCCACGTATTGTGGGCTTGAAAACCATACCACATCGAAGTTTTGAACAGTACGCATAGATTGCACAACATTTCATTTCAACTCGATTGAAAAGCAAAATGCCGCGAATGTCCGAAATTGATAAGGGTAGGGCTCTTGCTCTAATTATGCACGCGTTTAGTTGGGCATCTCAGAGCCAAAGGAAGATTGACTGACACTCACAGGAGCGGACGTCCGCGCGTTTCGTAGCCAAGTCAAGATAGAGGCATACGTTTCTCAACCTCCGTAACCGATTTCAGACGGCGACGGAGACGGCGAGTCAGGATGTAAGCACTCATGGTCGCCGAGCGTGTCCAAGAACAGTTAGGAATCGGTTGCGGGAGTTCAATTTAAGGCCACGACGTTGGTCCGCAGCTTACATCATGGCGGCGTCAACGTCAATTGCAATGGCTGCGGGCACTTGCACTAAATCGGTTTCACTTGGCATACTGAAGACGTGTTTATTAACTGACGTGTCTCGGTTCACGCTTTTCAGGTCAGATGGACAACAACGTTGCAATCGACATCGAAGTGAGCGATATTCTGACGCGTGCGTTAAGGAAAACGACAGATTCGGGGGAGGGTCTGTTATGGTTTGTGAGGGGTTTCTCATGGTGTGAAAACACCTCTCGAGGTCATCCGGGGCAATCTTATAGCCGTAAGAGATCAGGTTCTCATGCCTCACATCCTTCCACTTATCCATGCGCGTAAACTCAAGTTGCAGCAGGATAATGTGAGGCCGCACGTTGCTAGGATTTGTCGTGACTTCCTCAACCACAACAATGTCCCAGTTCTCGATTGGCCACCCTAAGTCCAGACTCACAAATTTCACATCAAAGATAATGTGAAGTACATTTATTGAATATGAAGTGACTGATTTGTGGGACTTGTACTTCATGAACTCCAGCACACTTCAGATTTACACAATATACGTGTACACAGTGGGTTGAAAAGAACTAAACGAGTCTTATGTCGACGAGTTTGTGTGTATTACTTTCCAAGAGGAATCAAAAGGTATGGGTTTCGTACGGCCCGATGTGTATATTGTTATTCAGTGTTAAACTTCGTTAAAGCTCCCACAGTACGCGGGATGGTGGGGGGGGGGGGGGGGGTGGCTTATATTGTAGTAATTGTATCGCGCGAGCTATAAAAATGCCGATAGGATTACCGATCCAATGTCAAGTTATCGTCCGGAAACCAATTGTTTACAATTTACTATGTGAAGGGTCACTGTGACCTTGATCTTTGACCTAGTGATTCCGAAATAAAATAAATAGGGCTCTTTCTTGCACCAATGCCAACCTACCTATGACGTTACATGAACGTAAGTTAAACCATTGTCAAATTATCATCTGCAAAGCAATTGTTTACGATTTATTATGTTCAAGGTCACTGTGACCTTGGCCTTTGACCTAGTGAGTTCAAAATAAATAGGTGTCTTCCACTCACCTCGACCAAGCTACCAATGAAGTTTCATAAATGTGGGTCAAACCATTATCAAGTTATCGTCCGGAAACCAATAATTTACAATTTACTATGTTGAAGGTCACTGTGACCTTGGCCTTTCACCTAGCAAGTCCAAGATAAATAGGGTTCTACCTCTCACTGATGTCAACCTACCTATGAAGTTTAATGAACGTGGGTCGAAACATTATCAAGTAATCATCCGGAAACCAATTGTTTACGATTTACTCTGTTGAAGGTCACTGTGACCTTGACCTTTCACCTAGCGAGGCTAAAATAAATAGGGTTCTTCCTCCCCCTGATGCCAACTTAACTGTGAAGTTTCATGAACATGGGTCGAACCATTGTCAAGTTATCATCCGCAAACCAATTGTTTTGATTTACTATTTTCAGGGTCGCTGTGACCTTGACCTTTGACATAGTGAGTCCAAAATAAATAGAGTTCTTCCTCTCACGAAGGCCAACCTATATATGAAGTTTCATAAATGTGGGTTGAACCGTAGTCAAGTTATCATCCGGAAACCAATTATTTACCATTTACTATGTTCAAGGTCATTGTGACCTTGACCTTTGACCAAGCAAGTCCAAAATTAGTAGGGTTTTTCTCTAACCGATACCAACCTACCTGTGAAGTTTCATGAACATGAGTTGAAACATTATCAAGTTATCATCCGGAAACCAATTGTTTACGAAGCCCGCCCGCACGCCCGCCCGCCCACCATTCATCAAACTATAAGTCGAGTTTGACTTCGTCACAACACGACTAAAAATCACCTCAACAATCACACCTTCAGAATTACGGAACCTCTTGGGGGATACGGAAGCTATTGTATTCGGTCCAGGAATGATGGAAACACATTCCTTGACATTTTATACTTTGCTGCAATCAAGAATTCACGTTTTGTAGAACGTGGAAACAAAAAGCCTCTTTTAACTTTTGATGTAAGGTTTACACCCCAAAGATACCCCGAATTCTGCGAAATGACACAGGGAAGTACCCTTTTGGTTAAAAGCCGAAACTACAATTTTGCTTTTCCTACATTTTAAGTGGTTTAAAAGTTGATGTGGGTTTACAGCTACTGCACTCTTTGTGCTTTTGTAGTAGTACGGTCTCACTCTCGTTACTACAAGTTACCAACATAATTTTGAACTATATATTGGACAATTGCCAATTTTATACCATACACATTGTTACTTGACGAGATGTGTAAATGTGCAGTACGGAGAGTTGGTCACGGCAAAAGTGCACGCTGAATGGAATTCCCCTGCGATTGGCGTCGAAAACGGAAGGGGATGGACAACACGGTCTAGTCGATTCACTTTTCCAGATCCAACAGTTTGCACCTCACACGCCTTTTAATGAATAAAATTACCTGCAGGGGTTGTTTTTAATTTTCATTGATTATGGTTATTATATAACCCTTTTTTAATACGAATAGAAGACGACATTTGACATAGCAATAATAAAAATAAAAACGCCAATTAATTTTATCACCTAAGTGCTCTAAAAGGCTTTACAATATATTAGAAAAGCAGAGGTAAATAGATAGCTTTTTAGATGTATTTCAAAAACTGATGGGCTTCTTTGTGATAAAATGCATTCGTGGACCATCAACTGAGAACGTTAACCGCTCTATAATGCAGGCCTTATGAAGGGTACTGATAATGTTAATTGGTCTGAGTAGCGTAGACTACGCATAGATATATGACTGGAGGTGTGCTCACTCAGATATGCACGTGGAAAACCGTGAATTCATTTAAATACTGGACCAAGGCTTTTGAAATAAACTCTCTTTTGACCTGGAAACCAGCGGAGGTTTTTCAAAATAGGAATGACATGGTCAAAACGTTTGACGCCATTGGCAATACGAGCAAACACATTCCGGATTCTTTGCAACTACTGCAACAAGGAGAGTAGCAGCCAAAGGAAAATCGATAAGCCAAATACAAGGTTACGAACGAATGGAGAAAATGATCTAAGGCTACCCGGCTGAATGAGTAGCGGGATATACTTAATACTCTGATCTGCCAATATCAAGATTTGCATTTTTATACAAGGCTCGAAGGTGAGATTTGCATCAAAGATCACCCCGATGTTCTTATCACTATCCGATGCCACTGGGGAAGAATCACAGACATAAATGGACTGAATGGAGGAGGATAGCGTGTTGTTTGCTTTAAAATGACTGAAACCTCGGTTTTTGAATCGTTACCTTTGAGTCGGTGACGGGGATCCATATTCTGACCAAGTTAGCGCACAGTTCCACTTCAGGCGCAGAACAGCCCGTTTCAGATGTGCCTGCTGCACATAAAATGAAGTGAATCTGTGTGTCATCATCAGAAATGGTATTGTATATCAAGATCTCTCAATATTCGTCCAAGTGATGCTGGGTATAAAGTAAATAATACAGGAACGAGAACCATGCATCGAGGTACACCACAATCGAATGCTGTCTTATCTGACCGTACATTATCAATATAGATTTGTTGTGAACAGTGATCCAGATAACACTGAACAAATTTCAGACAAACGTAGGCAATGACCTATCACCACACTGTGCGAGGACAGTGTACATGGGGGCAACACTCTTGAAGTGCTCCAATAGGCAGCCACAATGAGAGGAAACACTGTCACTATTAACTATCTTGGAATACCTGTTTACCCATTTACTTGTTGGAAGTCACAGCTGTCCGGATGTGATCTGGGAGAACATTTCCACGGAATAATCTGCAATATTATCGGGCGACCAGATTGGAGTGCTTTCAGTCGATCTGAACGTTTACTGCTACTTCGTGTCACTCGCGAACGACGTTGCCGAGTGTATAGGCCGGTGCGTGAATTGTATACAGCTGAATGAGTTTTGGAAAATAATTCGTCTATTTTAAAGGAGGTAACATAATATAAATAGGGTATATGGAATGAGTGTTTTTCTCATATAATATTTATGAAACGAGTCTAAGAATTTTCCGTTTTGGCGAGCCTCTGGTGAGCCCAAATGGAAAATTCGGACGAGTTTCATAAATATTATATAAGAAAAACGCTCATTTCATATTCTATTTATCACATGACACACACACGCACAAGTTAGCCACTTAGTATGACTTTTTAACCCATCACCTAACTTGAGTTGCAGACGGCACTTGAAATAAACATCTTCGGATTACCAAAAAATTTCATTTTTTGTTTCCAAAACATAGATTATGAACCCTCATTGGAACGAGCTCGTTCCAATGAGGAGTCATACCTATGTTTTGGAAGCAAAAAGTGAAAATATAAAAATAAATGAAAGGCGTGTTTCTTGCAGGTGAAAGATTAATACAATGTAACCCATCCTAAATAAGACAGATAACGTAAATTCTCCCTACTGAAATTATGCAAATGTGACCCAGTTGTATTTTGTTTAGCCAATCAAACTGTCCAGTTTTGAAATTGACCAATGAAAGCCTCCAACTCTAATTATGCAAATTATGAAAATGTGGCCCAGTTGTATTTTCTTCAGCCAATCAAATTGTCTAGTTTTGAAATTGACCAATGAAATTGACCGAAGGCTTTATTTATCACTGATTAATATGAAAACAAAATATCAAATGTTTTAAAGTGAACAAAACGGACGAGTCATATGATAAAAATATATATGTGGCTCGTGCGCCATGTGCACAAACCCCCTGCAATTCTCACCACCCCACCCAACCCAAACCTGCTATGTTAACCATTCGATTCCTAAGCTCCAAGAGCTCAAATTACCTAAGGAAACAGCTTAAAGTTTTACCCAAGGAAGTATGTTTGGTTCAATGCAACACTTTTTCAATGTTTAAACCTACAGTTAGTCTTATTTTCTCAAACAAGAGAAGCCATTTACAGGGATCAGTGTACGATACCATGTATTGTTGTAAAATGTTTCTTCGGATTAATCAACTAAGCCTGTATAGCTTATTTGTGAAAACATGTATCCTGACAATGCCGGGCTTCTATGCATACACGATCTTCCCACAGACAATGTTGTTTCAATGAAAACGAAAATATATTACATATCCATTATTTTTTTTACATTTTCTGAACAAGGGTTTGAAAATAAAATGGGCATCTTCTGTTATTGTTTGAAAGACATGACTCTCATACAGTGAGTTAATTTTATTTCTCACTATTTACTAGATATGATTTTCTTTCCCAGAATTCCCCATTATCGACCTCGGTTGGTATGACTTTCTCTGCCGATATGAACCAAGCTAGAGTTGTTCCCCTTTGACGCGTTACTAAGCGCCGCCCTTTTGTTTACAACGAAGCCGTTCGCCGTTATCGGTCGAATTCGATCAGTGAAATTGGCGTTACGACGAACAATGGAGCAGTATTTGTATGGCGAAGATTTAATGACGACAATAAGCAAGGATTAGGTGATGAAACGAAAAAAGAAGAGAGTAACACACAATATTCAACATTATACGTTATTGGGATGAACTGACGGTAACATGGTCTGAGGTTTGCGGCTTGGAGGTTATGTTCAACCGAGACGCTACGCGTCTCGGTTGAACATATGCTCTGAGCCGCAAACCTCAGACCGTGTTACTGTCAACTCATCACAATAACATATGTGTTCAAATAAGACACTACTCATAGCCCAAAACCTACATCATGAAATACGAGAGGCTCTCGTGTACCTACGACGGCACGGGATATATCATCAGTAAACCAGATAAACTCATTCCATCTTAGTTCAAATCGTAAATCGGTTTGTAATTTAAACACTTTATCTGGGACACCGTCTGCTGCACGTGTGAAAAATCCAGAAAAATGAAGCGGCTTGCTTGTCACTCCGTTGTTGAAGACATTACGAAATGGGCGACGTCATTTCACATATTTCGCGTAGTGACTTCAGAAGGTAACATTTGCTACTGGAGCCATAAACATAAATGAAACTACGCCAGCTCTCATCCTATCAAATGGCGAGAAACCCTTATTGGAACATAAACAAAGATTCTGAGTCGTAAGCGGAGATTGGTCAAAGTGCGAGATTGAGAAAACTGAAGCCGCGACGTTCAAATAGTAAAACTAGATGAAGAGGACTCTTCGGACTTTATGAAAAAAATGAGAAAAAATAACATCGTCGAAAAACTGTAACATATCTGAGAGCATTTTGTAATTATTTAATATGGTTTAATAAATGAAGAGGTTATTACTTGGTTAGTTTCATATCGGCCGAGATATCAGCATTCGGTAACTTATCGGCAGCCTTCGGTCTCAGGCTGATGTAATGTTATCTTGGGTTGATATCTCGGTAGATATGAAACTAACGAAGTAATAACCCCTACATATTTAATAACTCTGTTCTGGATGCAGCGAGATGATGTTGATGTGATCTATGCTTATGTGGTCTATATTCATCAATAAAACAGAGAAAAATTATTTAATTTCCAACGTTCAACATTCTAATGCACATGACCTTTATTCTTAACATGCGAGCAAGATTGTCAAATATCATCAGATTCTTCGAAGCTCTGCAGAGAGCATAAGTGCTTGTAAAGATTTACGCGTACATGTTTCGTCAGGCGTTGTGCAGATCTGTACTCTTAACAATTAACAAACAGTACTCTTAACACTTTAAACTCTGGTGGTATCGCCCATGTCAGTTCAGAGGGGCAATTGTAAGAGTCCATATTCATTATACAGGGGTAGACCAATTAATATTTTCAACGTGCAGCCTTAGGGCTGCACGTTGAAAATATTGATTGGTCTACCCCACACGTTTACTTATCAGCCGTCCTACTTAATGAAATTATGACGTATCATGTTCCTGGACCGACGAAGAGGTATCTCGAGATGAAAGGGTTAATCGCTACCGCTGGATCGCGTTGTCTTTTTCGTAATATGCTATGAAAGTTCTGAAGATTGTCCTAAATGTGAACAGTTTGGGTATGTTTAAACTGCATTCTGTATTGAAAAACAAACGTGGCGAAACCTTTAAGAACCTACTGAAAATGTAGTATGCACTTATCTTATTTCCCCATCATTCCATTCTAATGAATACATTGACAGGCAGTATAATGAATTGTCTGATTGCCGTCCGGACATTGGTTGCCTTGAGCTGTGTTTCTTTTCACTTACTTCTAGTAGAAGGCGAGATTCTAATCTAAGCAATCATTGCGTATTCACGTTTGCAATGTAACTTACACAGTAATTGTGATGCTAGGGCCCCGGGAACTGCGATAAAGGAGCAACTATATCATTTTGTAATGTTTACATGCTGTGATGCCTCCTGTGTGAGGCTCGATGTGCCACAAAAGCAAATTCTAACTACAGTGAGAGTGAAGAATGATGAAGAAAATCACACAATATAACTTTGATGCGAAGACTCATTCAGTCAGAATTAAGTCCAGTGATTATATATTCCCTATTTGACATTCACAGAGGGGGGGGGGGGGGGGGGTCGGTAATGGGGAGGGTGATAATGATGTGACTTCCCTCACCCTTTATAATCTTCCAGTCGGGACTCTTTCATTTTGAGAGGAGTATTTGATATACATTCGCACTTGCTAGTAATCATGTACATTTTTATTAGACCACATTCGACTCACGGACTCATACACACAGTCGGTTATACAGATAGAGGTAAGTAGCTCCTGATTAGAGCTGTTGGGGGGGGGGGGGCAGCATGATAAATTGGGTGTACCGGTACGAAATGTGTTAATAAAACAAGATATTGCGTCATGACTACTACATGTACATTTTATTTATGCACAAATAAAAGTCTTAGAAGTCGTGATTTTTTAACTATAATATTCCAACTACATCAGGGAGCGCGGTGGCTTAGTGATTACGGGACTGGGCTTCAAACCGAAAAGTACACGGTTCAATCCCCACTAGGGGTAACTGCATTGGGTCCATGGGCAAGACACTTAATCCCGATTTCCCACCTGGGAGCACGGTGGTGCTGTGTATTAAGTCGTACTGCTCGTCAATAGTGCACTTGTCGTCAACCAATGCAAGCCCTGCTTATGCGGAGTTAGTACGTTGGGGAGATTGACAGTTGCTCGCCATTGCTTGATGGTTTTCGCCAGGTGCTCCTGCACCCTCGTAAAAATAGCCGACTGGAGGTGACCCTGGCTGTCGAAAGTGTCGATAAACCCCAATAAAAACAAACCAACTACATCATAAAGGCATGCCTTCAACGAAGGTATGCCTCGACGATGTAGTTGGAATATTTAATCAGTTTGTACTAAGTCATTATGGTGGGACATATTAGGTTTACACCCTATTTTCACCCCAACTGGCCACCTTCGCAATGATCTTGCACATTGAATTATATTCAGATGATTACTGCCTCTGTTCTACAGTAAACCAAAATTCAGAGCTAAATAATTGTGTCGAAATTTCAAAACGAGAAAAATTAATCCTTATTTATTACTTATCACCACGCTCAGAACGTTCACACCACAACTAAAGTGTAAAGGATTACACTCTTCGTCAAGAGGGATAAAAATTATGGTCGTACGACCTGTTTATTTCTATTACTCAATGTTGCTTGGGTACATGCTTAGCATCCATGGCTATATTACGACATTAACACAAGTGTAAGGTCAAGTTTATGCAATATTGTTGTTATATCTCGCTTTAGAGGACTAGAACCCTAGGTTTTTGGTCATATTTCATCCATTAACACTTTTCCCAACGTAACGGTCAAAACCGGCCATCACTATTCACAAAACATACTATCCAATTTTCATTATTTTTTCATTTGTTATCACAAAAACATAGCTTATGACCCCTAATTGTAACGAGCTCGTTGAGGTCGTTCCAATGAGGGGTCATAAGCTATGTTTTTGTGATAAAAAATGAAAAAAATAGTTATTTAAGTATTTTATTTGCAAATGTCGTCTGCTTTTCGTGTTAGGTAAAGGGTTAATGAGAACTTATCTTCCACAGTGAACTAGGAATGATCCACTTTCCGGGGCTCTCCGGGACCGTGGGGCCTGCATTCAGTATGCTACACAATTAGTTATAGAAAAAGGGAAGACGCTTTAAGATATCCTTTTGTAGAAACAATCATGTTTACCACAATACCGCTGAGGATTCAGGGTTTCCATCTTGGGAAAAAAGCTAGTCGGGTGAGGTTTGTTTTTGCTCTTCAAGGGCCTATATAAGTCATGAAATTTTCTTTATTTTGAAATTCTCATCTCTCATATTCCTTAAATTCAGATTAAATATACACAAATTATACATCAAAATGAAGGTTGGGATGTATAGAACACGCAACACATATGTAATCAACTCATAGAGTCGACTGTAGGCACCGCTGGTTCCTGGAAGTCTGCTACCGTATTCGCACCAGAACCGATAATAAAATAATATTTCATCAGAACATCTTGTGGCCAAATGTGTTTCATATATCCAAGAACAAAGCTAGGCATTCAAAACACTTTCGAATACAGCGATAGGACTGCATTAATGGGCCATGAGCTGCGAAAAGGGACCTTAGGGGTCAAATATTCGAAATTGAGTTAGAGTTACATCTCTACTCTCCTGAAATCGAGGATTCCAACAGAGTTTACTTTAGGTTCATCTGACGTTTATAAATGGGTCAACGCGACGTGTAAAGTGGGGTGTCCAAGAGCCCCATAACTTGAATCGACCGTTTGACGTTTCAACGTAATACTTATATGATGCATATGTGCAACGTTATCTCTCGTGAAAATGTGAACGTTTAGCGAACAGGAACAAGTTATTTTTTTTTGCGAAAAAAATGCAATATTTAAGAGTGAAGGAAGATAACAAACTACCACCTGAGCTTTAATTCACCGTGGATATGATTCAATTCATGGTGTGAGAGGAGCAATCTGCAATGAAAGTTTTGAAAAAGATTTGTTTTCCTGTGCTGTCAGGTTTTTCATTTTTGTTTATTTCTTGTTTATTTATTTGTTTTTTGTTTGTTTTTTGTTTGTTTTTTGTTGGGGGGGGGGGGGTCGGGGGTGATGCTTTTTGCACGTTTTCGGCTGCTTTAGATGCATCGGCAAATTGAATAAAGAAAATCCATTAACACACGACCCTCCTCACCAATATAACTAGTGGGCTGAAAACAGACAATAAAACAGCAAAAAACAAAAAACAAAAAAAAAAAAAAAAAAAAGAAGAAGCGGGACCAACAGAAATTTTACAGTGCTATCTCCAATAATGGCAATATGGGCCAACGTGCACAATGTCGGAAAGGCATCAGAGCATGGATGACAAATTTTTCTCGAGAGAACTACAGTACGTGGAGAGTGGATTGTAACTAAATCACCCGTGGAGTGGAGTTATCACCCAAATTATCACTTTCAAATTCTGTATATATGGACATAAAACACAAGCAATGTTTCAGCTAATGGACCTCCGGGTTTAACCCGGAGGTCCATTGGCTGGAACTTTGCTTGTGATTGTGATGGTTATGCTTTCCAATAAATGTGTAATTATTGCTCGGGTGGAATCTCCACTCAGCGGGTGATTTAATGATAATACACTCTCCACGAACTGTAATACCGAATCTCTAACCAATGGTAGCGCGTACTCACTCCCACCGCCGTCCAGCCAGCGTGATATATTATGCCTATAACATATCCCGTCCCACTTAATGACGACTTCAGGAAAACAATTCATAGAGATTTATTCGTGGATGGATTCACATACAACACTACTGCATTAAAATTCACCCTAATAATTTTGTGGTAAAATTTTATTATTCTCTAGGCAGTACCAGTGACTCTTTAAGTCTTCCATTTGCACAGCTCTGCATAGAGAATTATCTAAATGTACCACCCTAGCATACTATACATACATTCGTTCGTATATTTTGCCACCCCCAATTAAAAATCCTGGTTACGCCAGTGAGTATTTATCCCCCCCCCCCCCAACCCCCCTCATGCACATGCGCATAGGCCTATTCTCGGACCACTATTAAAATTATTAAACAAATACAGGCTGGGTTTTTGTTTGTTTTTTGCTAAATATTAATGTGTTGGCCCATTAATTTTAAGTTGTTATTTTCTCTAATTTTTTGTCTCCTAACAAGCTTTAGATTAATTGATATTCACAAGACAAAGACATGATTTCTGAGTGTCATTTATGCAAAGCACGTATTTCGGTTTGGAATTTAAACACCAAACTGCTTACAAAATCTCGTATTCAATTTCTAAACACCTCTGAAGTGCAAGGATTACGTACAAAAGTGTTTTTTTCTCATTAGTTTGTGTCCAATTCCGAAACGTGTTAAGATATTCAGTTGCTCCAAAACACAACTTCGTGTGGAATTTCTAATCGCATTTAGTTGTGGTGAAGCGTAAAAATGCGTCTCGATTTTAAACATAACATTGAAACACGTTTGGGTCTGAACATGTAGGCCCTATATAATTCGTGGAGCGGGCCATCCAACTGAACAATTTCAATTTTAAAATGTCTTGAAATCAAATGTAGATTCAGCCAAGACCTATGTGAGTTTCCTTCGAAAGTTGCCTGAGTGTCATTAGTCTCAATCTTTGCCGGGAGGGGTTATCAAGCTCAGTGTGTTTGGCCGCATGTTGGGGTATGTGTATCAATCTCAAAACTTCTTCCCGTGGGCCTCCCACGATATAAAAGTCTGCATGTTCACTGATATAGATTGTTCTCCTCCACCCGTCTCCATTGGTAAAATAGGACTTGGTAACCAACGCCGCTGGGTGCCATCCCACAGTAAGTGGGAAACATGCATAGGCATAAATGATTGGCAAGACTTGACTTAATAGTTATGTTGAGTCATGATATAGCCTTAATGCTGGCACCAATAAATAAATACATGAATCGCAAATTGTATTTAATCAAAGTTAGGTTCAGCTAATGGTCTGTATGAGACTTCTATACAAGAAACCTAAAAAGGTGACTGATATATACTGACACAAGTTTTACTCCTTTTGTCGGGAGAGGCTGTTATAGGCCACAAATAGGTCATATATCCCTTTATTCGATGATAAAAACTGAAACAAATATTCCCAGAGCAGTCAGGTAACCTTAGGGCCGTATTTAAGAATGGGTAGACTGGGCGGACGCACAGGACCTCACATTTGAAGGGCCCTCACATTTGGCAGTGAATTTTGTCACATTGTTCGAAATACCCATTTTCCTGTTGAAATGCTCCACATTCTGGAGCTCAGAATGCATTCAGAAACTTCCTGAGAGCCTCCAGAAATCCAAATTTACCTGGGGTAACACCCCTCCCCCCCCCCCCCCCCCCCCCCCACACACACACACAAGATTCCAATTAAGCCGTCCGTCGGTCAGACCACTTCGGGATCTGGAAGTTATGAGCGTAAGAAAAAATTGAGCTTCTACTCGAGGCTGCCCAGGCTACCCATATTTCTGAATCCTGCCCTTGGTAACCTGACGTCTTAGGACAGTTTTTTTTTTTGGGGGGGGGGAGGGGAGGGGTTCACTGACACTGACTATAGTTAGAAACAATGTGTGGGAATGAGCAATCGCGTATCTCATCTTGGTGCTAACATTTCTTCTATTAATTTCTCAGTATCAACCAATAAATTACATGTAGTTGGAAAAAAATCGGAGGCGTTATGATTTTTCAGTAAGCATATTTGTCGGAGGCTCTAAACATGAATCTGGACGTGGATCGTGGAGTCAGGATCAACCACTACACGCATACATGCACAGAGAGGCACCTGTAATATTTTGTTGCCTAGGTAAAACGTTTTTCTTTGAAATGAAATGGCGTGAAAAGAAATCTTGAAGACAACAATATAATTTTAGGCAAAAACTTATTTATTTATTTGAACTTCCATTAACAAGTTATCTTGAAGTACAATGTACTGCAAGATTGTCTTCCCAGTTCTAAATTTTGTTGCCATTCAGTACTTTTCGACACAACCATTAACACTTTTTGCAGAATCACAATTCACATGTACAGTCGAAATTCAAAGTTTACGTGACCGACCTATAACTTCGACTTATCCCGGTCTTCGAGGTATGCACTTCAGATGTATTTGAGGGATTTGGAAGCCTTGAACACAAGAACACAGAAACTTGTAATCTGGACAAAGGAACCACCTCCACACCTCCCAGAAAATATAGAACAGCGACGGTCTATATTTCCTGGGAGGGGTGGAGGGGGATTGCTAGTCCCTGATTGCTAGGACCGATAGCCAACTTCGAGTTATCTCATATATTCGAATCATCCGATTTCGAGTTATCAACTTCCGACTGTAGTTTTTAGTTTTTCAAGACAACTCCCATTCCCAACCACCTCTCGCTAGTTCCAGGAGAAAAGAGATCAGTGAACAAGACACACAAAAAACCTAAACAAGCAAACAAAAACAATACTGTGCAAAATAAGTTATTTTACACGATAACGTTGTAAGTATTGTTTTTGTCTCTCGGTATTCCCAGGGGTGGGGTGGAGGGTGGGAGGGATGTGGTGGATCAGCTGTAAAAAAAATAAAATAAATAAAAACACGATTTGTTGGGGGAGGTGGGCGGATAAAATTTGCAAGGCACAGGGTCCCCCGGGGAGAGGGGGTCTGCCGAGGCCGAAGCATTTTTTCAAATCAACTTTTTTTACATTCAATAATAGAAGACTTTTGAGCATTGTCATGCATGTCGTTAGTGGTCATTTAAGAACATGACAGTTTCATTTACCCTGAAAGATATTTTTTAAAGGTTATCGTTCATCAAGATTGAAAAAAATGGTCCCCCTCCCCCCACCCCCCCCCCCACCCCACAAAAAAGAGACAATTTTGGTTTATGCTCAAATTGTTTTTCTGGATAGTCCATGCACGGCAGAACATTACTTTTCGGACCTATATATAGTGTATTATTTTTACCCACCCCCCCCCCCCCCCCCCCCACTGCGTTCACAGGTATTCCCTTCTGTGTTGTTGTGTATGCGTGTTTGTGATATTGGCATCATGCTGCAGTGAAATACATCATCTAATTATTTCAGGCTTACATGCAGTGTACCTTACCACCCAACCAATCATTCGAACAAGATTATTCTTTCATGTTTCATCAGAAAAAAGAACTCAATTGTCACCAAGGGACTTCAGTTAATGAGGAACAGTGGGAGGTCAGCTGTAAAAAAAAAACAAAAAAACACGAGGCCGAAAAAGCAACATTCCGCCCCTGGACTACCTAAAAATAAAATTTTTTCATGTTCTTAAGTGACCACCAAAGATATAACAATGCTCAAAGGTCTTTTATCAGCGAAATAAATGTGGAAAAAGTGGATTTGAAAAAAAATGGTTCGGCTTCGGAATTGGGGGGAGGGGAGGGGGCGGACCCCATGGGGCTTAGTGACTTGCAGATGTTTTTCTGACCCCACCAGAGGTTCTTCCAAGGGCTAAATTTTTAACCTCGTGTATTTTTGTTCACAGCTGACGCCCCCCCCCCCCCCGCCTCCTATAATGACTGGAAAAAAAATTGAAGGTTTTTTTTTAACTTTCTACTTCTTTGAAATGCAAATCCCTTCTTAAAACGAGTTTGGGAAAATGGTAAACATTATTGGTCCCAGCAACAATTACCAGAACCGAGAAATGTTTCTCGAACAGCTTCGAAGGAAAGTTTTGAAAGATACTTGAATTTTGTCATTTTTAAAAATTTTGTTAAATAAATATAGTTGAGTTGCATCACGATCACAAAATTAATAAGGCCCCAATTTAAAGAAAAACTGACACAATTGTGAGCTACCTAAGTTGACCAGTAGCAGGGGCGGCGCTAGAAATTCTGGCATGGGGGGGGGGGGCAATTAAGGGACATGATATGCTCCCCATGGGGGAGGGGTAGGGGTAGAGGTGCATATCAATAATTTTTAAGGCAGAAGCAATCCTTGAAGATTTATTGGTGGGTTTTATTTTTATTTATTTATTTGTTTAAATTATTATTTTTTTTTTTTTTTGGGGGGGAGGGGGTTGTGAGGTGATTCAATTCTTCTCAAGCTCCCAGATCTCTCCTCCCAGATAAAAAAAACAGACAAAAATTGTGCTTTCGGACTATTCTGGTGGCTTTTAAAGGTTTAAAAAGTGTTTGAACGTTGAAAATAATGAGGTAGGGCCTACGACCCATATTTGAGGGTAAGATTCACAAACTGTGTAGGCTAACTGCATTCGAATTTCGAGCTTATAATTCTTTACTGAATAAGTTGTAAGTGTGTATGGGAAAAGCAAAAAAAAGCAGAGTCAATGTTTGTGTGAGAGAGAGTGTGTGAATGTGTTTGCGACGAATGGGAGAAAGGGGATGACTGGCAAAATCTATGTTTGGGGACCGGGTAAGTGCCCTTCACCTCACCCACACCGGTAGCATCGACACTGATCACAAGTTACTGCGCTTGACATGAGGTGTTGCGGCTTTTGATGTTGTAAAGAATGTAGGCTGTGGACATGCTGTGTCCAGGGCTGTAGAAAATAAATCACATTCAATTTCACAGTCCAACTATGCTGTTAGAAAATAGAACACCGCAAAATTTTGTAGTAGTATGATCTATGTGTACTGTGATGACTGGTAGTGACGTAGAGTAGAGCTTGAATACAGAACAGACAACTTCAGTCATTTTTACGGCACACGGGAACTTCAAATAAAAACAAAAACAACAACAAAAAAAAAACGTTCCAACGTTAAAAATCATTTTATTCCTGGCACATAAAATTTGTAACTGGTTTTCAGAAGGATTACCGCACGAACATGATGAATTCATGTTAGAACAAGTGACGGAAACAAAGATGTTTTTGAAACCTGCGTTCTCGGCAACTTTCTTTTCGATGTCACACAGTGATTTAAAAATAGAAACACTCGTTGATGTAAACAATTCAGCGAGTGCGAAACGTCATTTATACAGGTCAAACCAAACAGAGTGAAGCGAAAAATCAGTCGTTTCACATCTGCAGACAGCCCATCGAACTCTCTTGGAAAACAATGAAATCGGCGTGTTTTTGTCAATATATCTTTTGTGGGTGTTAATTTTCATCAGAAAATGCTGTGTGCCTCGAAGTTTTATGACATTAATGTCAAAGGATTAACAGGAAACATGTAAAGTCATATGGAAACAACCAAACAATTGGATACGCCTGAAGCTGGTTTGCTTTTCAGTAGACAACACGTCTTCTTGAAAGTCAAGAACGTGTGTTGCACTGTCGCCTCGGCTATTTCGTTAGCAAAGAACTGTTCAATTCATCAGAATTCAAGAGAATGTTTTGAGAGTCTGATTCTATCTCTGACATAAAACATTTATTTAGTTATGGTAACCAGTTTTAATTTATTAAATGCATCAAATCAGCGCGTTCCACGTATGGAAAGAAAAAAATAAAAAGCCGCGTGTGTTTATAAAACTTATTTGATCACGCCCACAATTTTTACGTCGTTCGTTTTTGACGTCTTTCTCTGTTTTCATTGGATATCCTGTAAGGTCCCTTTTCGCAGCTCATGGCCCATTTTGGAAAAGGACAACACAGTCTGCTTTATTGAAGATGTTTTCCATGTTCGACAGACATGCGCAAATCACTTGTTACCACAACTTTTCAACGAAAAACAAAATCGTAATTCTAAGAAGTTTCAACAGGTATCATGATACCTTGCACTGAATATGGAAACTGTGCAATCTCAATCTAATAACAGTATACTGTATGAAGGCGATCTTTTTCATTATTTGATAATAGACGGCGTTGTTTTTACATGCTTTCTGCCCGATGACGTCGACCGGAAATCGAAAGTATACTCATACGTAAACAAAAGCAAAGGCTTTGGAATTTTCCCCAATGCAGCTCTGTCGCCGTGTTTTGAAGAATTTTAATTTGGCCACAAGTTGTTTTCGTGAAATATTATTAAATTATCAGTTCTGGTGCGAATATGGCAGCAGACTTCCAGGAACCAGTGGTGCCTACAGTCGACTCTATGAGTTGATTACACATGTGTTTCGTGTTCTATACATCCCAACCTTCATTTTGATGTACATTTTGTGTATATTTAATTTGAACTGAAGGAATATCAGAGGTGTGAATTTTCAAAATAAACAAAATTTAATTAATTATATAGTAGCGACAACAACGGTTGGCCACTTCCGGTTACGATATCTGTCATAGTGCAAAACGTGTAAGTTTATGAGCAGTAAATAGACCAAAATTCAACAAAGTACGGAAAACCTAAACAAAAGTTTGAGGAATAACATGTATATAAACTCACAGAAAGTGCCTAATACAAATTTAAGTGACTATAAGTTGATATTCTGTCGCCGATAAATGAATCATTTTTTGTTGGAATCGCGTCATGGGGGCCACCATTTTGAGATAAACAAATGACCCCATCGATTCCCATTGTGATTACGCAAACACTTAGACGATGAATACCTTGAAAACAAATAACTAACAATATATTTTAAACATCATTGTTTATTTTTTATTGGGTCATATTTCAAGGTTTGTGATTTTTATATTTGTATTGATCAACGAAACATAGCCTATTTTCGTGCATGGAAAACGTCAACAAATATTCAATAACTCCCAATAACACACGAGCGATGTGATAGATAATTCCATTCCCTACATGGTGAATATATTTATTTCCATTTTGGTTTTCAATTTCATGGTGTTATGGCTCATCAAAAGCAGCTACCCTGCCACAGTGGGATACATGGCGATTCGACCCCAGATAGAATCTGCCCCAAAACGATGCTGCCCTGGAAGATTCGGCCCCACATTTCTAGCTGAAAGGTAGCAGTTTACCACAAGCCTACCAGAGTTAAAAATTTGCGCAACCTGTAGATAAGTCCTGCAAATTTAAGTGTGTAACCCATGTTCGTGTATTTAATCCACGGTCGGGGAGAGGTTCCGTATTGACCAAACACCCTCTGTCAGCATCAATTTCGGGGTTGATGCTGCCACAGTGTACCGTCCTATCGGGTGGGGACGTAAAATGGCTGACCTCTGTGCAGGGAGAGACACACCCTGTGCATGCTAAAGATCTATCTGTGGTAGCCTAGAGGGGAGCTGAAGAGATTCATCCCACAACCCCCTGAATTCATTGCATAATCATCAACCTGTTGAAGGCAGCAATTATATGAAGAAAGAAAGAAAGAATGATACCATTTTAGCATTATGTTAAGATGTACGCAGAGATGACGGAACGGCCCAACTGGTTGTTTGAGACATTCTGCTAGGATGAAATGAGCTTTACATGGGGATTCCTGGGTTGAGATGCCGAAGGCATCTCCTGAAGGCCTGAGGAGGGGTTGGGTACGGGAGGGGTGTACCCTCCCGTAGATGGGGGGTCTGCACCCCCCCCCCGGAAAATATTTCATATTTCAGCGCTCTAGGAGCGATTTCCAAGCATTTTGTTAGCACCTGAGAGCATTTACAGGCACGCCGATCAGCCAAAATTCTCCCTCATTGTTCACGTCAACCATTTTTTTTTTGGGGGGGGGGGGGCAACAAACTTTTGGGGGCTTGTCCCCAGTCCGCCCATAGCTACGCCCCTGGTAGAGGTTGTGACAAAAACTAATCATGCATGTTTGCAAGGGGAACGGGTTGACTTGCCACCGAGTCAACTCGTCACTCGGTCAACTCGCTACTGGGTCAGGTCGCCACGGGCCAAGTCGCCATGGATCAACTCGCCACACAAAAAAACTAATACAAGGGGGTCATACTGATTACCGACCAAAACAGTCCATAACTGTCCAAAAGTGCTAATTACCAACTAAAATAATAATAATAATGGTACAATATAAAATACTCAGGGGACATCGCTATATACACATACCAGCTGATGAAGGAATATCAGGCAGGTGATCTGAAGATACTTCTCTAATACAGGTAATATATATTGCAATATTAACTGTTACCACACTTGACACATCTCATAGTATGAAATTTTGAGCAAAGAGTAACTGCATGACATCCATGTGTGGACTTAGTGATTTTGACAGACAAAAAAAGCTGCCGTCCCGACCCAAAAACATGGAATTTTTTTTTTCTTTTTTCCAGTTCCCCCCAAAAATGTTGGTTGTAGTTTTAACAGTGCTAGAGCTTTCCTAAAATACGTACATTGGTTAGTTTTCTGGAAAAAATGCAAAAACTTGTGTTGTCGCTATATATAGGCCCTTAACAGTATACCTCAACAACAATTCTGGCATATCTAAAATTAATTTTGCAGTTTTTTTATAAGCTGAAATCTTGCAATGCAAACATTATCTCCTTAAATTCAGAATCAAATTTCGTTTTTTGATCTGAAATATGAAACAATCTTACCAGAGCAGAAAATCATGTTCCTATCGCTTCCCGAGTCTTTGAGAGCAGCATTTTGATCCCAAAAGGCAGTCAATTTCTCGATCAAATCACAATATGATTGCTACACATGTTCATCAGCGGGTCGAAATTTCATAAATACAATATTGTGCAATCACGCCCGAACTAGGACAAACAAACGATGCATGAGATAGACGAAATTCTCGCATTTCTCTTCTACGAGATGAAATTTTACAATGGGATAGAGAGGAAAGCGGACATGAAATTCTGACCCAGTCGCGATTCAGTCGAACGTTTTTGTCCACTTCTGCAAACATAGTACTTTTCACTAGCAGTCGACTGGACTTATCCGCACTAGGTATGGACACTCGTCCTTTATATCGACATTAGAACGCACGCGTAAAAGTAGCCTATATATGAAAATATATATATAAATATATATATGAAAATTAATCTGCCACTGAGCTTGCCACTGGTATGTTGCCATAAATGTGAGGAGACTAAACGATAAGTCCTCCCACCCACTTCCAACGACAAAAATAACAATATACTTTCCTAACTGCAGTAAGGTAATGGACACAATATTCTGAAATTTTAATACTGATCTCGCACAAATTTCCCCCTTGGCAGGAATAAAAATAGTACCCTCCATAAAATACGGTACGTGGAGAGTGGAAAGTATCACTTTCAAATTCTATACATATGGACAAAAAACAATAGCAAAGTTTCAGCCAATGGACCTCCGGGTTTAACCCGGGGGTCCATTGGCTGGAACTTTGCTTGTGATGGTTATGCTTTGCAACAAATTTGCAATTATTGCTCGGGTGGATTCTCCACTCTGTGGGTGATTTAATGATAATACACTCTCCACGTACTACATGTATGTAAATTAGCATCCGAAAAACTACAAACGATACAGTGGACCTGGAACCCCATAACAACCCCACAACTTTATAAATTTCTGCCCGATGTTGTTAATTTTGACTGTGGTGGGTTCATACTAAGGATACTGTACCCTTAAGAAAACAGAAATGCAAAATTGAGAGACCTGAGAAAAGACTCTTAGGATACGAAGGTGAGGCCTGAAAGTGTCTGAGAGAAAATGTTGATGCAAAACCTTGGTACGTGCCATCTATTACATCCTGCTTAAATGAACTTATATGAAATTGGAAGGTTTAGATATGTGTTGCCAAATGTTTAGCTTTCCATTTAGTGAATTCTGGGTTTTGTTAACATATAAAGAGATACCAATGAGATACGAAACCTTCAGTGATCGACTCATCGAGCTGTGTGTGAGATAAAGGTGGCCAGAAAGGGTTGTGGATTATCAGTTAAAATCCGCAGGTCATACCATTAACCCTTAATTCCCCATACAGCCACAAACTGCTCATTTAATATCGCTCTGAAAAAGTTGTCCCAAGTGTATTATTCCTTAGGAACTCTGCTTGAGGGATTCTTTTATCTTGACAGCGTTTTTACATCATTGTTGGATGCCCGTAGCAACACTGGGACTGTGTACATGTGCATATGGTAGTTATTAACGTAAAATTAATCCGTTGGCATAATGGTTAATCCCGCTAATGTATATTTGATGGAACCTATAATCGAATCACATTTCGAATCATTGCGTCTGTGGTACTGGTTATAGGGAATTATCACCCCACATACTAAGCAGTACTAAGTGCAGACTGTGTATACAAGTCTGTTGCGTACCATCAACAGTCAATGTGGGAAACAAAATAAGGATACTATGCCCTTATAAACATGGCATGTGTCTGTTGGTGTAGCTAAATATAAAATGCATCTCTAACACATTTGCTACTTTATCAACGGTGTATTAATTAATTAATTAATTAATTAATTAATTTATTTATTTATTTATTTATTTATTTATTTATTTATTTATTTATTTATTTATTTGGGAGCGCGGTGGCTCAGTAGGTAGAGGTGCAGGCAGCAAACCGAGAGGTCCTCAGTTCGAATCCCACCTGCGGCAACCGCGTTGTGTCCTTGGGCAAGACACTTCATCTCCATTGCCCGCGTGGGGGCACGATGACGCCGTGTACTAAGGCGTACTGCACGTCGATTGTGCGCATGTCTCCAACCAATCTAACCCTGTCTGTGCTGCAGTGCGGAGTTACTATGTTGGGGAGCTGGCAGCTGCTCGTCGTTGCTCGGTGGTTCTCTCCGGGTACTCCGGCTTCCTCCACCCGTAAAACCGTCACGGTCATGATTAGCCATTGTGTATAAATATGTGACCTTAAACATCAATAAATATATAAATTTATTTATTTATTTGCGTTTAATGTCGCTTTCACACCGTTAATGAATATGTTAGCCCATTTTACAGGACTCGCACAAGGGGCGTGGCTAGACCAAATGAAGTGGTGCAATCAAATATTTTACCCCCCCCCCCCCACCACCACTTCAGTTCACCTCCTACTGACTCAAGATTGTGAATTCCACATAGGTGAAGATCCATGGTCTTCCAGGACTTCTCAAGCAAACTGGAGCACCATGGATACTCTTTGAAGGGCAAGGTACCCAGAAAGTAATGGAAAAGCTAGAGCATAATGGCCCAAGAAATATCAGAGTGAGAGTATATGAACCAGTGTTAGGGATTCCAGGCATGAATGTATATAATGCTGACAGTTTTTCAGGAAAAGTAAAAGGACGAGCCCCCCCCCCCCCCCCCCCCCCCCCCCCCCCCCCACTATTCGCGCACGATTTGTTTTGTTTATGACTGATGGCAGAACTCAAGAATGGCGACGAAGAAACAGAAACACGGCATATTTTCAAAGGAATATTATACAGCAAGTTCCCTTTGGTGGTGGTTCAATTACGGTGTGGGGATGCATGTCACATGACTGCAAACTCGACCTTGTCACTGTAAGACACAATCTCACTAGGAAACGATACATCACTGAAATGTTAGAAGGGTTGTTGTACCTCATTTCGACAATCATTCTCTGAACACAATGCCTGCCTCCATGGATGACAACGCTAGGCCACACCGTGCACGTGCACTTGTCTACTTTTTACGTCAAGAGGCGATAACAACTCTACCATGGCCAGTCAGGAGTCCGTATCTCAATCCGATTGTTTGGGATATGATGGGTCAGAAAATACGTCAGCGTAATCCCCAAGTACAGAATTGGTCAGAATTGGAGCAAGCTCATCAAGAATGGAATGGTATACTTCAACGTCACTTTCAACGTCTTATACACTCGATGAGGAGGAGGGTTCGAGGTGTTATTGGCGTTGGCGGAGGTTACACCAGATGCTGACATTGTGTTCCATTAAGGAAACTAGTGTTAACCCTTGATGCTTAGAAGGCAGTATCTATGCAATAACTACACAGGTGTACCTCATACGGTCATACTTGTTAGCACCTCCTGAAAGGTCATTTTGTTGTACTTGTTTTATCCTCTGAATAAACCGGTGAATTTGCTTCTGTCTGGATTGCATGTATTTTTTAATTACTTCCAGATGTATCATTTTTACATATTACATATATTATATTATTACATATCGAGATGGTGTATGGAAGTAGAGACCTCGTCTCTGGACATATATCAGGTAGTCTGACCATCTCGAAACGCCCTAAAAGGTTTAATCACTCATTATTTAAATGGGGGACTATTTTATTGTAACCGAACAATACACAACGTTACTGCTGTGAGTTACTCAACTATCTGAAGAAATTCATGCCCTCTGGATTAAAATCAATGTCACTGTCAAGGAAGTGTTCGCGCTTCAACTGAACGTAAAACAATTGCGTTCGGAGAACGCTTGACTTTGCTATGCATACTGCCTCAGTTAGCTTTATTTACCTAATTAATAGTACCAACGACTGTGTCCTCAAAGTGAGAATAAACTGATGTATTTGATAACTTTCGTGATCAAGTGCAACTTCAACAAACTTCCTTCCTTAGTTCACACATGCGGGGAGTATTGCTACTCTCAATAAGCTCTTTATAAATACAGCTGTAGAAATGTAACTTGTAATCGCAGCACACGGGTTCTCATTTACCTTTCGACACTCGTGGTTCACGTTACATGCAATAAAAAGTATGGTCACTCAGCCGGGATTTTATTTTTACTTCTTTTAATATTTTATATTCTCATAAAGCAACAAATTTAGGAATCGTAATTAGGTACAATAACAAATTATTTCACCAAAGTTGTTTCGCGCTGTTTCTGATTCGATTCGATGTTGATATCAGGCCATGGATTCGATTGGTGATCGATTCAAGAAAAGAAATTCCGATTCGCAGGACCCGAATAGCCTGTCCACATTTGTAATCACGATACACCAAGTGTATCGGAAATTGCGTTTGTGGGGCTTTATCTTGATCACTGTCGAAAAATAAGGAAGCAGCCTTTCACCAAAGTGCTTTGGCTCATATTTGTTTATTTGTGCGAATCATACTAAAATGTAAAAAAAAATCTGACATCCATCAGACTGCACTGTTAATCAGTAGTGGTATCACAAGAAGTGAAGCATATCGTTTCTTGAGTGCAACACGTCCAGGCGCCATCTGCAGTGCTTTAGCATTGCAGATGGCCTCTTGCTACACACAATGGACAATATGTGCGTATTTTTTATATCCATCATGGAAGAGATATTTCGTTTCGAAATCAAATTCTTTGAAATCTCCATTTTTTTTAACAGTTTATCGTGTTGCCAAGGGATTTGTTGGTCACCAAGCTCGCAATTATTGATCGTTGTACCCACGAATAAACGTGAATTGTAACGAAATCATGTTGAAAACTCGCTGGTACACTGCAACCCACAGAAATGTTGTCAGGAAAGGGCTCACAATTGGTTTGCTGAAACTTCAGAGCGGTTTAAAGTAGAATCGTCAACATATTTGAATGATTTGCTGCCATCGAGACGAAGTACATCGTTCCTCATCAATTCAAATACTTTGAATAATATTAATATACGGACGTTTGAGATGAATTGAGCACGATCCCGGGCAAACCAGTTCACATGGGTTATCTGATAATGAGACTACATTGAGCTTTGGTGAAGTCAACGGTCAAATACGAAACACGATAAAGAATCTAATGTTTCCAAATAGTCACTCCTAAGATGATTTTACTTCACTCACAATTTCATTAGAGATCCTCTATTTATTCTCAAATGTCTTCTGATTTAGGAAGCAATAAATACACAGAACGACACCACGCGTATTACTGATTTAATCAATATGGCACGAGTGCCAGCGCGGAAGGATAAAGCGAGAGGCCGCAGGCCTCAAGCTCAAATTGTATCCTTCCGCGATGGCACAAGTGCCATATCGATTAACCCATTCACACGTATGTGTCGTTCTGTGCTTATTACACGCCTTCACGTCAAAAGAAAAAAAAACATTATTAGAAGGACACTCTGCAATTCATTTGACAACTATCATCAAAAACAATACATTTTATCGCCAACCAAACTTGCGAGGGAAATCCGTGTTACTATTTCGTCCCCCGAGTTCCAATGTGTTCTATGTGCCTACTGGCACATAGGATACATTGGAACACGGGGATGATTTTCAGCTATCCCTAGTGTTTCAAATTGTAATTGCATTGCACGATTTGCAGAAAATTCAAGCGAAATTTCGCTTCTATTTAAAAACAGTTCGTCAACGATTTCCGTTCCGCACATATGTGCGGAACGGATTTTCATTTTCCGTATGGTTTAGTGTTGCTGTAGATGAGTCACCACAGACGATGCGTGTCAGGAATCAGAGTCGAGCCTACGTCATTTCTATTCAAGTCCTATGTTCTAGCCAATGAGCCAACGCGTCATCGTTCATATATGTAATCTCCATGTTTAAAATAATTGCAGCTGTCACCACTGGGACTCCTGAAATCAGTAATCTCATACATGTTATTAAATAGGCCTGTTTCCCTCTCCTTGGTGTACATGACATAATTGCTGAGAAATGGGCACAAAACTGAATCCCCTCTTAATTCCGCTACAGAACATCCCTTCTATATTATAAGGGAGGCTGTGCTTGTTTTCAAAATTTGGGAGGAACACCTCAACAAAATGAGCTTTCAAATAGGCCCGAAAATAAGCAGTCTGACATTTGCAGAATGAGGTCCCCAGAGGGTGAATATGATAATGCTATCCCATACGGTGGGCCAATTTATCGTCTGGGTACCTCTTTCTGTTTATTTTTGAGACCCTGATTCAGATTGAGGTTCACAGAGGGTAAATTTAGTGATGCTACACTGCTGCGCAGGATGGCGTCCCTAAATTCACCAACTGGGGATCTCATTTTGCAGATGACAGTCTGCTTACTTTCTGGCTTGCTTTCAAATGGTGAACTCGGGCTTCCATATTTTTTTGTAAGTCTGGATTTGGCCGTTGGTGATCTTACTGAAAACAAAACATGAACAAACATAAATAGGGCGGACTTCCTAAAAACAAAATATAAACAAAACATTATTTATTACTTATTTATTGGTGTTTAATGTCACCCTTTTCTGCCCGATGGCTTATCGTGACCGCAAACAAAACATGAACAGGATTTCAGACACTTTGAATGAATGCTAATGTCCATTCCTTTCATGAACGAGAGAACGATTTCTCAAAGGTTGTACGTGAAGAGCAAAATAGCACTATTCTGTCATTTTAATAATAATTAATAAAACAATGCTATAACAACAGATAATCTTGAAAAAAGGCCCGTCGATAATGGACAATGTTGATATGTACTTTCTTTTGTAATTAGTATGCTCTTAGAGTGGAGCGCGCTGGCTCAGTGTTAGGCTGTTGGACTTCTAAGCTAGTGGTCACGAGTTCGATCCCCGTCCGGGACAACCCGCGTTGTGTCCTTGGGTAAGGCACTTTATCCCGGTTGCCTACATGGGGGCACGATGACGCCGTGTACTAAGGCATACTGTACGTCGATGGTACACATGTCTTCAACCGCTGTAACCCTGCTTGAGCAGTACATGAACAGAGTTAGAATGTTGAGGAACTGACAGTTGCGCGTCGTTGCTCGGTGGTTCTCTCCGGGTATTCCGGCTTCCTCCACCCGTAAAATTGTCACGGTTACGATTAGCCACTGTGCATAAGTATGTGACCTTAAACCCCAATAAATAAATAAATGCTCTTAGAGAATGGTGCAAAAAGGGCCGGTGGTCACCTTGAACTAGAAACCCTTTCTAACGGCTTATTTGTTGTACTCAATATTATCGGGTTTCCGGGCAGAATAGCTAACTTCCAACACCCACATGAACAAAGCCAAGCACAGGGGTATCCCGAAGATGACCGACTAGAGGAGGTGTAAACCTGACTTGTAGTTGGAATATCCAAAGGTCAGGCTTAGAGTAAAAAAAATCAAGACAATTGTTTTGTGGAAAAACATAATATACGTATTATAGTCGCGATACACAAAGGATATCTACGCTTGAATATCGGAAATTATTTCATGAGTGTCGACCTGAAAGTTTTATTTTTCGCGAGCGGTTACGCGAGTGAAAACTGATATTTTCAGGTCCACACGAATGAGATAATTCCCGATACTCTCTAAAATAGCATACAATTTTTATTATAAGCCACGTGATATTTTTCTGCGCAATATTCAACTCAATGGGACTGCAAACAGGTATGTTTCAAAACAATAGCAAAGATCACTTGGTCGTTCTGTCAATCCTGCACTCGCCAAATAACTCAAACATAAATAAACAGTCCCAGTTTCTTAACTTCTGGTAGTGCTGGTAAAGCCGACACTGAATAGCTTGTAACAGTATCGAAGGCGAAGTGATGCGCCGAGGCGTGGCGTCATTTAGGAAGCCACTAAGGGATATTCCTCGTTACTCATCAATTCGATGGACTTTGAGAAATATCATTTTGATAATTAGCGATAATTGACAGGCCAGCATAAAATAAAACGTATTATTTAATTAACACCAACCCCAACCGATACTCTAAATTAGACATGCTGTGACTCTAAATTTAATTTCTTTTATTCACTCAGACAATGTTATATACAAAGTACATGAGGTATTTTTCGAGTTAAATACAGAATATAAGATACGGAGAGGTCAGATGTATATAGATATGTGGGTTATTGGAAAATTTGAGAAAGCATGTGTTGAATCGGTCACATATATACGCTCAGAAGTATACTTATTCATGGTCACTAGTAATCATTAAAGCGGTCCAAGTCACAGCCCTCCCCACCGATACATATACACACCCCACGTAAATACATGTAACGGAAAGTGTGTGGTCGGAGGAACTCCACGACCTGTGTGTGCATGGATATATGTAAACACATACATCGATGAACACATATATCGTCTTCAAGTGGTACTGTTTCGTAGCACTCATCCCCACCAACAATTCCTTGCTCTGTAGGTTCAATTATCCATGCAACCTTTAGGTATAAGTTATATCTGTTTACCTTTACACGGGTTGTAATTTAACTGTCGAGTCGAAATAAAGCAAGGGATGGGAATATAGTGTAGGTTAAGAGATCCAATTCTAATTAAACTTCAGACACAGCTTTATGGATAATTCTGATAAAGGTACACAGTTTGTTGGGAGTTACCGGGTCAGTAGTGGCCATAAGGCTGTTAAACTTATTAATACTAGGGATTGTGAAGGTTGACTGTTTAATATATTTTATTCTGGCGTTATTTAGATAAGGACATTCCAATGTGTAATGATATTCGTCCCCAACCAAGTTCCCGCTACAAAATTTACAGATTCTCTCGTTTCTTATGGTTCCACACCATCTACCAGTTTCTGTGGGGAGACGATGATTAGCAGTTCTAAATTTAATAAATGTAATCATGTTCCGAAACCCTAATTTGTCAAAACAACAACCCACATCGGGTGCCCCGAACCTTAATTTGTGTGACCTACTGTATGTGTGTGGCTAAGATCCAAGTCGTCGCCTAAGTGCTACAATGTTATATGTCCCCTATGGGACATAGAACATTCTAGCACTCAGCCGACGAAGTATCAAATCAAGACATTTCAGAAAGTTCACGATTACTTGCAAGGGAAAACTGCCTGCAAACCCGCCGATAAATACTCCGAGTGGTTAAATTATTGTGAGTGTCAAACCTCCCCCAAACTTCCATTATCGATGCCCCAGGTGTCAAACGCGAAAATAAGAATGAAAGAAAAACTAAACTTGTTAATAGTATTAACAATGAAACTAAATTCTTTCAGCCTAATTCAACTGTCAATCAAATCCGAGTAATAAAATTACCCCAAGCGTACAAAACGTAGTTATTATCAGCATTCTTGATCGACGTTCCTCATTTGATGGTAATAAAGACATTAATACGAGAATATGATGGAGAATAAAAAATGAAATTCGGAATTCTAAATCGACCGTAATATGAAATTGTCTGGGGGCAATCGCCATTTTCCTGTTTTAAGACCTTGCGGTTGAAAGAAAACATTTATAGTTTTTGTGCCGAATTGAATGAAATGTAAAACCAAAATGTAGTGTAGAGTCTTCTAAATGTTACGCATTGACGTATCAAGGCGTGAGAAATGCAGTTAAAGGGACGTGTTGAATATGAATTTCTTTAACTGTTACAAAAACGTTTTCATTTTGATCCTCGAAAACATATATTTTTATGGTTCCGCTCCACAGTTTTCTAGGCATTTCAAACAATGACATGCCATGCATTCTCTTCAAATGCGAATATTCTTTAACTTAGTTATCTAACCCACAACATGTATTACGTTTTACAAATTCATTAAAAACACAGAATACTATCTGATTGAGTAGAAATAAACAATCTGAATGTGGGGGAAATAATTTACTGTCAAATGCAAGGCTTCAACCTTGAAAATTGCTTGGAATAATACCGAAACCAGTCATTTTCAGTCACCCAGCAGTCCCAAAGGCAGAATTTTCCCATTACCCCCCACTTACCCACCCCTGGAGCATAGCACCCCCAATTTAAAAAATGCAAAACATATCTATGTTTCCATTTCGTTTTTTAGTTACATGCCTGGTAACAACACCGTGTAAAAATAACATTTTAAAAAGTAGTCATTTTGTCGAAGCCTCTGTTTTCCATAATTCATTTGGTAATTTACCCCTATGCATCAGACTCAAACTCTGTGACCAAAACTTCAAAATCTCTTGTCCAACAAATAGCCTAATGTAATCATACATCTGATTCTAAAAATACATCTCCAATTTACATAGCATTAGTTTCGACATATGCCGTTAGTTTAGCATTTTACCCCTGTGCAGTGCGAAACTATAGAGCGGAACCTTAAAGGAAAACAAGAGTGATCTCACCTTGAGTTTCGCGTTTGCAAAATAATCCAGAGTCTGTCCTGAGTTGAATGAACAAAACCATAAGTCTCTGTTTTCAACCAATAAAAAGCATGGATTTTGTGGCTGCCGAATATCTTTTGCGGGCATTTTTCGCCAGATTTTCATTACACAGGCCACTCCATCTCCTCAACCCCCACATTACTTTGAGCCACTGCAGATATCATTTTCTTATTACTACAAGCTTTATTGACTATCCAGGTCCTGTCATTAGCAGTGTTGAATACAACCAAAATATAAAACAATTAGTAGTAACAACCACTGATTTAGCTGATGATGATTTTATTACCTGATAAACGCATGCGTGGACATCACTGCCCACGCGAGGATTACGACCAGACCACGGCGACTGTACGGTAGTAACGAATAGTAATAACTAACAGTTCTGTTTCTTTGAAA
The DNA here is from genome assembly GCA_031216915.1 of Pictodentalium vernedei. Taxonomy (NCBI): domain Eukaryota; kingdom Metazoa; phylum Mollusca; class Scaphopoda; order Dentaliida; family Dentaliidae; genus Pictodentalium; species Pictodentalium vernedei. The sequence goes on along the minus strand of CM062289.1, from coordinate 164,766,656 downwards.
TGCGAAACTGTGGTTAGAAGAACATATGATCTTTGGATGAAAAATTCACGCTGCAGAGCTGCACTCGCAAAATGGGCCTCTTCCTCGATGCGATTATGATCTCGTCACGCACACTGTCACGTTGTTCGAGACCTCGTAAATAGAAAATTGCGAAATAAAGGACCGAACAAGAAACAAAAAGAAAATAATATCTTAGATTAGTGTTCACGATGACCCGAAATCTTCTGGTGCCAACTGGAAAGTTTGTTCGGTACCACATGAATTTTTTGGAGCCAGATGAAAGATGTTAGTGTCAAATGGAATCTGTTTGTAAATGAGAACAATTTAAGTATAAATCGTCCTTTGGCTTTGAGTGCTACAATGCGTCATCTACAATGCGCCATCTGCAATGCGCACGCGGGAGCACGGTGGCGCTGTGTACTGAGGTGTACTGTCCTCAGCCAATGCTGGCCATGCTTGTGCGGAGTTAGTACGTTGAGGAGTTGGACAGTTGCTAGCCGCTACTCGGTGTTTCTCTCCGGGTAGTCGACTTCGTCCAGACAGAGGATTGTCCGACTCGAGGTGATTCCGGCTGCCGAAAGTGTCGATAAACCCCAATAAAGAAAGATCTGTAGTGCTAAAGCTTATTCACTCCAAATAGATTGGTGGCTAGCAGTAAATAATTTACTTTCTTACAGAATTTATTTATTTATTTATTTATTTATTTATTTATTTATTTATTTATTTATTTATTAGGGTTGAACGACACTTTAACAGCCAAAGTCATATCGTGTCGGAGACACTTTTACGGGTGGAGGAAGCCGGAGTACCCGGAGAGAACCATAGAGCAACGACAATCAGCTGTCAGCTCCTCACCTTCGTAACTCCGCACTAGAGCACAGACAGGGTAAGATTGCGCACCATCGACATGCAGTACGCCTTAATACACGTGCCTCCATATGGACAATCGGTGCCCAAGGATACAACGCAGGAGTCCAAATCGATCGCTCAGACGGCTACCCGTCAAGGACTAACCGGGCTCGACGTTGCTTAACTTAGGTGATCTGACGAGAACCGGTTACCGCAACGCCACCCCCACCCCCACCACCCCCACCCCCCTCTCCACCACTAATGAATGAATACTAAAAAGATTTAGTAAGATAAAAAAGATCAAGTAACAAAGGAATGTTTTGATAAGGCTCGGATTGATGGAATAAACTGTTAATTCGGAAGACCCATTGCGAAGAGCCATGATTATAATGCTTCCTGTAAATTACTTGACAGTCGTGAATTCTGTCTCTCAGGTGTCGTCAGAAAGCAATTTTATCGAAAACGACGTACTGAAATAATAAACCGTAAAGTAGTTGAGACCCAGCGGATACGAGAGACTGTATTTTCGTGTCAAACGAACTTATTTAGTGCAACTGGCGCCCTTGGGGCCCGAAACCGTAAACACTGTCTGAGACTCAATGACCTTACATTTTGTATTTTCCAGTGGTGAGATTACAGTGTTTTGAAGAGAACAGTTGACAGGGAATTTCGATCAGATCGAGACCTATTCCCGCCCATTATGTAATCACAGGACTGTGCGTAACAGGTGCACCTGATTATTTGATGTTGCATCCAGTGTTATCGTTTGAAATGAATTCCGTTTGAAAGGATTGTGTTGAATACTGTCACAGAAGTGAAACAACCTTTTACTGTTTCACATATGTTTACCCACAGGTGTCATACTGCAATGGAACATATGACGTCTCATCCCCTGTGTTCCAATGCGTTCTATGTGCCTACCGGCACATAGAACACATTGGAACTCAGGGGACGATCTGTTAAACTATATTTATCAAAGGAAATGAAATCGGTAGTGCTTAAAACAATTCACTTTTGTATCGCAATTTTGTGCATGTATAGCTCTGCTTTGCATATTGAATAACTTACCGTGGTCAATTGATGACCTGTACGCATTCTCGAATTTTTTTTTAAAAAAACGAACACCTAGTTTAATATAGAGAACTATTTGAGTGTTGATTAGATGGTCCACAAAATAACGCAGGCCCGCCAGAACCGAAACACTCCGATTGGGTACATATCAATGATAAACCAATCCGCATGGTCAATACACTTCTTTTACGCGATTAATTTCTGAACAACCGTTATCTGTAGCGTACCATGCTCGAAAGTGGATATTTAACTACCATCAGTTGTAAATAAGATATTGTGAGGCAGATGTCATTATTGAGATTCAAAAACCACCTTGTAACAATTTTGTGATAAAAACTATCATTTCTACTCGAATAGTGTTATTTTAAAGGCTATATCTCTTTCAATGTTGTCGGTCACTGTGATGTTTCTCCTTATATAATAGGAAGATATACTCCGACCGTGAACGTATCAAGTCGCCTCGGGACAAGTTATCCTCGGGACAAGGCGCCTCCAGGTCAGCTTGTCCCGGATCAACTCGCCCTCAAAAGACTGGTCAGTGATAGGATAAACAACCCACATACAGAGGTAGTTGCAAGAAGAGTGCCGCAAACAAAGCTTTGGGAGATAATAGGAGAATGGTAAAATTAAAGGAATGTTTCCTAATGTAACTAAAAACTATTATTTACAGATTTCTTACAACATGTTTTACATTTATTTACCTAACTGTAATAGACATATAATACAAAAACTTAAATAAAACACATTCATTAACACTGTATACATCAAGTTCACTGTGTATATAATGCATAGCTTGTTTCAGTCCTTGTCTTGTGGTTTCCGGTGTATATTAACAGGAAGCTTGTGCCAATCCCTCCCGCGCTTCGTCTACTTTTGCCTTGTTCCGTCTTGCTTAGAGTGTTGCAAATAAATCTTTGGGAGAGAAATATAACCGGAGATTGGTAAAATTAACCCTTTGAACTCTCGTGGTATCGTCCATGCCAGTTCAATGGCAGCAATTAGAAGAGTCCATATTTATTATTTGGGGTAGACCAATGGATTTTTTCAACGTGCAGCCTCGGGGCTGCACGTTGAAAATATTCCTTGGTCTACCCCACACATTTACTGAACAGCCATCCTATATAATGACGTTATGACGTGTGATGTCCCTGTCCGGAAAAGCGGCCGCTAGGGTTCAAAGGGTTAAAGGAATGTTTCCTAATGTAATTAAAAACAATTATTTACAGAATTCTTACATGTTTTACATTTATTTACATAAATGTAATAGAAATATAATACAAAAACTTCAATAAAACACATTCATTAACATTTTATACATCAAATTCACTGTATATATATTGCATAGCTTGTTTCAGTCCTTGTCTTGTGGTTTCCGGTGTATATTAACAAGAAGCTTGTACCAATCCCTCCCGCGCTTCGTCTGCTTTTTCCTTGTGCCATCTCAGTAGTAGTGTATGCACGTTTCAGGGATGGTTTGGGGGATCTCATCGGGGGATCTCATGTGACGTCATAGTCACGTGACGTAGTGGCGCCATGTTGTGTTGTCATGGTAACCCGCGTGAGCGGCCATCTTGCGACGTCATTCCCATAGTGATACGTGGTGTGAGTGATTGTTGTTAGGGTGATACGTGTTTCCGTCGTCCATTTTGTATACTGGAGGCCGCCATCTTGGTTTCTATGGCAGGACGTGATTGCTATATTACCCAATTTTTCTGCAATAAGACGGGGTATGTTCGGAGGGTATGCTCGATTGTAGAAGAGTAAATCTAATTACCACAAACAACCCGACAATCCCTCCAAATCACCAAAATCCACCCCAAAATTGACTTAATTTGATACGGATTTCCCATTTTATCGGTTTAGCACGTATTATGTATACAGGGGAAATCTGATTCAACCTTGATCAATGTTATAGTCGAGACTGAGATAGGTATAGCTAGGAAGTAATAGATGAGATATGGGGCAGAATAACAGAAGGCAATAGTACTGATACAAGGCCGCAATGGAATAAGACTACAACAAGTTGTAGAAGCTAATGATAGGGCAGATAGACCATAGACCTGTAGTGGACTTGGAGCTTTGGCGACAAGATGAAAACGGAATCCCATTTGTGGAATCCCTTTTTGTGAAATCCCATTTGTGGAATCCCTCTTTTGAAAACGCCTATGGCTATGGAATCCCTTTTTTCTGAAATGAGTCTAAGAGTCGTTCGAGGAGTCACTCGAACGAGCAAATGCTCGTTGGCTCATTTGCTCGATGGGATTCGAGTCGTTCGAGCAATATGCCGAGTCGCTCGATCGAGCAATTACTCTAAAGCTCATTTGCTCGATGGGATTCGAGTCATTCGAGCAATGCTTTATCAGTAACTGCTCGATTGCTTATTGGGTTTGGGAATGCTTTTGATATACACAAGGGAGATAACTGCATTATGGGAAATCGAGCACTGGTAATTATAAGACTTGGACGAGAGAACCAGAGATAGTTTGGACTGGATAGACTGTTAGTGATAGAGAAATATATGCAATAGGCATTAAAAATGGGATTCTGGGAAAATCAGGCCATGTACTCCTATTCAATAGAGCATACCCCTGTACCCCTTGGTACTATAGCATAACGTGTTATTTTTATATGCCCAAAATGGGCTTCACAAGTCCGTTTGGGTGGTTTGGTGGAGATTTTGGTGGTTTGTAAGGGTGGTCGGGTCTATTTGGGTAATTAGGTATACTCTAGTTCAATCAAACACACCCCCAGGGGACCCCTTGGTACTGTAGCACTACGTTCTAAACCGATAAAATGGGAAATCCGTATCAAATTAAGTCAATTTCGGTGATTAGAGGTGGATTTTGGTGATTTGGAGGGATTGTCGGGTTGTTTGTGGTAATTAGATTTACTCTTCTACAATCGAACATACCCTCCGAACATACCCCGTCTTATTGCAGAAAAATTGGGTAACATAGCAATCACGTGCTACCATAGAAACCAAGATGGCGGCCTCCAGTATACAAAATGGACGACGGAAACACGTATCACCCTAACAACCCGAGCTGCGCATGCGCACTCACAACACGTATCACTATGGGGATGACGTCACAAGATGGCCGCTCACGCGGGTTACCATGACAACACAACATGGCGCCACTACGTCACGTGACTATGACGTCACATGAGATCCCCCGATGCGATCCCCCAACCATCCCTGAAACGTGCATACACTACTACTCATCTCGCTTAGAGTGTTTTAAGAAACTTTGAGAGTGTTCAATTAGAAAAGTTATAAGTAGAGAGAGATAGGAATGCGCTATTGTATATTGTGACTGTTGTGTGATTGTTGACACTGATGGGGCGAGGGGTGGGTTTCTTCGTACCCCACTCCCCGTACGCAGAGTTGCGAGGCAATCCTCACAGACTCGATCCTAAAGTTCTCAATGAGCCACTAACTCCAAGCACTTTAATTCTATTGTATAATGTTCTGTAACTTATAGGGGTAGAAGATGAATTTGCCTTCTCAGTATCCCCACCACGAAATTAATACTACGGGGTGGAACATCCGGCTGCAGGTGGCGATTTTTCCGCTGTTTGCAGCTCTCACTGGTAGCAGATGTAAGCTCTGTGCGTATCGTCACCTGCCGCCGGTCCAGGTTATTTACATCAAATACCCGACCTTTCCCAACGCATTATGGCAATGTATAACACGTTGAGCAGTGAGGCAGTCCTCACTAACTCCGTCTTAAACCCTCGCTGATTTTTGTCTCAATTGTAGTAGTTTTGATAGATCCCTAGATTTTGTTTAGTTTCCCGACTTTAAATCATATTTTTTTTCAATGCAGCTAAGCAAGCTAACTGGGCGATAGGTAGAGGGGTTGGTAGTATCTTTGTCTGGTTTATGTATCATGACTCCTGTGGCCACTTTCTAGCATTTTGGGAAGTACCCACAGGGGAGATAGCTGGTTAGGGGTTGGTAAGTGTACTGTGGAAGATGTTGGGACACTGTTTCAACATTTTCTTAGAAACTTCGTCTTCTTCAGAGGTCGAATATGGCTTGCGTTGCACCCATGACCTCGTCTATGATTATTAGTTCGGTTAATTCATGATCATTCCCATCTTCGGGCCCTTGGTCGAAGTTGTTATCTTGGACAAATCTATATACTTTTCCTTTGAAATCGTTGTCAAGTCTGTCCCCTTCTTGCGGACGATGGACTTTCTTTAGCAGTTTGGCAAAAGCGCTGACTCTTGCCTTGTCGTCTAGGGCCATTGTTCATTTGTTAATCTTCAGCGCATTGGCACCTTTGCTCTTTTGGCCAGTAAGAGTTTTAAATGTATCCCAGAACCTCTTTCAGCCCATTTAGATTTTCTGTTGCCTTTTCTCATCTTTATTTAGAAACGTAGGGATATTTATGGTAATGCGGAAGCCGCAGCATGGTGGTTGTTTTAGAAAAAGAAAAAGAAACCCAAACAGTTGCTGGTTTGGGAACAGTCCCAGCATAGTGTCCATAACAATTAGAAAAAAGGAAAAAAATCCATCAATATGAGTTTTTGAAATCTGGGAGTCATCTATGAGCCTTTTAGAGAGAGTGGATGCTGAAACCTGGCTATCTGGTTTGCATTCAGGGGGAACAGATGACAGTGCGATCGGAGGACAAAAGGGAAAAAAACAAATTAACCCTCCCCCCCCCAAAAAAAAAAAAAATCAAACAATAAACCCCCGAAACACACACAGACACACTCTTAAAAAACCTTAAAAGGGATGTTATATCATTAATATGTTTATTTATTTAAATTGTAAACTGATCCCGGCTAAGCAGGCTTGTTCCAATCGCAAACAAACAATAATTAACCCTTTAAAAAGGAGCGGCCGCTTTTCAGACCAGGAACATGATAAACCATATCGGCTTTAAATAGGATGGCTGTTCAGTAAGTGTATGTGGAAGACCAATCAATATTTTCAATGTCCGGCCCCGAGGCAGCACGTTGACAATATTGATTAGTCTACCCCAAATAATGAATATGGACTCTTCCAATTGCTGCCATTGAACTCGCATGGGAGATACCACCAGAGTTGAAAGCGTTAATGTGACTGCCATCCAAGCAATGTGTATGTATTTGTAGAACAGCCACGATTGCTGTACAAATAAACACATATACCTCACAGCATCATTGTTTCAAGTTGTAAGAAGTTTCATAAGTCGTTCATGTCAAAACAAAAGAGGAATTTAGAAAATTAAAAAAATCAATCAGCGTTTCTAAGTGTTGGTGGATTTTTTCATTCTACGGTTAAAATTTTTCATTTATTTTTCAGAGAGGTAAGTGCTGATTTCCAGTTGAAAAAAAACAGTGAACACAGACTGCTTTTTTCGGGTCAACTCGCCCCTCAAATGTGGGTCAACTCGCCCCAACTTCACTTGACCCGAAAAATATGCGGCGGTGAGTTGACCCGAGGGCGAGTTGACCTTGATCCCTCCTACCATATCATCCCACCCGGAGAAAAATCTTTATAAGAATAAAGGGGTTACGAGTGATATTCGCCTCCATACATTTTAACCCTTTAACCTAACCAATCGATCGCAACCACCTGCGTAATTTACAACTGAATAGTTGAACAAAGCATTTTTGCAAAACATTTCAACAAAACAGTAAAATGTGACCACTCTATTGGAACGAGTTCCTCAAGATAGTTCTATATTATATGGTTTTGTTGGACACAGTTTGAGAATGTAAAAAATAGAGAGAGAGTAATCGCTTGAGTGGACTGGTTACGTGACATAATTCATGAGAGATGAGGGACGTTGTAAAAACACGAGTGCGCGAATGCGCACGAGTATTTTATAATATAGTCCCTCGCCGCGAATGAATTATTTCACATAACCAGTCCAGTCAAGCGATTACTCTGTTTATTACTTTTCATTATTGACGATAATTATATTATTTAACCCTTTTCCTAACGTAACGGCCAAAACCGGCCAGCGTTATTCTCAAACATTGCCAATTTATTTTCATTATTTTTTTTTATTTTGTGTCTCAAAAACATAGGCTATGACCCCCGTTGGAACGAGCTCAATGAGGGGACATAACCAATGTTTTTGAGACAAAAAATGAAAATAATAGTTATTCAAGAATTTATTTTTGCAAGTGTCGTCTGCTTTTCATGGTAGGTAAAGTGTTAAACAAAACAAAAAACAATGAAGTCCCCATTGTACCCACGGCAAAGCGTCTTCGTTTGCGCACACGGATACATGGCACAAGTGCTGATTGCATAATTCGCTTGTGAAGTTATCGTTTATAATCAAATCCGGAAATCCCAGTAAATGACACTTTGGAAAGTAATAAAAAATATTAATTGGAATAGTAAATTGTTATATCCTGCAACACCACTCAGTGGTATAAAAATAAATACAATGACAAACCACACATATTCATAGTATTCGCTTTTCAACCATTCAATAGCATACTTCGTCAATGGCAATAGCAGCCAGTTCCAACTGGATGTTCAAATCACAAACCTTTTCCACCTCCACTTCTCAAGGTAAAGTTTTCTCAAGCCAATCGGCACTACACCACCCCCACCGCCAGTTTTACCATGTTAAATGTAAAATAAAAAGCCAAGGCATCAGTATCGATTTCATATGAGATGGACAATAAGACCAATAAGACCTCTCTTCTACTTCCCTATTAAATACTTTGGAAGATCAACAATATAATATCTGTATTGTATAATGATTTGCATGTCTTTCTTCGTTGTTAATGGCTAATTCTCTACCTATGAAATAGCTTTCGATAAAACCAAGTTGACACTTTCCATTATCGTCTAAGCATGAAATGCGTAGTCCCCAAGAAGCGTCAGCAATTCATTTGAATAATGGTATTGTTCCAGGTCGGAGCATTGTAATATTACTGCAACCGTCTTAATTTCATAAAAGTCTATTTGTTCTCAATGAAACTAACATAAGATCTTAGACTTTATTGCAGATAGTCCCTACAATACCAACCAACATTTATCATGCCAAGTTTCTTGCCCTTCTACCACTACCCCCATGGCTGAACTGCATGATTATATAGGATTCTTAGGGTAATACTACAACTTTCACTTTTTACCTGTACATAACGTTCCTGGTAGATGAAATACACCTACGCGGAGACACCCAATAAAACCAATCCCGTTGCTTTCTTGTTTTGTATCAAGTTAAAAGCAAGTAATTTGTTTTAAAATGTAGCGGTATTATGTTACACTGCACATATAAATAACTGTGTCAACTTTCAGTCCAAGTCGCAAGTTATGTGGTACTTGTCTGTGAGTTAATTCTCATTCGGACACGACTTACACAAGCTAATAGGCTTGATGTCGAATCCATTCCTTCTTCTTTTGCATTATGCACACTGTTGTTACTATATATCTGCTCTTGGTTCCTATTGCAGTCTATTATACCTTGCTATTGCAAGACTGAATATGAATAAATACTGTTTGGCCCCTGCACACTGAGGAAAATATATCAAAATTTTAAGCTGGGAATTTGTGCCGTAATACAACTAGGATTGTGATTGATTGACAGAACACATAGAGCGGTGTGAAACAGAATTCAATTAATTAAATCCCTAAGTGCATTATAGGCAAATTTTGCTTCTTTAAATATTGGCATTTTGATATTAATGTGATGGGGTTAAAGTAATAGCAAACAATTGCCTGACTTTTATCATCACTAATGATACGCGGAAGTCGCTTGAGCGAATGCGGCTTGCACACCACAGTACACTTATCCAAACAATTTATTCATTACAAAACCAGACGAGTTATAATCATAGTATTTACCAACCATAGTCCATCGACAGATTCAGAAATACGTAGTCACGTTATGCTTACTTAGTGGCATCCTGCCGTACATTTAGTATTACTTATTTCTGATACAGATAAACATTAGCCTGGCACCAGGATAATTACTCTCTCAAAAACTCGCCATCTCTCTCGACAAGGCTTGGCACGCCACTTGTATCCATGTTAAACAAGTGGGAACTATAAAATACCAAAATAAACCAGTGTATTATTTAGGTTGCCCAGGAAGTGTATCACAAAATATGTTTGACAGTATGCTATGTAAATAATTAGAGCACGTGATTATAAAAATGCTTTGACTTCTATTTTATTTAGTGTATTTGATTGAGTACATCTTTTCATTCTTTAAAGTATTCTGTTGCTTGCACGTGCAATTTATAGAGTGATTTGTCTTCCAAATTTATTTTTTTATTTCAAAAAAATGTGGTGAAAACGAGTGGAGTCACAGGAAACAGTTTGGAGAACAATTCATTATCAGTTTACTGCCAGTGACATTGAATAATTTTGAGTACCAATCCACTGATCTATCATGGTTCATGTCAACCCATCGCTATGTCTCAAACCAGGAGTGTCAGTTGAGAATAATCAGTCTGAAAGTGAACAGATATATATATTCCCTTGATAAACGTTGATAATAAGTCTCTTCTGTTTTCATCAAGTGGTTCTTTTGGAGATATAAATCAACATTAAATGGATGTACCTGTCCTTAAAAGCCCATATACGAACTATAATACGAACCACATTGATGATGAATATCATGAAAGGAAAGAAATGATTACTAGCTGCTCCGACCAGCAACCCACCCCATCATATGTTCCTGGAAAAAAGGACTCCCCTCCTCCCCCCGACAGCACTGGGGAAATTTGAACAAAAGATTTTCTCGCTGATTTCCAGTGAAGAGGAGTATTCCGAATGTAATAATGCAACATTCTGAAGTTAATACGAATATGGAGTATTGTCTAAACCCCGCAAAGCCTTTTGCATATTCGTTGGGTTTTTTTTGGAGCATCGGGGGAAAACCACGACTCCAGCGATTAAGTACGTAACTTCTTTATTTATATATTGGTGTCTAAAGCCTCATCAGCATCTAAGACTATATCGTGGCGAAAAATAAGAAGGGTCCGAAAAAAATGCCCTCATCAACTACGAAGTAAAATGATTGATTAAAAACAGAAAAAAAAATTACAATAGATTGGCAAAGATAGAGGTAGCCTGGACAGTAATAAATGATGGTACAAACTGTGTGGTGAATTTTATATAAATCAGTCTGTTGATTTGAGACTCGAAGAAACTGATTTAACCCTTTACCTAACATGAAAAGCAGACGACACTTGCAAAAAAAATTCTTGAATAATTAATTTTTTTCATTTTTTGTCTCAAAAACATAGGTTATGACCCCTCGTTGGAACGAGCTCGACGAGCTCGTTCCAACGAGGGGTCATAACCTATGTTTTTGAGACAAAAGATGAAAAAATTAATGAAAATTAATTGGCGATTTTTGAGAATAGCGCTGGCCGGTTTTGGCCGTTGCGTTAGGTAAAGGGTTAAAAGAGTAAAAGCAATTTTACAAATTTATTAAAAAGGTTGATTTCTTTTAGAAATGTTAGAATTTTATGCGGGCTCGTGTGATAAAATAGAACGCTGAGAGATCTTGCAGTAAAATACTGTCCTCTGGAATAAATAAGATCCGGGCAATGTTAAAACATGTGCTCCACTATGAACACATGTTGGCAAGGAACACATTCTAGTCTGAGAGAACTCTCTAACAAAAAGGAATGCGTAAGTCTTGGATGACCAATATGACATCGTGTCAACATTTTACGTGATATTTACCAAAAAGGTTACTAGACGGATATTTATCATTCACATTTGTCGGAAATGATTGAGCGTATTATCTCTCGCCCCATCGATTCCTTCTGTCACATATATTTGATATACTTATTGGTATGAATACAGTATGCATCGAAGAAGCTCCAGGGCGCTTGATATCTATGGTCACAATTTGCTGAAGATACCTGTTGAGGTTCATTTTTGTGGGGTGGGTTCAGTGATAATCTACTCTTGCTACCCCGATGGGGCATCTTGGGTTATTACATGTCTTCCCTGCCAACATGTCGTCTATTGTACCACCCTTCTCATCCTCTAAGATATAAGGACTTTAGTTCCGTTTCATCCACACCGTATAATCCGGCTTAATTTGGAGTCTTGGAGAAGTTATGACGTAATCCTGTCTGTTTTCCCGTAGTAAATTCCTACTTGATATATGAAGCATTAACCTTTTCGAGAGCGGTTACCTGGAATGTGATCGCGGCACGTGAAGTTCGTTTTCGGTCCTCACTAATGTCGAATGTCGATGAGAGATGTTTGCACTACAACCTAATATCATACGACATATTAGCGGCTGTCCAAACTGTTCGTATCGACGTCGCATTATTCACATCGACCTGACACTCAGAGTATTCCCTGCTTAAATTCCTTGAAAAAAATACGAACAAGGGAGCCAATACTATAAAACTTTTACAATTGTATTTTCGAGAACTTTATTTTCTCGATATGACTTTAAATAGGTTGAAATGAACCATTAACATTTCAAAGATGTGGCAAATTTCCAGTTGGCAAATTGACATATCTCTTGAAATTCTTATGATTCATTTTAGTCAGTTATAATAATAGGTAGAAAATACAATTCTTTAAAAAACAGTTGTAAAAAATTTATAGTATTGGCTCCAGGATGAAACAGTTAGAGAGTTAGTAAACAACAATTGGTATCGTGGATTAATGCCAACTTGACAATACTTAGCAAAACAGCTTCACATTTACCACCTGAGAACCTCGACAAATCAGCGGCTGGTCAGGCGTTATTATTAATCTGTACAATGCCCTGTTGCACTGTCTCTACATAATGTTTACATTTTTGTATCGTTTTGATTTTCACACTTCACAGCAGATTCACATATCGACTTAACCCTTTACCCAACATAACGGTCAAAACCGGCCAGCGCTATTCACAAAATGCACCATTCAATTTTTATTACTTTTTTCATTTTTTTGTCACAACAACATTGCGTATGCCCCTCATTGGAACGAGCTCTACGATCTCATTCCAATGAGGTGTCATATGCTATGTTTTTCACGGCAAAAATCAAAACAAATTAGTACATCAAAAATTTTATTTGTATGTGTCGTCTGCTTTTTGTGTTAGGTAAAGGGTTAATACTCTTCATACAAAATAATTCATTGAATTTAAAGTTCTCCTATCCAATCCTTTTGCCTCAAAGTAAACATTTACCACAAACCCTAATCATGGCTAACGTCATCACTCTTGGCGAGATTCAAAACCATGAACAATATGACTTTATGAATAAGTATAACAGCATAATTGCCAGTAATACAGACTCCGACCCTAACACAATTCTGTCCATGAATGAGCATAATTGTGAATACTATACACCAAAAAAAACTTAACTTAATACCGTAGTCTTCAACGAGAACAAAGCCTTCTCTCCTTTGTAACCTAAACTGTCGAAGTCAGAGCACCAAAATGGGAAAAATTGAAAAACCTTCTTAGTGATCTTCGACTGGAATCCGATTTCTTTGACACAATAGGAATAACAGAAATGTTTAATATTAAGGAAAAATATTAATTACGAACGTGACGGCTACCACCCTTTAATTGACAAGACGGCGACCCAGCTCTGATGACGAGAGAGGATGTGTGGGAGTGTTCATTACCTAAGACACCCACACAAAGTGTTCAATTTACACGTACTTGAGTCTGTATTTATAGAAATAACCGCCAAATAAAAATGTATTTTTGATATCATATACAGGTCTAATGCAGTATCTAACGCGGACATCGACCTATTCTTAATAAACTGCTATTAAATACCGACAAAAATAAACGATGAAAACACAAAAGGCTTATATAATGGGCGACTTCAGTATTGACTTTCTCAGCTTTGGTCATCATCTCAAAAACAAACACCTTCATGGACTCCAGGTTTAATATCGGGTTCTCGCCTCTTGAAATAAAACAAATTAGAGTTGCCGACCATTCTGTAACATTGATTCACCATATCTTCTGAAACGACCTTAACCCCCAAAATATCTCGAAAATTTGTTGTAGATGTCATTTCAGTTTGACACGTTCTGCACTGATGCGTCTATCAAAAACCTTCCGCAGACTACGAATACTTTAAAAAGATCATTTAATGCACGAAATATCAATACTTTTAAAACTGTGTTGTCAATTTGTAATTTTCTACATGTTTATAATACGAACTACCCGGATGATGAATATCATACTCTTTTGAATTGCTTCAAACACGACTGTGACTCTGCTTTTCCACCTAGCGCTACTACAGCTCCCCATAAATTTATAAAACGAGAACCAGGGATGACAAATGATGTGTTGCAGTCGTCAATAAAGAATATTTACACTAACTTATGTGCAAAACAAATTGAAATTCCCTTCTTCTCAGAATACACAGCGCTCGAAAGCCATTCATGCTATATTTAAAAGTGTTAAATGTGCCTGCAAAAAGGAATACTACTCTTGCATTCTGGTAAAAAACAAATATTATGTTAACCCTTTGAAAACCTGGTGGCATCTTCCCATGTCAGTTGAATGGAAGCAATCGAAAGACTCCTTCACTATTTGGAGAGAGAACAATCAATATTTTCAACGTTGAAAATATTAATCGGTCTACCCCTCACATTCATTTAGAAGTCATCCTTCTTTATGGCATTATAGCGTATCATATTCCAGACATGAAAAGGGCATCTGGGGTTCAAAAAGGTTAAAGCATCATACAGTTAAAACTGGAAGTCCTGTCATGAAATGCGCACAATTAGAACGTCGATCTGCGCTTTAATCTACGCGTTAGGGGCCATAGTAAGGATATCAAATTCTGTATATAAGGCCTGTGCACAAGCAATGTGTCAGCCAATGGACCTCCGGGTAACCCGGAGGTCCACTGGCAGAAACATTGCCTGTGTTTGCTATGTGTAACCAGGAGAACCTGCCGTGCTTTGGATGCCATTCGATATGGCAATTCCTACGGGCAATTAAGCCTAAATAAGCGCACAGTTCGTGACAGGACTTGTAGTTTTAACTCTAAGTAATTTTTTAAAAAGTTATCAGTAAACCGAGCTTCACATCACCCCTGCCAACCAGCTTTAGAGAAGTAACAATGAAATGATGGATCCTAAATAAATTGCAGATGATTTTAATAACCACCCGACTCTTCCCAAAACAGAATATGTAAATGACAACAACACTGAATCCAAACTTATTTCGACAACAACCCCACAAGAAGTATCAATATGACTGTGTGAAGAACCGAAACACTAAATCAAGTCGGGAATGTGATAATGTTTCATCAACACTTCTAACAGAAATAAGTAAAGAAATTGCTAATCCTGTAACCAATATAAGCAACGTTACATTATGACCCGGGACAGTTCTACAGAGAATAAAAAATGCCCAAGTGATCCCACTTTCAAAACTGGCGATCCCAACTGTTCAACAATTAGCAACCCACTAGTATTTTGCCAGCTTTATCCAAAGATTTAGAAAACATAATGTTTATCAGACTCTCAAAGTTTTTAAATGAAAACAATATAATCTATCAGTATCAGTTCGGATTCACCCAATAATCCATCTTTTGAATAACGTGGCACTAACGAGGGACACATCAACACATGATTGCACCCTGGTAGCATTTCTGGACTTTAATAATGCCTTTGACACTATAAACTATCACATCTTGTTGAATGAAAATTATAACA
The DNA here is from genome assembly GCA_031216915.1 of Pictodentalium vernedei. Classification (NCBI taxonomy): domain Eukaryota; kingdom Metazoa; phylum Mollusca; class Scaphopoda; order Dentaliida; family Dentaliidae; genus Pictodentalium; species Pictodentalium vernedei. The sequence continues at coordinate 164,751,124 of CM062289.1, read as the reverse complement.
TTATGGCATTAGAGATGATACAAATTCCTGGTTTAAAAGTTATCCGAATGGGAGAAACCACCACGTATTGTTCGCGAACACCAACGCTGACTCTAACGATCAGGCCTATCTACACCTGTTCCTAATCAGCACCTAATTAGTGATGAACTATTTACCTCAACAGACAGTAGAGACTTTGGTGGTGCTGATAAATGGTGTGCCCACGTTGATGGGGCTGTGGTCAACTCATCATCAAATTCAATCAAGAACCCTCGAGGGTGTGGTATTACCCTTCGCTAGGCACTGGCCCGCACTAGATCCACCCCAAGGAGAGGTACAGCTGCAATCCCAGAAAAGGACCAAAAGAAGACGAAAAATAAGACACCATCTACCAGACGCCGGGATGTCAGGCGAATGGAAGCAAGACTTGCAAACATAAGAACCGAGACAGAGAAACATCTCACCGTCCACACCACCTTCCCCACTCTCGCCAATCCGCACTCTTCACCTCAGAGGACGGGAGGAAGGGAGTAGGAGGACGTGTACGCGAGATGGAAGTCAACCGATCAGAACCTGGACCTCCTATCGGTTGTGAACAATCCAGCCAAGGTACCATCGAATCCACTCTCCCGGAATCCGGGGAGAAGGAGGAGGATGAACGATCACATGACTTCCAGAACATGTCCTGGGATGAATTTATCAACCATGCGCACGGCTGCTTCAAAACTGAATACGGCGCAGTAAAAACCAACTCTATCGGCACAATGAAATAGTATCTCGAGTACGCAAGATCACACATGCCAGAAGACCACCAGAACATGATTCTGAACCGTTACATGTGCCCCCAATTCTCCTTACTCTTTCATCCTTTTCCACGCCTCCGCGTTCTGATAATAATTCAGATAATTTGAGTGAAAGAGCAAACGCGTTTTCTAACATGAGCAGATGGTGTTCTGTTGACAAGCTAGTACTCAATCCCATAAAAACAAAATTTAGTCTTCTTCATCCTCAAATGATTTATATTATATTGTATTGAGGAAAGGATTATCTCCATGAGAGATACAAATATGACATGTGTTGGCAGCTATAGTTCTAATAAAGAGACATTTGTTAAGTTTCTAGAGGTTAAGATGGACGAGATTCGACCTTCAAACATCGAAAATCTGTAGTTTGTCAAAAAAAATATCAAGAGCTATTTACTGCATTAACAAAGCAAAACTATGTTTTGGAACAAAAATCTGAACACAAACGTTATATTTTTCTTTGGCAAACTGCTATATCCTTTATGTCAGCGAAGTTTGTGGTTATTGACGTTCAGCGTGCAAAATCCTTAATCTGCCGAAAAAAGCAATACGAATTATAGACAACAAAAAATAATTCACATACTGATGCCCTGTTTATAAAAATTAAAATTCTGAATTTCAAAGGCATAAACAAACTTAACGTCCTTCTCTTTATGTATGACTGGTTCCATAACAGACTGCCTGTGAGTTTTAAAAGTATCTTCAAACTTTACACAAACCCATTGGGTGTTCATACAAGACAATCGGGCAAGATATACGTTCTGCAAACTCATACTCAGTTCACAGCTTCCAGTCTTCTAATCCACACTTTTATAACTTGTGGTACAAAATTCCTGAATTATAAGAATTCTTAAGGACAGAATGCTCAGAACATATTCTCTTAATGTCACTTGTGACAACCACGTTCGCCTTGACTCTAGTAGTGTATAGATATCTGAATATCAGGTGACACAGGTGGGCCATAATGTTGTTCCGGTGTACTCTGGTACTGCGGGGTGGTTCCATGATGAACCGTGCGAAAAAAATATTCAGTATGTGGTTTGTAAACACTGAAATGAATCTTAAAATCAGCGTATCTACCTGCACTCTCTGCCCCTGTGGTAACGGAGATACGAACATGTCCAGGTGACCAGCAAACCACGATATCATATTGGTCAGACATTAGCGTGTTCAATGTCTTACGAAGTTCCGAGATCAAAGTACACGACCACCTTAAAGAAAGCACACAGTCAGACAATCTTAAGAACATACATTGCCTTATTCTTTTAACCCTTTCCCCAACGCAGACGATATCAAAATTTATTATTTTAAATGTCATTTTTTAAAGATTTTCAAAGAAATTCGACAAAACCATATCATGTGGCCCCTCATTGGAACTAGCTCGTTCCAAAGAGGGGCCACATGATATGGTTTTGTTGAAATTTGAATTTGCATATTACGCGGGAGGATGTGGCCGATTCGTTTGGTTAAAGGGTTAAAAAATAATAGTTACGAGACGTTTTAGGAATTCTCCGTCTCAAGAATATAAGAATACAACAGAAAGTAAACAGAAACACTTTCAGCACCGAGTATCGGAATAACACTGACCAACAGAATATTAATTACCATAAAATGTCCGAATCCATTTGTTTTTGTAGGGAGGGTCAGCACAAATTTAACCCTACTAATTCCAACAGGATTTGTGTTGCACCGTTTCAAAGAGTTAAACAGAACTATTTAAAACTTGGACGGTGAGGACGAACGCAAGCTATTTAGGAATGCGGTGCGCCCAACAGTACGTACCACACAGAAAATTAGTTTATGGCTTTATTCATTTTCAGAAAGGATTTATATATTGTGAAACAGACGAACAAATTAACAAAATTTTAGCATTTAGAGTTCACAAAACCTAATCGTGCCGTCGAGCTTAACCCTTAGCGTGTCAGATTATTATATTTTACAATAATTACTACCTTGTGTACATGTACGCGGCTGCAGATGACTTAACCCTTTACCTAACATGAAAAGCAAACGACACTTGCAAACAAAATTCTTGAATAACTAATTGTTTTCATTTTTTGTCCCAAAAACATAAGTTATGACCCCTCATTGGAACGAGCTCGTTCCAAAGAAGGGTCATAACCTATGTTTTTGAGACAAAAAATTAAAATATAATGAAAATTAATTGGCGATTTTGGAGAATAGTGCTGGCCGGTTTTGAACGTTACGTTGAGTAAAGGGTTAACGGTACTTCTACGTCATTGCTGGCTGCCTGTGAAAGGCAGCCCACAATAATGTAAAAACATTGCCAAGATAAAATGAATGTAGCCTACCGATTGAATTCTCAGGAAAGAATATAGTTACGGCAACCCTTTCAAAGTAGTTATTATAAAGAGGTAGTTTGTGGTTGCATGGAGGCTTAACGGTAAACATATTGTATTTGTTAGTTAAAATTGTATTTGAGTGCAAACTATAGAGCTTATTGGCAAGTATCCAATAATATGGACATGGTTGGATCTTGGCAATAAACTAGTTGGGTGAGAACACGGAGAAATTGGAAATTTAAAGCGACTTTAACCGCTATTATTCATCCAAGTTCAGAAACCGTGGAGTCGGGGAAATGGGGCTGGCGGGGACATCATGCCCCTCACTTTTTGGGCCATCAGTTTTGATATTTGAAAATAATGAACGAAATGAGATTCGACAATGGCCATATTATACTAAATGATGTGTTTATATTTCATATTCTATTTCTATTCATTCTGTTATTCTATTTGTCTACCTTAATACCACAGAACTTACTTTTCGAGTCTGTGATAACTATTATTATAATCCGAATTGGTGTTGGGGTAGTGCCTACCCCAGTAACGCGACCGATAACTCGATACAGGCAATTTGTACGTTCTGGGTGATTTTAGGGAATTGGTGGACTCTCGGTGCGTGTAGTCCACTAATCCCCAAAGTCCCCCAGATCACTTCTGTGGTCATAATTGTTTACAGGATTTTCTTGGAGAGGGTCCCGGAAGCACCGCAAAAACTTTAGCCACCCCTCATTCAAAGTCGCGCCGCTTCCCCTGAAGTTTCCTTCATCAGACTCCGAAATGCATGTATGGTGATTGGCAAAGATTAGTGCTTCCATAAAATTGGGAAAAATCGCTTAATCTGAGTTTCGCTCTTCAGGGACCACAGGGCAAGAAAATTTCTGATCACTGGCGTTTGTAGTACTTTTCAATTAGTGAATAAATGGTGTTCACATTATACTTAATTATTCTATTTGACCAGAACAGTTTAATGAGACAAAGTATTGATGTTATTTGGAATGTTTTTTCTGTATTCGTACTGAATCTCATATTGAATCAATCACCTTGTCAAACTTTCATTTATTTTACTTTGATAACTTGACGGTAAAGTGTTGATACAACACTTAATACATAAGGGCTAGTCTCTTGGGTGGTATAGATCATTTGCATTAATTTCCAATCCATGTCCAGCTATTGACACCGCTGTCATTATATGTGTATCCATCAATTACATTTAATGAATGCTTTATTGATTTGGTATTCGTGGCAATGTCCACTGATACGCCACTTGACAGTCGCTCAATTACGTTCAAGAGTTGTCGAGAACACTTCAATGATTGTTCAAAAGTGCCACGCACTGACAACTGTCTCATACATGTTGATTATCTGTTCAATTAAGTTTACTGGTTTGCTCTATCACATCTCGTTGATGATGCCCAATCACGCTAGAGATGGGCAATATACCGAAAAATCTAACCAATACTGAGATCACGGAGAAATCTAACCGAACCCAACATTGAATACCGAAACTGTCTGAATTTTCAAATATTCCTACATTTGTTACTTAAGAGGCCTTGTTGAGGCTTGACAGCAGTGGAAGAGTTCATTTTCACGCGCCTTGTTGAGGCATGACAGCAGTTGAAGAGTTCGTTTTCATGAAAGAAGTGACTGATTTTCTTTTCAGTTCGTTAAACTTTCAGGGCCTGGGCAATTATCTTAAATTCCTACTAGACTACAGCCTGTTTACGACCAGTTGCTTAGCAGTGACATCTAATGAAGTCTTGGCTGCCTTGACAGGCATCCAAGATTTGACTACAAATCACTGCTCAAATGTGTATTGTCGACAGAACCTCCATATGATGGCATGTGAAGGGCACATGTTCTGAGATCACAAAAGTCTGAAATAGGCCTTTGAAGGTTATGGTGTGTTTGGGACAAGTCACAAAATTACTGTTGAAATGAATTGTGTTGTTGGCAAAATATTGCAAATCTTGGGTTCACAGGCTTCGACATTTGTTGCACTGTGATAGAATGAGACAAGAACAACTTATTCTGTATGTTTCTGATTTAAATTCCCTTTTGGTACTATCAGCAAATCTCAATCAAGTGAGATACCGAATACCGAACCGATACCGTGGCATGCCCCTCTAAAAATACCGAAACCGATACGAACTCCTCAGATTTCCAATGCCGACCATCTTTAATTCATGCACTACGCCGTCTAGTGCGACAGCGATTAGTGAAGGTCTTCAAAATGTGATACAGCACATCATAAAACTTCACTGTATTCATGATCTGTTTTGTTATACACCTGCGCTCGGGTAAAATTAGTTAGTCTCAATTTAGGAATCTGTCAAAGCCTCAAAGCCTTTTTGGACAAAAGCAGGCGAGAAACTACTTGTTGTTGCTTCGGGGTGTTTTTTATCTTCCTTGCGGACTGTGATCTACATCATGATCTCGTTTAATCAGAGATCGATTCATGGACTTCTTTGGGTAAAGGTACTATTTTTAACCCTTTACCCAACGTAACGGCCAAAACCGGCCAGCGCTATTCTCAAATATCGCCAATTATTTTTTATTATTTTTTGTCTCAAAAACATAGGTTATGACCCCTCGTTGGAACGAGCTCCTCGAGCTCGTTCCAACGAGGGGTCATAACCTATGTTTTTGAGACAAAAAATGAAAAAAATTAGTTATTGAAGACATTTGTTTGCAAGTGTCGTCTGCTTTTCATGTTAGGTAAAGGGTTAATCATTCTGTTATGTCCATAGATATTGTTTTAATATATTCGGAAACAGTAAGCTTAAACTTAACATTTTCTCAACAAATTATTGTTTTTGGTCAGTAATTGCATAGAAATAATTTTAGGGCTGGCGGCTGCCATGTTAAAAGGACGTTATTGTGCTGCTGACACCACCTCGGCGAAATGCACAGAATACACAGCGCCGTCACAGTGATGGTACATGTTCTGGCCTGGTCGATTGATAAATTTGCTGTATCGGCACAAAAGTAGGCTGTGTCGTGAGTGAATTAACCAGGTCCCAGTATCAGCAGTATGGAGAGATTTGATGATCGAAATCGTCTCCGTATTAACCCTTGAACCCTAGCGGCCGTTTCTACGACCCGCAACATCATACGTCATAACGTCATTAAATAGGATAGTTGTTCAGTAAATGTGTGGGGTGGACCAATCAATATTTTCAGCGTGCAGCCCTGAGGCTGCACGTTGAAAATATCGATTGGTCTATCACAAACAATGAATATGGACTCTTCTAATTGCAGCCGTTGAACTGGCATGGAAGACACCACTAGAGTTCAAAGGGTTAATAATAGGTATACCTGAAAGAAATAATTTGATGCGTTTTGAGAATGTTATTCGATAAGTGCTGGTCGTCTTGTTCCAAGATCATTTATATAAGGAAGAGGTTACTGCCGCCCCTCAGCCTACAACCAATATATTCAGGATTGGGCGCATTCTAGTTAAAAAAAGGGCCAAGTATCATCGCAAAATGGTAACCTGTGAGACTTGACTAAAATATCCAACGATCAGTGTTGGTAAGTCGGCAAAGCATTATAGTTGATTAACCGGGTTGATTTGAACACTGCCCATGCGGACCAAGTATACCCAGCAATGAGCAGTGATGGCTTTTCTGCGACGCTGGCATGTTTGGGACATCGCGATGTTCAAGACCAAACGTGAACGAGAATGAATCTACCAAGATTTTTGGCTGCATGTTTTACCTTCGAAAATGACAACCGACTAGATCTGCTGTAAAGTTGGTTAGCAATGGTAACCATGTGACCTCCTTATGTTACACTCTGAAACAGAACACGATTCCGTTTGCACCAATTGACTTAGATAACAGATGTCACAGCTAATCGAACCTCGAATAAAGTCGTATTACCAATGGTAGCGGCTGTGGTAATGGTTGTCGGATATTGTCTCCCGTCGTAACCAACTCGCTGGCTTCACATGGACGTGTGATTGTATGAAATAGCCAGGTACGCATACCCTACACGAAATACCGCTTGGTACATAAGGTAAATGCAATACCATTTACGATGCATTTAAACTTTTGCAGATATTTTCCTCTGAATAACGCAACGGATTTCGAACCGAATCGAATCCATGAACCAATTTCAAATCGAATCTAATCTGGATGCCGTTACTGACCTCAGACCTATGATATCTGTTCAGTTTCCAATGATAAGTTATCCTTTTCGTTTCTCTGGTACCTGTTTTTTCCCTTGATTCTTGTGAAAATGGTTCAACCCGGTTAATTTATAATTAGGACGAGTAGTCCAGTTTTTAATTTTCCCTTTCCCACGTAACCCGGTTAATTCCTTTTATTCCTCGTATACCATTATACCTGCTTCTCCTATGTGCTTTTTTGTACATTTGTTTGCTACACCGCTCTGCACCGGCCCTTGCTGTGATACCTTGTTTTTATTCCGGTGCAGACGTTGTTTTGGTTTAAATACAGTTTTATTAACTTTAAAAAAGCTGACTGGGACACTTTCTTATAGCTTTGTTCTGAACGCCTCACACGGGAGAAATTTCAAGATAGTGCAGACCAAATGGAACATTTTACAAACGAACTGCTGATCATTGCAAACACCCCTAAAACCTCGGTAAGTCCAAAACGTTTCACTAAAATATGGTTTGATAATGAATATAAAAAGGTTATAAGGGATCGCCAGAAAGCTGAAAGGGAATTTAACCAAGTCACCAACCACACATTATTTAGACAAACTACGTATAAATCGGGCAAAAGCAAGACGACTTATAAAAGAAAAAAAGAAAAGTTCTTCGGAAATTTATGTTTCTAAGATTAATCAAAACATCCCCATCACTAAAATTTGGAAAATGTTTAAAAAGATTAAAGGAAAAGAAACAAAATCAATTGTACAACACCTGAAGGATAACAACCCCCTAGCTACATCAAAAAAGAAATTTCAAACACATTGGCCTCCACATTTTCGAAACATTCGTTGTCTGAAAATTGTAATCCACAATTTATCAGAATTAAAAAACAGCAAGAAAAACAAAAAGATCAACTTTACCTCCAACAATTTAGAGGATTACAATGAACCTTTCTCTATGGAAGAGTTAAGTAACTCTTTGTATAGAGCAAAGGATACTGCCACTGGTCTCGATGAAATACACTACAAAATTCTAAATCATATACCTCAATCTACACTTGAAATTTTATTATAAATTTTTAAAGACATTTGGGTGACAGGCCAGTTTCCGCCATCTTGGCGTAAAGCAACAATAATTCCTATCCCTAAGCCTGATAAAGATCGCAGCAACCCAAGTAATTACAGACCTATTGCCTTAACAAGCTGTCTGTGCAAAACCATGGAGAGAATGCTCAATGACCGACTTGTCTGGTTTCTGGAATCGAACAATCTACTTGCGAATGTTCAGTGGGGTTTCAGAAGTACTGTTGATCATTTGGTCAGACTTGAAACGTTTATTAGAAATGCCTTCATTAGTAAAGAACATGTGGTCGCCATCTTCTTTGATCTGGAGAAGGCGTATGATACAACGTGGACGTATGGGATTTTAAAAGATCTTTTTAACATGGGGCTGAAAAGGCGTATGCCTCTTTTTATTGAAAACTTTTTAAAGGACCGCCAATTTCAGGTTCGTGTTGGGCCAATGTTATCTGATCCTCACCAGCAGGAATTGGGGGTTTCATGTTTTCGGCTAAAGTTAATAGTATCATTGATGCAATTGAGAATATGGTAGATTCTTCATTGTATGTCGAGGACCTTTTAATCTGCTATAGCAGCAAAACCATGAATGCTATAGAGCGCAAAATTTAGCTGCATTTAAATAGGATTAAAAAATCAAAGTCAAAAACGAATTGTGTTCCCTTTTGTAAGCTTCGGAAACATCACCTCGATCCGGAGTTAAAAATCGATGGGAGTCCTATTAAAGTTGTCAAGTAAAATTCTTAGGTTTATTGTTTGACAACAAACTGAATTTCACTTCCCACATAAAACAACTAAAGTTAAATGTAAGAGAGCAATGAACCTACTGAAGGTTATTGGTAGCACTGATTGGAGTCCTGACCAAAAAACATTACTCCATCTGTATAGATCACTTGTTCGATCAAAATTAGATTACGGTTGTATAGTTTACGGTTCTGCAAGGAGGTCATATCTCAAACCACTTGATGCAATTCACAATAGTGGTATTAGAATTAGTCTAGGGGCTTTTCGAACATCCCCAACAGATTCGATGCTTGTTGAAGCAGAGGGGCCTTCCCCTGAGAAGCGCAGAATTAAATTGTCTCTCCAGTATGTATCTAAACTTTTGGCCAATCCTTCAAATCCTGCTTATAACTGTGTTTCAGACCCTCAAAATATTGAATTTTTTAACAGACACCAGAAACATATTCCTCCATTGGGAATTAGAATTAAACCCAACATGGAGTCTGCCAAAATTGATTTCGATTCCATAAAAGAAAACCTTAAAACACATATTCCTCCTTGGCATCTTAAATTACCTACAGTTATTTTGGACCTTGCTTCTACCAAGAAATCTGATACCAATTCCTTGCAGTTCAAACAAAAATATGCCGAAATAAAGTCCAAGTATAGTATATATGCAAGGATCTATACAGATGGATCTAAGATGGTAACAAAGTATCATCAGCTGCTGTTACTGGTGATCATATCACTCAACTCAATCAGAATGCCGAAACAGAGTTCTGTTTTCACAGCTGAAGTTAAAGCTATACAACTCGCGGTTGAACACATCGAGAATGTGTAGGAAAAGAAGTCGATTATTTTTTCCGACTTTCTTTCCTCTTTACTTACTTTACTCAACCCCAAGTTGAAGAACCCTCTCATTGTGGAGCTTCGTGAGAAGTTAACAACTCTCATGTCTGATCAGTGTGATGTCGTGTTGTGCTGGTTACCCTGACATATTGGTATACCCGTAACACCAGAGCAGACAGTGCAGCAAAACAGGCTTTAACCAAGCCTCTCAGTAGTTACACCAAATCTATGTGGCAGGCGGATTAGGATGGGGCAACTAATAACAAGTTCCATCGCTTCCGACCACTTATTTTCGACCACTACCTGTCCTGTAACCTTTGCAGAAAAGATCATGTAGTTTTGACACGATGTCATAGTGGTCATACAAGACTAACACATTCCTCTTTGTTAGAGGGTAATATGCGACCAGAGTGTGTTCCCGGCCAGCTGGTGTTGTCAGTGGAGCACATTTTCTGACATTGCACTGATTTTGTTCATGTAAGAGGGCAGTATTTCATTGTAGGATCTCCAAGAGATCTATTTTATCATACAAGCCCGCACAAAATTCTATCATTTCTGACAGTAATCAACCTTTTTTACTAACTTTTAAATTGTTTTTATTCTATTAGATTCTCATCAATTCCTATGTATTTCACAGGTTGATTTATACAGCATTCTTTGAATGACCTGTCTCGTTTTCTCATTTCTGTATTCACTTCTTAGTTTTATTACTCATATTTCAATGACTCTTTTTTAATTACTTGTAGGAGGATAATGGTCTTTTTTAAAAAAGACATACCGCTCATCGCCACGATATAGCCTTGGCTGTTGATGTGGCGTAAAGCACCAATAAATAAATAAATTATAAAGTTTTATTAAAATAAAATAAAAAACAACCTTTGTGCGACTACATAACATTAGCCAATACCAGTTCTAAAAGGAATAGCAGACTTTAGGGCGAGAAATTCGTTCAGAGTGTTTCGAATAGAATTCGAATATTCGTTTCCTTCTCGCGCGAGTGAAACAGCATTGTTGTGTATGGGTATATGTGTGTTTAGTAAGTTGCACAGTCTTGACCAGTAATTGAATCTTGAATCGAATCTAGGAGATTCGATTCCTAGTTTCAAATCAAATCGAATCTCGCCTTTTTTAAAATTGTAGATATTGCATCTTATTAACGCAGTGGAATAAAGCAGATATTGTCCGTCTTGGCCTCAAGGATTATATTCAACGTCGACCTCTCTGTTTGGGTAAGTCAATCAAAAAAGCGGAATATTCCAGAAATGGAATGAAATTAGATTCTGATGCAATACCTCCTTTTACTCTTCTTATATCATCGGGTCTCCTGTACAGTATACCCGAGGACAGAAGAAGAATTCAAAAGAGGACATATGGTACAATTTTGAGAACATCTCAGCGATAGGACATACAGTACAGTCGCGGTGGAATGGTTGTAATCCACGCGTGTGCTGTGATGTCTACGCATGCGTTTACCAGGTAATGTAAATCATCATCAGCAAAATTGTAATTAATGAAGCACCGCGGTGCTTCAGAAATTAAAGTTTTGATGCTTTTTCCTCTAATTAGTGTTTGGAATCTTATATTATTGCGTCCGTGGAAATATTGACCACGCCTGGATAGTGTCCAGTTCACGGCGTCCATACTGTACTACACTAATAAACTAACTTTCAGCCTTAACCCTTTACCCAACGCACACGATGTCAAAATTTATTATTTTAAATATAACTTTTTCAAATTTTTCAAAACATTTCAACAAAACCATAGCATGTGACCCCTCGTTGGAACGAGCTCGACGAGCTCGTTCCAATGAGGGGTCACATGATATGATTATGTTAAAATTTTTTAAAAATAATATTTTTTCAATTACTGAATTTGCATATTACGCGGGCGGATGCGGCCGATTCGTTGGGTAAATTGTTAACGTACCATATTTGAATTATGCATGTTAAGTCAACATTACTCCACAAACACCAACCACTGTGGTTTCAAAATAGAAGACCAAGAAGAGAGCGATTCTCTAGGTTTTAATCAAAAAGGACTTTGTTGCTGCCTAGTTATTGTTGCAAAAATTTGTCAGGTCAAGTTTCTATAAAGTCACATCTATATTATTGTTTTGGCTTCCCCAAGGAGCCATAACCACAGTAGATGCCTTTTCAACAATACGTGTGTGTGGGGGGGGGGGGGGGGGGGGGGGGGGTGTATGCGAATATGCGAATGCCTCCGAAATGACACTGGCTGTCTAAACTGTCGTTTAATTCCAATACATAAATAAATTGGAATGGTAACAATGGCGTCGGCCTCTAAAATATAACGACAAAGGCAATTTGAAATACTGACCGCATAAAGCATATTTACGAAATGTGAATAGTACGCTCAACGCAGCTAAAGGCTTTTTAAGTGAACTGAAATTAAATTAATGTATTGACGTTTGACTTAGTGTTCATAAAGGCAATTCCAGAGGTTGGTCTTTTATGGGCGTGCGTGATATGCGAGTATTCTATTTCCGAGGAAACCACCGTTACTGCCTGGAAATCTATTTGACCTTTGACAAATAGACTTCTCAAACAATACCAATATCGACCTCCATGGGTAATTTGTGTAGAAAGTACGAGCATAAAATGCCCGCGAAAGCGAAAGTTATTCCATTAAAACTAAAATTATATTTATAGTAACAATGTGATCCTTGACCTACAAAGTTTAAGAGTCGATCTTGACGAGTATTTAAGATATTCTAAAAGTTTCAGAATTGTCGGGAATATGAAGGCAAGTTTATCTGACAGAAGCTAACGAAAAACGTAAAAATTACCATTTCAATACAATTCAGGGACCAAATTATTGTATTACAAAAGGAACAAGCAAAAAAGAGAAAGCAAACTTGGCCTTTTTTCTCATTAAAGTGTGGTTGTTCACAAAGTTTAAAGGAAAGAAATGGGGAGCGCGGTGGCTCAGTTGTTAGGGCTTGGGCTTCAAATAGAAAGCTTCACGGTTCCGTCCTGATCAGCGGTAACTGCGTCGTGGCCTTCGGCTAGACACGTAATCCCGGTTGTCCATGTGGGTCACGGTGGCGCTGTGCACTATGGCGTACTGTGCGTCGAGGGTGCACTTGCCTCCAATCGCTGATAACTCTGCTTAGGCAGATTTAGTAAGTTGGATAGTCTGACAGTTGCTCTACGATACTACCCGGCTTCCTCCACCCGCAAAACTATCCGACACGATTTTACCCTGGCTGTTGAGAGTGTCGTTAATTCCCAATAAACAATAGACAAACTACATACCATAAATAAACTACTTGGATGATCTAGTTGATGAACACAGAAACTTCTATCGATCCACAAATCGTTTCTCATTCCATCCCCTAGGGTCATCTGGTCTGTTATTTTCATGCTAAATGCGTATTTCAACTATTAGAGAAAGGACGTACGATCAGTTTTCTAAAAGGTTACTTTGTCAAGTAAGCACCAATTACCTCCTGTCTTTAGCAAACAGGTTTAGTGTAAGAGGTCGTGTGAGTGGGAAAGTTATTCTTGGCGATTAACTCATTCTTTCTTAACCTTCCATCGGGACTGTTTGCACTATGGACTCACAGAATATCACGTTGAATATTGATGACTTTCCTATATTGTAAACACAGTTGTTGTTTTTTTTTTTAACCCTTTACCTATCGAATCGCCCGAATCCGCGCGCGTAATTTACAGATTGAGCTGTTGAAAAAAAAATAATTTTTTAAAAAATATTTCAACAAAACCATATCATGTGACCCCTCATTGGAACGAGCTCATCGAGCTCGTTCCAATGAGGGGTCACATGATATGGTTTTGTTGAATTTTTTTTTTTTAATTTTAAAAAATAGTAATTAAAATAATAAATTTTGATCTTCTCTGCGTTGGGTTAAGGGTTAGAGGAACTCAAATGAGTCACGATTTGATATGGAATTTCTGAACCGAGTTCACTAAAATCGGCATGAGGCGAGGTTTACCGAGAGAATCAGATCGATTTTATTGAATGCTGCAAAGACATTTTATGTGAAACTGTGACGAGTTTGAGATCCATTTTATCACAAAATGTGTAATTAATTTTTTATCTAAATTAACGACTAGCGATATTCACAGAACTTGCCAGCCAAATTTTATCATTTTTGTTTTCTCTTGAAACATTGTTTATTTTCTTGTTGGATCGAGCCCGTCGCGCTCAATCAAATGATGAGTCATACTCTATGTTTTTTGAGAAAAAAAATGATTTTTTTTAGTTATTCTGAATACAAACAATTCAGTTAGGTCCAATAAGGTAAACAATTCAGTACTACTTCCGAAACCAACCCACTCACAATGTTACCGTTGTTAGGATGTCGACACCTACGTCTGACGCCACGCGTTTATTAGAAGTCTTGCGAACGGCATTTCTGTGGTGAGATACTGGAAGGTGATTATTTGATAAATGGTATCAAGAACCAAAATCTCTTTTGAACTGGTAAAGTGATTAATTTGTAATGGAAGAACGATGTTAATTGTCTACTTGGGTAGAACATGAAAAATTCAATGCGTGTAAACTGTACCAAAAAAAAAAATGTTTCACAATGTAAATGTAAATAATTCTAACATAAATATGATATTAATCCTTTACCCAACGCAACGGCAAAAACCGACCAGCGCAATTCACAAAAGTCGCCAATTAATATTCATTATGTTTTTCATTTTTTGTCTCAAAATCATAGGTTATGACCCCTCTTTGAAACGAGCACGTAGAGCTCGTTCCAATGAGGGGTCATAAACTATGTTTTTGAGACAAAAGTTGAAAAAATTAGTTATTCAAGAATTTTGTTTGTAAGTGTCGTCTGCTTTTCATGTTAGGTAAATGGGTTAATAGCACAATTGTGGTGTTCAATTCGCACTGTTTTCGTGTTTTTGTACTGCTTACGGATTAGGCAAAAAAAATGCCTTTTTCCCGCCGCCAAGTACAATTCTTGACATCAACATAACAGTCTCAAAATGCATGCATGAGTACAAATAATGAAAACTGGGCAAATAGAAATAAGAATTCAGGGACGAATACAGTCAACCGAACTGTGCGCACCAAAAGCATCCTGTCACTTCCGAATACACTTATCTCCGAATTTATCATGTGTCAATCTGAAAATTCAACATGACGGTCTTCATAACACATAATATCCAGCGCAAAACGTTAAAACGATTTCATCGCAAAGGCGTTTAAGGGCGACGTCATGAAAACTACTGCACCAGATCATGCAATTCGACTCGAAGTGACATCAGAGTTCGACAGGTAGTGTCAGGTAGTGTCAATAAGAACATGATGTTCGTTTACATGGAATACTACTTACAGGCAATGAATGTGTATTGCAGGATACAATTTAGATAATGTGGTATAACGTCTGTCTACGTCTCGCGTCTGGACAAATTAAGGTTTAACACCGGGAACGGGAATTTCACAGCACCGAAGTTCCAGGTTCTGAAAGTCTATCACGATAACCAGGAAATTCATAGACCGTGGTATCAATGATTGCGTATTATAGTTTATGAGATCACGGTGGGTATCAGTTACTTCCGAGACAAACATCGGCGTTGAAACTATGGTTTATAAATATCTTCGTCCCCGGGATTGAACCCAAGGACAAACGCAATCGTCGATTCCAGTGAATGTGCAACATAAAGTATAAACAGATAATCTTTAACGAGACAATTTGATATGAAATGTATGAAACGAGTTCAATAAAATCGATTTGAACTGCGTTCACAGAGGCTCAGATGGATTTTAGAGGACACGGTTTTAAATTTAATATCAAGTCGCGACGGATGTGAGATTTTGGTTATCACATATTGTGAAATCTAATCCCTTTACCTAACGAAAGCCCAATATCTGACAGCGCAATTCCACTTAACCCCAGGGCCCTTTTTTCCCGCACAGGAACATGATACCTCAAGATTTCATTAAGTAGGATGACTACTAAGCTAATATGTGTGGTAGACCAATCAAATAATATTTACAAGGCTGCAAGTTGAAAATATTCATTGGTCTACCCCAAAAAAGAATATGGACTCTTCCAACTGCTGCCATTGCGCTGACATGAATGGTACCACCAGGGCTCAAAGGGTTAAGCGCGACGAACAAAATAGCACACGCACCTTGACTGAGAAAAGCTCTTATACCTCGCGCCATTGGGGGTCCATACGCTACGTTTTCGATGGAAAAATGAAAAGAAAATTTAGTTATTCAGGAAACAATTTTTGCAAACGTCGTCCGTTTGTCTTCTCGGGTAAACCGCTAATGAAATAATGACCTCAATACAATGAAGATTAATCCAATTCTCCTGCTGAAACCAACTCACTCACAATGTTATGGCGTCACGCTGACGTCACGTGTTTATTGGACGTGTTGTGGACAATATTTCCATAATGGGCTGGTTATGTGATACTGATTATGTGTTAAACTTAATTACTGATATTTCTATAATGAAGACGTAAATATTATAATCAGTGATTGTGCTCTTTACAGATCAGGCTACAAAAAAAGAAACACGTGAATTGAAGTCGACTCCCTTGTAACAAAACACAAATTGTGTTACAATGTAAACGAAACACAAATAAAACACAAATAAGGGTTCAAAGGCTGTTCCCAGATCACTTGAACGTCCCTAAATTAGAGACGTTAGAGACAATTCCAAAAATTAAACGAGACTTACTCTGGTCAGTTGAAGGTTAATCTGGGATTCTATGAGTCAAGGGACTCACTGGAGGTATTAAATGAATTTGCACTGTGCAGGCGTGACCATCAGGATTCAAAGAAGATTTTGTGGTGAATGTGACAATGTACAATAAGTAGTATGTTTTCTAATGCACATAATCGTCAGACAGAAGTATAAATAGACAATCAAAGCTCACACTCCCATGGGCGGGAGGCGGGCATGTAATATCTCCAGTGAGTCCCATGATTCATAAAATCCCAGATCAACCTTTGACTGACCAGGGTAAGTCTCGTTTATTTTTTGGAATTCTATTTCGTCATACTCACTTCCGGTATGAAATGAGACTTCAAAGGCATGAACCCCAAAATCTATGTGATAATAAATACTTACCAGCTCTAATGCTTTACAACTCCATCTGCAAAGATGGCAGTGTGGATTTCTTTGTCATAGAATTTGGCGAAGGTTTTCACATTAGACCACCCAGCTTGTTTTAGGATAAAGTCAATAGGAACAGCATTCTGTTTAGCCTTTGACGTTGATGCCGAACGGACACTATGAGATCAAAATATTGTTGTGTCCATTCCATCACGAGACAAAACTATCTTTATTCATTGTGGAATTGTATCCCTTGTAACTTGTTTGTAAGGTTTCACGGTGCGTAAATGTGATTTGCGACGAAGATACTCCTTCAGAACAGTAAATATAGACAACCTCCTACCCGGAGGGTTAGCTTTAGAAGTAAGAACAGGTTCCTTGTGGCCTGGATGACTTAGATTAATCAAATCATCAAGGTGAAAAATAAATTCTGATTTTAACTTAGTCACACTATGTTGAGAAATAAGATGAATCGACTGAACACGGCTTGCATTCGTTAAAGAAATGAGCTTATTAAGCTTCAATGTTAAATATTTGAGGCTGAAATATATACCAGGTGAAAGCTTCTTAAGGAATGTTAAAATTTGTTCAACATCCCAGATATAAGTGTACATTGGTCACATCTAGCAAATATCGAATTATCTCTAAGCACGAGGCAGCTATAACCGTAGTCCAAGAGCAAACACAGCATTTCTGCCTGTTTTTACGCAGCTATATCCCATACCCTTTTCAAAAAGGATGGCTAAATACTTAATGACTGTGTCTAAAGATGTTTGAAACGGATTAATTTGTTTTTCACGGGAATTGGTAAACCACTTTTTGATGCACGTGTGATATTGTTTTTTTAGTAGAAAGTTTCCTTGAGGATATAAGATCGAGGCTGACATTTCAGAAAAGTCTCCACTTTGGAACATTTCCGTTACACTTTGCATGCAATTAGAATTAATTTGTTCCCCAAGGATGTTGACTGCTGACATGAAGATGAGTCAATGTCAGAAGATTTTTGTTTTTTCCGAATTATTAAAGGACTGTCTGTCAAACTGTCCATTATGTCGGAAACCAAACTTCAGTTGGCCAGTAAGGTGCAATGATAAGACCTGTTGCTAAATCTGTTTTCGAATACAGCGGCCCAATATAAAGAAAAGGCATTGCTATAAGTAGCCTGACGCTTTTATAAACAAACCAATTCTATATAAAGAACAACTCGGTGGATACATGTACTTGTAGTGCTTGGTGGAACTTTCTAATGGATTATAACCAAACAATCCTCTAAATAATAAATTTATGTGAAGAATGTTAATGCTACTGATATGTTGTGAAATTGTTTTGCTGCAATTTAGTGGAGAAAGTCTGCTGGCACTCCCCAATACATTACAGCCAAGCAATCATATAAACAGAGTAGTGCTTGGTGGAACTTTCTGATGGATTATAACCAAACAATCCTCCAAATAATAAATTTATGTGAATAATTCATGTCAATGCTACTGATATGTTGTGCAATTGTTTTGCTGGAATTTAGTGGAGAGTGACTGCTGGCACTCCCCAATACATTGCACCCAAACAATATTATAAACAAAGCAGAACTGAAAGTATATGGGGAACTAAATAATCCTATACAAATGTCCTTATGTGAATAATCAGTATTATTGCTGCCTGACATGTTAAGATGTGCAATTATTTATTGCCAATTCATGGAGAATGTCTGGTATCTCTGCCCATTGCACTGCTGCATTGGACTGCTGATATGGCGTGCAATTTGTTTTGTTCCGACTTAGTGGAAGATGTCGTATAGACACCCCCCTCCCCCCGCTCCAAATATTGTAACCTGACAATTATATAAACAGAACAATTCTATAAAGAATCCCCCCCCCCCCCCCAGTGGAACTCTCAAATGAATTGTAACTAAACAATCTTCTAAATAATAATTTTACAATGTATGTGAAGAACTCGTGTCACTGCTACCGATAAGTCGTGCAATTGTTTTGCTGCAGTTCAGTGGAGAGTATCTCGTGGCACTCACCAATACATTGCAGCCAAACAATCACTTGAACAAAATAGATCTACGTTTTCTTTAACTGAGGTTATTGTTTTATTGTTATCAGGTGACATGTTACGCAATTGTTTTATTGCAATTTGGTGGAGAGTGTCTGTTACCACTACCTACTGCATTGCTGATATCGTGTGCAATTTGTTTTGTTCCAATTTAGTGGAAGATGTCTTATAGCACCCGCCCCTCCCCCTCCTCCAGATATTGCTACTTGAGAAATACATAAACAAAACAATTCTACAAAGAACTGAGGTTATAGCTAAAATTTGGTGGATACATGTAGTGCTTGGTGTTACTCTCTAATGGATTGTAACTAAACAATCCTCTAAATAATAATTGTATTCGAAGAATTCATATCACTGCTACAAATATGATGTGCAATAGTTTTGCTGCAATCTAGTGGAGAGTGTCTGGTGGCGCTCCCCAATACATTGCAGCCAGATTGTTTTATTGCAATTTGATGGAGAGTGTATGGTAGCACTGCCTGTTGCATTGCTGATTTGGTGTGCAAATTGTTTGGCTCCAATTTAGTGGAAGGTGTCTGATCGCACCCCCTCCCCCAATATATATTGCAACTTAACAATATATAAAGAAAACAATTCCATACAGAACTGATGTTATTGTTGCAATTTATGGATACATGAAGTGCTTGGTGTAACTCTCTAATGGATTGTAACTAAACAATCCTTTAAATAATAATTGTATTCGAAGAATCCATGTCACTGCTACAAATATGATGTGCAATAATAGTTTTGCTGCGATCTAGTGGAGAGAGTCTGGTGGCAGTCCTCAATACATTGCAGTCAAACGTCCATATGAATTAAACTGACCTGCGTGTATATGGGGGAATGTCCTTTTGTGAACTGCAGCTTACCTGTTGTGCAATTGGTTTGTTGCAATTTGATGGAGAATGACTAGTAGCACTGCCCATTGCATTGCTGATTTGGTGTGCAAATTGTTTGGCTCCAATTTAGTGAATAGTGTCTAATGGCACCTCTCCCCCAATATATATTGTACCCCCGCCCCCAGATAATGCAACCTGACAACTATATAAACAAAACAATTCTATAAAGAACTAAAGTTATTGTTGCTTATATGGTGTGCAATTTACTTTGTTCCAACTCAGTGTTTTTTGTTTTTTTTTTTTGTTTTTTTTTATAGCACACCTCCCACCCCATGATAATGCAACCTGACAACTAAAAAACAAACAATTCTGTATAAACAAAACAATTCAATAAGAACTAATGCTATTGTTGCAATTAGGGGGACACATGTAGTGCTTGGTGGATCTCTCTAATGGACTGTAATTAAACATTCTTCTCAATAATAATTTTATGTGACTGTAATTAAACATTCTTCTCAATAATAATTCTGTGTGAAAATTTTTGTCACTGCTGCTGATATATTGTGTAATAATTGTTTTGCTGCAATTTAATGGGGAGTGTTTGGTGGCACTCCGCAATGCACTGTAGCCAAGCTATCATACAAACAAAAACAGGCCTGGGTGTACATGAGGAACTAAATAATCCTACAAAAGATCTCCTAATGTGATGAATCTGTGTGATTGCTGCTGAAATGTAATTAAACATTCCTCTCAATAAAAAATTTATGTAAAGAATTCATGTCACCGCTGTTGAAATATTGTGTAATAATTGTTTTGCTGCAATTTAGTGGGGAGTGTCGGGCGGCAGTCCGCAATGTATTGTAGCCAAGCCCTCATACAAACAAAACTGAACTGGGTGTTTACATGTATGAGGAACTAAATAATCCTATAAAAGATCTCCTCATGTGATGAATCTGTTTGATTGCTGCTGACATGTTGTAACCCTAAAACCTCTAATTAATAATTTTAGGCGGAGAAGTCATATCACTGCTACTGATATGTCGTGTTATTGTTTGACTGGAATCTAGTGGAGAATATCTGGTGACATTCCCCAATACTTTGTAGCCAAACAATCGTATAAACAAAACAGACATTCGTGCATATGAGGAACCTAATGTGAAGCATCTGTGTGATGACATGCTGTGCAATTACTTTATTGCAATTTGGTGGAGGGTGTGTGGCAGTACTTCCCATTGCATTGCTGATATGGTGTGCAATTTGTTCTGTTCCCATTTAGCAGAAGGAGTCTTACAGCACCCCCCCCCCCCCCCCCCCGCAATATATTGCAACATACACAAACAATTCTATATAAAGAACTAAGGTTATTGTTACATTTCGGTGGATACATGTAGTGCTTGGTAGAACTTTCTAATGGATCATAACCAAACAATCCTCCAAAGAATTCATGTCAATGTCACTCATATGTTGTGCAATTGTTTTGCTGCAATTTAGTGGAGAGCGTTTGGTGGCACTCCCCAATGCATTGCAGCCAAACAATTGTATTAATTAAACAGACCTGCGTGTATATGGGGGAAAATGTCCTTATGTGAAGAAAATGTGTGACTGCAGCTTACATGTTGTGCAATTGTTTTGTGCGCTGCCTATTGCATTGCTGATTTGGTGTGCAAATTGTCTGGCTCCAATTTAGTGGAAGGTGTCTTGTGGCACCCCTCCCCCAATATATATTGCAACTTGACAATATATAAAGAAAACAAGTCCGTACAGAACTGATGTTATTATTGCAATTTATGGATACATGAAGTGCTTGGTGTAACTCTCTAATGGATTGTAACTAAACAATCCTCTAAATAATACTTTTATGTGAAGAATGCATGTCACAGCTGTTGATATATTGTTCAATTGTTTTACTGCAATTTATTGGAGAGTGTCATGGCATTCCTCGGTACACTGCAGATAAATAATCGTATGAACAAAACAGACCTGCGTCTATACAGGGAATTAAATAATAATCAGTGTGGTTGCTGCTGACATGTCGTGCTATTGCTTTATTGCAATTTGGTGTCGAGTGGCCGGAAGCAGGACCCATTGCATTACTGATATGGTGTTCAATTTGTTTTGTTCCAATTTAGTTGAAGGTGTCTGGTAACACAGCCTTTACATTGCTGATATCGTGTTCAACTTTATCTGTTCCAGTCTTGCAGAATGTGTCCTATACCCCCCCCCCCCCCCCATCTTGTCTTGTCGAGCTATTGTTTACTTGCAATTTGATGGCGAGTGGCTGGTAGTATGGCCCATTGCATTGCTGATATGGTGTTCAACTGGTTTTGTACCAATTTAGCAGATGTGTCTTATAATCCCCCCCCCCCCCCATATATTGCAACCGGATAAATATATAAACATAATCCTGTATAGGAACTGATGTTATTGTTGAAATTTGGTGGATGCATGTAGTGCTTGGTGGAACTCTCTAATGTATTGTAATTAAACAATCCTGTTTTGCCCAAATGTTATGAAGAGTGTCTGGTGGCTCTCTCCAATACACTGCAGCTAAACAGCAATTCACAAGCACAAGCCAAACAATCATCTACAAACAACTTTATATGAGTAACCAAAAAATTCTATAAAAACAATTCTATGTGAATAATTTATGTTTATAAGTGTTTACACAAATAATCCAGTATATAATTATTATATGTAAAATATGGTAATATTGTGAGTCATTTGTCTTATTGCAAGTTACCATACAATCACGTAAACGAATTAATTCTGGAAGTAAACGTTTTCAAAGATCTACTATCATCACTACAAACTGTAGGACAGTGCCTGGTGAATCTCCCTAATGGGTTATAATGAAATAATATTATAAAAATAATTTTATGTGAAGAATTTATGTCATGTTTGCTGAATTGTTGTGTGTAATTGTTTTGCAGCAATCTGGTGGAGAGAGGCTGTTGGCACTCCCTATTACATTGCATCCAAGCAATTATACAAAAAAATAATAAATAAAATAAACACACTTGAGCCTACTAAGAATCTTACTCTTTAACAACTCGAATTAAAGTCTCCCACAAGTCAACCCAATAACCGTTTATATAGCCATTGGGTCAAAATCAACATTAGCACTTACAATGACGCAGATGGAAAAGGAAATTGGTGATTACGGTTTTCCCCTAATGGCTAATTTGTCTACACATGTATAAAGAACCACAGAACAATTATACTCCCAACACCATCCCTGAATGCTAGAAACTCCACATATTTTTTGTCTATACTGCTTCTTTGTTTCTGTCTTCTCTATACTATTTATGTTCTCTCTCTGTTGTGCAACATTGTATTTTCAAGTTAATGTCATCACACCATTCATGTGTGGTCTTTCTTTCAGATTCATGAAATACACTGCAGCATTTAATGTATTCATATCCTTAACAACCACTAATATCTCTATGTGCATCGGTGTTAATGGTGGCCAGATTGCTGACAATGGCGGGTAGTATAACACTGGACGAGATCCAGACCAATCCTGATTATCATTTTAGTCACCTTCTTAACGACAACACCGAAGCCAACTTATCGTCTATATACAACTCTGTAGATTGTAAGTATTTTCTTCCTAGTGAAGTGCATTCGGAGCTTGAGGATGTACCCGGATCCTTCGCGGCTTTCCATATTAATTGCCAGAGTCTCCATGCACATTGGGACTCCCTACACCATTTACTCTCCGAACTGAACAGCCAACAGAACACATTTGACGCCATGGGTCTCACAGAAATATTTCAAATTCCTGGCAATCTAACTTATACTCTGGAAGGGTATCACCCCTTATTAAAAAATACGAGACCCGGTGATGATGATGGTTGGGGGGGGGGGGGGGTGGGCTCTTCATAAAGTCTGAAATAAACTTTTGTATCCGACATGACCTCTCCATATTCATACCACATGTCTTTGAATCGTTGTTTGTTGAATTAAAGTACAAAAACTCATCGAGAATAGTTGGTACAATATATAGGCCTAACACAGCACCAAAAGCGGCCTTGGATCTGTTTCATTCAAAAATCAATTATTTAACTGATTTGCTTAAAAAAGAAAATAAATCAACCCTGATTATGGGCGACCTCAATATTGACCTATTAAAGGTAGCTTCCCAGAGCAAAACAAGTTTATTTATCGATTTGATGTTTAGTAAAGGATTCATACCTGTTATCACCAAACCAACTAGATTAACAGATCATTCTGCAACACTCATAGAACACATTTTCACTAATAATGTGGCTCATGCTTTTAAATCTGGAATAATCATTACGGATGTATCTGACCATTTTGGTACCTTCTATGTCGAACTGACAAACATCAAATCGGACAGCTCAAAACAGATTCTTACCAGGAAAATCAATTCCACATCTATAGAACATTTTAAGTCGTTGCTGTCCCAATGTGATTTTTCTCCAGTTATGGAGTCCGATTGTCCCAATGTAGCTTACGAAACTTTCCTAAAATTGTTTTCAATTGTTTTTGAAACGGCATTTCCCTTGAAAAAACACAAACCTAACAAGAAATTTATAAAACAAAAGCCATGGATGACAAAGGGACTTTTAATTTCAGCTAAAAATAAGAACAAATTTCTCCACAAAAAATTAAGATCTCCAACCGAACAGAACACCAGGAATTACAAAAATTACTTTAGGCTATTTAACAAAATGAAAAAACAAAGCAAAGCTATGTATTATGAAGAAATGATCTTAGAAAATAAAAATTGCATGCGGAAAACATGGCAAATCCTAAATGATGCGTTAAATATTAACAAAAACATAAATTGCCCTCTTTCTTTGCTCTTGTCGACAGGACAATAAATGCACCAAATGAGATAGCACATGAATTCAACTCTTTCTTTGCAAATATAGGGAATCAGACCTCGAAACAAATATCCAAACTTCGGAAGCCCTTTGCTGAGTACCTGAATGGTACATATCCAGATAATATGTTTATCAACCCAACATCGCCTTATGAAATTACAAGGATTGTAAATTCTATGAAGCCCAAATTAAGTCAAGACGGCGAGAATATTACTTCTAACATCCTTAAACACTCAATAAACCTCGTTGCCGATCCACTCGCGCACATCATAAATAATTCTTTCTGTCAGGGAAAAGTTCCCGATAGGATGAAAATCGCTAAGGTAATTCCAATCTTTAAATCAGGTAATGAAAACAATTTTACAAATTATAGACCGATCAGTATATTGCCTGTCTTCTCTACAATTATAGAAAAACTCATGTCAAGAAGACTTATAAACGTTTTGAATATATTCGATATCCTATACCAACACCAATACGGTTTCAGAAAACATCATAGTACACTTCATCCGACAATGCACCTTTTAAAATATATGGCCGTAGAGAACAACAAAGAGAGTAAAGATAGTACTCTAGGTCTATTCTTAGATCTCTCGAAAGCTTTTGATACAATAAGGCATGATATATTACTTCGAAAACTAGAGTATTATGGGATAAGAGGTAATGCTAATAACTGGTTTAAAAGGTACCTCCAGAATAGGACTCAATACGTCTCCTTCGGAGACAGTAAATCCCATCTGCTAGATCTAACATGCGGAGTACCACAAGACTCTATCCTTGGTCCTATCCTCTTTCTCATATATATAAATGATATAAATAAATCAACAAAGCTGAACCTTCAATCATTTCAGACGACACCTCGGTATACAAATCGGGCTCAGGGATAAATCGACTAGTCTCGGAGTTCAGCGAGGAACTCCAAAACATATTTGATTGGTGCGCTGCGAACAACTTAGTCCTGAACGCCAAAAAAAACAAAATACATCGTCCTGAACCCATCCCACAAACACAAGAACCTTACACATCAACACATATGTATAAATAATGAAGTTATAAACAAAGTCAGTAGTTGGGAAAGTGAAAATTCAATTAAATTTCTTGGTATACATATTGACGAAAACCTATCGTATAACGCATCATTTCTCAACTCTGTTCGAAAGTAGCTCTCGCGAACTTCGCTCTCAATAAAGTAAAGAAAGTTCTCCCATAAAAAGTTATGAAAACCTTATATTTTTCGCTTGTACAAAGTCACTTCATTTATGGAATTCCCATATGGGGAGCATCCAAGGCGTGTAGTCGTCTATCTAAATTACAGAAACGGTCATTAAGAATATTAAATAATAAGAAGTATAATTCTCACACCGATCCCTTATTTATCAAAGATAAAATACTGAAGATAACAGATTTACACAAATTACACGCTTCTTTGTTTATGTTCGACTGGTTCAATGGAAATCTTCCATCATCTTTTGCTAATTTCTTTTCTACGGTGAACAATGAATCTATTATGAATAAGCGCCAGACTGGTTTCCTTCACCTACAAAGAACTAGAATTAAAACTCTAGATAACTTTCCGGTATTTGCATTTCCAAAATTGTGGAATGAACTAGGAAATGATATTCGAGGATCACCTAACAGGATAGACTTTAAGAAAAGATTAACTACCAAACTTATTTCATCTTATTTAGACAACATATCATGTTCTAATCTGTATTGTCCTGACTGTGCCATCTAAAGGTCTGGTATTCTCGTCGTCCTGTTGGCCTCTTGATTTGGTCTCTGCCGTTATTTGTAGGGACGCAATGGCCTAAGGATATCCCCCGGGAAGGGAAGCAGTGCTTGTTCACTGGGGTAAACAATATCTGTCTTACTCGTAAAATGGGACTCAATCATCAATGCTTTGGGGTGGAAGTCCTCTAAAATGGGGAGCTTGGGTAGAAACGGGTTTTCGAGCCAGAGTTTATCTCCACTGTCTGGTCACGATTAGCCATTGTGCAGAAACATGTGACATTAAACACCAGTAAATAAATACCCAAGGGTATAGAACAAATACCTCAATTCCCCATAGTAATACGTCTGAATGGTTGAGACCTCTTCAAGAGAGCCAGGCCGTTGGAGGCACCAGCCATCTTCTGGCCGATGTGCATATGTCTTAGTGGATGTATCAAACATATACTCCTTATAGTGGAAACTTACTACAACCAATTACAAGAAGCCTCAATGTTCCACGCGCATGTTCTTTCTCTTCTCCTCTAATTTTTCCTTTTTAACTTTTCCTTATCTTTTTTCTCTTTAATGGGGGAATGCAGGAAGGCAGCCAATCTGGCTATGCATTCCCCTACCAGTAAACGTGTATATCCTATACATAATAGTTTGTCATTGTTATATGAATACTGTAAATATATGTTGATGTATATCTTATTGTAATTTATACTATACTGGTGAATAAATCAATCAATAGCCAAGGGCTCGGGTGCCCAGAATAAAAATTGCCCCACCTGGTTATTGAGTCGAGAGGCAAATAAATCTGTATTAGGTGTCTG
Organism: Pictodentalium vernedei; assembly: GCA_031216915.1. Classification (NCBI taxonomy): domain Eukaryota; kingdom Metazoa; phylum Mollusca; class Scaphopoda; order Dentaliida; family Dentaliidae; genus Pictodentalium; species Pictodentalium vernedei. Next base: position 164,723,915 of record CM062289.1, on the reverse strand, counting down.
CCAAATTGCACAAAATTTGTTAAAAACACTTTGGTTAAGCTTTCACTCTAATTGGTCATTATTCTTATGACATTTACAATCAGCCTGACTGTTTTGCCGACCAGGTATGTGAGAAGAAAACAGCCATATACCATGTAACTGACAAAACAACCAGATGTCTTTACTTGCTCTGTTACATGATGGGGATTTAATTCCACCCATATTATTTATGTGACTAACAGTGGTTGTGTTATCAGATAATATTAAAATACGTTGACCACTAATGTCAGTAACAAAAGCTTGTGCAGCAAAATAAATAGCCATCAATTCCAGCTTATTGATATTATTATTTCGTTCCTCAGCTGTTCAGAGGCCGCCAGTACTGGTCTCCCCCAAAACTGCACCCCATCCTTCTGATGGGGCATCTGTTTGTATAGTAATAGCAGGGGAATCTCGTCTAATTTGACAATATGAACTAAATATATTAGAGAGCCTCCAATTTAAATCTTCTCTAATTTCAGGTGAGGTAATATTTTTGCATTTTTAATGTCCAGAATAGCTTGCTAAAACCAACAGCTGATAAAGTCGAGACAATCAGACCTAATACTCTGGCCACTTCCCTAACCTTTGCTTTGTCTTTATTAAGCAGCTTTTCACATTTATGAACTAGTAGTTGTTTTTATGAGTTGGAAGTGTAACAGTTATGGCTTCTGAATTTATTATGTAATCCAAAAATTAAATTTCTTTCGTAGAAATTAGTACAGATGCGGATTTATGAATTATAAATCCAAATTGTTTAACCGTTTACCCAGCGCAGACGATATCAAAATTTATTATTTTAAATGTCATTTTTTTGTAATTTTTCAAAAAAATTCAACAAACCCATATCATGTGACCCCTCGTTGGAACGAGCTCGATGAGCTCGTTCCAACGAGGGGGTCACATGATATAGTTTTCTTGAAAATTTTGGAAATATATTTTTTCAACTGCTGAATTTGAATATTACGCGGGCGGATGCGGGCGATTCGTTAGGTAAAGGGTTAATAAGGTCCGAGTGACCTGAATATTGTCTGTACATTCTTGAAAACTGTCAGCACACAAAAGACTATCATCAATATCCTACGTTTGTATAACCTTTCTCTCTTAAAAAAGCATACACAGGTTTTAATAACTTTGTAAACAACCGTGGCGCAAAAGCAATACCATTAGGTAACCAGGTAAATTGGAAAACTGCATCCTTCCAGAAAAAACACAAATGTTTTTGATCTTCCTGTGCAATTGGCACACTGTAATAAGCATGCCACAAACCAATAGATCTCATGCAAGAATGTTTTTAGATTAAAAAGAGAGCAGATTCAAATGTATCCATTCAAATTTAGAATCATTCTAATTCACCATTCTTTTTTGGACGAACAAATATAGTGGAAAGAAATTGTTCTTGAATTCTTGAATGTTATTAGCTTTCTCAATAACACCAGAAGATAATAAATTTCCTATCTCTAAGTCAATAATGTGATTTTCCTTTTCATTGAATAGCATTTGTAAAACAGGTTGTTCTTGACATGGTGGTTTATCTACAAACTCAAAGTGACAATGTTGTACAATGTCTAAAATAGAAGAATCTGCCGTAATTTCCCCCACTCATGGGCAACATTTATCAATCTACAAGCCTCAAACTGTTTACATACCTCAGTATTATTTAATTGTTGTCCCTCAATTGAAAGCCTCCCCTCCTCTGGAAGTTTTTTGAGAAGTCAGTGGACGTCTGTGTATGAGGACGATAACTACCTCTGAAAGATCCTTTATTGCCGCGAGCACATCCTTGGGCACGTCTACCTCCTCGGTTACGTCTAAAGAACGTGGGTGCTCCTCTATTAGCATTAAATTTTGCACTGCCATAACCAATCTTGTAACTGATTTTATTGCAGTCCTCAATTTCAAGTGATTTTTTGGACACACCAAATAAATAGGAAGTGTAATCAACCGACTGTGAACACAGATGTACGTATTCGGTAGACATTTCAGGTTTCATTAGTTCACGCCGTGTAAGATTAACCTTTTTATTGACATGTCCTGGTTGTGCCAGCACATCATTACAACTGGCGGTGAAATTTTCAATATTAGGACTATCTTTTGAAGCCATTTTGCCAACTGTTTTCACTAAAAGAGTTGCCGCTTTAACAACAGCCTTCCGAATCACTTGCATTTTTCGATCCTTATTCTAAGCTAGAGGCGAAATAATATACCCAGATAAGCTGATTAGTTTTAACAAGAACTAAACCGTCACAATATTCTGGACGTGCATTCGATTCATGTTTAGTGAGTTCTAGAAATTGTTCTTCATTCATTCCATTACGGGAATAAATCTGCAACATTCTGTGCTAATGTATCATCAATAGGGTCACTGCAGACCTCACGGATTTTGAATCGTTTTGCCGTTGAAGCAAATTTACTGATGCCATTATTTTTACGTTTGTTTTATTCTATATTTTCATCACATTGATCATAGGTTTCCCGATTTTCATGCTCATATTAAAAATCACAGTACCTCTGATCTTGGGGGTAGTCATCTTCATCACAGTATGTATTGAACTGTTCATCATCTGTCATCCTCGATGACAAAGACTTTAATTCCTCACATTGTCGCGGCTAATTTTCCTGAATAGATTAACCCTTTACTCAACGTAACGTCCAGACAGGACCAGAGCTATTCACAAAAAATCGCTAATTAATTTGAATTATTCTTTCCTTCTTTGTCTCAAAACATTGGTTATGACCCCTCTTTGGAACGAGCTCGTCGAGCTCGTTCCAATGAGGGTTCATAACCTATGTTTTTGAGACAAAAAAATAAAACAAAATAGTTGTTCAAGAATTTTGTTTGCAAGTGTCGTCTCCTTTTCATGTTAGGTAAAGGGTTAATTGCACAATTGTGGTGTTCAATTCCCACTGTTTTCGTGTTTTTGTACTGCTAACGGATTAGGCTGCTTTTCATGTTAGGTAAAGGGTTAAAGTAACGTGAGAATCTGTGAGTTATCAACAGAAACAGAACTGGAGGATTTTGACGTTCCAGGCACTGGAGAAACGACAGTGTCTGTTTGTTTACATGTGGCAGGAATCAACACTGAACTCGAAGTTGAAAGACGAGATGGCGACGAAACAGTAGTTGAATTTTCTAAGGTCGCAAAAATACTCCGACGATTAGAAATCCTTGATTTACCTTCGTCAGATCTTTTACCTTTATCCCCACTGTCCTCGACAGTGGTATTTTTGTCAGTTGTATTCAAATTATCCGCTTTGCGAATCATCTGTTCCGCCGTGACAGCTAAGCCTCGTGGTGAGTAAAAACAATGTTGGCCAAATCGCCCTAAGAAAATATGCCCGAAAAAACCTAGCTGAAAGACAAAAAGATTTATAGCGTAAATATAATGGAAATGAAGCACATATTCTGAATCTTTTCTCCTAGAAATATGAAAGCGACTCCGTGTGTTGCAAGAAATGTCAACAGTGTTGACTTGAATAAATTTTAAAAAAGAGAGGTCGCAATCGGACCACGTCCGTACAGTATGAGCGACTGGAGTCGTTGGTGGTCGCACCTGCGCAGTACAATCTCATTTGATATCGGAAGTGAGTATGACTAAATAGAATTTGCCATGGATTTCGTATTTCTATGCAACAGCTATTTCAAGCTAATATAATTTAATGATATTTGATTTGCTTGCATATGATTCGTCAATGGGAGTGTTTCCTAAGATTCAATAAAGGGAACGAGAATTTCACATCTGTGTGGTTGCGGGTTCTGAATGTCTATCACGATACCCGGGAATTTCATAAATAATTGCGAATAATAGTTTATGGGATTACGACGAATATCAGTTTCTTCCAAGACCAGCGTCGCCGTTGGAACTATTGTTTTATCTCGCAAACGGGAATTTTCCGGTTACAGGTTCTGAAAATGAGTGCTAATGCCCGGGAAATACATAGACCAGAATCGGGAATCAAAGGTTGTGGAACACAACCTTTGATGCCCGGTTCTGTCCTATGAATTTTCCGGCTATCAGGATTAATATTCAGAAACGACAACCGGAAAATTCTCGGTATCGTGACTGACTTTCAGAAACGAGAACCAGAAAATTCACGTTCCCGGGATTAAACCCTAGTTTTTCGTTAGTCAGTGATTAATTTTCCTATGGTATGAATGTTTTTGCGTTTGTTCAACTCATTGTTCAATCAAAAATTATGGGCGTGTCCAACGGTGCAATTCAACTATAATTGCTGCACGTGGGCAGTTAGTTAGTATTCAGGTGTGTTGTTCACACTGATTCCCCTCTCCTGAATTCAAGACAATTAATCAGATGATAGAGTTTCAAGCATGTCATATTTTTTTTATTAAACTTCCTCGCATAAAGGCGTACATAGAGGGCCTCCGTATATGACTGTAGTGGGCATGGCAGTGAAAGGGTTAAAGTGTGGAAAATATTTATGGAGCCAAAACTGTGCATGTTTCTCAATGCAGAGGCACGCTTGTCCCAAACATAGCCTTGTGTATTGTATGCCTACCCTATCACTAAAACGCACGGGCCACCACTGATATACATCTCTCTCTCTGTGTTTGTGTGCCCTTCTATGGACACCCAACGCCCATGGCTCAGAGGCTGAATGTGACTCAAGGCTTCGGAGTGTGACCCAAAATAGTAAAACTGCCCTGTGCACAAAAGTTAATTTATTTATATTTATTTATTGGTGTTTAAGGTCACATACTTATGCACAATGGCTAATCATGATCATGACAGTTTTACGGGTGGAGGAAGTCGGAGAACCTGGAGAGAACCACCTAGCATCGACGAGCAACTGTCAGCTCCTCAACATTCTAACTCTGTTCAAGCTCCGCTCAAGCAGGTTTACAGCGGTTGAAGACATGTGCACCATCGACGTGCAGTACGGCTTAGTGTACGGCGTTATAGTGCCCACATGTAGGCAACAGTGATAAAGTACCTCGCCCAAGGACACAACGCGAGTCGTCCCGGTCGGGGATCGAACTCGGTACCTCTAGCACAGTCCAACATCTAGCCCTGAGCCACCGAACTTCCGCACAGACGTTAATTGATATAAATGCAATGATATAAACGACGGAGACTTCGGACGCGTATGGGTTTAATATAAGCAAACAATTTGAATTAAATTATAAAAATTCAAATGAATTATCTGTTGCCTTGTGGAAGTATGAGTGGGGAATGCGCGCGTTGCGGTTTTGGATGAGAACTTCATACAACTTAACCCGTCCATCCTACATTCATACTCCGATTACTCCATAGAAACGGCTTACATAAGTAGTGATGCATCGATCACCGGCATTGGCATCTGCTATCTGCCGATTATGATCTTAAATCATCGGTCATCGGTTCACAATCCCTTTTGATCATCGGGACATCACTATACATAAGCATCATGTCTGTTGCTGGATCCACTCCCTTATGTACAATTGTATCGTAAATTGTATGGTAAATATTTTGATGATCTTATTCCCTGTATTGATACACTAGAATAAATATTGTTTAAATTATGCTCCAATTATTCGTTCCAATTCTCATGTACATAAGGTTTTACGTCAAATGTGTCATTCAATGATAAGACGAAGAAATAAACAAGAAATGGCTATGGCAAGTCAGTAATAAGTTACTCTAACAGCCTAATAGGTCTGTTGGATTAAATTATTACTGAACCTTCAACTGATCTCTTGAAAAGTGGATTACTTGAACGCTCATTGGTCACATATAGAAAAGTGTCACAACCGCCGCCTCTTGGGGGGAGGTGGAGTTTGCTATAAATAACCAATGCTCAACAACAACAAATTTCCCGATGGTTTTCAATTTCCTGACGTCTCGAAAGCGCGGATCGTTTAAAGAACAAACCTTCATATCTGTCAAAAAATAATATGTTGATGATGTGCACATATTTCGCGGCAATGCATTTAGAATGAATAGGTACTTGGGCCGGTAATCAGATTTAGACCACTCGTAGTATAGGGCTTTTAACCACGAGGCTCTGCCGAGTGGTTACAACCCTTATTCGACGAGTGGTTTAAATATTACCTGTTTGCTTTACTTATACCATGCTTTTTATAAATAATCGACTATGCCGCTTGAAATGGAGAAAAAACGACACTTTCTATCGCCAACACATGGGTTTGTTTGTTTATAACTGCGGCGGTGGGCAATATGTTCTGCTGCATGTGAATGCTTGATTGACAGCTGGACACATCGTCAAAGTTGATTGAATTTGCCTTGCTTTTTCAGTTAAATTATTATTAACAGTTCTTAAATTTTATTTTAAATATTTAATTGTAGGTATTTTTTACTTAATAGTCATTGCACATAGTAGATAATACAGCAAAAAGTCATATGTTTGAATGAAACATCGCGAAGTGTAAATTTATCAAAGTAGGCAAATTGGGTCAAGGCAAAGGTCAAGATGGATGTAGTTCCTACTACAGGCGTAATTTTTTGTAATGGAATTCCCATTGAAAATATTTTAACCGCAGTAGAAATTTTACCTTGGTGGATGGGGTTAAAAGCTAACATTTAGCATAGGAGCTTTTCACGGGCAGTAACATAGGTAAGCATGGTATAAAAATTGAATATTTACAACCTATTTTATTTATTATTGATACAAAACATGTACCGGAATTGGAAAGTTGGTACAGTGTTGCTAGCTTTGATGACGCAAAAAGCTGTAACGCCGTGTCTACAGCCACAGCGTCACAGTTTTTAAATTATCAAACGCCGTCGGTTGGGAGTAGTTACCGTGAGGATTGACGTTATACCATCTTAGGGGAGGGGTAAGACTGAGTGAAAATAGTTTTCACAGCAATCCAGTTATACACTGATCAGTGGTCAGTGGAACCTCCCCACAAATACAAATCCAGTTCTCTCGTTTTATTGTGAATTGTACAAATCTTATTCATGATCTCAGTGTTGAATAGTTAAATTAAGCTCCGCCCGAGAAGAAGGACAACGTAATTTCTAATAGACATATTTTCTCCCACTGGTCTGAACCATGGTTCGTTCTAGTGAACCTCGGATGTTCTCAAACTAGACCAATATAAAGGCTTGTCCCGGTGTCAACCCGAAGGTTCATTACCTGGAAGTTTCTTTTGTTTTAGGCAGAGAGTATTTGGTCTATTGAAAATTCTACTTTGTTCCTCTCATGGTTTTAACCCTTTACCCAACGAATCGCCCGCATCCGCTCGCGTAATATGCAAATTCAGCAGTTGAAAACAAATTATATTTTTCAAAACATTTCAACAAAACCATATCATGTGACCCCTCGATGGAACGAGCTCGTCGAGCTCGTTCCAACGAGGGGTAACATGATATGGTTTTGTTGAAATTTTTTGAAAAAATGATATTTAAAATAATAAATTTTGATATCGTCTGCGTTGGGTAAAGAGTTAACCCACTCTCCACTTTCTGCAGAAGAAATTGTTTCGTTTTACTATGATTGTGACTACACTTTCGACAGTCAGGGTCATATTATGTTGGACAGTTTGACAGGTGAAGGAAGCCGGAGTGTCCAGAGAGAATCACCGAGCAGCAACGAGCAGCTGTCAGGCTATCCAACTAACTAAGCAGAGGTAACTGCGATTGAAGACAAGTGCACCATCGAAATACAGTACGCCTTAGTAGACAGCGCCGCCGTGACCCACATAGACAATCGGAATTAAGTGCCTTGACCAGGACCACAATGCAGTTACCGCTGTTCAACACAGAACTGAGCTTGAACAGAGTTAATAGCGTTGAAAACAAGTGCACAATTGACGTGTGTGACAGCTGTGTACACACCGTTGTCATGCTATCGGGTTTAAGTGTTTTACCCAAGGACCCAACCGAATAACCGCTGACCAGGATCGAACCGTTGACCTTTCGGTAGTGCCCAAGGCTATAACTACTGAGCCACCGCGCTCCCAAGTTCAGAAACTGCTGAAATTAGAATATTCAGTACTATGAGCACAAAAAGTGGTCTCTTTCGCAATCGGGTCGAGACACCTTTTCACCAGTACCGTAGATCGAGATTTCATCAATAAAATACATATAAAATAAAAACCAAATCAAGAAAAACGAACGAAATTTGCATTTTACGTCCAATGATGACATTCATTTTTCAACAAGTGAGATTCTACAGTTTTGTCTGGAGAAAATCGGAGAGAGAATTTCGACCGGTTCCGATCCAATACACCGTATACAAAATGCTAACTGCTTGAAACAAAACAAAAACTCCCTGAGTCGGGTTTTATCGAATGCCCTGCACGTGTACCTTAACAACGAGTAACGATTGGTAGCAACTTGATATTTAGTCCAGTCAATACAGAGTCGGACCTGGAATAAATTGCAACAAAAGCAAATATACCTTTTTTCTTAGAGTATTACTATCACATATTCACAGAAAAAAAGTCCCAGGCTGAATTCTGTGTACAACCAACTTTATGAGATATTGATTGTCAGGGGGTATACCAGACAATTTCCCACAAAACTGGAAATATTTCAAATTTGCATTCATTCTCTTAGGTACTCAAACTTAGTGATAATTATAAAACAGAACTTTAAAATAAACTGTTATAATATAATTTTGTTTGTTTTCCATTTCTCTTGCATTCTGAATCTTAACGTTTGATTGAGGGAAAATACCATTTTATGGGGATAAAAGGGAAAAACTAACCAAAATGTAACGTAAATTTTGAATTTTTTTAGGACACGTTTACAAATCCTTTGCTCATGGCTCTGTGTCATTTATTGGCTCACAATTCAAGCAGGAAACCCCTCTGTAACCTGAGCAAATGTTTGTGCAAACAACACCATATTGTCTGCATGAGCAGTTTTTTCGTGTTCAGTCCGTTTTGCAGCCACATTTAATGATTTTCAGCAGCTCTGGTGGTGCTATTTGTTTGGTCATCTCGATCGGCATGATTCCTTGCTCGGTTATCCGCCAGCCCCAACTTAAGGGATCCAATACATTGTCTCCTCTCCACTCCTGTACTTATATCCGAAGTGCATGTTGGTGTGCAGCATCTGAAGTGGGGACAGCTTGACGAGTCGGCCCTGAAATTTTCTCGAAGTATTTACGAGACCGAAGCTCATCCAAAGTGTTCTCGTGTTTTGCACCAAGGAGAAGAAGTAGAATTTTTTCCCCAGCTTGTAATATGTCTTGTCTCTCCGACAAAGGCGATGAAAGAATCCTCAAAAACTTCTGAATTCTGGATTTTTCAAAAAAAATTTTGCAATACTGTACGGGATCCAACAGAATGCAATCTTGATACGGTGTCACAACCATACAATGCTTGAATTACAAGAATTGACTGTGTCAGCTCATCGCCCAGTACCAGCTTGGACTTCTTGATGTCGAAAGCAGTTTTACTGGCATTGGAGTACAGATACACTGGATGGTGAAGTGATGAATTGTAGTGCCACAGGAGAAGAACCAACAGATCAGTGTCTTCCCCAACAAGTGTTACAGCACAGTTCCTTGCTTGCCTCAGGGCACTGGATACAATATCCACATCTGCATCCCCATCTGAATGCATGACGTTGATTCCAGAATCTGACAGTTGGTTCCCAGGGATCAGTAAAAATGCTTGTTTGTTATGTTTACTCAAAAGAAAGTCACTTTTTCACTGTCAATGGAGTGTGGAGGGCTGGGGCAACTTTTCTACCAAGCATTCCATTGCTTCTACTGAGGTGCGTGGTGTCCTTTGGGGAAGGAAGCAGATAGCCTCCATCAAACACGACTGTTGTGTTATCAGCAGTCCCATAGTTGCTTAGCAGGTAATGTTTGTAGGTTTGGCAGATTTCATCATATGTGCTTCCAACAACCCATGGAACTCTTTGGAGCATTGACCCCCATCAATAACATTATGGGTATCTTGAGGAAAATCAGGTAAATTACACTCAGAGAGTCCGGGCTGATCATAAAGAGCATTCGTTAATTCTGGTTTGTGGGCTACATTCATAAAACCTTTCTTGACGAAAAGAGACGGTCATGTGCAAAGCTCATAACTGAAAGCATCATTAATGTCTTCTTGTTGAATGAAGACAATTAACCTTTGACAAAATAACCGAGGATCAACCTCCACTGCAACACTATCAATGTTGACAGAGGACTTGGTCTTCATAGTAAAAGGCATGGCTTTCTTTTGAAATTTGTTATCAAATGCAGAAGCTCCCGCCATGCTCTGAATTAATGATTCACCTATTGCTTGTACCTGGAAAACATTGACAGACCCGTCTTCTACTTCGCCAGTGTTCAGATTGATCAGTTCTGGATGAATTTCAAAAGGGCCGGGCTCTGCAAGACATTGAAATATCTTTTGCCCATCCCGGTGATCCCTCTGAATTCTACTCGATGACAAATCTTTGTGCTGATCGTTGGTCTGATACTTCACACCGGTGAATTCTTGCATGGCCCGATTGACATCCGCGGTCACCGGTGTTGACAACAGGCAAATGATCCATTCCACGTCCCCTGGTCAGCCCACCAGAGGTTTTAACACTTCGCATCAGAGCTTGTTCAATAACAATCCAGTCCAAAATCTGTCACTTCTTCGAATTGTGTGAAATCCATTTTCAAACATTCTCTGCACATCTGGGTAACTTTTCGGGAGCTCTGCCATCGTTTGCAAGTATGTATAGGATAACTTAGCATACAGATGATGCCCTGATGCGGCAAAGTATGGCATCATTTCACGAACGGCCTGGAGATGTAATGCCCAGTTGCTAGGTCGCTCAGCTTTTAGAAAGCGGAGAAACACTTCAACAGTATGCATATATTGTAGCCAGAGAGAAGATGTCTTTGAACTAGAGTGTGACTCTTTGAATACTTCAGCTTGTTGCACCAAGTTCGAGAGTGATCTGCAATTCTGCATATCATTCTGTGTAATATCATTTGACATAAAATGGGAGACCGTGCATTTCAGATCTTGTAGAAAAGAAGGTAGATCAGGACATTCAGGCTGGAAAATTGTATCTTGGTTAACACAAAACAACTTTGAAACGACAAAAGCGCATCAACGTCCCATACATCAAAATGTGAGCTCTTTTTCCCCGAGACATCTCTTTTCCACTAAGTGTAGGTGGTACACTCAACTTTGCATATATTTGCTCAAATACTGATGAAATGTCAGATCTTTGCATCAGATGTTCTATGGCTCCTAGGAAACACATGCACATGAAAGCCGCCCAGTCTGTTTGTGTGCATTCATTCGATGAAGACATTGCAATGAAAGTGATAATCTTCATAGTCACAATGCCTTGGATAAGAAGTGTGATTAACCAAAAATCAAATGTTTACTACAAATGCACCTGGAAATTTCTGGTTGGGACAACTAGAGCTTCTTTCAAAGGTTATTGGATCCAGCATATCTCCCCAGAAATTGATAAAGACCCTCAAAAAAGATAAAACTGCCTATTATTGCACTGAAATTGTCAATTGAGTCATTACATAACTATGGAAATAACATAATATGCAGTATTGCAAATTTCACCAAGTCTTAAAATCTCCGCTTCTGCCCCTTGACACTAAACGGCCCGTAAGGAAAGTTGTACACATTTTTGGACCTGGGACTTTTTTCCTTTAAACTACAATAATGAAGCTACAAGAAAATCCATATTTCGTTTTTGTTGCAATTTATTCTAGGTTGACCCCTATTTTGAACTGAATTGGCTGGACTAATTGTTAGCTCAGTGGGGTTCTATTTCTGTGAAACCAAATAATCCAGTGCCGGCACGTAGGAAGCTGAGGGTTGGGGGAGGGGGGGGGGGGGCAGGGGACTCGTCTACCCAACTTTCTACTTTCTACAAAAATAGTTGGTAGAGGGAATATTAGGCCGAGTTATTCTCTGCAAGAATTAGCAGAAAGGGGGTGCACAGAACACCCTTTATTCTTGAGATGTGACCGAATAGGCCCTTGTTTGATTTGTCTGTTTTGTGGTCTTTAACACTTTCGGCGCTGAAAACGACTATTGTCACCTATTTTATGATGGTTATCTGTACGTTTTGGTAAGCGCAGATCAAACCTGTTAAACTTCCTAGCATAAAGACGTACACAGAGGGGCTCCGTATATGTCTAAAGTGGTCATGGCAGTGAAAGGGTTGTAGTGAGGGAAATATTTATGGAGCCAAAATTGTGTTGTTTTCTCAATGCACTTGCGCGCTTGTCCGAAACATAGCTTTGTGTATTGTATTCTTACCATATCACTAAAACACACGGTTCACCTCTGATATACATCTGTGTGTGTGCCTTTCTGTGGACGCCCCAACGTCTCTGGCTCAGAGGCTGAATTTGACTCAAGGCTTCAGAGTGTGACCCAATGCTACCGAGAGAAAACCAGCTAAATGTATTGGTATAAGAAGAGAACGTCTGCGTCATACCTTGCGTTAAGGACATTACAACCGATTATATTAATCAATAAACGAGAAAGAAATCGGTAAATTAAATTTGTTAACCAATTGTGTCACTGTCAGAATGAGAAGACTTGCGCATCATCCGTAAAATTTACTTGTCTCTGCAGCCAAATGGGAAATCATCCTGACAGATGAAGCCTTACTAACGTTTACAGATGGGCAGTTTTTTCAATCCCACGTACCTTCAGTTTGTACTGTAGAAATACTTTTAGAACATTCTTCTAATTTGTCTATTCTTGAGTTCCATAAAATGATAATATTGAAACATAGGTCATATGTCGCTTTATCTGTGGGAACTGGAGCGGTGTACCGATATGATCTCACGTTGATTGGGTCAATATTTAGACGTGTGGCGAAAGAGTTACAGATACCCGAATGACTGGAACTCCCAATAACTACTCCACTTAAATCCCTGACTCTCCTAACAACCTTTGTTGTTTATAATGGAACGGATAGAAAACGAACACATACTAGGTTTAATATGATATACTAATTATTATCCATTGATGGCGTGGATACTTGGGGAAAATACACTGCCTGTGGACCACACTGGAATAGACAGAAAAATTGCCAAGCCGGATAAACGCTTAGTTATAAAGGTCCGTCACCGATTAACCCCCATTAGCACGGAAAAGACAATATTAATATGACGCGGTGTTGAACCACGATAATGATGTGAGGACCTAGAGAAAAGTAATTTATTTTACTGGATTCGGGCAATGAGGGAAATGCAGAATCTATTGTAACTCATGGAAATCCTTCGTCAAACATTCAGGGCATGACAGGAAGGAACTTCTGCAAATCTCGTATAAAATACTCAGCCCAGAGGATCAGGCCCTAATATTTTATGCAAGATTTTCATAAATTACATTCTGTGAATTTCCTATTGTCTAAATCCACTGATACAAACAATTTCCAAACTTCTGTCCAGTGTTCACGCTGATGGGTGCCAATGGTGCCAATTGCACTAAAATATTTCGTTTGGCACCACAAATAGAGCATTTGGCACAGAAAGTTAGCACCAAAATATACGTTTGGTAGGTCAAAAAGGCTTTGTGATTTTGCTTCGTTTTCAATAAAAAGCGCTGTCTGGCAACACAGTTGAGACAGAAGAATTAATTAATCTATAGGTAACAGCTAGGTATAATCCGAGTACTTTATTTACCAACAGTTTATCCATTTTATCTGATTCTTTGGAAAACATCTCTTTGTTACTTGATCTTTTTTATGTTGCTTAAACTTTTTTTTGTTATCCTTCAGGAAGATAATTTATTTCCGAATGAAACAAAATACTTCGTTTTGATTGGCTGAGAGGAACGGCGCAACTTGCAATCCACAGCAGCTTTTTTACCTCGTGGTTAAGTAAAAACAAGAATACAAAATAGCAGGCTATACGGCCAAAAAGTACCCATTTTTAATTATCAATTCATACATGTACCTTCTGCTCGGTTTTGTTAGAACAAAAATAAAAATATAGGAAAATTAGTATTTATGTGCAATAAAATATTACAGATATGGATGTTATTGGAACTGGCTCATTGTGCCAGTTCCAGTGACATACATATTTGTCTGGTTTTATTAAGCAACTTACAAAGTAAAAATTTTCTGTGAGTTTTTGCCCAAAATATAGGATAAAGTATTAATTACACCAAAATTCTTGGAAATAAATCCGTTATCCTTCTGTTTTCCAGGGTGTATGAGTTTACACCGGTCTGGGACTTCATACACCCTTCGGCTTCGCCTCAGAGTGTATGAGTTCCCAAACCGGTATAAATTCCCATACACCCTGGAAAACACAAGGATAATATTAGTTATCCTTCTGTTTTCCAGGGTGTATGGGAATTTACACCGGTTTGGGAACTCATACACCCTAAGGCAAAGCCGAAGGGTGTAGGAGTTCCCAGACCGGTTTAAATTCCCATACACCCTGGATAACAGATTTATTTCCAAGAATTTTGGTGTACTTTATACTTTAACCTACATTGTGGGAAACGCTGACAGAAAATTTGCACTTTTTAAGTTTCTTAATAAAACCGGACAAATATGGATGTCATTGGAACTGGCTCAATTAGCCAGTTCCAATAACATCCATATTTGTAATATTTTATTATACATAAATATTAAATTTGCTGAATTTTTATTTTTGTTCTAACAAAACCGAGCAGAAGGTATGAATTAATAATTAACTAGAGTGATGTCACGCATGCAGCCCGACTGTCCCAGCAATGGCAATGCTTAGACGCAAAATAGTCGGAGCCATTTTTTGTTAACTGTTTACCTAACGAATCTGCCATATCTGCACTCGTGATATACAAATTTTGCTATTCAAATTTTATTTTTTCATTTCTCTACTTCCAAACATACCTCATGACCTATTAATGGAATAACCTTCATGAGCTTGTTCCAATAAGGACTAATAAGCCATGGTTAGAAGTAAAAAATGAAAAAATCTGATGTTTCAGAAAAATAATTTCTACTGTTGGCTTCATCTTGTGTTAGGTAAAGGATTAAAGATGCAGCACATAAAGCAATGTTGGACTATAGGAGTCAATTTTCTTTGTGTGTGTGTGTGGGGGGGGGGGGGGGGGGGGGGTTGTGGAACCTATATTCAAACCTGGCCTATGTTACTAGCTGGAAAATACACATATCAACTTTGGTTTAAATCAAATAATCCAAACTGGAGTTATCAGTCGGAAACCAATTGTTCGCAGACAGATGGATGGACTGACAGATGGACGGACGCAAGTCATGACTATAGCTCTGACTTTTAACAGTCAGGCTGAAAATGCATTTTGTATCAAAGAAAAAATATTGCATGAATGGCTCTGGGTGAGGAGGAGATGGGGGTGGGGATGGGGGAGGAGAATGGGGGTGGGGAGAGTGGGGGTGTGTTAGGGAAGTCCAGTTTTTTCCACATGTGGTCAGTCTAAATCCTTCAGATTTGAGCAGAAAAAAAAAATACTTAACTGGCATGTGAGTGGAGGGGGGGGGGGGGGGGGGGTTGTCTGGGTTTTAACCACAACATTAACGAAAACAGTAAAAAAGCATTTTTGACGAAAGAAAAAAAAAGTGCCTAATTGAGGGGGGGATTACGCGAGTTTAAAAAAAGGTTCCGCATGTAGTGACTGTAAATAGTTCAAAAGGCATACTGGAGGAAATAAGAAAAAAAAATGCCTAATTGGGGAGGGGGGGGGGGGGGTGGTTGATGGTGTTTGTCTGGATTTTTAACCACAAACTTTAACCAAAACTGTAAAAAAGCATTTTTAACGAAAGAAAAAAAAGTGCCCGAGTGGCCCCCGGGGGGGGGGGGGGGGAGGGGGGTACGTAAGTTTAAAAAAAGGTTCCGCATGAAGTGACTGTAAATAGTTCAAAATGCATATTGAAGGAAATAAAAAAAAGAAATACCTAATTGGGGGGGGGGGGGTGTTTGTCTGGGTTTTTAACCACAAACTTTAACTAAAACTGTAAAAAAGCATTTTTGACGAAAGAAAAAAAAGGTGCTTAATTGGCCCCCGGGAGGGGGGAACATAAGTTTTAAAAAAGGTTCCGCATGTAGTGACTGTAAATAGCTCAAAATGCATATTGGACAAAAGAAGAAAAAAAGCCTAATTGGGGGTGGGGTGGGGGTAGGGGAAGGGGTGAGGGTGAGGGTGGGGGAAGGGGTGATGTTTGTCTGGGTTTTTAAGCACAAACTTTAACCAAAACTGTAAAAAAAGCACTTTTGATGAAAGAAAAAAAAATGCCTAATTGCCCCCCCCCCCCTCCCCAAAAGCGTTGTGAAAAGGGCTAAATTAATACCAACATATTTTTTAAACCACTGTGTACAGCTTCAGTAGACCTTGCCCGAAAGGAAAAAAAAGAAAGGACGTTGTAACAGAGTGTTAGGAGAATGAAAGGTAGAACCTTGAAAAGCAAAACTAAAAACCGAAACTTTAAGCTGGGAATACTAAGTAAAATTGATTGGCAAAAAAGGGTTAAATATTTCCTAAAACCGATAAAAGAAATCATTGATGTGAATGGAATCCTGAAGTTGTATTGACCATGCAAGAATTAGAGTAAGAAAGTTTGTGGCAAAGTCTAATTTCAAATATAAAGAAAGTAAGTCGGAAAACATGTTTAAAAGGGGTTAAAATCATGCCGATTTTAATGAAAATCACTGTAGAAATGTTCAGTAGATAGTAGACATTGTCCCAAATAAGAAACAGTGGCATTCCACTAAACTGTTTGAAGAATTAAAGGTGTAATTTTAAAACACCCCCACCCCCCTCCCCACAAGAAAAAAAGACTTTAACCAAAAACTTTAACCTGGAAGTTGTAAGTTAAATTGCCATACAAAAAAGGGTTAAATATTTCCCAAAATAACATAAAACAGAAAATAAATAAGAACAAAATGATACAATCAATAGTAATATCAATTTAAAAGAAAAAAACCTCCAAAACTTTAAGGTTGACTAAAGAACTTTAACCACAAACTTTAACCATAACTCCAAATGTTAACAGACAGACAGAAGAAAGTCGTGACTAAAAAGGAACAAAAAAACACCACTTGAACCTTCAGTAAAAAACTTTAACCACAAACTTTAACCAAAACTCTAAATGTTAACAGGCGGACAGACGGGCGGACGGACGGACGGACAAAAGTCGTGACTATAGCCCTCACTGTAAACAGTCGGGCTAAAAATGGGTTCTTTTTTAGCCATATACAATGCAATTGTGTATTCTTGTTTTTAACCACGGTGTAAAAAAAAGCTACTGTGGAGATTGCAAGTTACACCGTTCCTCTCAGCCAATCAAATTGCAGTATTTTGTTGCATTTGGAAATAACTAATATTATGTCGAGTGAATAAATATAGTGAGAAAATAATAATCATGAAATTATTTTATAAACGTTAATTGTAGCCTTTTATTTTTTATCTATAATTTTATTATTTATGTTTTTTTTACAACTAAAATACTTGAAAGAGCATTGCAGATGGCGCCTTTTTGAACTCAACGGACGATACATGGTTAATTTGTTCTCATTTACGATCAGATTCCACTTGGAACTCAAATCTTTTATTGTTGACACTAAAACATTCATTTGGCACCGAACAATAAATCCTCTTGGTACCAAAACATTTCGGACCAGCATGAAGACTGAGTCTGTCAAGAGTGAGTGGCCAAAGAGTTGAAAAATCGTAACTGAAAAAAGGTGTGTGACCTTTGCTCTTCACGTAAACATATTGGTGGTTTCATAACTACTGTTCAGTTGTGCTGTGATTGAAGAAGGCTGCGACAAAAAATGTAAGAGGGAGAAATAGAGTCAACCTTTTTTGATGGGGAGGGCGGGGGGGGGGGGGGAGCTGAAGTTTGTAAGAAAAATTGACGCAGGGACACGCGTTGCTTCTTATTTTCAAAGATTTGTTAAAACCTTACTGGGTGAGTATAAAACTTCCAGTGTATGGAAGTGTAGTCATTCCTCTTACGCATTAGCTGAAAATGTTGAAAAATGAAATTTAGTTGCATCTGGCAAGTGAATTCCATCATCGGCAAGTTCGGTCTGCTCTGTCTAATTTAGCATCTTGCAACCCGATGCTCCCGGGTTGGCGACGGAAGAATGAAGTGGAAGAAAAAAATCAAACCATAATCACAGATTGGTGTGCAAAGCACACATCGGAAAGACAGTAGGTGTTCCTACAAAAGCCAATGTCATCATTAGGTGAAGCTTCGAAATTCGAATTGATTCGGAATTCTCCCGATGATTCGACACAATTTGTTTCGAGTCGCGCTGATTCAGAAGTTTTCAAAACATTGCAATTCTACACCGTATTCTTCATGAACTCTTTTTCTGTCACCAGGTCTCCTGAACAGGAGACCTGGTGACAGAAGAAGAGTTTAACCCCCTTCACTCTGATGTCAAAATACCAAAATTTCAGGAAGTTGTTTTTCCCATAATGCATCTAGAAATTTAACCAATTCAATCTCGTTTGACAGAGCTCAAGGACCTCTGTCAAACGACATTGAATTGATTAAATTTCTAGTTGCATTATGGGAATTTTTTTCTGCCTGAAATTTAGATATTTTGACATCAGAGTGTAGGGGGTTAAGGAGGTTGATTTTCCGACACTTTTTCATTTTCTTTCTAGAATATTCTGCCTTTTTCATTGATCTGAACAACCAGACATGGCGTGATTGAATACAATACTTGAGAGGAGGATGACAATATTTACGACTGGAAGATGGTGCATTTGTTTGGGGGTGGGTAACCACTTTTTCGACAAGATGGTGCAATGTCTACAGCTTGCAGAGAGGCGAGATTCGATTTCAGATTCAGTTTGATTCGAATTCGCCTGTCCGACTTGACTCTAGATTCGGTTCGACATGACATTTGAGATTAGGAGAGTCTTAGAAAATTACTTAAATTATTTTTTTTCATTGTAAGCTTACAAGCACAACTTTCTCCTCGGCTTAAGGTAGGGGTATCACAATTGCCATCGATTAATAACCAATGCGAATAGTGTACCAGTGTGTACTTGTATTATTTAAAAACTTACTTCCCTTTGGAAGGTTAAGATCAGACCACGTTGGCCAAAATATTGATTTTCCAGATGGTACAATGCTGCAAAATAGGCATAAACGAATTTACGAGTAAGGTGCTATTTTGTTAGGTTATTCATACTGAACTACGTTTTCCAATTCCCAAAGCTGATGGTGTGCTCTCACCTATTTGAAATCGCTTTGCAAGCCCTTCCCAACTGCACGCCGAATAACATCACTTCAAACACACATAGTGCTGCTGGTGATGCCGCGCGAATATAGACTAGTTTTTCAGGAGTGGCCACGGGGAAAGTGCATTTCTGAAAATGTATACACGTTTGTGCCCTCGAAAAAGATTCTCATCAGTATACACTCAAAAGCACTAGATCGTTGCAGAACCATTGCCCCACTGTGTTCAAAATCCGCTGCAAAATATATGTTTTGCCTAACATTCAGAAATGGGTCGATATTATTGAACATAAGAATTTATTGATATATTTGTTTGGTGTTTAAGGTCACGTATATCATATGGCTAAATCATGACTGCAAAGTAAGAACAAATAAAAGATGACCCTACCGTTTTCTACCGAATACTTTAGAGGCCATCAACCCAGATGTTCCTTACTTAGGTCTATGTCATTTGTAAAACAAAACTTGACTGCCACAACAAACAAGGGAACATTGATGAGCTTCCCGGGGATCCCAGGGGAAAAATAAAATTTTATAGGAGAAGAAAACTATGCTTAGGATATCAACTTTTAATTCAGAAATCAGTTATTTATTTATTTATTGGTGTTTAAGGTCACATATTTCTGCACAATGGCTAATAATGACCGCGACAGTTTTATGGGTGGAGGAAGCCGGAGTACCCGGAGAGAACCACCGAGCAACGGCGAGCAACTGTCAGCTCCCCAACATACTGACTCCACGCAAGCAGGGTAAGCATTGGTTGAAGACAGGTCCACCATCGACGTGCAGTACGCCTTAGTACACAACGCCGCCGTGCTCCCACGTGGGCAATGGGGGTGAAGTGTCTTGCCCAAGGACACAACGCGGTTGCCGCAGGTGGGATTCGAACCGAGGACCTCTCGGCTTGCAGCCTGCACCTCTACCAACTGAGCCACCGCGCCCCCCTCAGAAATCAGTTACCAAACATGACAAGGGAATGCACTTGCAAACAATAATTAAACATTTTTACATTTTGCCTAGAAAAAGATGGCTCATGATCCCTCAATACAATGATGGTCATAAGCTATGTTTTGGTGCAAAAACTGGAGAAAAAAATAAATTGTGAATGACCATTTTTGTAAATAATGCTGGTCTTAAATGGCCGCTCTGATGGGTACAGTGTTAATCTTCACAAATGAAACCACACATAGAAAGATATTATAACAAGAGCCATGCCCTGGAATCTCGCAGCTCTAAAAATGGTAAATATCGCACCTGTTGACAACCGTGAATATTGCTTATCGCCACTGAAGTATTGTATACAACGGCGATTCGTTTGTTTGGACAAGTCAATCAAAAAGGCGGACCACCCTAAAACGGAATCAATGGAGTTTACGGACGCGGAACCGTCTTGATCTCCTCTTCTGTCGTCGGGTCTCCTCACAGGAGACCTAATGGCAGAAGAGTTCAAGGGGAGACACGTGGTAGGAATTTGAGAATATTATGTCGATTCGAACATTATTTCCGAATCAGCGTGACTCGGATTGAATCTAATCATAGGAATGATTTCGAATCGAATTTAGAAGCTTCGCAAGGCTCTAAGATGAAAGCCAAAGCAGTGAACCTCAGTACCAAACACCAGAGCTCTACTGATCAAATTTGAGTAACGTGAGCGCAAGCACATGCAGTGCTTAAGCTAAGATTTATGTTTCAGCACTGAAACATACTCATTCAACGTGTTACGGTAGAAGCCAAGCTACATTTTGAGTTAAATTGTATGTTTGAATAGCCAGGGAATACTACCCCTTTCTCTCGTCTTCAAATGTCGAAATGGAGCACCGTGCGATCATTTTTAGTCATCTCACCGTATCAGGTAAAAAGGTCGGAACACAATCCGATTAGTGTTGTAGAATAATTGATAAAAAAATATATCGATCAAACGTTTTTCCAAGACAATATGATATCCTTTTTGAAAGACTGTGAAACAGTAAGCGATTCCCGATCTCATCTAATGCTGAAATGATAAGAATGACATTTTCTTGTAATTTATCTTCTGTAAGCTTCTCAAAACGTGATAAATAACAACTGGCATTTTTGTTGGTTCTATCAACTGTTGGATTGTAAACGAACACTTGATTGGTCAGACGAATGATGTGCATCCTCCCCTGATAGGACTTGTTGAGCAAGCAGCCCTGTAACTTTACATGCAGTTCATTTTGGTTAAGCCTTTTCCTAACGCATATATACGACCGGCGTCACTGACACTACTCTGCATAACACAGATTGTATCCATGATTGGAACGAAATCTTTCCAATGTGGATTATACAGCATGTCTTTTGGGCAAAAGATAAAAATGTTTAGTCATTCAAGAAATGTATTTACACGTGTCAACCAGTAGGCGTGTTAAATTGGAGGGAAGGGTGGTGGTACCATCATATTCTATTTGCATTTAACTGGAAATCAGATTAAAAGTAAAGTGATGTACGATAAAAGCACCCAGGAAGTGGAATTTTCACTCATACTGCTACTGGTGTGTTGCGAAAATGTGCAAGAATAATAGAACTTCCAGTTTAAATTTTATATTTATTTTGTTTTAAATTGGGGATAAAGAACTTTGCTTCACCTCCAGAGTATTTCCCAGTAAATCGCCGTTTAGCACTGTTCACAGCATGAAAGAATTGTAGCCTGCGAGATGAAAATCTGCGAGAAACATGCTTCGAAAATACAAATAGCTGTTGGCACCTAACACCGGTGTCTATTTATTTATTTATTAATCCTTTACCCAACGTAACGGAAAAAACCGGCCAGCGCTATTCTCAAAAATCGCCAATTAATTTTCATTATATTTCATTTATTTGTCTCAAAAACATAGGTTATGACCCCTCGTTGGAACGAGCTCGCCGAGATCGTTCCAATGAGGGGTCATAACCTATGTTTTTGAGACAACAAATGAAAAAAAATAGTTATTCAAGAATTTTTTTTGCAAGTGACGTCTGCTTTTCATGTTAGGTAAACGATTAATTTAAGGTGTGTGAGAAGGTCATATTCAGCACCTATGGCTATAACACGAAAGCAACACAAGAAAAATGTCAATTGTTTGTACCTATGCTGCCCACTTTCTTGGCCTGTCACCTTAGATGTTGGTTATCAGGCCATATTTTATTTGTTTATCACAGTAAACAAGTATTAACCCTCTTACTAGGATTATCACAGGGGGAATTCCAGCTCAATTTTTTCTTCGGGTACCGTTCGAGATAAGTTTTGGATTCTGCCCTTTCCTTCGTCGAAATATTAACAGAAAGAAAATTGCATTGGGGCATGCCATCAGGGTACGCATGCAATCTACTCACATGTGTTCCCTGAGTTGAACAAGGTGCTATCTGCAATGCTAAAGTTTTGCAGATGGCGCCTTGTTCCACTACAGGGAGTAGATTTTCTTCAAGATATGTACCCTTGCTCATTCGTAAATTGTATCTGGTCATAAAAGTGTTGCAGGTGAAGCAAACTGAACGTAGCAAAACTCAGAGGTGGGGAGGGGGGTACTAAAAAACAGAGTCGGAAAATCGATCTCTACTAGTGTCCATCCTAACATCCTAACTACGTGAAACAGCAAGCACAGATCTTGTAATGGAAATAGTGTTAAAACTGACACAGCAAGTCTGCTTCAGAGTGCAGAGCGTTGCTGCCCACACTGCACAAGTGAAGACGAGCAACACTCCTCCCGCATACTGTTTTTGACACACCTGTGCTGATTTTTTGCAGTGGTGAACTTGCAACCACAACATCAAATCACACGATGGTCCAAATTTTCCGCCCAGCTGCGTATCATGGATTCCTACAACTACATGTAGGCCTAAGCATGTCTTTCTGTGCACCATCCCCTACACGTACAGAATTTTAATCGTTATTTAAACTGTGACTTGCGACAAGCACCTACTGACTTCATTTGTCATAAAAACTATTACATAACGTTATTCAACAAGCTACAGTGATCGGTATTTTGCAGAAAATGATAAAAATAATATTTTTCAACTTAAGTATTTCAAATATAATCAGGAGACTCGGAAAATACACGAGTACATTTTCATTCCCAAAACTCGTGAAAACAGCCATATCCCAATGACATGCTATGCATGTTGCGCAGGCGTTGTACTCGTGTCATTTTGCTGCGAGAATTGTGCAGGCCAAGCTCGCATTGATTTCGCTCTCGAAGTAAGAGGTGAATTTTAGAAGGTCAGACACCCCATTCACAACAACCTAGAGTTGAGAAAGAAGCAGCAGCTGCATTGTTAAACTCTAAACTCCAATGTCAAAATGCCGAAAGTTTAAACGGCAACTTCCCCGTGGGAACCCCGGTAAGTGGCGCAGTGTTTGTTTCCTAAGATAAACAGGCTTTGTTGTGCTGGTAAAATAAGACCCAGTCACCAATGAATTTATTGATTTATTTATTGGTGTTTAAGGTCACATATTATGCACAATGGCTAATCGTGACCGTGACATCTTTACGGGTGGAGGAAGCCGGAGAACCACCGAGCATCGACGAGTAACAGCCAGTTCCTCAACATTCTAACTCTGTTCAAGCTCCGCTCAAGCAGGGTTACAGTGGTTGGAGACATGTGCACCAGTTTAAATATTTAATAAATGCACTTTTAAAGAATAATTTTCTAGGCTCCTATTCTCATCATGGTGAGGTCAAACCTCAACAAGACCTACATCTACAATTGTGTCTTTTTAAGCTTTGTATGCGCCGAGGCCTGAAAATATGATACATAGTGCACAAAGAAATAATGTTTGAAACTTTTTACAAATATGTTAACACTTTACCTAACACAGGTTTTTAAAAAAATAGAGTACGTGAAGAGTGGAATGTAACTAAATCACCCGCGGAGTGGAGTTATCACCCAAGCTATAACTTTCAAATTTTGTACATATCGACAAAAAGCACAACAATGTTTCAGCTAATGGACCTCCGGGTTTAACCCGGAGGTCCATTGGCTGAAACTTTGCTGGTGCTGGTTATGCTTTGCAATAAATTTGCAATTATTGCTCGTGTGGAATCTCCACTCTGCGGGTGATTTAATGATAATACACTCTCCACGTACTGTAATTTAAATAATTCTCACAATTCTTCAATACAACCACACAAATGTGGATACCATTAGAACTGACTCAGCTAGCCCGTTCTAGTGATATCCATGTTTGTATGGTTTTATAGAGACATTTGTATGATATTTTAGGCTATGCTATGCTTGTTTTGTTCGTTTTTGGTACCTATGTTAGGTAAAGGGTTAATGAACCTGAGGTAGTGATGAGTGTTTTGTCTAGAAAGTACCGTGGGTCATTTGAGTTAATAGTTTCGTTGACAGTTTTTAACCTGGTGCGAGTACCGATATGTTGAAAACAACTCAATCCCGGGAACAGTCAAACATGAGCTCAGCTTTGTGATCTGAATAAACTTCAGTTTTAAGCAGCATGGTTTAGGTGTACACATAAATACTATTTAAATATACCAGTTCCATTGAAGGAGAATTTTTTCATATACTGAGTCAAAAAAGAAAGTATAATAAACTTTGAGGAGCAAATGTTTTAGTATTATCGACTTTAATCCCAAACAAATTATTGTAAATTCATATTTCGAGTCTAGCAGTATGAATTTGCATAATTTCATGTTCTTACTGTCATCGTCACGTCAGGACGTCGCAATTCAGACATGGAGTGAAATGGAAAGTTCATTCATGCAGTCAATATCGTGTATGTCCACCGTTTGCCTATTGGGTGGCAAGACATCGACGGTACATGGACCTGATAAGTCTCTGGATGTCACCCTGTGGTATTGCGTTTCACTACTCCCTTAGAACATTACGTAAATCGCCTAATGTCTGAAGATCATGAAGTCGTGCCCGACGGTCCAACTGATCCCTAAGATGCTCGATTGGCGACAAATCTGGCGAAAGTGGGGCCCAGTGAATAAGTTCGATGCTCTGCTCCTCAAGAAAGTCACGACAGATACGCGCTACACGACATCGGGCATTGTCTTGCTGGAATAACTGCAATCCGGTGTTAGCGTTGAACAACGGGACAACAACATCGTTAAGAATTTCGTCCCTATATCACTGTCCATTCAGATTACCATCGATGAATATCGACTGCCTTCGATAGTGCAAGGTACTTCTGGTCCAAACCTTTACACTACTACCGCCGAAACGATCGCATTCCCGCACGCACCCATCGGAAAACCGGTTTCCTCGTCGGCGATACACTCTTGCCCTACCATCAGCGCGCCGTAGACAAAATCGTGATTCATCACAAAAAGAACTGTGCTCCAACGCAGCTGAGTCCAGCGAACACGCTGACGTACCCATTCCATTCTGACAGTACGGTGACGTTGGGTAAGGATTGGTCCGTGGTATGGACGCCTACTTCGGATGCGTGTTCGGCGAGTCTGTTGCGGACAGTTTGTGCACTGATTCTATTGTTGGTTCTACCAGGAGTAATTGCTGCTGTACTCGTCGCCGGAAGGAAGCGATCCCGCAAGTAAGACGTCCTAATGTGTCGGACTTGTAACTCTTGGTCGACCTGAACGCGGTCGGTCGGTCGGTCGGCAGTGGATTCAGTGGTTCTATACATTCCAAAGAGACGGTAAATAGTGGCCACAGTGACTCAGCAGCGAGCCCATCTGGAGGTATCCCAAACTCATGCATACCAGTGGCACGTAACCTCCGAGTTTCGGTTAACCTTGGCATTTTTTAAAATGCTGAAAGACAAAAACTAGCGTGTTTTCTCAATAACCCGGGTTCTCTAGCACACCATAATACAAAGAAAATCGTTGGTCACCCATTCAATTTGACATTCTCGGGTGGCACGTGCTATTTTGAAATCCGCAGCAAAAGTATATACGGTTGGGTGGACAACAACAACATGTCATTAAACTCTTTGCACGACTTCTTGTCCACAAACACACAACATTAGAACTATTATATTTCATCCTTTATGCTATTTTTCACATTTGTTTCCATTATACTTTCGTTTTTGACTCAGTATATTTCTAGATCATCATAGATGATGCACTCTAGCTGACACTTCTTTTCAATGTGATAACACCTGTATCAGTCGCATCACGCCCAGGCAAGACGAGTGTTGCCTGAAGACAATCACCGAGGTTTCTCAAACAGTAGAGATCCATCCATCCACAAAACTGTAGTGTCTCTATCGCGGTTTTCCAAGGGTATCTTGACGAACACACTCTAGATAACATCACTTACTGGTATACTCTCAGTTTCCGCTGACACACAACATTGATTTGTAGACTACAAATAGCAGTATCGATGTTCTATTTGTTGTAGACATATATTAAAGACTAATTATGTATTCATTTATTGGTATTTAAGGCCACATAGATGAGCACAGTGGCTATTTGTGCCTGCAACTAGGTTATAAGGTCAAGTCCAGATGATCGTTTATCCTCATGTTGCCCATTTTAGAGGACTTCCACCCCAGAAACTGGCTACCCGGTCCTTATTTACCAGCAAAACAGAGCTTTTTTACCACAGAAAGGAAGCACTGCTTCATCTCCCGCGGATAATATAAACTCTGAATATGTACATTGCATTAACTGCTAAAGAGTTAGCCAGTTTTCCATAATACTTATTTGGCCACGTCCAGGTCCGATGGTATGTAGTTATTTCGCATTTTGTAGTCATCGTTTGCCAAGAAACAGTCGCCAAGATAATACAATATTTCTCTTGACCTCCAGCCCCCCCACCCCAACACATACACTCCTCCACGCACCCCCCCCCCCCCCCCCCCCCACATACACACACCTAGTGATTGGACCTGAGAATAGCTCCTCTGATCCACTAAAGTTTTGTAAAAAATCGGCTGGGGGGAATGAAGGGTAAAAAATTTCATTCTTCTATCGTGGTAATTGTTTCAGATTGTGCAGTCATTTTCATCCAACACAATTTTTGCACTGTTAAATAAATATAATAATGCATGACAGATGGTTTGTGTTGGCCTGGACTTTTCATAGACGTGGAATAGGTGATTTGTGACAGCAACCCCACTCACGTATTTTCATCTCGAAACAAAATGTCAAATCAATGAAGAAAATCGAAAAACTATTAACCACGCTTTGAATAGTGAAGATTAATGCGAAACCAAATTCTCTGTTGCTTGCCTCCCGCAGAAGATCATTTAAATTAGCCGTTTGGTGGAGAGATTATAAAAAGTCCCAGTTTATTTGATAACTGTGTTCTGAACGATTCGATGAAATCCTCCAAATACAACGAGCACAAATCGTCAATCAGGAGTTGTTTGTTTTATTGTTCAACTCGGAAGTCTGTCAGATGAAAGATGAAACTTTACATTTTGATTCGTATAGTTTCAAACAAAGTATGAGTTATTGCATGCGTAATATTACACACCATGGGTATTTTGATTTGGCATCCAAAGATCTTCGTTGCAAGAATTTTAGCACCAAAACGTTTACTTTACTTGTGAAGGAAAGCCATTGTGGCAGTGAAGAGCACGGTCGATAACGGAACAAACAGAATTAATATGTTATCACTTCTTTTGTCAATAAGGTGCAGGAAATTGTGTTTGGACAGCCTTTCAACATTAATTGTCAGCGAGTGCTGATGACATTGTTTTTTTTTCTTCAATAAAACATTGTAGGTGATCAACTTTACAAAATACTACATTTAAGAAGTTAAATACTTCGCAGCGTCGAGAGTGAAACGAGATGATATGAAGTATTTACCTAATTAAATACTGCCTTTTATAGAGACTCTCACCCCGCTAAACCCAGTGGATTAACAGACTTTGTCGATTAATCTCTTATTATCCAAGTATAACTGCAGGTATATTGCAGTGGGGGAATATGCCTTATTGGTGAAACAAGGGTTTCCTGGGCTTTCTTTTTATTGAATGAATATTAGGCACTGCGGACGTCATCACAACGTTAAAAAACGTCATGTTGTTCAGTACCTGGTGGAACGGCCTCGAGAATATCTAACACATTTTAACCCTTTATTACACACCGTAACTGTATTTGTCACGATCACATGGATTTTAGGGGCATGCGGTAATTTTAACGAGTAAGCTCTAGTGCAATCCGATAAAAAGTACCCTTCGCGTGCACAAGTTCTCTCGTTAGACTGGTTCTTATAGTTTGCAGCGTTCAGTGGAATACAACCAATGAGAACCATCGGCTATATTTATCTGTCGGAATTACCGATTGTCATTACAAAATGTTTGATCCACAACTTTGCTAAAAACTGTTGAAAGTCATGAAAGACACATGATGTCTGCCAAGAAATTGAACAGTGAAACTCAACCTTTGCTTTCGTTATTGAAAATCGAGGAAAACTTAATTAATTTTAGGGCAAAAATGTCCAATTGGGTTCGATATTACAGCCAGCCACTTGTACAGTTCCTATAAAACTTTGTTACAATGTTGCCCTCACCGCTGCGAGCTGCCGACGAGTCAACACGAGGCCTACTGTGTAACTGTAATCCTATTCGATTCACACTTCGACAATGGAGCAGTGCGTTTGCCAACGCAAACATTCTTTGAAGAGCATGTTAAGTTGAAGTAGTTCTCAAGAAGCCAGACAAAATGAATCTTGAATACTGGTTACCATGAAGCGGAAAAACAAGACGGCGACATGCCGACAGCGCCTGGAGATGTTTGACAGCTAGTACTTGCAGTTACTAATTAACTATCTCCAATTCCACCCTTACTAGATGACCGCTCCCCCTCCCCCTTCCCCGCCCCACACTAGCTGTATAAAGAAAATAAATTCGGAAGAATGAAAAGCCTGGTTTTATAAGAAAAACTCGGTAGTTTACATTTGTGGAACCAATGTTTTTTTACGTGCTAGTGGGTGTTGGGGCAACAGGTTTATTTTATTTAATTTTTTTGTGGGGGCAGGGGGAAGGGCTTTTTTAGGGGGATATAGTATAGCCAAAATATGACTTTCTGGAGTTTGTACTGGGGGAAATTAAAAAATGTTACCTGCTACCCACTACAGAATTTCTGACAAGTCTTGAGTAGGGTGGGAATGAGACCATGAAGAGGGGAGGGGTGGTAAATACATGTGGTCTGATGGATGCAATAAATTGTCAATTTTATGAGATGACTTCCATGAAATTCAAAAATAATTATTAGAATATTTAAAACATAGACAATATGACAACATTTTCCAGACATTGAATTGTATTTTTAAATGACTAATTAAGGATTTTTGCTAGTATTTCTGTTTTATACAAGGATATTATTTTGCTTTAATTCTCAGCAACCAAACTTAACTCGAATGCCACCTATGTGACTTAGCTACATGGGTGTATGAGATGGGGAGGGGTTGAGGCCCTCCACCACCCCCCTTCACCAATAAGCAGTTAATTTTGCAGTTTTCATTGAAAGGGACTGGTATTTTCAGAACAGATTATTCAGAGGGAGGGGGTATTTTTATAATTTTGGCAAATATCAGGGCAGTGGGAAGAGCATTTTCATACGCAAATTCGAGGCAAGGGCCTGTATTTTGATTTTGAAACAAAAGTTCAGGGCACTTTGATTGGTCAGCCCCCATCCCCAAGAAAATGTGCTCCAAAAGCCTATCATTTTAGCCACATTATATCAGTCCTCTTTAAAACTACTTACTAAATGTAACTTCAGAATACCGAATTTAAGATTGACAAGATATTGGAGCAGACACATAAAAAATTATTTTGTTTTGAACCAGATACCAAGAAAAATATTGACAGAACCGCTCGGATGACAAACTGGTGAAGTATAGTACCAGTACAAAATAATGTAAACATTAATCAATCCTTGAAAATATTATCAACCAAAATAAGTTGGAGCTTACTGGTGAGAACACCCCCCACCCCACCCCCCCCACCCCCCCCCCCCCCATTATTTCTGTTTCAGCCTCTGACTAAGACTGTTGGATACTCATTTCGTGAGCTTTCGAGAAAATGCTGTCAGGTTATAGATGGGTGGGGGTTGTTGGGGGGGGGGGGGGTTGTAAAAAAGGTGTACAAATTCAATTACTTGTGGAGACAAGACATGACATTTTCTTGCAGTTATCATGCAATATATTTCTCCCTTTGTATATCTGTAGTATTATGTGGACAACCTAAAGCTTTTATTTGTAAGTGCAGCCCATTTCAAACAAAGGTTATCAAGACTTGAGGTAAAATAAAAAGAAGGTTAAATTTCAAGTCAGAAACTTTATAATGTTGAATAATAAAGTGCAACCTTACCAAGACTCCAGAGTTCACTCAGAGTCAGAGTCCGAAATTCTGACAGAATGGAATCTCAAACTGCCTCGGGCTCAGTTACTCCAAACCAACCGATCGAATGAATGCCCCGGAAGGTTACTTATTGCATAAAGTGTCTTTTCTCGTCCAGTGTGTACTTTTGTTACAGTGCAGAACAGATAATGACCGATGTCCACATGCGATAGCCTAGTGGCAGTAGTGCATGAATCGTCAAGCCGAGTTCAAACTTTTATTTTT
This sequence comes from Pictodentalium vernedei, assembly GCA_031216915.1. Classification (NCBI taxonomy): domain Eukaryota; kingdom Metazoa; phylum Mollusca; class Scaphopoda; order Dentaliida; family Dentaliidae; genus Pictodentalium; species Pictodentalium vernedei. The sequence continues at coordinate 164,693,282 of CM062289.1, read as the reverse complement.
AACTTCAGTTTAAAAAGCACGAAATTTAAACAGAGCGGCCAGTTCGCACCGTATTCAGATTAAAATCCTTCTACATTTTCCACCCTCCAGATATAATGATGCCTGCACACACACTTTTGAAAACACATTTGAGACGTCATAATTTGTGACGTTTAATATGCTGAATGCAATCTGTTGAGTTTTGAGTGTTCGGGTCGACATTTTTTTTGCGAATAAAATGAATCAACAGCGATTCTACAGGTGGCAAAGTCAAAGACTTGAGACTGGTTCTCTGACAAAATTGCCCTGTTCTCTTTAAAATTCTTTCAACCGTTCAAATTGTAGACTATTTAATTGAATTAGCGATTAATTACAGTGTATTCTTTTTCATGGTTGGGTGTGTAATAAATACAGAGCCACACTTATGTTTGAATGGGTTAACGATTACTGGACTCGGGCGTGTGGCGCTGGGATAACCACCCGAGCCAACCGGCTCTCGTGGTATCCCTGCGCCACTCGCTCTCGTCCAGAAATCGTTAACCCATTCAAAGTTAAGTGTGGATTCTGTATATTTACTTAACATGGAAAGCAGACGACACTTGCAAACAACATTCTTGAATAACTATTTTTTTCATTTTTTTTTTTTGTCTCAAAAACGTAGGTTATGAACCCTCATTGGAACGAGCTCGACGAGATCGTTCCAACGACGGGTCATAACCAATGTTTTTGATACAAAAAATGAAAAAATAATGAAAATTTAATTGGAGATTTTTGAGAATAGCGCTGGCCGGTTTTGGCCGTTACGTCCGGTAAAGGGTTAATCGGCGTGGCATGCTGTCCATGACCTTCCGAATTTCTCTCACTGTGATGTTGTCTAATTTCTCTTTTAGCACACGGCAGTGGAGTTGATCAATAGCCAGCAAATATTCACCTGTTTTAAGGATGTATGCCCAATCCGATAGAGGAATGCAGAACGTCACTATTCGTATACCCACCCACAGGTATTATGGGAGGGGAGGGGAGGGGGGGGGGGCTTAACTTGTTTTGGACAGTATATATACATACATCATTCGGCCTTGCCATTAATGGAATCAGTGGCACAGATATGCATTAGGCGACTGTCCTTTTCGCCTTCCGAGAATTTCGTAAGAACTTTCGTATTCTGTCGGATTTTTCAGGGACCAGTTGTCCGTTCATTTTTGAGATAATTGCCAGATTATTTTTAGTTTAGTTTAAACAATATTTTATTTCCGATCCAAACTATTCAATACAATTATAACAAAGTAAATGATACAAAAAGGAATGGAAAAGGGATCCAGCAGCAAGCTAAAGCTATTGTAAGTTGTCTCCATATGATTTACAAACATTTGTCTGTATCAACACAGCGAGATTACTGAATACAGGAGAAGTCGGCCCCAAACGAAGTCGGTCCACGAGAGAAGTCGGCCCGCAAGAGAAGTCGGCCCATGGGATAAGTCCGTCCCAAACGAAGTCGGCCCACGAGAGAAGTCGACTCAAAACAAAGTGGACCCACAAGAGAAGTCGGCCCATGGGAGAAGTCGGCCCCAAACGAAGTCGCCCCATGGAAGAAGTATTATCAAATAAATTTTATTAAGGTTGTACTCACTTTTATGTTAGAAATCAAAAACATTATGAGATTAAATAACTTATCCAACATTTTCAAACTAAACTTATCCAACATTGAATGGAAGCATAAATCTTTCACGAACTTTCACGTCTACACAGTTCAACGTTACGTACTGGTATTTTGAATGGTATAAAAACAAGTCTACATTTTTTCATTCATCTCAGTGGTGCACTTTAGGATCGACAGTTGTATGTCAGGTTGAGATCTGGCCTTTTTACCAGGAACTCGAGGTCAGACCATGATCGGGGTCATTGACCCCGGCGCCCATATCCGTTAGGCCTCCCCTCTCCCTCTCCCCTCCACTCTCCACACTAGGCCTAGGTTATTTTTAGGCGCCCCCTCACCCTACCCGCCCCGTATGTACCCTATTTTTAGGCTATCCCTCCCCAAAGACCATTAGGGGTCAGACTATGTATAGCCCATTTAGGCTTTCCCCACATTGTTTAGGTTTTTCCCTGTATGTGGGCTCCCCTTCCCCAAAACTCAGTCCCTCCCCACCAAAGCCCCGAACTGTTCCTCCCCTTTCCAAAGGCTAGCCCAAAGCTGGGGGACTTTCGCACTGAGGTGTCCTTATGAGTGCTAACAAAAGAGTGCCACCATCCCCTAACCCCAGCCCTGTCTCACGTACATTTCGAGCTCTGTTGGTGTATCTAAGGTAAATGTTGTCAAGGACATGTACACGTAAGGGCATACAAAATGCTTTAGACATAAAGACTACCTGGTTTTGTTTAGACATGTCATAAAGGAATTATGATAGAGAGAATCTTTGTTTATAAGAAGATATGATAGTGTCACGTTGTATAGTTATGCAAGTGGATAAGGGACAACTGGTATGTTTGATTATGTCATAGATAAAGGTATTATGATAAAGGGCTCCTTTGTTTATAAGAAGCTTAATATGATAAAGGCCATGTACAGTGTTTGATTATGTCATAGATAAGATGGTGTCACGTCGCAGGTGTTTGATAACCCAGTAAGATCGCGGCGATGTCTGATTGGTCAAACAGTTGTCCAATCAGGTCGTCCCATACGGCGGTATGTTCCAGGGGACCAATAGATAAGAGTGTTGTAAAATTATCCCACGCAGACGCTCTCTGATTGGCAAACAACTGTCCAATCAGATCGTGCCATGCAGTATTTTCTGCGTGGCGAATAGATGAGTGATCCGGAATGTTGTAGTAAACTACTTTCGCATGCTCAATTCATAGGTAAGCTGAAAAGGAATGAACAACTCTAAATTTTCTCTCTATTAAATTTTATTTTCACATAAAATCAGTTTTACATGTAATTAATTGGTTTTAGAATAGTCAAAATGGATTTGCAATCAGACTTACAAATTTACAAGTAATTTTTTCAAAGCGAAAATGGTTTTACAATCAATTAAAATGGATTTACAATCAGTCAAAATGGATTTTCAATAAGTTTTTACAAGTAATTTTACAATTTCACCATAAGTAATTTCTACAATAAGTAGTTTTACAATACTTCTTTTATAGGTAAGCATACAATAAACATAATTAAATGTTCAGTAACTGTCTTTTGTCCCTGAAAAGGGATAGTTTTTGTTGTCGTTCTTCTGGACTTTCTCCAGTTATGATCCCAAGCTGTCTGCACATCCAAAAAACGTGTATTTTCTTAATAATGGATCAAACAAGTATTTTCGTTTCTTAATTGCGAATTTTTCAGCTTCGTTCATTCCATAACCCTCCTCATGCGGAAGTCGCTGAGCAGTTTTTCTAATTTTTCCATAGACCGGATGTTGTCTGAAGTGCCTTACTCGACTCATTGTCTTAAATAATCTTCTACAGAGGGAAGCTCTCACGCTGTCTCTAAGAGCTTCCCTGGCCGCCTTGGTGGCCTCGTCTGTGGGCAAGCTATTTTCTATGTACGACACTTTCAATCTCTGAAATTTAGCTGTATTATCTTCATATGCTCTTATGATTACAGTGTCTATCATGTTCGTTTCGCCATCTTCCTCTTCTGAATATTCACTTCCGGTGGTTGTATCACTATCGTCTGACTCTGAATATGCGCTCTCGTCCGAATCAGACAAGTAATAATCTTCGTTTGACTGTTTGCCTTCACCCGTCATCCCAAACCTCCTGAGGCAGTAACCATCTTCGTGTCTATTGCGTGTAAAAGCTCTTGAGAATGCTTTCCTACAGAATTTACAGTTGTGGCTCGGCATGTCTTCTCTCTTTGAACGCTCTGAGAACAAATGAGAACTGGGCGCACACCACGATTTATGAAACAGTGAAGAGTACCCTCAAATACGCGCATGCGTACATCAGTTTTACATACGGGCACATACGGGCACAATGAGTCGAGTAAGGCACTTCAGACAATATCCGGTCTATGGAAAAATTAGAAAAACTGCTCAGCGACTTCCGCATGAGGAGGGTTATGGAATGAACGAAGATGAAAAATTCGAAATTGAGAAACGAAAATACTTGTCTGATCCATTATTAAGAAAATACACGTTTTCTGGATGTGCAGACAGCTTGGGGTCATAACTAGAGAAAGTCCAGAAGAACGACAACAACAAAAAGTATCCCCTTTCAGGGACAAAAGACAGTTACTGAACATTTAATTATGTTTATTGTATGCTTACCTATAAAAGAAGTATTGTAAAACTACTTATTGTAGAAATTACTTATGGTGAAATTGTAAAATTACTTGTAAAAACTTATTGAAAATCCATTTTGACTGATTGTAAATCCATTTTAATTGAATGTAAAACCATTTTCGCTTTGAAAAAAATTACTTGTAAATTTGTAGGTCTGATTGCAAATCCATTTTGACTATTGTAAAACCAATTAATTACTTGTAAAACTGATTTTATGTGAAAATAAAATTAACAGAGAGAAAATTTAGAGTTGTTCATTCCTTTTCAGCTTACCTATGAGTTGGACATGCGAAAGTAGTTTACTACAACATTCCGGATCACTCATCTATTCGCCACGCAGAAAATACTGCATGGCACGATCTGATTGGACAGTTGTTTGACCAATCAGAGAGTGCCTGCGTGGGATAATTTTACAACACGCTTATCTATTGGTCCCCTGGAACATACTGCCGTGTGGGACGACCTGATTGGACAACTGTTTGACCAATCAGACATCGCCGCGATCTTACTGGGTTATCAAACACCTGCGACGTGACACCATCTTATCTATGACATAATCAAACAGTGTATATGGTCTTTATCATATTAAGCTTCTTATAAACAAAGGAGCCCTTTATCATAATACCTATATCTATGACATAATCAAACATACCAGTTGTCCCTTATCCACTTTCATAACTATACAACGTGACACTATCATATCTTCTTATAAACAAAGATTCTCTCTATCATAATTCCTTTATGACATGTCTAAACAAAACCAGGTAGTCTTTATGTCTAAAGCATTTTGTATGCCCTTACGTGTACATATCCTTGACAACATTTACCTTAGATACACCAACAGAGCTCGAAATTTACTTGGGGCAGGGCTGGGGTTAGGGGATGGTGGCACTCTTTTGTTAGCACCCATAAGGACACCTCAGGGCGAAAGTCTCCCAGCTTTGGGCTAGCCTTTGGAAAGGGGGGGGGAACAGTCCGGGGCTTTGGTGGGGAGGGACTGGGTTTTGGGGAAGGGGAGCCCACATACAGGGAAAACCTAAACAATGTGGGGAAAGCCTAAATGGGCTATACATAGTCTGGACCCCTAATGGGCTTTGAGGAGGGATAGCCTACAAAATAGGGTACATACGGGGCGGGTAGGGTGAGGGGCGCCTAAAAATAACCTAGGCCTAGTGTGGAGAGGAGAGGGAGAGGGGAGACCTAACGGATTTGGGCGCCGGGGTCAATGACCCCGATCATGGTCTGACCTCGAGGTCCTGGTAAAAAGGCCAGACCTCAACCTAACATACTACTATCGACATTACGGCGAAATACTGAAATATATCGAAATTTCAGTAAATAATAGGTGATAACGCTGTCTTGTTTTTTTTTTTATCACTGATATCACCAGTACGTAACATCAGTTCCTAGAAAGCTCTTTGAGCTTTCTGGGAATTAATGTTACGTACTGGTATTTTGAACAAAAAGACTACATTTTTTCATACATCTTAGTGGTGTACTTAAGAATCGACAAAAGGGCGAAATACAGAAATAGTGTATCGAAATTTCAGTAAATAACAGGTGATAACGCTGTTTCGTTTTTTTATCACTGATAACACAACTACCTAACATCAGTTCCTAGAAATCTAATTGGGTTTTCTAGGATTAATGTTACGAACTGGTATTTTCAAAGGTTAAAAAAGAAGACTACATTTAGTGTAACGAAATTTCAGTAAATAATTGTCACTGATAACCCCATTAATTGCTATGTTTATGTCTGTTTTCCTCTGTTAATACTGCCTATTTTTGGTCGCTGATAACACCATTACCGGCTACGTTTATGTCTTCTTTCCTCTGTTAATACTGCTTATTTTTTATAATCTTAAATATTGAAAAAACTGTTATGTTGTCATTTTTTGCCCTTTGAAAGGATCTTACAAAAACTCACCAACCCCAAAAGGCATTTTTTTGCCACTCAGTTAAAAGAAGTCATCTATTGTTTTGTCCACTTCCATCGAAGCATTCTAATTTCCCTCCACCTCCACCCACTATGCAGAAAGTGAATTCCACTACCGCCCTACAAGACCATCGGCACCTGCTCTCGGCCATTTGGCGAAATAAAATGTTGAACTAAACACTACTCTTATTATAGGGAGGGAGATTTTTCTCAGTATTTTATTTCATCAACTGGCCGAGAGCAGGTCCCAAGACCATTGGAAGAAGCCCTCTAGTTTGTGGGGCCGACTTCTCCCAAATGGTTGGGGCCGACTTCTCCTATGGGCCGAGTTCCCCTGTAGTTTGCGGGGCCGACTTCTCTCGTGGGCCGACTTCTCCGAAATTGTTTGGGCCGACTTCTCCGGGAGCCGACTTCTCCGGGGCCGAGTTCGCAATGGGCCGACTTCTCAGCATCCCGAGATTACTTAATAAATAACAATAAAAACAAAATATTTGAACATGTATTTGGAAGGAAAATATACTGTTTCTTATGTAGGCTATCAGTTGCAGAGAAGTGTGCATTTAGTAATGGCGCAGTGCCATATGGACTTGGAGGAAATATTTATTTTGCGTGTGTTTCAGACTCAGTGGTGGATACACTGGTGGGTACTTTTCCTGAGTGATTGTTAACTCAGAGGCACACAGTGTTCGGTTCCGAACACTCCAGAAATCGGTCACGGGGTATTCGAGATGTCAAAGCGGTTATTTGTAGTATTTGAAGATATTGGTAAGCGATAATTATTGCAGAACATATAGTACTGATGCAGTAGTATACGTTTGATTGAGTGCAATGGGACCAGGTGGAATATTCAATAAAGCTCTAGTAATCTATGTTTATGATTTAACATTCGAAAGGAGAGCATAGCAAAGGAAGTAAACATACCGGGATACTATTGCTAAGATACCTTGAAATATTAAAATCTTCCGGGTTGCCTCAATATAATCGTGTAAACAACTAGCAATTGCTCGATTAGTTTGGATACTGTAAGACGGGTTTCTATACAGAAGGGTGTTGGTATCTATCACACATGTTAGCTGATCTAGAGTTGAACGCCTTGCATCTGATTGCAGCGAACAATCTAGGAGAAGGTGTTCCACAATTTCGCGAACGCCATAACCACAGAGTGGTGAGCTCGTCAAGTGGATATTATACAAATCTTCATTGAGTTACTACACCTCAGACGAAGTCGACAATGATGTATTTGGGTCTTTCTCGTTTTGATGAAAAGAAATTAGGTGGGAGCAAACACCTTTCCTCTGTTGATATAGGATTCAAAATTCGCTACGGAACTCTCGTGGATCGCCGTCGGCAGACTGTTCCGCAAACCAGTGGTAAATGGTAGAAATGATTTTTGGTGCTGCACAGTACGACTGAATGGATTATTATTTGTGTGTAGTGTATATTCGTGACCTTCGGATGATAATCGAGGAAGTAAAGCTGATAAGTAAGTTGGAACATGATGATGATACATTTTAAAGTATTGTTTTAATCTGTGCTTTGCACGCCCATTTCGTAACGTTTCCCATCCTGTCTCGGCATATAAAAGCTCCCTGTTGGCACTCCTTGTTGCCCCAGTGGCAATTCGAGCAGCCTCAGTTTGGATTTTTTCTAATTCCAAAGATTCATTTTCAGACAAGTTGTCCCACACAGTGTTTGCGTATTCGAGAATAGGTCGTATAAATACAAAATATATTTTTTCCAAAGTTTATTTTTCAAAACTCGATCAATATATTTGCGATAGTGAAGTACAGGTTCTCCCACCCCTCAATCTGATTAGCGTAAAATATGCAGAATGGCCAAAATATGTGGAGCAAATGTTTTTCTTCGGAATCATCTCCCATACATATAGGTATTTAGTATAGGATCTTTATACCATGATTACCTATTCTGCTATATATAAAAACCTATGATATAAATTTTAGCTTAACACACCAACCGTGGTGAACACGTGAGCAATGGGATTTCAGTGATTAAAATTTACATCTACAGGGGAACACCAACCAAGTTGACCTTTGTTGACCTCGCCTTGAATGCAAACTTGTCTAAATTTGTCACTCGTTGCCTCGTGAAGAGTGAAATGAAACCAGCAATTATTTATTACGTTTTTAAATAAGTCTACCTCATAAGATACCAAAAATTAACAAACATACATTGTCTCATGTTAATAAAACATCCATAGCTCGAAATAGTATCTTATTAGACTTTTTTCCCAAAGTGGGTGTTACAGGGGTATTATACGGGTAGGATGTCATTATCCATGTGTTGTGGTACTATGGGTTTTGAAGCGTGAAGTTTCTCGTGTCATAATGAATAAACAACTCACAGGTAGGCTAAACCAAGTCACTTTTGTGATTAGTCACCTACACGTAGCATATGTTATATATATTAGCGGAAAAGAAACGTATTTTTTTCTGTGATAAATATTTCAAATGTGTTATGGATGATTATTTCATTGACTGGATTTTGGCGTTATTTCTTCCTTACTGATTAAATTTTGATGAGTTTTGTTGTCTTAACACAGACGTCGTTTGCATGGATAAACGGTCAAACGTGGGTACCCAACGTCTTTTCCTTGTCAAAATCAATAGCGGGTGTGCCCACCCGGGCTTCAGTCGCTGCTCTAACTCTCCTTACCATTTACCCCATCAGGTTGTTTATTGTCCTTTATGGCATGTTATTACACTACTGAAGAAGGGCCTGCGTGAGCTGAGCGAAGTTGGTTTGGAGGTTGACGAGCTTCCTGTCGCTCATGTCCAGCTCGTCCCACAAATGCTCCATTGGGGACAAATCTGAACTGTAGGGTGGCCAATCGAGAAATGGGACATTGTCTTGGTTGAGAAATTTACGACAAACCCTAGCACCGTGCGGCCTCGCATTATCCTGCTGCAACGCAAGTCTACGCGTATGGATAAGTGGAAGGATGCGCATAAGAGGAAGGACTTGAGACACGAGGACCTGGGGTAATTACATGTGTTAGCCTGCTGGAAAAGTGGCGTTAGCCTGATGGAAAAGTGGCGTCAGCCATTAAAGTCTGACCAGCTCGAAGAGGCAAAGTCTGTCCATGCCCGATTGTGGGTGACTGTCGAAGACAGTCTGCATCCGACATAAGCCGGCAAAACCACAACTTCTTGTGTACGAAAAAATCTGGAGTATCCACTATTACTAACCAGTTGAAAAACCCTGTACTACCTATAATAGTGACCCTGTGAAGGATCCAATCATCGCTTAGTTCAGTTGACTGTGCCAACAGAATCAGAAACACCTGACACGGAACTTATGTTAAATTGTTTTTACTATATTTCTGTTTTGAAACCCTCAAAATCATCAATGTGTCGCCTGATTGAAGCTGTGATGGCTAATAAACACGATGGCCGCAAGAACTATAGAACTTCTGTCCTAGAAATAAGTCGCAGTTTATTTTTCGTTGTCGGTCATCGAACAATTAGGTCCCTTTCGCAAATTTTAGCTGCCTCATCCCACCCATTGTTAGTCATCAAAAACGTAGCACCACCCCCCCCCCCCCCCCCCCTGCACTACCACCTCATCGGGGACGTTTGCCTTCTGTCGGATAATTCCTGGATTAACCGCCGCTGGGAATTGGTGGATGGAGCATTGCGGTTTGCATGCAGGTCGAAATATCAATAAATGTATGGCCGTCAATAGGTACTCATATCACAATATTGCCATCAACATCAATTTCCTTATCATTTAAACTAGCGGGCCACCGATGGCGGCTTATTCCCCGAAAAAACACTCTATGGAGGTTTGTCAGTCAAGTTTGTGGAACAGTTAATAATAAAGCGAAAACCTAGCAAACATACATTTAATGCTGAACGTAACTGTGACAGAGAGATGACACCAAGTACAAGTCATTTAATGCTGGTTAATGTGACCTTGACCATCACACCCGCAGCCTCAAAGTGAATGGGGCCCATACTCTCCACATACATAACCCACATGTGACGCCTAACTTATATGATGTTCATCTTACACATATAGGTTTAATCCTTTACCAACACAGCTTCTTAGACAAATAAATTAAGTTCTATATTAGTTGGAGTATTTCAACAAATCAATAAGTAAAATCATACAAATGTTGATACAAAGGAAACCTGTTCGTTGAGTCGGCTCCATTGATATCCATATCTGCATGTTTTTGTTGAGAAAGTACGAAAATATTTCATATCTTTTAGGTCTTATATCAACTATTTTCTGACCGTTTGGGCCACTGAGATAGATAAATACATTTCATATCTTTTCAATCTTATATCAGTACTTTTCTGACAATTTGGGCAACTGAGTTAGATATTTATTTATTTATTTATTTATTTATTTATTTATTTATTTATTGGTGTTTAAGGTCACATATTTCTGCACAATGTCTAATCATGACCACGACAGTTTTACGGGTGGAGGAAGCCGGAGTTCCCCGAGAGCACCACCGAGCAACGGCGAGCAACTGTCAGCTCCCCAACATACCAACTCCACACAAGCAGCGTTAGCATTGGTTGAAGACAGATGCACCATCGACGTACAGTACGCCTTAGTACACAACGCCACCGTGTCTCCACGTGGCCAGTGAGGTTGAAGTATCTTGCCCAAGGATACTACGCAGTTGCCGCACTTGGGATTCCAACCGAGGAATTGCAGTATGCACCTCTACCCACTAAGCCACCGCGCTCCCACTAAGTTAGATAAATACAAAGCTCTACCGTTTGGTTTGTTCAGACCATATAAATGTAAGCCTGTCAATACATATCTTCTAACGTGACCCAAAAGTCCAGATCATGACAATAAACTCCTCTAGGCGAGACAACATCAGATAAAATACCAATAGCATGGTGAATTATCGCATGAACGGAAGTGATCGACAACTGAAAAGACCTGGCGAGTCCTTCTAATGTTAAATTATGTCGCACCCACACAAGATTTAGCAATAATTGTCTTTCAGGTCGAATACTATTAATATACTGGTAATGTCAAGGTTGCAAAATATATTCTCCGATATCACTGCACAGATCTCGAAAAGAGTTTGGCGATTCGCCGCACAACATCCACAACATTGATGGCGGACAATCCAGCAGATCTGGCACTTGATCCAAATTTATCAATGCTACGTCTATGTCTGTATGTCTATATGATCTGTAGCAATGAAAATATGAAAACATGTAGCCATTCTCATATATAAATGCATAAATTAATTGGTTGAAATACGCCAGTAAACAAGGTAATCGGTCACGTTGACGTTGTTGTGCAACAATGAGTTCCAAAATCGCCTTATGCATGGTACAGTACAGTCGCCGTGGACTGGTCATAATCCACGCGTGGGGGCAGTGATGGCATTTACCAGGTAGTAACAAATAATCAGCAGCACAATTTTAAATAATAAAGCACCGGGTTGTTGGAAAGTGCCCAATCCACGGCGGCCGTACTGTAATAGTTGCAGGAGGGGGTGTTGTCATCAACTGCGACTGAACTACATCTACGATTCAAACGAGAGTACAATTTGTTTGGCCTAACTACCAGACCGAGTGGCATGAGCATCGTCGCGCTCGGTTGCCTAAAGTACCACAACACACTGATAATAACATTCCGTGTGTATAATGCCCTCGTAATACCAGGTCTCAGAAAAAATCTATTATGTTATTAAAATGAAAAAATACCCGTAATTTGCGCGTTTCATTTTCAATTTCGTTTCGGCGATAAAATTTCCAGCGGAAGTACCGCCCATGGGTTTCCATGTAAACAAAACACATTCGCACATGTGAATATTGATTTATTTAACATTTAAACTCTTATTAATCTGACGATCATGGTATAAATAAATTGTACCCAAACGATTAATTGGCTTCATATGGACGTACAAAGTTACTCATAACCTTATTATTATACCTCATTCTAAGACACTGGGTTAATTTCCATATCGTGTTGTCAGTTAGTTTGTCATGTTCCCCTCTGAAGAACATTCCCGGTCAACATTTTGAGTAATGTTTTCCTCTGAGACCGAGACATCCCGATGGCGCGACACGGAAACCACTGAGGTGAGGTGAACAACTGAGAACGGTGTGTGTGCCAATATCAAAGCCAGAACAATGAGATAATGGGGTGTTAATGAACATTGTTTCTAAAAGAAAACTGAATATTAAATATCGTTGTTATATCCAGCTGGAAATATTAAATGTGTTTTACCATTGTAAATATAACTCATTCGGTACAATACAAAAATATAATGATGACCTGGTTCGGCTTCACAACAGGGTATATCTTAATCAAAGTTTCAGTTTTTGCGGGATTACATTCTTCCAACCACGTGTGCGCACGTTGTTCAGTTCTGCCAAGATCATTGTTCAGAACAACAGCAGCCCGATAATGGGTACAGCTGTAACTTATTTGGTTGTGTCAACAATAAAATTGAAAATACAACTGGTTGGTCATTGAGTAAATAGACAGAACGCGATGTGTGTTTGAATCGGTGGGTGTTTTACATAACGAGTTGGAATGGCGTAGTCATATTTCGCGAGAGCCTACGGCTCTCGAGAAATATGTTTACTCCATTCCAACAAGTTATTTAAAACACCCACCGATTCAAACGCACATCACGTTCTGTGTTTATTACATAACCCATGCATTAAAATTTATTTGAACAAACAAACTTTAATTCCGATGTTTAAACCCAAATGTGAAGAGACTGTTTGTTTTGACTGAAGCTGTACTGATCAAATGGATCGATAACAAAATCAAAACAACCTCTTCGGAACCAGTGTTTTTTGAAATTAGTATGGCTGTTTCTCTTCGGCTAGTGCCCATTCACGCCTAAACATTTGGTGGCTATTACTGTTATTAGAAATATGAGTACAAATTTGTGCAGATTTTCAAAACAGTTGGGAGAAACATTTTTAAAAGAAGTTCGAAGCATGTTAAGATGTACGAAGATTTACCGAATAATGTTGACCAATTTAGATATAACGGATCCACAAAATGAGACAGTCACAGGACTGGGTTAATGTTCTGGTTGGAAATGATTGGGTTTTTTTAAAAAATATTATCTCATTTTTGGTTGACTAATTTTATGAGAACCGACTTCATTTTGCTTTAGGCGTTTTCATTTTCACACTACACGACAGACTGTCGATAATTGTATAACGAAATTTGGAAACTTTTCGAAGCGTTACTAATCACTCGATGGCAAAGGAACTGATATGAACGGTGCTTGGAAAAAGAAGTTCCGGCTTGTACATCACCCATTGAATACAGAATTATTTATGTCACAGCGGCTATTCCGTTAAATACAAGGGTTTAAAGTTGAATGGATGTGTAATAAAATCGTTTATTTAACAAACATTTCACCATCTCCCTTGCATAGTCTTATTGTAAAATGAAGGAACACTGTTTATAATAATAATAATAATAATAATAATGTTTAAGCCTAAAATCCACATTGTGCTCTTTGGCTTTACAAAAGTAACTGACACACGCACGCACACACGCATGCACGCACGCACGCACGCGTACGCGTGCTCATAAAACTATGTGTAATGATCAGGAATTACAAAATCAACAGATAAAGGCCGATTCGTACAAATGGGTTTTGAGACCGGACTTAAATTGATTTATTGCACAAACAAGCATAATGGCACAAACAAGCATAAGAAGACTCCTTATAGGTTTCCACCCATTTTAATTTTCCTTTTTATTTTCTTTCTTTCGGTTCATAAAGGGAATCGTTGATCACCAGTGGTTCTACATCCTAGGCCTACTTCTAACGAACAGGCGTTCCGAAGTGGGGGAGCACGGGAGTGCAAAGTACCTCACAAAATTAACCTTACAGAACTGTAATTGCAAAAGCGGTCAGTTTCGCGTCCTTATAAATTAAAGAAGTAGTGATAAACAGATAGGTCTCAAACTTGGTTGACCTATTTTGATTATTAATATGTGTTTTAAGCTTTCGGGAGGTTTAGCTGTTGGGTATTGGTTCTTGGAAATCCTAGGATCAATACACTGCAGTAAAGCCATTAAAGGAAATAATATTTATTTATTTATTTATTTATTTATTTATTTATTTATTTATTTATTTATTTAATTATTTATTTATTTATTTATTTAACAGCACTTTCAGCGGCTAGAGTTTTACAGGTGGAGGAATTCGGAGAGCCAAGAGAGAACCACCTTGCATCTGCGACTAACTGTCGAACTTTCCAACTTCCTAAGCCGACACAAGCAGGGTCAGCATCAGTTAAATGAAGGTGCACACATTACTCAGCTGTGCTCCTATCTGGAAATTTGGGATTGGGTGTCTTTCGTGCCTAAGGAAACTACACTGATGACGCAGTTCAGGATGAGACATAAAAAGCCTTCGATAATAATGTACTTTCTGTCGAGACTAGATGTGATACTTGCGTAGAAATATGTCACTCATATTATTAATCCTCATGTTTTTCAGGTTGTATGGGGATATACACCGATTTGGGAACTTATACACTCTGAGGCGAAGCCAAAGGGTGTATGAGTTCCCGACCGGTGTAAAAGGAATGGAAGTCCGTAAGAACGTTAGTCCCTCTGGACTATAATTCCGCGGAATAATAGTCCAGAGGGACGAATTTTCTTACGGACTTCCATTCCTGTTACACCGGTGTAAACTCCAATACACCCTGGAAAACACATGGATAAGGATAACGGATTTATTTCCAAGAATTTCGGTGTATTTAATTCTTTAACCTACATTGTTGGCAAAAACTGACAGAAAGTTTGTACTTTGTAAGTTTCTTAATAAAACCAGACAAATATGATGCATGTCATTGGAACTGGCTCAATGAGTATTGTACATAAATTTTAAGTTTCCTGTATTTTTATTTTTATTCTAACATGACCGAGCAGAAAGTATGAATTAATAATTAATTTGCCAGATAACCTGCTATTGTGTATTCTTGTTATTACACTGTGATTAACCACGGTGTAAAAACAGCTGCTGTGGAATGCAAGTTACAACGTACCTCTCAGCCAATCAAAACACAGTATTTTGTTTCATCTGGAAATAAATTCCATTATGCAAACGAACGACTGTGGTACGCGATTCGGCAATCATGACCAAATTACAGTACGGTACGTGTAAATTACATAAGAAGTTGCGACACGGTTATCACATTTAATTAAACTTATTTTCTTTGTTATAATTAGCAACAAGAATTGGATGACAAGTGCACAGCACTTGGGTTATATCCTTTCCTTAAAGTATAGTTGAAAATGACAAAGTATGATTAAAGGCAGTTTAGAAAAGCAGTTACATGAATGTGTGTGTAATGGCGAAGCAAACGTATATAAATTTCGAAAGAATTTATCAAACTTTAGATCACTGCAAGAGTTCCACAGCCTGGAATGCATTGTATTGGCCGCCATGTCGCCACTATTGAAGTACTTTGGCGGTCTACACTTGCCTCTTTTAAAATATTTAACAAAATTATTCGGTGAACTCGAATCTCTAACTCATCCTGAATATGCTTCAGGCGCGGAGGAAATGTACATCTGTCATTCTTTCCTGCCTTCTGACTTTGATACGGAGACGAAAACTTGTTCGTAATAATCTGTTACTACTAGCTCACTCCCTCATTATTAATTCAACTCGGATCCAACAATGTAAGAGGCTTCAGCGGAATCCAGGTTGGTTAGTCCAAATCTCGCACGAAGTGAATGTGTCTCTTGTGAAGAGTCTGCGGAAGAGGCATGTTACATCTCTTCCTCCGACGGACGTCGAGGGTTTGACTGAAAAGATGGCTGGATTGGAGGAGGCATGGCAGTTTCCTTTCGCTTGGGCGGCACTTAACGGCTGCGATATTCCGATCAAAAGTCCATCCGGAGGTGACGAGGCTCGGAAGGACTATTACAATTTCAAAAACTTCTATTCGGTAGTTTTAATGGCAATGGTTGACGCTAAGTACCGTTTCGTCTGCATGGGTCTCATGTGGGTACCCAGGTTACTCCAATGACTCGGTGTTATTTCAATCCACAGAAATTTATACCAAGTTGTCAAAGAGCTCATTATACCCAGATGTTTCCATAGACGTAGGCGGAGAAAGTGTTATGCCTATTGTTTTGGGAGATTCAGCATTTCCACTCAGAAGCTGGTTGATGAAACCTTTCAGCAACGCTGATCTGACGGACGAGCAGAAGAACTTTAACTGTCATCAGAGCACGTATGGTGACGGAAAGTGCATTTGGAAAATGAAGGGCAGGTGGAGGGTGACACTGCGGAAGAACGAATGCTCCCCAGAAACAGTGAAACATGGCGTACTGGCGAGCGTGTTAATGTACAATATATCCCTTTTCAAGGAGGAAACAAAATACACAAAACTTGACCTTACCATCGATCCATTTACTAATGAACGAAGGCCGAGAGAACAGACAAGATCTTTGCTTGCAATGGTAATGATAATCGCGATAGTTAGGCCGAAAGGAACGAATGCGGGGCTTGTTTGAGATATTTTCTGAAGAACAAACTGTGGGCGGAAACAGCGCGCCAAGAGAACTTAACAATGTGTTATTCATTAAGGAATGACATTCACTTTTTGTTGGGTAATCCGTGAAAATTAAATCTGATTTGCAATGAATGTAATAACATTTCACACAACAAGTCTCACTCTGATCTGACCCTCTACTAACATTCCCACCACCAACTACATAGAAAGAAAATAATATTGGGGGGGGGGGGGGGCGATGCCATTGCAAAGAGATGACGCGTAGGGGAGGGACACGAGTGGGCAGGGGCGTTGGAAAGTGAGTGTTCGTTGGGGGACTTGGCTACTCCAATCTGAAGTATGGGTGGGCTATCATGGGCCTCGCCCACTCCCCCAGACAAACACATTTATATTTTCCAATACTACATAAAACACCCTACAACACTTAAATCAGCTAAATCCGATTGGCTTATTTTTTACTTCGTTGCATTGCTCCAGGTAGTGTCTGTCAAACTCCACGTCACCCCAGGCCCACCTGTGCTCTCTGAGCCCAGGTGGGCCCGAGCTGATGTGAAGTCTTAGAGAGACTTCCACTGACAAGACCCCCGACTCTGATGGGGCGCGTTTTGTTTTAGTATCTGTAGAATCTGCGCCATAAGTAGATACTCTTTTTTCGGGGGGGGGCGGTGATTGGGGGTAGGATGGGGGTGTAAACATGCATTGCGGTGTGTATTTTATTGGGAGAGAGTCACATAGTGATGTTCATTTTTCGGCGAAGTCAAGCTTGGAGGAGAGTATAGAAAGACTATAGAAAGGCTGAAAATTAGACTCTCTTAGATGGCACCTGATTTGATCGACGTAGACACAAGTGAAATTCAACACCAAAGTATTCCTGAGCGTGGAATGTTCCGGGAGAGTGAGGGACTTGGAGATTGGGGGGGGGGGGGGCACCAACCCCACCCATGTCATCGCCACCCTAGATACACACTATAGTGTATACACGGATGGTTGTTAATGTATTCCTGTATCAATTCACTTCATTTCTGGGCTTCATTATTTAACGAAAATTTCATCCATGAATCAAAAGGTATTTTCTTCTGAACACTTTAAGAGAAAAGAAAAGAAACACAAAAATCAGATTCCAAACAATGCTGCTAGAAAGAAAAGTATGGGACACAAAAAGTATTCCGGTTGTTATAACTGTGTATAAGTTGGTGCACTGTCACTGATATCCGGTGTTGGTAATGGTGGTGTAACAGTTGGTGTTGGTAATGGTGTCGGTGGTGATGACTGTGAACCATGACAGGAAGGCATATACTGTGATATGTTGGTGTTGGTGATGGTTGTGTAACTGTTGGTGTTGGTAATGGTGGTGGTGGTGATTGTGAACCACAATATGAAGGCATACACTGTGATGGTGTTGGTGTTGGTTGTGGCGAAGTTGGTGTTGGTTGTGGCGAAGTTGGTGTTGGTAATAATGGGATTGGTGGTTGTGGTTGTCCAGGCAGCTGTGCATTTAACAGTTTAATCATCTCCAGTTCGTGCTTCCTCGAATTTTCCAGTTCTTCCTTAAAAACTCTATGAGTTTCTCTGTTGGGTCATTCTGAATGCCCTCTTTCACTAAACCAATCACTTCTGTAAATTCATCCTTTTTGGACGACTTCTTTTTCTTTTTGGGGGGGGAACTAGGACAAATAACTCCTCCCGAGACTCTGCCGATTCCACATTACTGTCATCAAATGATGGCTCTACAACCAAATCAGCGTTACATGGATCCCTGGAACTGACGATCGGAAACAATTTATTAAACCATGAACCGAACCCTCTGTCTTCTTGGAATCTTTTAATGCCTGAAGATGTTTTTATGGTAATTGAGGCCTGTTTGCACAGACTGGCACACTTCTTGAAATGAGTTCTCATTTGGGAAATAGAGTATGGTATGAGTGGGTGTCTCTCTTCCAGAATTTTCTGAACCTCCCTGTAAATCTCCCCGTTTTTCTTTTTTTCACATTTTGGAAGATTAGCTGTTTCTTTATTTTCTCGTCATTAATTATAATATCCACCATGTCTTCTATCTCTGATTCCTTCCACTGTGTTTTTCTTCCTGGTGTTCATTTACGCTTTCCACCTTTACTACCAGACGTTTGGGCTTCATCTTCCTCTAGATCATCATCTGATTCAGAGAGACTGGTACTGGCCATTATTAAATGTTAGGAAATCACAGTTATTAATCCAGTTTAATGTGACTCGGGACATTGGGTGGGGCGGGGGAGGGGTTGCAGAGTTGATGCTCATGCTTTGATCAGCCGTTAAAGGCCGGTGGAAAGACGGAGCACTGACGAGTATCCCCAGATGCAAAGCCAGGATCTCAAAGTTGGGGGGGGGGGGGGGGGTGTTAGAGTAATATCTAGGGGAGAGGGATGTTCAGCGATCTGAACGTAGCGGCTATCCCTCTACTTAATGGGTAGCCGCTACGTTCAGATCGGTTGGGGGTGAGCACAAGAGGGGGTACCATCTTTCGTTTGAGGGGGAACTTCCCCATCTGAAACCTGACTGGGAGCAAGTGAATGCATTTTTAAACTGTAATTAACAGTAATGCGTCTCATACTCGATATTGAACCCATACTAGTTCGCTCCAACAAATTTTTGGCGAATTTGAAAAATTTCCTCTTTTGCCAATAATATCCATTTTCCATGGTTATCGTATTCAAAAGCTAAAAAATAATGTCAAACACAAATAAAATCTTAATTTCTGTACTGACATGTTTAACCCTCATCCCCCACCTAAAACCGCAAAAAGGCGTGTGGCACGTCAACGATGCACATGCCTTCAACCGCATGCTGACCCTGTTCAGTAAGTTGAGGAGTTCGGTTGTGACTCGCTGTTGCTCGCTGGTTCTCTCCGGTTTCCCCCGCCCGCGAAACTACCTGACACGATATGACACTGGCTGTTTATTAAACTGTGGTAAAACTCCAATAAACAAACAACTAAATTCGATGTTAGCAAACCGATGACCCATATCATATTTTGTGAATCCGGTTAAGAAAATCACGTATAAGACAGGAACATATACTACTCAAATTTTGCTAAGCACCACATATTTGACACATTGTGAAATTTTCTTGTGACACATTTGCGATATTTTTGGTGGATATCATTGAGGAATGTATTGAGATGGTCCCCATTAGCTCTCTTGGCAGACTTTTCATGGCAGTCATGGAAAGCATTTTCATGATGTTTTCGTATACTGTCTACATGTACATGAGATGTGTAGGGTATTCAGTCTTCATTTCAACACAAACCCTTGTGATTTAATGATTGAATATGGCGAATGCAAATGTAAGGAGACATTTGTCTCAAGCAGAAATGTGACGGGCTGTATGGATAGTGGAACAAGGGGCAACCCATCGTCATGTTTGTGAAGCCCTTGGTGTGCACCATACGGTGACCACCAGAGCCTGGACACGATTTCAGCAGTATGGCACACCAGTCAGACGACATGGTGGTGGCAGAGACAGGGCAACATCTGCAGTTGAAGACCGGTTTTTGATCATTCAGACCCGTAAGAACTGCTTTGCCACAGCAACGCGGCTTCGAAGTGACCTTCAGAATGCATCCGAGCTAATTGTTTCGACCCAGACTATCCGGGCAAGGTTGCACGAAGGTGGTCTCCGATCGAGAAGACCATGTATTCGCATTCAGCTGTCCCAGAACCACCGCCAAACACGATATGAAGGGCCATGGATCACGTTGGATGGACCAAAGAAGATTAACGACCTGTCCTTTTTACAGATGAGTCACGGTACTGCCTAGACAGCATAGATAGGCGTTCTAGGGTATGGAAAAGACCAGGAGAGCGATTCCATTCAGACAACATTGCTGAGAATGACCGCTATGGTCGAGGGTCAATAATGGTCTAGGGCTGCATCAGCTGGGACGGACGTACAGACCTCTGTGTCCTTGACCGTGGTACATTGGCTGCACAGCGGTATATTGATGAGACCCTGGATGCCAACGTCAGATTATATGCAGGTGCAGTGGGTCATATATTCATTCTGATGAACGATAATGCCCGTCCTCATGTTGCCAGTGCTGTCCGGGAGTACCGACAGAGGGCGAGGATTGACCGTATTGACTAGCCAGCAAGATCCCTTAACCTTAATCCAATCGAACATGTCTGGAATGAGTTGCAGCTTGCAATTTCAGTCCAACCAAGAAGTGTCCAGGAACTTGGTGCCATGCTGGTCGAAGAATGGAACAACATCCCACAAAGGACCATCTGAAACCTGACTGGGAGCGTGCGAAAGCATTTTCAAACTGTAATTAATAGTAATGGGTCTCATACTCGATATTGAACCCATACTAGTTCGCTCCAACAAATCTTTGGCGAATTTGAAAAATTTCCTCTTTTACCACTAATATCCATTGTCCATGGTTATCGTATTCAAAAGCTAAAAAATAATGTCAAACACAAATAAAATCTTAATTTCTGTACTTAAATTATTAACGATATAAGTAAATAAAAAATATATACACTTTTTCGTAACAATATCTCAATTAAAACGTAAAAACAGGTTGTTGGATATACTTGGTGCTTAGCAAACTTTGAGTAGTATATTAAAGAGAGAGAGAGGGGGGGCAGATAGGCAGGGGGCAGACATGCAGAGAGACAGACATGCTGAGAGAAAGAGAGAGAGGGAGTGGGGGGGGGGGGGGGGTGGGGGGCTATGCTTTCCTGAACGAGAATATTTTGCCAACTTTCCCACATCAACGACAATACCAATACCACGAAAGTCTAAAGTTGAAACTATCAACGTAGTTCGTAGATTTGATGCTGTTTGTTTAAAATTGATTTTCATACTCACCTATCAACTTCTTGTTAAGTCATTTTGAAAAATTTATTTTCGTATTCGCTTGTCAACTTCTTATTCAGTCATTTTGAAAAATGGATTTTCGTGCTCACCTGTGAACTTCGTTCATTTTTTAATGTTCTCGAACCATGCTGTCCAACGCTGTCAACACTGAAATGACGTAAGATGATTATTCTAGCGACTGATATGTGTTTTCCTCATTACCATATGATTTGCATTCGGCTGATCGGTAGCGCTCGTTTGTTTCCGCACTTTGTATCAGATACGACGTGTCAAAAATCCGTCGACCATTTCAAACCCGAATTTCCGACGCATCACCGACGGAGATTCGTCTCAGTTGGACGGAGATTCGTAGGTGATGCGTCTTACTCGCATCAAATTGAAATAATCGACGAATCACCGACGAATTTAATTCATTTTTTACGCTGGTATTAGATTCGACGCGTCAAAAATCCGTCGACTAAATCAGGCCTGAGTGGCAACTGGAGGCGGTACCGAATGCTACACGGGGAAATATCCTCAAACATTCCAGATAATAAAGTCAGAGAGCTTGATCATTACCAGTTAAAGCTATATACCTGAAGCAAAATAGGAGCAGACCTATGCATGCA
Source organism: Pictodentalium vernedei (assembly GCA_031216915.1). Taxonomy (NCBI): domain Eukaryota; kingdom Metazoa; phylum Mollusca; class Scaphopoda; order Dentaliida; family Dentaliidae; genus Pictodentalium; species Pictodentalium vernedei. The sequence continues at coordinate 164,671,123 of CM062289.1, read as the reverse complement.
AGTCTGTTTTGGATGAAAATCATATATTTTGAGTTGAGAATTCGTTCCATTTTAAATGACAAATCAACAGGTTCATTTTTCTGTTGCACTGCTGCAGTTTGTTGTAGTTCAGCTTTCATACAATTTGTTAGAGAGTGCCTGTGTGACACTGTGCAACAAATTGAAGCAAAACTTATTTACCAAAATTGGCCATTACTATTTAACCCTTTATCTAACATGAAAAGCAGACGACACTTGCAAAAAAAATTATTCTTGAATAACTAATTTGTTTCATTTTTTGTCTCCAAAACATAGGTTATGACACCTCATTGGAACGAGCTCGACGCGCCCGTTCCAATGAGGGGTCATAACCTACGTTTTTGAGACAAAACATGAAAAAAAAATGAAAATTAACTGGGGATTTTTGAGAATAGCGTTGGCCGGTTTTGTCGTTACGTTGGGGAGAAGGGTTAATGCTGTATAGTTCAAATCTACAGTTATAAAAAAAAATAAACAAAATGATACCCGAAAATTGACTTTTGATGAAAATCATATAGTTGGAGTTGGGAAGTTATTCCAAGTTGGGGAGACAATTCAATAAGTTGATGTATCTGTCGGGCAGCAGCGATTTGATGTATGTCAACTCTGATGCAACATGTTGGGAAGTGCCTATTTGGCACTATCCAACTTATTGATTCAAAACTATTTTGCCAAAATTGGCCTTTGATACAATTTGTCGGAGAGCACATATTTGGTACTATCCAACATATTGCAGCAAAATTATTTTGCCCAGATTGGCCAGTACTAATTTAAGCCAAGTTGTTCAAATAGAGAGCAGAACACGTGGATCAAACTGGTGCATGAATGTCTACTTTTGATGAAGTTTAAGTGGATTAAGTTGGGAGATCAGTTCAGATGTGAATAAAAATACAACACGTTAATTTATCTGTTGCACTTTAGCGATTTGATGCAGGTCAACTTTGATACAATTTATTGCAGAGTGTCCATTTGGCGCTGTCAATACATTGTAGAAAACCTATTTTACAGAGGTTGGTCATTACTAATTAAAGCCATGTAGTTCAGTTATTCAGTGGTGAGTAAAAATATCAAGTTAAAGCTATATACTTCATATAATAAACACATAAGACCAGATCTGGGGGGGGCGGTGGCTCAGTAGGTAGAGGTGCAGGCTGCAAGCCGAGAGGTCCTCGGTTCGAATCCCACCTGCGGCCACCGCGTTGTGTCCTTGGGCAAGACACTTCACCCCCATTGCCCACGTGGGGGGCACGTTGGCTCTGTGTACTAAGGCGTACTGCACGTCGATGGTGAACTTGTCTTCAACCAATGCTAACCCTGATTGTGTGGAGTTAGTATGTTGGGGAGCTGACAGTTGCTCGCCGTTGCTCGATGGTTATCTCCGGGTACTCCAGCTTCATCCACCTGTAAAACTGTCATGGTCATGATTAGCCATTGTGCAGAATATGTGACCTTAAAAATCAATAAATAAATAATAAATTAAATATAGACCAGATCTATGCATAAAATTCTGCTTTGGATGAAAATTAAAAGGTCTCTGAGTTGGAAAGTCATTCCAATTTTGAGTGGTAAAAACAGGTTAATTTTCTGTCGCACTGCAGCGGTAGAACTTTGATACAATTTGTTGGAAAGTGTCGATTTGGCCCTATCCAACAAACTACAGCAAAACTTGTTTACCAAATATTGATCAGCGCTAGTTTGAGCTATGTTGTTCAAATTTATTGTTATGAGCAGGATAAAGGGGCCAAACTGGTACATGATAGTCAAATTTAGATGAGTTTCAAATAGTTTTAGTTGGCCGATCAGTCCATTTTTGAATGACTATTACATGCTTATGTATATTTTATTTATCCGCAAATAAATTTCCCCAAATTTTGTTTTTTAACTACAATTCGAACTGACTAATAGTAAATATATCCCCAAGGCATCCTTCGATGAAGGCATATCTTGATGATGCACTTGGAATATTGTTATCAGTAGGAACTTAAACCATCACTGTTGCAAAAAACTGTTATTTTTAAGCTACCTGAAAATGAGTTATGGTTCTTTTGTCCCCATTGTTCTGTTCTTTTCTATTGAATTATTAATCGTATTTGAAGATGAATTAAACTTTTACGAAAGGAATCCGTGTTGTCATGGGCTGTTTGTTTAACCATGTTAAGTGGAGCATGCGAGTAGTCTACCGTTGATGTAATGTGATGTTCCTCCACTAACAGAGATATACAGACATTCTGTAGTGCTCCAGTTATAATATTCCAATCAATAAGTATTTAATTTATGTTGAAACCACAAAGATATTAACACAATTAGGGTAACTACGCGCCTTAATTATAAACCGACGGTGGTGGAAAGTCTTCTTTCCTGAAGATAATGTCATCAAAAATTAGCTCAAATAAAGTCTCGGTTGAGCAACATTTCTTGCGTTGATTCAAAGAAAATGAATGTTTCTGTTATTTTTTTAGATTCAATCGTCTGGAATATTTCAGTTCGTCGGATTTCCGAACCCTATGTCCGCTTTTCCTACCAACTGAACTTTTCTAGACAAGTGAATCTAAAACGACGACTGAAGGGCTGAAGGGCTGAAGTGCACGGGGACGTTGAGGTGTTGGATAACCCCTTCGAGCCCTTTAGCAGTATAATGGTACTATTCCACATCAAGCAGTGTCAAAAGAGGAGAAGAAAAGGCGCCAGTAAAGTCATCAAGCCCCGCCTGCAGACCCGTCGGTCAGTCTACAGTTGTTGATACTTTACTCTGTTCTTAAGGCATGTACGGTCTACCATTTACGTAATGTGGCTCATTGAGAAAGTCAACTTCCCTCATTGACAAGTTGAGGCTGTTTCCGAAACGTTCAGGTGGTGGTTTAGACCTATTGTCAAGAGTGAATTCTCTATTCGACAGGAAGCCAAACGGGGAGACAAGACGAAACAACCTCAGCCATGCCCACCAGAGAATGTCCCAGGAATGATATCCCCAGGACGGTTACAAAAAAGGATCGGAGAAAATACCTGTAGTAGTTTTAAAGGCCGTGGGTCATCCACCAATCCTTCTGGGAGGTTGAGTTGCCTTGTTTGAACACCCCTCCCTCCCAACAAAAAGAGCTGATGGAAAAGACGTGCCTTAGTTTGTTAGTGTGGTATTTAGTAATTTGTTGAGGCGGTCGTGGCAAGCGGCACCCAGTAACTGCGATGCTGGCGTATTGCTTGGGGAGGGGGGGGGGAGGCAGTATGTAGCGCTCTGATATTCACCTGTCCGGAATACTCTCACCGTTTGCAGATCACATTTCCAACACCCGGCGATTCATTCTTCAAATTGAAGTAAAAGGTTTCGCCGACCGACATGGAATCAAAAGTTACATCTAATCTGCTCAAATTGTCGAATAGACTTTTACTGTGATTAACATAAAAAGAGCATGCTATGAGGTGTCAGAGTACTAAATATTGTCCCATAGGCGACCATTATAATAATTATGTGAACAAAAATATGATCGCCATCACTTCCACTGAGATATTCCATATACCTACATAAAGTATAAAGACCTTCAGAAAACTTCCTCTGTTCAGAAAACGATGGGCCATGCAACAAATAAGAGGAAATTTTCTACAGGAAGTAAAGTACTGTCCTTGAAGCAAAATTTTATGGGAATTTCCAATAAAAATACACAAATATTTAATAGAAAATGCTTTGATTATCTCCTTATTCTTAGGGAGTATTCAGCGTTGATGTGGAAGCTAACAAACAGAAAATATCTGCGCTGTTTTCGTGAATATCGAACCGCTTGCGAAAAATCTAAATTTTATAGTAAATTTCCTTTCTTATTATACCTACCACAATTGTTTACTACAGGCTTGCACTACAGTGGAAGTCCCTAACTCGGATAAAATACTCTCTATTTTTGTCTTTCCCAAGCAAGTTGGGAAAGAAAAGTGGTGCAAAAGCACCAATAAAAATAAGCCAAAACTGGGTCGAGTGCAACCGGCGCAGACCCAGTACGGGACGCTCTCTCCCAAGTACAACTCCACGACTTCCGTTGCCAGTGCGCATATACCGTCTCTAAAGACTCATTCTTTTTGAATCCGTAAACGTTAGAGTTATGTGATCAGCGGGGAGGAAAGATTCTTTACCCGTAAAGAAGACGGGAGGGCCTTCATGTAAACAATTGTGGTAGGTATAATAAGAAAGGAAATTTACTATAAAATTTAGATTTCTTATCAACCTACGCACAATTGTTTACTACAGGCTGAATAGACAAAAGGCTGGAGGGAATCGCATAACCAACCCCCACATAACCCTAGTGCACTGGAACCGTGAAGTAGAAGGAAGAGGTCCCGAGGCTTATCAACCATAATGTCGCAATCATTGATAAAGGACAATGAAAAGAGACATATGAGCCTGTGTGACACACAGACAGAAAAAGGGCAGTAACAGCACAAGGCTGAAACTGACCTTCAAGAAGCCTATTGGCTATGGCAGACAACAGCCTGAGCAGAAGAAAGAGGACCCAGGGCAAAAAGGTCCTTCGACTGCTCCTGCAACTGGCGCAAAAAAAGGTGGAGAAAGTAGAAGCATTTCTCCAGTAGGCTGCCTGCATAACATCCGACAACTTGACGGAGTTAGAATAAGCCCAAGAGGTAGACAGTGCCCGCACCTCGTGGGCAGAAATACGATTGGTAATACAATCGCCAGCTGCTAAACGACTATAAGCCGTACGAATAGCAAGACAAATCCATCGAGAAATGGATTGAGGAGAGATCTTTTGTCGACCCGGAATGAGAGACAGAAAAAAACGTTTTCTGCCCTTCCGTATGAAGCGTGTCCGATCAAGATGAATGCGAATAGCACGGACCGGACAGAGCAAAGGGCGAGTACCCTCAACAGAGGGAAGAGCCCTGATACAGATAGGAGGAGGAGTAGTATCTGGTAACTGATTCTTAGCCAAAAAGGAGCAATCAGTGGTAAAAGTAACACTGTTGGGAGAGCTCCTAAAAAAGGCCGGGTCAACCGAGAGGGCGTGAAGCTCACTAACCCGTCTGGCCGAAGCAAATGCCATCAGAAAAGCCGTCTTATATGTGAGAAAATGCATATCCACCTGGGATAAAGGTTCGAACGGCGCCCCCCCCCCCCGCCCCCCCAAGCAAAGCAGCACCCACGAAAGATTCCATCGTGGAGTAAGCTGCGAAGTCCGAGGCCTTTTCAAAGAAAAGTGCCGAACAAGCTTGGAGAGGTAAGGATTAGTGCCGATACGACGCTTCCCCACATAAGAAAAAGTCTCTGAAAGCATAGACCTGTAACCCTTGATGGTAACAGGCTGGAGACCCCGAGAATCAAACAGATATACCAGAAACTCCGCAATCTGTGAAATCGAAGGATTGGCATAATCAACAGAGTGATCAGCACACCAACGACAGAAGACCTTCCATTTAGCTGCATAAGCTAAACCAGTGGAGTGCCTCCTTGAAGAAGAAATGCACTCCACTGCTCGTCTCGAAAAACCTCTACGGAGGAGACAGGACCTGACAAAAGATATGCGTGAAGGCACAATGAAGTCGGGTCGACGTGAAACCTCCTCGGGCGATCTTGACAAAGAAGGTCGCGACGTAGCGGGAGACGTGCCGGAACCGCCGCCATCAGCGAGCGGAGCTGATTGATCCACACTCGCTGAGGCGACAGGGGAGCGATCAAAATGATTCGACAACTGCAGGCTCGAATTTTGGCGAGAACCTGAGGAAGAATCGGAACCGGCGGGAAGGCGTAGCCGACTAGACCGTTCCAATAGAGTGACAGAGCGTCCACGGCAAAAGCCAGAGGATCTGGACACGGGGACACGAAAGTGTCCATCTGATGGTTCCAACGAGTCGCAAAGAGGTCGATGTGGGGACGTCCCCAGAGATCGCAAAGCGACTGGAACAGTGCCCTGTGAAGCATCCACTCGGTGGAAATAACCCTGCCCTGTCGGGACAGGGAGTCGGCTAGGACGTTCAGACGACCGGGAATGTGACGAACAACCACTCCGGCGTGAACATCCTGAGCGAGCAGTAGAAGATCCCGAGCTAACTCGTACATCGGAAGCGAGTGCGTGCCGCCCTGGTTCCGAATGTAAGCAACCACCGTCGAATTGTCGGATAGTAGAAGGACCTGGCGATTCGACAGGTGAGGGATCCACTGCCTGAAACTCAGAAGAAGAGCAAGAAGCTCCTTCTGGTTGATGTGTAGAGCTGCTTGATCCTGGTCCCACATCCCGTGTAGGGAAAGACCGAGAGGATCCAACGTCGCACCCCATCCGAGATCGCTGGCATCTGCCGTCAGAACGCGATTGGATGTGGGTAAGTCCAGCGGAACACCCTGCGTAATCCACTGAACATCTGTCCAGGGAAGAAGGTGAGGATACAGAGAGTCCGGAAACGGAAGCACCTGATCCAGAGAATCTACATTCGGCCTCCAACGACTGAGCAGAAAGTGTTGGAGAGGTCTGACACGCAGCCGACCTAGAGGAATGAGATCCGTCACCGAACCGCAGAGACCGATCAGCCGGAGAAAACTCCGAGCGGTCGCGGACCTGGACTGGGACAGAGTCAGAGCAAAAGCTGAGAGAATCACAGCCTTGGCCTGGGGAACAGCCACCAAATTGAATTTGGTTTGGAAAGACATCCCCAGATGACAAAACGACTGAGAAGGGACCAGGTCCGACTTCTCCTCGTTGACTCTGAATCCTAGCGACGTGAGCAAGCTCAACAGAGTGGCGACATCCGATTCCAGTAAGGCAGCATTGGAATGCCTCTGGAGGATATCGTCCAGATATGCCGAAGTAGTCACCCTGGACTGTGTGCGATGGAACGCTATCACATGCGACATCAGTCTGGTGAACGCCCAAGGAGCCAGGTTGAGGCCGAAAGGCATGGCCTTGAACTGGTAAACTCGCCCCAGAAAAGCGAACCTGAGATACTTCCGTGACGCCCGATGCATCGGAACGTGGAAGTAAGCGTCTCGCAGGTCGATGCTGGCTGCGAAATCTCCCTGGTGAATTGATTGGCGGACCGACCTGAAAGTCTCCATGCTGAACTTGGGAGCAATGATAGACTGGTTCAGGATACTCATATCGATAACCGGTCGGAGTCGGCCGTCCTTCTTCGGCACCAAGAACAGGCGGGAATAGAAACCCACTGACTGAACGTTCTTGACGACCTCGATCGCCCCCTTTGCCAGGAGATTGGCAATCTCCGTGGACAAAAGTTCCCGACGTAAAACGTCTGAAGGAACTGTGGTTGGAAGAGGCACCCTTGACAGAGTGGGGTGCCGTCGGAAGGATATGCGCAGCCCGGACCGAACAACATCTAACACCCATGGATCGGATGTGATGGTGGTCCAATGGTCTGCGAACTCTGCTATCCTTCCTCCAACCTGGGACGAGTCGAGGTGAGGACCTTCATTTCGAGCCCCGACGAGGCCCGCGAGAGGAGAAACCACCTCCTCTGCTAAATGAAGAATCCTGAGACTTCCCTCGATTCTGCCGACCCCTACCTTTACCCCGTGAGTAAGAAGTAGAGGCAGCGGCAGAAGGACCAGCCTTTTGCTTCACAGAGGAAGCAGAAGGGTACTTGTTAGGCTTGGAACGGCCCTTGCCTCCCCGAGAAGGCTGATCAAGCTGACGAAACAGTAGCTGATCTTTGGAATGACGTAGGACGTCATCCCGGACCGTCGACACGGAACCATGGAAAAGTTGCGGACCTGTCAAAGAAGCAGATCGAAGAGTAGCACGCTGCTCCTCGGGAAGGGATCGTCCTGTGTCCAGCACAGCGTCCCTTCGAACTAATTCCAAATTCGCCGTGTTACAGGCATGCGTGTGAGTAAGGTGCATAAGCGCCTTGGACAGCACACGCAAAGGAGCCTGTACCTCGTCAAACTTATCTGGAGGCAGATAAGCAGCCAAAGCTGAGACGACGTGATCTGAGAGAGAAAGCATGCCAAGCATCTCTCTAGATAAGCCAAACGTGGACTCCAGAGTCGTCATTGGAATGACGGCAGACTTGGGCTTGGAAAGCCCGAGGGAAGTGGAGTCCTGATTCAGAACGGTCAAAGCCTGGCAGACTGGCGGATTGGCGGAATCGTAGGAACGATAACGCACAGGAGGCAAAAAGGTGTCAACCCTGGTGAAGAACGAAGTCTTCAAAGCCTTGGAATTCAGCTTGGCATCCAATGCTGAAAAAGCTTCAACCACCTGTACCGACTGGCACGGTCGAAGGCGCCCAGAAGCAGGTTGCTCCATAGGCTGTTGGCGCGCGACCGATGATCGCGGCCAGGCTGACACTGTCGGCTGGTTAGCAGGTTTGAGCTCAGGCAGAAACCCAAACACAAAGTCAAGAGCCGCCCCCAAGTCCGAAGACTACTGGCCCTCGACCTCAAGCATGTCGGACTCCTCCCCAGAGTCGGAAGACTCATAGCCCATCGTGGGCAAACCAGCCGACGCCTCCCATGGTGTCGGGACACCAGAGGAATCGGAAACCGGCCTGTTTCCAATCCCGGGAGGCGGCGCCATAGGAGGCGCCTGGAAACCACCCATAGCCTCGCTGGAAGCAACAGGAAGGCTCTTAGAAAGAACCTGAGTGAGTAAGGAGAGGGCCTCCCTAAGCTCACTGCCTGTACCGACCGGTTCGACAGGGGAGCGAACCGGCAAAGTGGCTTCACCTCTGACCCTCTTAACCAGCGAAGGGTCACGATTCTCCAAAACACCCGACGCGGGACGACGGGCGGCAGCCGAAACATCTGAAGGCAGACGTGTATAGGGGTACGAAGCACCCCGAGGATCAATATTGCGAGAACTCATGAGAGTCACCGCGGACCTCTGCGGGGCAGAAGGTCCAGGCTGCACAAAAGGCGTTGGTCCCCCAAAACTGGTCGTGTGACCAGAGTGAGTAGACGGAAACGCCACGGAGTTCATAGTGTTTCCACTACGAACATCCGAATCCAAAGACACAACTGTGGTGTTCGACGGCGAAGAGACCACAGCGGTGGGCTCGGCCGGCAGCCCCTTCCGACTTCGCCGAGTTGAAGTCAGGGAAGGCTGAGGCCGATATCCCACGTCTACAGTATCGGACAGTCCTGCAGTCCCCTGCAGCGAAAAGCCGAGGCCGGCTGAAACAGACAACGAAGCAGACGGGCCAGCAGCAGTAGTAGATACGTCGAGAGTTGTTGAGGCTGGTGAAAAAGTGGAGAGAGCACACCGGCTCGGCTCCGAAGGAGAAGTCACAACCCTAGTGACAGCCTCAGATGTCGACTGGAGGGGGACCGTAGTCCCGGAACCAGGCATCTCTACACCAGAACACTCAACGGCTCCCGCAGTATCCACCACAGGAAAAGACTGCACATCCCCCACGGAGGAGGAATAACTCTCACCAGACAAAGTCGGCTCGGGAGGCCCCGAACGACCACGTTCTCCTTTCCCGCGGGAGCGGGAGGCACGGCCACGAGAACGAACGACACGGTTTACTGACGCCCAGAAGGTGGAAGACCATGTTCCACAGACACCACACGGCCGCTCGGCCGAACACCCATTACAGGAGGAACAAGACGAATGTACATCGTCCACATGCTTTGGCAGCAGACATTGTCCACAAGGAATTGTCCTGGGCATGATAGAGGTGAGAGGAGCAGAGAAGGTGAGATGAGAAAACAGAACACCCCCAAAGAAGAGAGAAAGGCGACAGAAACAAAAACCCCAGACGGTCGACCGGGAACCACCCAACAGGAAGACTACTCTCAAAAGAAAGAAGAAAAACTGTAGGAGTGGTACCCCGCTGACACCTAACTCTAACACAATTAGAAAATTTTGCAAAAAAAGCATTAACAATAATTGTGAAAAAATCTAAGTCCGAACCGCGTGGCACGCGAAATACGCGCGCGACTCGAGAGAGAGAGCAAATAAATATACATTATGGACATATAATAGAAAAGAGAATATATAAAACACTGTTCCTGAGAATACAAAGGATACACTGTGGTATAATGAATCAGAAATCATCAAACATCGAGCTGGTGGAACACTGATAAGCGTGCAAAAACATCTCGACACGAAGCGGATTTTAAAAAGAATGAGTCTTTAGAGACGGTATATGCGCACTGGCAACGGAAGTCGTGGAGTTGTACTTGGGAGAGAGCGTCCCGTACTGGGTCTGCGCCGGTTGCACTCGACCCAGTTTTGGCTTATTTTTATTGGTGCTTTTGCACCACTTTTCTTTCCCAACTTGCTTGGGAAAGACAAAAATAGAGAGTATTTTATCCGAGTTAGGGACTTCCACTGTAGTGCAAGCCTGTAGTAAACAATTGTGCGTAGGTTGATAAGAAATAAAACTTTCAGGTCCACACTCATGATATACTTCCCGATACTGACTAAAATAGCGAAGATTTTCTTTTTATTATATGCTTCGTTACATTTTGTCGGCTGAGTGCTAGAATGTTCTATAGAACATTCTAGCACCCATCGACGATGTTACTGCGCAGTATTCATCCCAACTCGACTGCAAACAGTTTCAAGACAATAACGAAGATCAGCTGATCGTTCCTTCAAGGCGACGTTTATGGCGACGTCATGCGTCGAAGCGTATGGACCTGAAAGTATAATGTTTCACTCGCGCAAGCGAGCAGCCATCCCACTTGATGAAATTATGACTTATTATGTGCCCGGGACGGAAAAGCGGCCTCTCTGGTTCAAATGGTTAATGGACGGAACATCACAGTAAGCACATGTCCTATCACCGACGGTTATGGGGCGGAGGGGGGGGGTGGGTGATGGTACCAGCCTTTTTCTATAGCCAACGAATGATTACTTATTCGGAATCAAGTGAAGGGCTCTCTGTCATCTTTAGATTTGCTATAGATCAGATAGGGCTCCACAGTGAATAGTGACTTGAAAGGTCTGTACGTGCGTCATTTATCTCCAACTTCAATGCTATCACAGAGCGAGTTTGTATGCGCCTTTTGCATGCTTTCCTTAACATAGTTAATGGTACATGCGTCATTGCTTAATAGCTATTTAGATATCGACTAAGAATATTATTAACAGGATCAGATAGATTAGAATTAGTTCACTCGAGGTAAGAATTCGTCATTAAACTATTTTGAGATGTTGCCTGTAATTTCACTCCGTTCCTGGGGGCTCGTATGTATAATAGCATCAATTTAGACAGAAAATCTCCGAGTTCTGCGCGAGATGCATAATTTGAGGCCTTTACAATCACTTACAAAACTGGAGATGAACATTCTCACAAGGAGATGCATCGCGACAGGTTAAATCGGTCAGCCATACTTCACTACCGTACAAAAATACAGGGTTGATTAGTACATGTAATAATTTACCATGGATATTTATAGGAGGATGGGGGGGGGGGACAGATATTTTGTGCAATTATTTCCGTAACTTATAGAATACCAGAGCTTTCATTTTGAGATTTTCTTGAGCGTCCTTGAGTTTCACGTTTCTATTAAATTACAAACCAAGGTAGTGATATGACTCAAGTGAATAGCCCCGTATCCAATGCGGCGGACATCTTTTCTGAACTATCATAGTAATAATTTGTGTGTTAATCTGGATGAAATTTTCGCCTGAATTGGAGTGCAACTTATCTAAATATTTATTGCACGCCTATTCTATGAAATCCCCATCTGCAGCAACACTAAACCATGCGGAAAACGAAAATCTGTTTCGCACATATGTGCGGAACTGAAATCGTTGATGGACTATTTTTTTTATAAAGAAACGAAATTTCACGTGAATTTTCTACAAATCGCGCAACGCAATTACAATTTAAATCGCTAGTGTTAGCTAAAAATTGTCCACTGAGTTCCAATGTGTTCTGTGTGCCAGTAGGCACATAGAACACATTGGAACTCAGGGGACGAAATCGTAACACGGGTTCCCTTCACAAATTTGATTGGCGATAAAATGTGTTCTTGTCGTTGATAGTTGTTAAATGAATTTCTGAGTGGCCTTCTAATAATTGATTTTTATGGATGTGAAGGCATGTAATAAACACAGAGCGACACGCGTGTGTGAATAGGTTAATCGGTATGGCACTTGTGCCATCGCCCAAGGATAAAACGAGAGCCCACAGTTTTATCCTTTCGCGATGGCACAAGCGCCATATCGATTAACCCATTTACACAAACGTGTCGTTTTATGTATGTATGAAAACCTCCTGGTGTTTCTGGGGAATGCCAACAGAGACTTTTGAATGATGGATCCAAGCATAATATTCTATTCCAAATCACCTTATAAGCTGATGACATGATAGGTATTTTTTTAAAGAGAAAACCCCCAAATATTACCAAATGATTCGCAACTAATTTGTAAAGATATTCCAAAAACAGAGTCGCATATCCAAAGAAGGCTCCCCATTCATGGCAGAGGCCAAAATGTGATGTAGGTGTGTATGATGAGGTGATCGGGACGGATAAAGCTACCAGCGGAACCCCGTAACAACATCTGTTCGGAGGAGAGCGATGAACAGATAGTACGCAGCGCGCTGCTTGTGCCTATCAGTATCCACCATGGAGTGCTTGCATGTGTGTGTGTTTCTTTCTGAGCCGTGATTAGTCTTGTGAGTGTCGAGAGAATTGCAATTAGGTCCATGTGAGATGTTTTATACAGGGTGAAGCTATGAGCGGCACCCAATGAATACAAACATAGGCGATGGACCATTTAAGGGCCAGACTGGTCCCAGATCATAATGGTCTCGAATTCCTTACACAATTAGACCAGATAGTTTGGTGTATAGCATACAACTCTAGAGGGATGATATACCATGGAATTATTAGAAGACGTGCTTCTTGTTGTAAATATTGAGTGGTCAACCCACTGAGTAATATTTTCTTTAAGAAGTTATGACGTGTCGTGATCCTTGAAGGTAGAAGGGCGTTTTCGGGTTCAGAATGCCAATCCCTCTGCATTGCGGTGCAGTTTTTATTTGATAACCTCCGTAGCGGCAACATTGTGGCCTATCCCTCTCTAATGATACACATGAATTTTAGTTTGGACACTGGGGCAGTCACTTTACGTCTCCTCCCGATAAGTACTTGAGAGAAAAGTGTTCGTTTATTTTTTATTTGGGGTTTCACGACACTTTCAACAGCCATGGTCACACCGTGTCAGATGGGAAACAATTGACAATTATACAAGACACAATATCATGAAGACGATTCTAATTCGCAAAGAACTGGAATAAAAATCACTTCAGTTTTCAAAGTTACTGAATCGACCTACCCATTTATCTGAGTGACACTTATTTGGGAACTCTTCCAACCTTCTGATTCCATTATCGTGAGCTGCTCTACTGACGGTCGCTTTAATCATCTTAGCAAGCGGGAAGAAACAAGACTAAAACATAGGGAGGGTTGGTGGTCAGGGTAAGTTGGTGCAGGATGTATATTGTACCATCGCTGAAGTCAGTACTTACGATCACCAATCACCTGAACAATCAAGGATAGTTCTGGGACTTTCAGTGGCGCAACGAGGCCAAATGAAATGAGGTGGGGACACAATAATTTCTGGTACAACTGGCAGAAAAATACCTCTTCCTAATTCATTTCACCTAGTGCTTAGTTGAAAGTGAAATTAAGTTTCATGCCATCTGAAGCACCTTGAGTTCTTTTCAAGGCTAAAGTACCCGGGCAATAAATGCATACTGCAGCAAAATGACCCAGGTAGTTTTATAGTGAGAGTACGTGAAACAGTTTTAGGGATTTTTGGTATGAATCTTTTCGGAGTTGAGATTTTTCAGGACTGGAGGAATTCCTCCCGATGCATTTCCCCCTCTCCGTGAGTTCGCTACTAAGGACCTTTCGGTTGTTAACCCGTATCTCATTTTTTATGTACAGAAGGTTCTAGTGGTCCGAAGTTTGAAGAAAATATTTCCAACAGTGTTTCTTTTCACAGAATTTATTGATCGAAGATGCATTCAAAAATCATTCAACTCTTTACCCAACGAAGGGGATATCAAAATTTATTATTTTATCATTTTTTTAAATTATTCAACAAATTTCAACAACACTATATCATGTCACCCCTCACTAGAACGAGCTCGACGAGTTCGTTCCAATGGGCGCGGTGGCTCAGTTGGTAGAGGTGCGGGCTGCAAGCCGAGAGGTCCTCGGTTCGAATCCCACCTGCGGCAACCGCGTTGTGTCCTTGGGCAAGACACTTCACCCCGATTGCCTACATGGGGCACGATGACGCTGTGTACTGAGGCGTACTGCACGTCGATGGTGCGCATGTCTTCAACCAATCTAACCCTGCCTGTGCTGCGGTGCAGAGTTCAGAGTTATGATGTTGGAGAGCTGACAGCTGCTCGTCGTTGCTCGGTGGTTCTCTCCGGGTACTCCGGCTTCCTCCACCCGTAAAACTGTCACGGTCACGATTAGCCATTGTGCATAAGTATATGACGTTAAACACCAATAAACACCAATAAATAAATAAATAAATAGTTCGTTCCAAAGAGGGGTCACATAATATGGTTTTGTTGAAATGTTTTGAAAAATAATATTTTTTCAGCTGCTGAATTCGCTTATTGCGCGGGCGGATGTTTATTTCTGATGCGAACCTAACACATTACTAATGGATGCTAACTAACACAAGAGATCTATTCGTTTATATAATGATAAGCGTGTACTCTAACTTTTTGGACAGGAATTCAAGAAGCTGGGATCGAAACCATGCTTCATCCGACCAGGTTCAAAATTGAAAGCCCTTAGCCAACCTTAGTCCCCAATTTCAGCTAATTCGGGGAGAGAAGCAATGAATCGATTGCAAGTATTCTGTAGCTTCGAGATAGGTGTATTAACACATCAGTTATTATTGTTGATAAATCTTCTTTTTGCTGTTGGCGATGGTCAACTCCCCCCCCCCCCCCCCCCCCCGATGCCTAATACATGATGGTGATAGATTCAAAACAAATAAAACACTGGGAACATGTGAAACGGAGAATGAAAATCAACACTTTCTGATGTAGCTGTACTTAGTTACACCTTGTGCCGGCCTTAGAGTTCATCGTAATCTTGTGTGACCTTGATTTGTTTCTCATAAGAATAGTAATTATCTTGGCAGTTCGGTTGTATTGCCAAAAGAGCCAGGAATTCATTCACTGTGTTTATGTGTGTGTGGCGAGGGCATATTTCTATCAAATGCGAAGCACCGTGGGTTTGACTCATTCCAGCTTGTCTGGCAGAGGTCTCTGAACCCTGTCCAACAAGTTGTAGTCAGTAAAACTCGAAATCTCGCAATGTGTTGTGGGAACACATGTGATCGTGAGAAGCAGGAATAGCCTAAGTGCTCGTGTATGTCTTTATATATATATCTGGAAAGCGTCTCGATAATATGGAGACGACTGAGTGTTCATGGTAACCGATGTAGTTGTATATAGCTGTGTATAGGGCAGACCCTAAAATATATTCCAAAATAGTAAGGTTTTGTCCTGATTCTCGCGACCTTAGCTGAAGGTATGGATGAATCTAAATCACTCCGGCGGTGGAGCTTGTCCACCTATATATGGGTGGCCACGAATTCCCTGATTATCTCTGTTATATGAGTATAAGAGTAGGTATAAAAGGCGAATTCTGTATCACTTGTACATTTTTTTGTACATGTACACGTACATCGATGTACACCTCCATAGGATTTAGTGTTAAAATCGTGTACAAGTACACGAAATGTCGTTTTTTGGTGGTGATACAGAATCCGCAAGCGGATTCTATATCACTGGATTCTATATACACGTCGCTCAACAAATAATTATACATTTAATTTTGAAAATAATAAATAACTCACATTAGCATACTCAAAGGAAATATTAATAATTTAAAAACGAAAAAAAAAAAGTTTTTACAGATGGATGCTAAACGCCGAGATCAGCTTTTAAATGAATATGAACGTGCCAAAAAGGGCATTCAATCGGCTGACAGAAGCAGACGTCTTGGAGAGATGGAACTCGAGACCACAAAAATATTTAAACCCGTGACGGAGGTTCAAGAGCGAAGCAAGAAGGAGATAGTTGAAGAATTGAGACCCATAAAAGAGGGTTCTTTGAGAATGGGTTCGTTGCCCAGTAGTTTTACAAACCAGATTTCCTTTCAATCTACACCGGATTACGTTCCCGTGAGAATCGAAACCGACGTGAGCGAAAGTGATGATAAAGCTTCGACTATCACCACTGATAGCGTCGCGTCGTCCGAGGATGATGGTAAGAGAGATCTGTTGTTTGGAATTCGCGAGGATTCGGACGGTAGAATTTTTGTGGGCGACACAGAAGTGCGAAAGGATGATGATAATTTAATCGTCGGTTCGAATAAGTATAAAATAACTGATGGACTGCGCTCATTGCTCCTTTCCGACAAGCCTGGAGATTACACGGAACAGGATTTCGACAATTACGGTGACATTCTGGTTCAGACCAACGCCATGAAAAGAAATAACGATGCCGGAGAAACGAGACCCAAAGCCAGCAGAGGTTACAAGTGGACGAAGGTGGTGAAACCCATATGGGATATGAATAAGAAGTATGACGAGTCGAGAACTGGGAAAGGAGTGAGAAACACTTTTCTTCCGAGCGATTCTGACGCTCTGTTTCAGAGATTGAGACTGTTGGCAAGTAGACGCGCTGGTAACACAGGATTAGATAATGAGATAGTTAGCATATGCGATGAATTGTTAAGACCGAAGGTTTTTAATAAAAACCATTATAAAAGGCTGATGAACGAATTGAAGGATTGATATATATAATAAGTAGAGAGAAACAAACAAACAAACAAAAATATATAAAATAAAAACAGTAAATTTTACACTAGAATAATAAAAAGTATTTAAACAACAAAGGATTTACCAGTGAAAACAAAATATATATTTATTTATTTATTTATTTATTGGTGTTTAAAGTCACATACTTATGCACAATGGCTAATCGTGACCGTGACAGTTTTACGGGTGGAGGAAGCCGGAGTACCCGGAGAGAACCACCGAGCAACGACGAGCAGCTGTCAGCTCTTCAACATCGTAACTCTGAACTCTGCACCGCAGCACAGGCAGGGTTAGATTGGTTGAAGACATGCGCACCATCGACGTGCAGTACGCCTCAGTACACAGCGTCATCGTGCCCCCATGTAGGCAATCGGGGTGAAGTGTCTTGCCCAAGGACACAACGCGGTTGCCGCAGGTGGGATTCGAACGAGGACCTCTCGGCTTGCAGCCTGCACCTCTACCAACTGAGCCACCGCGCCCCCACAAAATATATATTATAAAATAAAAATATGTTGGTGATAAAGAACAGGGGATACATTAGAACTTACGTTCAATGCGGTTCTGGCATCGTCGATTCTATAATGCGAGCGTTCACGAGTGATGCGGGTAGAAAACTCGCATCGACCGCGTTTGAGGTCGGTAAGAAGACGGCTTTGGATGCTGGTAAGAAAGCCGCTTCCGAAGCCAGTGGTAGGATAGCTTCTGTGGCTGGCAAGAGGGCAGCCGACGCGTTGATCGACAAGTTGACCAGTCCACCGGCGAAGCGAGCTGCGATAGAGCGAACGCCGAAAAGTTGGAAAGATTTTAAGGATGCTGTGGTACCCATACAAGATTTAGCCAAAATGACGAGTGGATCTGGATTGAAGAGAACTCGTGACGGTGTAATATAAATAAATAATAATATTAAAAACTGAGTTTGAAAAAAACATAAAAAAATTGTGTTTGAAAAAAATCTAAAATAACAAACAAAAAAAATAAAAATGAAACAAAGATGAACATTAAAGATATGTCTTGGAACAACGCCGTGACTAAGAGGTCGAATAATGAGTTCTTTCCCAAAAGCGTAAGAGGCTTGGTAATGGGAAAATCGAATTGAGGAAAGACCAATCTGTTGATGAATCTGTTGTCCCGACCCGACTGGTTGGATTACGACAGATTGTTTGTGTTTGGCAAGAGCTTGTTTCAACCCGAATACAGATTGCTTCGAGAATGCATGGATCGTAGATTGCCCAAGGACGTCATAGCCAGAATCATTGACAGTAGAGAGGAAATCGACAAAAGTGAAGATTCTCTTTCGACTATTTTGGACGGTGCGGCGATGGAATTGATGAAGAGAAATGCATCTTCGAACGTTGAGTGTCGATTTTATGAGAATGCTAGCGACGTTCCGGATCCTAGAGAATTGAAATCAGAAGATAAGAATCTCATGATTTTCGACGATCTGCTTTTGGAGAGACAGAACCGATGTGAATCGTATTACGTTAGGGGTCATCACAGCAACGTGGACTGTTTCTACCTGTCGCAGAATTATTTTCGATTGCCCAGACAGACGATAAGGGAGAACGCTAATTTTCTATGTCTCTTTCTCCAAGATCTCAAGAATCTCAATCACATCTACAGCGAGCATGTCGCAAACGACATGAGCGCTGCGGAATTCAGGAGATTCTGTAAGAGGGTTTGGGATGGAGGACTTCACAATTTCGTCGTGATTGATTTGACTAGCGAATTTAAACGCGGAATATATCGGTGCAGATTCGACAAGTTTTATGTTTCTGATGATAATAAGATAGAGCGTGAAAATAAAAAGAAAATTAGAAAATAATAAATCTTCAAATAATTAGTTTTTGAAAAAAAAAATAAAAATAAAATTAAATATAATGTTCGAACAAGGAGAATTGTTAGAACGGATAGCCGAGAATACGGCTGCAAAACAATCCATTCAAATCGTGGTGGGTGGCGATTCGACTTGATTCGCGACGAAATTCGAACCTTCCATCGAATTGAATAGAGAGAAAAGATACGAGATGGCGTTGGTGAATCTGGAGACTTATTATTCCTTTCTCAACGTCACCGAAAAGAATAACTCGTTTAAGTAATTAATTAATAAACAAAGACGACGACGTGGCTCAAAGGTTCATGGAAGAGTTAGAATAAAAAATTCAAATGTTATACGATAAATTCAAAACTCTGGCGAAAATGATCATCATGCGAGAGCAGCAGGACGAAAATAACAGAGCCACCGAATGTCACATATGCAGACAATCGTTCGACGAGAATTCAGAGGAAAAGAAGAAGATCAGAGACCATGATCATTACACGGGTCTGCATCGCGGTCCGGCTCACAGCAAGTGTAATTTAAAATATCGAGATGTCGTTTTCTATCTGGTGATATTTCACAATCTCTCGGTTACGACAGTCATCTGTTCATGAAAAATCTCGGCACCTCCTACGAAGAATTAAATTGCATCGCAAACAGCAAAGAAAGATACATTTCCTCCACGAAATGGAAGCTCATGGAGAAGAAAAGAGTAATCAACAGAGAGACGTTGAAAGAAAAAATGAAATTCATTCATAGAAGCATACATTTCATCGACAGTTTTAAATTCATGTCGACTGCTCTGGAAAAATTAGTCGATAACATGAGCAAGGATAAATTTAAAATCACGAGTTAACATTTTGGAGAACGAGTAGACGTTATGTTGAGGAAAGGAGTCTATCCTTACGATTACATGAACGATCTAAAGAGATTCGCCGACACTGCACTACCTTCGAAAGAAGATTTTTATTCAAAATTATACGAATCCAACATTTCTGCCGAGAATTATGAACACGCTAAAAATGTGTGGAAATCATTTGATATGAAAACTATGAGAGATTATCACGATCTCTATCTAAAGACTGACGTTCTGCTCTTGGTAGACGTGTTCGAGAATTACGATCTGGATCCCGCTTGGTATTTCACCACACCCGGTCTGGCATGGGATGCTCTGTTGAAGACCACCAAAGTCCAATTGCAATTATTATCTGATGTGGACATGTTGCTCATGTTCGAAAGGGCTGCGAGAGGTGGCGTCTCGATGATCTCCCACAGATATTCTGAAGCTAACAATCCCTACATGAAAGAAGGTTTTGATTCGAAACGATCGAATAAATACATACAGTATTGGGACGCTAATAATCTGTACGGTTGGGCTATGAGTCATCCTTTACCGATTGGAAATTTCGAATGGGTAACGGAACAGGAAGAGATGCAAAAATGGAGAGACTATCCTTGCATTTTAGAAGTCGATTTGAACTATCCGGAAGAATTACACGATCTACGCAATGATTATCCGCTGGCTCCCGAACAAATGGAACCGAACGAAGGAGACGAGGAAAAACTCATTCCCAATTTATCTAACAAATGTAACTACGTCGTCTACAGTGAGAATTTGAAACAATACGTCGATTACGGGATGAAATTAGTCAACAAACATCGCGTCATTGGATTCGACGAACAGCCTTGGATGAAAAAATACATCGATCTCAACACGAATCTCAGAATTCGAGCCAAGAACGATTTCGAAAAAGATTTTTTCAAACTCATGAACAACTGCGTGTACAGTAAATCGATGAAAAACATCAGGAAGAGAACCGATGTTCGACTCGTCACGTCTGAGAAAAGAGCCAAAAAATTAGTGGCAAAACCCAATTACAAACACCGAACCATATTCGATGAAAATCTAGTGGCCGTTCACATGCAAAATACGCACCTGAAGTTCGACAAACCGTATTATCTCGGACCGAACATCTTAGATATCAGCAAGCGATTGATGTATGAGTTTCACTATGATTATGTCAAACAAAAATTTGGTGATAAAGCCAAACTACTGTTCACCGACATGGACAGTTTAGTTTACGAGATAGAGACGAAAGATGTCTACCAAGATATATCTCTGGACGTGGCCGCGTGGTTCGACATGAGCAATTATCCCATCGATGACCCGTCCAACATTCAATCGAATGACAACAAGAATGTGTTGGGTAAATTTAAGGATGAGAGCGGTGGTAAATAAATCCTCGAATTCGTGGGCTTGAGACCTAAACTATATGGTTATTATCTAGAAGATGAAGAAGTGTAAAGGGGTTAAAGCGTGCGTGGTGAAGAAAAACATCTCTTTCCAAGAGTATAAAGATTGTCTGTTAGGAAGTGGTCCAGTGTATAAGACTACGAAATCGATTCGAAGCGAAAATCACGACTTGTATACCGAAACAGTCAACAAGATTTCGCTGACAGCCGACGATGATAAGAGATTCATGTTAGATGATAAAATAAGCACTTTGGCATGTGGACATTGGATTTTGGTTCTAATTTTAGACGATAGGATTTCAGATATGATTGTGGATGATAGGATTCCAGAAAATCAAGAGGAATTAGACGAATTCAACATTATGGAAGTCGAAAGAGACATCGAGAGAGTTAGTTTATAAAGAAAAATAAAAAATAAAAAAATAATGTAATTTTAGTGAATTATAATAAAATAAATAAATTAAAAAAAAAAATATACACATTTCTAGGATGGACGAATAGATCTTGAGTTTTGACGTTGATTCTTATCTCTCCTGTATTGTTCAAACTCGTTCCGGTTACCGGTTCGTATTCGTGAACCTCATATTCTCGAATACTTTCATCTTTCACTATGGTTTGTGCTATATCTAGTATATTTGCCATTTTTAAAGGGTTTTTGTTTTCTTTGTTTATTAATTAGCTTGCTTTTTCTTTTTTATTTAAAAATAGTTTTAATTATTTTTTATTATTATTTTTCTCTCCTATATATATGTGTGTAAACACAAAAATGTTAAAGAGAGTAAATAAAAGAAATTTGTTTTTCTTTATCAAAACTTTGTCTTCTGTAATTGTTATTCGTAAAACTTTCCTCTGATGTCTTCTCCATCCAAAGCTTCGATTTTGTAAGTCACCAGATCGGTGTGAAATATTTTGATTATCACGAAGATTTCCGAGGTCCATCGAGGAGTATAACCCTTTTCGAAGTGCTTCTTATAAGCGTAGGTTCTCACTCGATCACCGACCGCAAATTTCGGCATTCTAGACTTCTTCCTGATCTTAGATCTCTCAGGATATAGATTCGCGTAGACCCGTTTTTCATTTCGAGGATCGGTAGCTTCCGCGGGATTCATCTTGATCGATCTGTGTCACGTGTTGTTGTAATCTTTAACCAGACCGTTCAGAGCGTATATGTATTTCTTAGTCGAATGCGCCGTGAAGTATCTATGCATCTTTTCCTTCATCGTTCGATTCCAACGTTCCACCACGCTGGCTTTCTCTTCGTTTTCGATCGAGTAGAGGTTGACCAATCGATGAACGTGCTTGTTGTAGAATTCCTTTCCCTTATCCACCCACAATTTATTCGGTTTTCGAGAAGACGAGTCGAACACGCTCTTCAGAGCCTCGGCGATGCAAGGTCCCGATTTATTCTTCAAAGCTCTGATCCAACCATATTTGGAAAACACATCGATCACTGTCAATAGATATTTGACACCCTCGTTCCACCTCGAAAACGATCTCATGTCGACCAAGTCAGCAGACCAAATATCATCCAAACCCTTCATGAACACCCTTCTCTTTCGAAATTTACGCACGATGGGTTTGTGTAACTCCTCGGCCAATTTGCTCATCAATAATCATTTCTTCTTCTTTTCAGATGCACTTTTTTTTTTTGAATGCCACCATCCGAATCGACGTTTCGCACCGATCAGATTGCCGACCAGCAAACGTTCTATCTTCTCTCTCCTGGTCTGATTCGATATGCCTCTCAATTTCCCCAACATGTTTTTATTGCAGACATCGTTGCGAGTCTTGGTGTCGGGATGTCCGGCGTAGCACAGATCATGATCATACGCAGTCGCGTACACCCTATTCACAGGTTTGCTCCAAGATTTAGGAGTCAGATTGGCATTGAGTCTCTTGTTCAATTTCGTTCCAGGTCCCGTGAAACTGTGACCAGGCAGATGCATTTCGAAAGGTAGATTATTGATCATTTTATTCACGATGCCTTTACCTTTGCTTTCGTTCTTTTTTTGATGAATCGAGTCTTGATAGAACCACATACGTCGCAAATTCCACGAAGCATCTGTCGGTCGTTTTTAGTTCGTACTTCTCGAGAATTACTCATCTTGGTAACTCTCTTACACTTTATGCAATACATTTTTTGGAGAGTTATTTAAATTAATTTCGTTTTTATTTTATATATAAATTTAATATTTTTTTTTTAAAAATTCTGTTCTTATTATATATATATTTTTTTCAATCGCTGCTCTTGAGTTCTATCATCCTACTGAATTCCTCCCTAGCCTCTTTCCTCCCTTTTTCCACAAGAGAATCCTTCATCTCTTCCTTGATGATCTGACAAGTCTTGATTCTCACGGCTTCTTTCTTGGCTTCGTATTTCGTTTTCTCGCCCAATATCGTGAAGTATTCTCCGTCTGATATCCTACCATCTTTCAACGCCATCAAGATCATTTTGGATATCGTGTCGATCTTGGAGTCGGCCAAGATGCGAATCTTGTCGTGTTTCCTCGCCTTCAGATATAATGTCCTACTCAAAAAGTTTCCGAGCGTGCTAAACAATCCGGCGGCAAGAGCCACTCCTTCTACGGTCAACACGATCGAAATGCCGACCGCGGTCAACAACAATCCGATGCCGGCCGCGTGTAAACCCATGGAAATCGTGATGAGTGTTGTGTCGACCGCGTTGACGAATTTCAGGAAACGCGAATACTTCTTCTTGAGAGAACGGCGAGAATCTCTCTCTAGAGTTAGATACGCTTGAATTATACTGATTTGATTGATGCGATACCTCTCTCCTCTTTCTTTCTCTTCTAGCGATGGTGCCGTCGGCAAAACGCCGTTCGGCTTCTCGTCCTTGTCGTCATCTAACGTAGGATACAATTTATTTCTGGTTCTCATTTTTTGTGTTTTTTTTTTCTTTCTAATATTAGATAAAAAAATTATGTGTGTATTTATTTTTATTTTCTATTCTCCCTTATTTTATATGAACGAGAAAACTTAGACGTATGCTTCATTGAACAATAATTTCATGATGCATCCCTTGTCTTGTAAAGTCAGACTTCTATGTGCCAATTTCAGTTCTTCCGAAACTGTGGGCTTGTCTCGATCCTTACAAAAGAGTAATCTCTTCCAAAACGCGATCATATCCATATCTTCCCTTTCCATCATCAGACACGAATGATTCTCATGATCGAAGTCTAGGTGATCCCAACATCCGACGCATCGTTCTAACAAGAGGCGACCTAGTTGTTCGTTCACGCAGAATGCGTAGGCTCTCATCAGCATTTTTAAAAGAAACCTTGCTCTAATAGTCTGGGAAGCGCTCATGATTTACATATTTTTTTTTATTATCTATTCGATTTGAACTATTTATTTATATTTTTTTTCTCTCCTATATATATCAATCACTATTTTTATTTCCTCACCTCAAAACCGATTCCAGTTGAGAAAAAAAAACATTTACAAAATAAACCTCTCTAAATGAGTTTTGCTCTCGAAAGTGTTAAATCGCAACCGCGCTTATTCTCACCATAAAGGAAAACTCAAATAATCAAAAATCGCAAATAAACACATCAGTAATGTATCGCTTTTCAAAAACGCGTTTAAATCATATCAATTAATCTTTTGAACTGTTTCCGCTTTCATCCATAGAATAGTTTTTCAGTTAAACTATTTAACTGACAATTGACGCTCATCATGACCCGTAATACATTTCGAGCGTGACAAATGGCGTTCTCAGTAAGGTTTATACAGTAGGGATTTTCCAAAAAACTTAGTTTTTTTCTGTTGAGTTTGGAAAATCCCACTATGGGTATTCCCCCCCCCCCCCCCCCCCACACTTACGTCAGAAATGAGAGTGTCCAATAGTAGTCTGTTAAGTTTGGAAAAATCCACTATGGGTATTCCCCCCCCCCCACCCCCCCCCCCCCCCCCCCCCCCCCACTTACGATCGGGAAACGTGGCAATGGTTTTGCGGGTTCAGTATCACCTTTTTTTCCGTGTACCGTACATAAGTCGATTTTTGAAGTAGAATCCGCAAATGGGTTTCCCTGTACACCTCCATAGGATTCAGTGTTAAAATCGTGTACAGATACAGATGATACAGAATCCGCATACCACTTTTTGATGCTGATAGAGAATCAGCAACACGTTTTTTGCTCACGATTTTAACACTAAATCCTATGGGGGAAACCCATTTGCGGATTCTGTATCAGACAATCGACCTCATTTTTCTTAAAATTTCATACATTTTTTTCACTCTTGAGCGACGTGTATATAGAATCCAGTGATATAGAATCCGCTTGCGGATTCTGTATCACCACCAAAAAACGACATTTCGTGTACTTGTACACGATTTTAACACTAAATACTATGGAGGTGTACATGGATGTACGTGTACATGTACAAAAAAATGTACAAGTGATACAGAATCCGCCTTTTATACCTACTTATAAGGTTCAGCGCCTGGCAGGCAGCACGTTTATTAGCTCTTCAAATATTCCGATTTTATTCTATTTAATCAGTGTTCGTTCTACATAATATTTTGCAAAAGTCTTCATTATGACAGAATATATATTGCGTGTGCTCAGGATTTTCAATCACCCACAGGGAACAGTGTAAATCAACCTGGACTTCAATTCACGGGTTTACTGGAACGCTGCCATGGCAACATTCTCACACTTTGTTTGTATGAATAACAACAAAGAGACTCCCAACAATCTAACTTCAGCAATTGAACAGCAATCATTACCCATTATCTTATTCCACCGTTACTCAACTGTGTGAGCTTGGATTGCTCGATAATGATGAGAAAACGTTCTTTACGACACTGAACTAAATGGAAAACGAAACGCGGTAAGAGGGCTGGAGGCGGAAACTGATAAACAGGTCCGGAATCTTCTCCCTACGTTATTCTGATTTCCTCTCCCGTGACTTTCAGTGTGGTTCCAAATGTAGTTTAGTGACAATTGGTCTCCTTAATGCCCAATCAGTTCGCAACAAGGCAACCACAATTTCTGACTTGGCCGCAGACTTTGACATTTTCTTCATTACAGAGATTTGGCTTAGTTCGGTTGGGGACGAAGTTTTAATTCAAAACTTAACACCTGCGTCGCACAAGGTTATATCCTGTCCACGAACCACCGGGACCGGTGGCGGAATATGCGTTGTAAACAAGAATGTTTTGGACATTTCATCCACAGTTCTTTCAGATAATATCTCATTCGAAGCATCGGTATTTGCTTTGCATCTAAATGACTGCCGGCTGGACTTTTTTGCATCTACCGGCCCCCACCTAGTAAGAAAAACAAATTTAAAGCGTCGTATTTTCTTACAGAATTTATTCAACAGGTCGATACTTTCCCCCTGGATAAGAGACACCCATTCATCCTGGGGGATATAAATCTACATTATGACTCTTCGTCGGATTTGAATGCAAACAAACTTAAAAAACGACTTGACCAATGTAACCCGACCAAATTGTTAATTCACTAACCCACCGTCACAGCCACATCCTCGATTGGGTGGTGGTCCGTGAAAATGAGCCAACTGTTAAAACAGTCACAGTCGATGACAAATGTGTCTCTGATCACTATCTAATAAGCATGACTATTGATGTCCGCAAGCCAACACCCAAGAAAGTAACTCTTCTCGGAATGTCAGGGCTATCAGTCATGACATGTTTGTTAGGGATATTGCCATCGCATTTAGTCAAATTGCACCTTTTGATAAACGTGAACTTGTTGAGATCTACTTTCAAACTCTCCAGACAGTTTTTGACAAACATTCTCTACTTCGAACACGTCAAATCAGCGATCGTGATCCGGCCCCTTGGATAAACGAAGAAATAGTGCAGACCAACCGATCTCGCCGCCACGCAGAGCGGAAGTGGCGAAAATCTCAACTCACTGTTCACCGTGAAATATTTACTCATTCCAACCACAGAGTAACTAGACTCATTAACGATGCAAAGTCATCGTATATAAGTAGTAAAATTAAAAATTGCCAGACAACAAGCGAGCTGTACCGTGTGGCAAACTTGTTCACTGGAAGGGGTAGATTATCTGCCATTCCTTCCAACCTCTCCGCAAAAGAGGTACCCGACGTGTTTGGCAATTTTTTCAAAGACAAAATTGCAAAACTTCGATCTGTGCTCGATTCGAAGTCGACTAACCCGCCCTGTTATGAATTTTTTCAGGGGGACGTTTTCTCCAAATTCAAGCCTGTCACTGCAGATTCCATCAAAAAGTGCATTTTGGCTTGTAATAAAAAGTCGTGTGCCTTGGACCCAATTCCCACCGACCTTTTGCATAAACATCTAACAGACTTAGTGCCGCTCATAACGGATATTGTAAACTTATCACTCATTCAAGGTGTTTTTCCATCGCATCTCAAGCACGCAGTTGTAACCCCGTTTTTGAAAAAACCGAACCTAGACCCAAATATACTTAAAAGCTACAGACCCGTCTCAAATATACCATTCATTGCTAAAATTATCGAAAAGGTGCTCCTTGCACAACTGAAAGACCACCTAGTCGACAACAACCTTTTGGAAATCTTTCAATCTGCCTATCGGCCGAATCGTTCTACTGAAACGGTTATGTTGCGCATCAGCAACAGAGTTACTAGTGGCTGCTGACTACGGAAATGTTTCTATCCTTACGTTGTTAGATTTATCTGCCGCATTTGATACGATCGACCACGACATCCTTACCAAGCGACTTGAAGTGACCGCACACAGTCTGTTGTAATTGAAGGTGTTCTTACACAGAGGTTCCCCCTACGCTTTGGCGTGCCACAGGGTTCTGTCCTTGATCCAATTTTATATTCACTGTACACCCAACCCATTGTTAAGGTCATCACAGGGCAAAATACCCAGTACCACGTCCATGCCGATGACACATAGTTGTACAACAGTAACATTCCACCAGATTTTTCCCACTCACTGGCTAACATGGAAGCTTGTGTTGGTTCTGTCCAGTCGTTGTCGCGTGTCGTGCTCGTTCCAATGAGGGGTCATAACCTATGTTTTGGAAGCAAAAAATTAAAATTTTTAGTTATACGAGGATGTTTTTTCCAAGTTCCGTCTGCAACTCAAGTTAGGTGATGGGTTAAAAAGTCATACTAAGTGGCTAATTTGTGCGTGTGTGTGTCATATGATAAATAGAATATGAAATGAGTGTTTTTCTCATATAATATTTAGGAAATTCGTCCGAATTTTCCGCTCCGCCCAAACGGAAAATTATTAGACTCGTTTCATAAATATTATATGAGAAAAACACTGATTCCATATCCTCTATTTATTAAACGGAAATTTTTACAGTTGTTGGGAATGTCGTACTGAAGATCCTGCACCTCGTTTTGACCTCTTACCTATTAATATAGCCATACAAATATGGATGTAATAG
Source organism: Pictodentalium vernedei (assembly GCA_031216915.1). NCBI lineage: Eukaryota > Metazoa > Mollusca > Scaphopoda > Dentaliida > Dentaliidae > Pictodentalium > Pictodentalium vernedei. The sequence continues at coordinate 164,642,858 of CM062289.1, read as the reverse complement.
AAATATTCGGGGTTTGTTTATCTTAAGGTTGAACGTTTCAACAGATGTTGGTTCTGTACCACCTTAGAATCCTTTCCTTATCAACAGAGCCATACAAAATATATGGATGTCACAAGTATTTATCATTTGCCCTTTCTTCGAGCTGGTTCATCCAATCATACTGAAAGTTTCACCAGATGTTGCGGCTGTTATTTGACGATCCCTTTAAATACAGCCATCCATATATAGATTACCAGAAGATACTGCTGTCCTTTTCGTCTATGTGACAAATTCTCAAGTAAGCGAATAAGCCCCCACCCCCACCCTTTTATCCCACCACAGGGGGAGGGTACTTTTGTACTATTGGGTTGGGTCACATAGATGCGGCCGAGGGGGGGGGGGGTCAAGATCAAAGAGTGGATATGCAGAGATAGGGGACCACTTGGTCGTGGTTGGCTTCGATAGTTTACAGGAACAGGTCGGGTGACTGTGTCGCCCTTGGAATGAATGATTGGTGCGGCCCATCGTGCATGAAGGTAGGCGTTTTATGTTACTAAGTCATGTTGGATCACTGGATTGAGTCGGAAGATAGGTGTGTTAAGTTACCGGGACATATCGGGCGACTCGATCGTAGGTATTTGTGTTGACAACCGGGTTTTTATGTGTCTTTGGGATGAGTAGGTGACTGTGTTATCAGGCCCGATGCTAATAGGGCCCACCTTCGCCACCCCAGTCGGCAAATTTGGCCTCTTCTTTCTAGAATGTGGGTGCATTTCTCATACAAAATTTACGTGTTTGGGTCATTTCGCTAATATTTTCGGAAATTTTCAGAAGTCACCCCACTCCTTTCTCAGTCAGTCGTCGAGAACAGTCTGCCTTCGGGCCCGCGTATTATACTAGGATTGGGGTGGAATCTCTGAAAAAGTTTAATGGAACTGACTAGTTGGCCAGGAAGATGATGTGATCGGGTCAGTTTGAATGGATTTTTGTTATGAGGTCATCGTTAGTATGTTGGTTCGCCGGGTAGACTACTGTGTGGATCAAACTTCTTAGTCCGGTCACACATGGGAAGAATGATAGGGCCGTGTCGTGTTGAGCCACAGGGTTGAAGGAGTTGTGCGGTCAGATCATTATGTCGCAGAGAAAGACTTCCGAGTCGAACCACCTGCAAGGGCCATTATGTCGTGTGGGTGAGTGGGGCAGGGTAGGAACAACGAGTCGGAAAGTAGGTGTCTTGAGCCCCTTGATCGTGGTGATTTGTGGACTGCATCAACTTCGAAATGTGCGCTGAGGTAGAGTTTTGGGACAAAGCTATGACTGTTAGATTACCGTTTTCAAGAGAGTTATAAAGAACGGTCATTTGGCTATAAGTATTTGTCTTGACGTCGCAAGGTATTATCTCGCCGCTGCCAGATAATTAATTCGCCGCGTCGAGATAATTAATTCGGCGAGATAAATATTGGCAGCCAATGTCCCTTCCATGCTTCTGTACTAACTGACACGGGCAAGATAAAAACTCAATTAATTTTCTTGGTTTAAACGCATATCCAGCCGTTTGGTCATTATTTTTTTTATTTTTTTAATAATGATCAAGCATGTTATATATTCAACACTGAAAATATTGGCAACCGTCTATAATTTTTCTATTACTGCAAGGAGGAACTTGGAACTTTTATAAGCTTCAGCTTATTAAGCATTTATCAAGTTAGCTCATACGGTCTGGTCGCCTCGTAAAACAAGACGTTTTAAAGCAATCTTTCGTGATTATATTTATTTTTTAAGATTAGTGCAGGGTTCAATAATCATTTGTACCATTATACACATTTTTTTAGTTACAAGTATGTAACTACAAACATTCCATTCCCTGCATAAGAGTATTGCTTTCAACTGAAGGACTGCTATCCGCAAAACTGTTTTCTTCTGTAGTTGCCATCTGCCCCCAGGCATGCCAGTTAAAGTTTCATAAGAAATCGCCCGTATATAAATTTGCAATACATGGGAGTTTGAATTTGTGGGGACTAATCTGATATTACACAAACATATTTTAACAGGCCCCGTAGCAATCAACTGGTGCACAATCGCAGGTTAAACAGTTTGCACCTATCAGAGCACATTTGCTTAATTGCTTTGGCACTTGTTACCCTGTGATTATATACGATTTAATTAGGCTACAGAAGCTTATATCTGGCATAAAATTATTGGACGAATTTTTATTAAACTTACACTGAAGTTGTTATGGTTGGAGGGTACGGCCGATGGATCTAAGTAATGCATTAAATATCAGGACATTCGGCAGGGCTTCTGTAGAATTGAAGTCGATACTATACACCAATAGGCAATGTCTCCTCGTTATATGTTTACCGCAGGTTGCTCTGTGGTAATTTTTGATATTGTGATGGAATTGTTGGTCAGTGAATGGTGGGGTGGGGTTTGGTAGAATGGAGTTTGGTGGGGTGGAAGTACACTGAGTAATATTCTTCCTGTAAACAGGAATGGCGCTTAATCCACACAAATATTTTGATGATGCACGCGCGCTGCTATACATTCTAAATTTCGTAAAGCTTTAAAACCGCTGCTTGGTGAGTGTAAATACACCCTTAATTTGTGATATAGAATCAGTGAAATGATACGAAATAAATATGCTATTCAAAAACATGTGTCCTTTGATTCTCAATGTATTCTGAGTTTATATTGTTCCATAAGTTGCAATATTTGAAATATATACCTTCTATTTTGTTGGAAAATGGCAAGTGTCGCCACTGTGTGTCAATGGAAGTTGACAAGTGGATATCTGTCCTATAGATTTCGTTTTATTTAAATGTAAATCGTGTTTATTAGAAGAGGTTTTAATTCATAGGTCTTCAGCCCAGTGTGTCAGAAATTCTGTGGTTTCCTTGTTTAAGTATAATGGGCAAATTGGTTGCTCTAACAGATTATTTTATTTTCTGAAATATTACTCCCAAGGACACCATCACTTGCCCCCGCCCCGATACACGACATTCTCGCCCACGAGAAAGAGTGTTGTGGACCCGACCCAGGTAAGAAATTGCCAGGAATGCCAATCATTTTGATCTACAGATGCTTCTGTAACGCCCGAGCATCACTTACATACCATCCCGTGTTTCCTCAGCCGGATGTCATTCCCAAGTTAACACACTGCAAAACATATTCGGTAATAGAACCAGTTTGTCACATATTGGAATTAAGACGAGAATGAACAAAACTATTGGTCAGCTGTATTTTAAAAAACTTTGAATATGTGCAGAACAACTTTAGCGAAAGGTTTCTTCCTCTCGCTCTCTGCCCCCCCCCCCCCCCCACACCTCTCTCTCTCTCTCTCTCTCTCTCTCTCTCTCTCTTTAGAGGAATTTGGAATGTTGGTTTCTGATGTCCCGCCGAGGTTCGTACCCTCGGCAACACCGCCTAGCAATCAGGAGGCCAACACCTAAACCACTAGACCATTGCACACCGTCAAAAATCGATGGCTGGAATTCAGCTTTTCGGATGAAACTCTCATGATTACCTGGTTTATCTTCCTTTCGACAGCCGTTGATCTAGACAGACGGACGGACGGACGGACGGACGGACGGACAACCGGAATTTAAGATGCTATCGGGAACATAAAGGCAAGGGAAATTTAGGTAAAAAAGAAAACTCTGATCAAATTCTGATCGTTTCGTGCAAAAAATTGAAATGAAAAAAATTAGATCAAAATTTTCTAAGTCCCACATCTATGCGAAAAGGGAAATCTTTGTACTTCAAAAGTGGTCAAAATATTTCTACAAAATAGGTGACCTTGTTCTTTTACTTCAAACGTGGGCGATGGTTACTGTAAAAGTGAAGACCTCATTTTACTTCAAAAGTGGACGATGTTTTCTACAAAAGTGGTGAGCTACTTCAAAAGTGGTCGATTTTTACTTCAAAAGTGGTGAGCTACTACAAAAGTGGTCAGTTACTTAAAAATGGGCGTAACATCGGATTATAAATTGTATATACCCAGTGGCAACATTGTTCGTTGTGGTACACTTCATAAACATCTCTGTTACATCTTTGCCCAGTAAGCTCCCAAGTACAGCTCCAAAAGACGAATACAGCGATTTATTCATCGATGCCTAACTGTGATGACCTCTGAATTCCTCCAGTGTTTCAAGGACTTTCGATTTTTCTTCTTTTTTTGATGGTGGGGAGGTGGGTGTTCAAGGGGGAATAACGAAGGGGGGGGGGGGTAGTTTCATAATGGTTTCGTCTTTTTCTCATTTTTTCTCTGTTTCTTCACTCCCTAGCCAGAACTAATAATTGATGTATATTGGGCGATACGTCCCAGCAACACCTTTGCTTGTGTCGTTGAGTGCCGTATTGGGAGTTGAATCGATGGTTAACTCGCGATGTTATGAGAACCAAAAACGTAATAGCTATGTTCAAGCTTTTATCACTGCCTTTCTATTTCAAAATCTTACTTTCAAGTATATGTTCAATTCGGTCCTATTTGAAAGCGCCAATTCACCTTTGAACAAAAAGCGACTATTTGATAACATGATCATTCAGCGAATTGGATGACCTGCCGACAAGGCGAATGGCTACCCGATATATTTAACCCTTTACCTAACATGAAAAGCAGACGACACTTGCAAAAAAAATTCTTGAATAAGTAATCTTTTTCATTTTTGTCTCAAAAACATAGGTTATGACCCCTCATTGGAACGAGCTCGATGAGCTCGTTCCAATGAGGGGTCATAACCTATGTTTTTGAGACAAAAAATGAAAAAAATAATGAAAATTAATTGGCGATTTTTGTGAATAGCGCTGGCCGGTTTTGGCCGTTACGTTGGGTAACGGGTTAATGAATTGGTTTGCAAGGTGGCTTTTCGACTTGTCAGTTTTTCATCGCCTGGTTGTGTTAGTACATATGCCTTTTAAACTCAAACGTGTCTCATGTGAATGACAACGAACCTGATCATATTAAAGATACTTACAACATCTCAGTTGCTGGGCTCGCCACCGAAAATCCAGCCAGATTTAGACGGTACCCATACATCTTGTACATATTGTTTATCTTTATATTTTAACTGTTTTCTGTTTCTTCCATATATCCTTCAGCTCAGCAAATTCTTCTTCTCTATTTACAATTCATTACCCTCGATTTTCCAGAAACATCTCGAATACATTTTGCTTTCATTATGAACCCATGTTGCTAAATGTGATCTTGACTAGCACCTATATCCGAGCAACAAGTATTTCATACCACTCACAGATTACTTGATGTGTTGCCTTGAGTTATACCGTGCTCGGATAGGTATTTTAAGCATTCGAGTTTATGTTCGAAGCTTAAAGCACAGGCTCTTGAAAGACCAATCTATTTGTGTCTTAAATTATCTGAGAATACGTCTCTATGGATTTGCGCTGGACGAAAGCTTCACCCTCATGGCTGAATTGTTTCTTTGTCAATACACCGTATCTCTCAGCTCAAGTTGTAATTAGCCACTTGATAATCATCGAATGGTAAGTTGTGCAAACGTCAGGCAGTATCCAACTAATAAACCCAAAGCCCTGAATGCCAATTTCCCGCCAAAAAAATCATTTTCAGCCTCCGTGGTTAGTCTACTCATTTTCTACTTATCTGTATTATTATTACTGTCAGGTGACGTTGAAACAAACACGGGACCTAACTCTGTTAATTCTGAGCACGACCAGAACACCTTCAGATTGCTCAATGTCAACAGCCAGCGCATGAAACCCAAAATAGAGTTTGTCCAATGTGAATCTTATATCCCACGACATTCTTGCTCTCAGCAAGACTTGACTACAAAACAATGACTCTACAACAGACATCATAATTCATGGGTTTCATGAACCACTGCGTTACGACCGCTAAAGCAGAGGTGGTAGGGTGGCGTTGTACATTTGAGAGGTTATTTCATTCCGACACAGACCAGACCTTGAGACGCCGAATACTGAGTGCTTGTGGGCCGAAGTATTCCCTAAACGTAATAGGTCGTTATTGTTAGGGGTATTCTAACAGCCCTCGAAATACTTAGGATGCCATATCATCCTCTATTGAAAGAGCAAGGGACACGCGAGTCATAGTTACCGGCGATTTTAACGAAAACCAGCTGGGCCACGCAAGAGGGACCTTTTCTGAAATAATCACTTATCTTAATTTTAGACAGCTTGTGAGTGAGCCAACATGCTTCACTGAGTCGTCTGCCTCGTTGATAGATCTATTTGCGGTCAGCAGCACAGTCATTGTGAAAACTTGTGAGGTCTTAGAACCGATAATCCCTGACATGATCAGCTACCACAGCCCAATTGCAGTAGAAGTTGAGATTTTGTGCCACGATACCGCACTTTTTAGAGACAGAATGGCTGTATTCCCAAGGCAATTATGATGCATTAAATGCTGCGGTCTCTCGCGAAGATTAGAATTCTCTTTTGATAGCCCATGTCTAGATACTATAGTTTCTAAATTCACTGACAGATTACTCGATATTGCATCCGAACAAAAACCAAACAAACTATTACTTTGACGTTGAATCAGCCGAAATGGATGCATAACCAAATACGACTACTAATAAGACAATGAAGGCTATATCGCACAGCCAAACGGACCGGCCATCCGAATGCATGGGCAAAATTGAAAACTAAAAGGATTGAAGATGTATCAGCTATCAGGAAGGCCAAAACGTTTTACTTTTCCAAAGTTCAGTCCACGTTCACTGCGGTGAAAACGTTACAAACATTTTTCAGTGGCCGTCGCCCAGTAGAGATTCATGTTATTAATTACATGAACGAAGTATACACCTCATATGTCGAGAAAGCCGAAGCGCTTAATGAATACATTTGTTCCATCTCAACGGTTGACGACTCGCATGTTTCCTTGCCAGAAGCCATAGTCCATCCGACACGAACAATTGTTGGTATAACCCTTCACTGCAGCGAGGTGTACAATGCACTGAAGTCATTGAAGGTGTTCAAAGCATCGGGTCCTGATCTTGTCAGCCCACGTCTTCTTGAAGAATGTAAAGTCTCTCTTTGCGAACCACTATCGATTTTATTCAATATATTGCTGAACAATTTGTATTTTTCATTGTGGAAAGGTCTAATGTTTCGCCAGTTTGGAAAAAATAACCCGCGAACGCAGTCAGTAACTATCGTCCCATATTTCTGATTAGTTGCCTTGGTAAAGTCTTTGGAAAATTTATTTTTAAACGACTATGGCAATCCCTGGAAGACAAGAACGTTCTTAGCCAATTTCAGTCAGGTTTTACGCCAGGTAATTCTACTGTCCTTCAGTTAACTGATATATGATTAATTCTGTAAAACGCTCGATGAAGGAAAGGAAGTTAGGGTTGTTTTTGCGATATTAGTAAGGCTTTCGATAAGGTATGTCATGTTGGTCTCGCTCATAAGTTGGAGAGTATTGGTGTCTCGGGTGAATTGTTGCTGTTCTTAAAATCGTACCTCTCAGATAGATATCAACACGAAGTTGTGGGATCAGAGGCTTTCCCATGGCGTCCTATAAATGCTAGAGTCCCTCAAGGTTTTATACTAGGACCCTTACTATTCCTAATCTACATTAACGACATAACCGGACATAACCGGAAATTTACTCAGTAGCATACGCCTTTTTGCAGATGATACTTCATTATAACTAACTGTAGAAAATTCAAACCAAGCCTTAAATCTAGCTGTAATTGAGCACTGGGCAAAAAAATTTAATCTTAAAAAAACTGAGAGTATGGTTATATCACGCAAAACGAACCCAACTGCTCATCTACCCTTATTTTTAGGTGGTGCTCAAATAAGTGAAGTCAATACTCATAAGCACCTAGAAGTTGTACTAAATACAACATGTATCTAGACCAATCACATTGAATATATCTGTCCCAAAGCCTGGTCTCGACTAGACTTGTTACGGAAACACAAATTCGAGCTTGATAGAAATATTTCAGAAAAGATATACTTTGCCTTTATCAGGCCCTTACTTGAATATGGTGATACTGTTTGGGATAATTGCTCGTCGGGACAAGTCGCCGGCTTGGAAAAAAATCCAGATCGGTTCAGCAACTGCCCATCTACCCTTATTTTCAGATAGTGCACAAATAAGCGAAGTCAATACTCATAAGCACCTGGAAGGTATACTAAATACAGCATGTATCGAGAACAATCACATTGAATATATCTGTCCCAAAGCCTGGTCTCGACTAGACTTGTTACGGAAACACAAATTCGAGCTTGATAGAAATGTTTCAGAAAAGATATACTTTGCCTTTATCAGGCCCTTACTTGAATATGGTGATACTGTTTGGGATTATTGCTCGTCAGGACAAGTCGCCGGCTTGGAAAAAATCCAGATTGGTTCAGCAAGAATAGTTACAGTGTCAACATTTAATGCTAGTAAATCTTTAGTATACTCCGAAACACGATGAGACACTCTACAAGAAAGACGTCGAAAACATGAGCTCGTGCAGTTCTTCAAAATGCATCACCACTTAACGTCTCCTTATATTGCCAATCAAGTTCCACCTCCATATCCTCAACAAACCCATCACTCAATATTCGAACACGCTAAAATTACAGAGTTCCCTTTTGTCGCACGCAGTATACCAATCCTCTTTAATTCCAAATGTAACTCTCTGTTCGTGAGAATTCGTCACTGAGTAATTTGAATACCTTCTTAAATGGTGGCAAACTCCGACCACCATCATTTCGCACGGCTCAAATCTACCACTGTAGATTGAGGTTACGCTGTAACAGATTTAATGACAATTTATATGATAATCATCTCTCATCTAGTCCATTTTGTTAGTGTGGTGAATTTGAGACTCCTGAACACTTCCGTCTTCATTGGCCAAAGTTTGTTAACGCACGCAATGGAACCATCAATTTATACCCTTTCACCATAGATATTTCCACATTTCTTTTTGGCTCAGAATTTTTCAGTAAAGAGAAAAGTCTAATTTTTTATACAGGGCATGACTTTATCTTACAGAGTGGCAGGTTCCTCTGACGACAACTGTTTTTCGAAAATACTTCACCTTCATTAAGAATTCCACTCTCGGTGTCCGCACGATTAAGGTCATGCACTACATTTGTGTTATCTAGTTATTGATAGAGTTGCTTAATTGCAAGACCTTCTATTCTATTCAACTTTATCTAAAGACAATGCACCATGTATTCGGGATGGATTCTCCTTTTTACTTCTTCTTCTTACAGCTTCTAAGTCTCTGGCTTCTTCCTTTTATCCGTCTATTTTTTATCAGTTAGACCACTTCTGATTTCACGTATGTGTAGTTCAGACAATCGCGTATATCGCTGGTTAAGGGGCTGAGCCTGTTGGTCAACTTATTCTACGCATGAAATTAGTATGAACTGCCTTTTTCAAATTTTCCTCACGCGCTGTCGGCACTCTCAGCTTCACTTGTTGACGTAAATAAAAAATGAGCCATTACGTAGTTGCGGGCGACTGCGCGTACGCTCCTAGAATGCTTACATAGTATGACATGGGCCGGTAGTGGGCTTGTCCAAGGTCAGAGGTTCAACCAGATTCATTGGCCCGCTAGTGTTCACGCCCCTTAGGCTGCGATATACATGTTTCATTTGTTACTACTGATCAATGCCATCATCTTTACGAAAAGTGCTATTAAACGTAGGAGACGACTCACATAAGCCTAAGGCTTCCTGTCGAATCCTTGCTACCTACCGACTTGATTATCATTGTTGTTGTTACTTCGTATACTGCTAGCAAAGCGTATTTTATTAATCTATTATACTGTTATGTAATGTATACATATAACTTTATCTTGAATAAATATTGTTTAAACTAACTCTTTCTAAATTAAATCCGCTGATTGATACAAATCGTCTGCATGTGGTAGCAGGTAGTTTTGGTTGTTTTGGGCTGTTTGTTCGACAAACCTGAGCATTCAACGGGCAGTTGTTATTGTTAAACACCAGAAATAGCTACGTACGATACTGAATAAGGACGTTAGGGTAGTTTTTCGTTTTTGGTATATCGACCTCATAATTTTTCAAGACAAATATTGAACCATTTTCAAAAAATTGTGGGTATAACTACTGCAAAATGGAAAAGCAACAAGGGAACTCCTTGTTTTACATTGATGAATTCTCTTGTGACCCAATACTTGAATACTTGTTGTTCTCAACTATATGATTTGAACCATGCTGAACTTTTGTTATTCAAACCAGCAACAACAAGTGGCAAAAAGTGGCAGCTTTTGTGATTTTAAAACACATGGATAGGAATTGGCCTAACTGTCCATTCCCCTCACGAATGACAAAAAGCTTCCCGTGTAGTTGAAAATGAAGTTTTACAAAACAGAACAATTCAGACATTTCAAGGTATTTTATTATAACGTTTTGGTCTCTAACTTATACCACAACAGACTTCCAGGGCAATCACCATGCGCATAATTTGTTGGAGTCATTTTATGGGCTTTGAAGAGAGTGGCCTAAAATTTGATCAAATTATTGATTGACGATCCATTAACATACAAACAAATGAAGGGAATAGAAACAAAAATAAATATAGATTCAGTCTGAATATTGTTCAGTCCTGTTGAGCTTGACATAAATCTTCACATCCAAGATGAGAAAACTCTAATTTTTATAACTTGATATTAACTGATTTTTTGGAAGACACAAGTTTTATATACATAGTAGTTTCGATGGCCAAAAGTAAAACCTTTGAGTGAAATAGGCAACGCACATACACAACATCGCCCTCAAACCACCAGTCAAATTATGCAGGGACTTCGACGTTTTATAACATTGAACCAGTCTAGCCCTTCAACCCTTCCAACACGGTGTGCAACAATTTTTGCGTGAAGAAAAATTGGTAGTGGACTAGCAGACGATATAAAGAGCAAAATATCTGAAGCGAGGCTCAGTAGTAATTTAATCCAACAGCTCGACAGAGCTGTTGGATTAAATTATTACTGAACCTCCCAACAAACCAGGGAGGTTTCGCCCATTTTACTGTTGACAGTATTGACTGAAATGATGCCTTCCAGGGCGCCAGTGTTGAAAGGGTTAACCGTCCATCATCTATGTTTTAGGCTCAACATCCACGGTCATAATTTATAATGCCGCCAAGTAGTTCCACCAATTATGTTAATATCTTGTCATTTCAAGGTTAAATAAAAATTTATTGATTGCTTTATCTGTAACTGGAGCACAAACACATATGACTACAACGGTAGTCAGGGCGCAAACTCCACGAAATGTGGGCAATGAAATAGCCCACAACAGCTTCAGATTCCTTTCCGACCCGAGTGCTTGAAAGTTTTTGTGACGAGAAAAACAAACTTGTATATGTTACAGTCAATGTCCAAAATCAGTCAATTTGGAAATTGCCTGAAATTTTTAGTCAATTTGTAAATTGCCTGTTTCAAATAGTCAGTCAGTTTACAAATTGACTGAAAATTGAAGACGATTTCTTGACACATTGACGGAATGTTACTTCCCATTTTACAAATGCCTCATTGGCTATAAAAATGATAAAAATAATTAAATACAATGAAGTATATTTATTTTAACACAAACCTCAGAGAACAATATACACTTTGTAATTATTTCTACTAACTATAACTAATGTAATTACTAGAGGACAGGTCTCTGGCGGCATTAATAACAAATATAATAATTTTAGTTCTTATTTGGACATGTTATACTAGAATGACACCGACTTTTGCATTTTACTCCACCTTTAAAACTCTTGCATACGTTTGTCTTACACTGTTTGCCACTATTGGCACAATTACATTTAGCAAAACCTTGCCCACCACAAGTAGATAAGTAGATTGTGCCTGGACCGCTTCACGTAGCCCTACCTCCTTGTCTTGTGACATGTCATCAGTTGTGTATAACTGGTGGAGACACAATTCAAACTGGTTTCTGTTGAAAGAACCTTTCAAAATCCTTGCAAAAACAGATATTTTGTATGGAGTCATTTTCATTTCTGTCAACAATAACACCTATAATATTGCGTGGGTCACCTTTCCCGCGATCAACTAATGTGATTGGTAGAGCCACATTATCCCCAATGTTCGCAACAGAGTTAATAACTTTACTGCGCTTTAACACGCGTTCTGCTTGTTTTAACTGTCCATCTGCCTCCATTTTGCGTTGTTTAATATCAGAGTTCAAATCGTGTAACCGTTGTTGTTGTTGCTGTTCTTCTGATGAATTGTGATTACCTTCGACACATTCAGTGGACTGATGTTCGTTGATCGTTTCATTTGTTTCTTGTCTTTCCTCTGATGTTTCTTCTACTGAATATGCAGCATTTAGATCATCCTCACTCTGCATTCGTTCAGGACTTTCAGTTGGTAAGACTGTTGACTGAAGACCCACTCGTGCATTCATACCCAATAAAACTTTAAATAAAGATTGCTTTGTCCCAGAATGATAGCTACAGTTCTTTTGAAATTGATAAAAACGGAGTCCCATTGGCCACTCATTTGTTTTGTTGTCATGCATCCACGCAAAAAACATATCTTTAAGGTCACAGTCGAGACGTTCAAAAGATCCCTGACTCTGTGGGTGCCTGGGCTTTCTATGAACCATTAAATGATCAGTCCATAGCAGCTTGAGTTCTGAAATAACTCATACCGTTAATTCAGACCCATCATCACTCTGCAGAATCTGGGGCGCACCCAGTAAGAGGAATATATCCATCAACTGAAATGCCACTTCCGCAGCTCTTTTCGAAAGATTATCTTGATACACCATTATCCATTTACAGGAACCCGACGTCATCGACTGCATGTCAACCAAATCAACTTGAGCCCTAGAAGCATAGTTCTTTGTTATATTTGGTTTTACAACTACACCTTTCGTCGTAACACGTTTTCGTTTTCTCTGGCACTCGATACACAATGAATTAAATAACTCAATAGAATCACGAGTAATATTCGCGCAGCTTGTTAAAGCTTTCTGCACCTTGTCACGGCCACCATGTCCACACGAGATATGTGATCTTTTGATAATATCAAACATTTCGTCAATATGCACAAAATACATTGGATCTCTAATGTCGTCACTACGTTATAATATAAATGATACAACACAAGAAAGTCCCGTGAAATTAACCAAAACACACATTATTAGTCACAATAATTCGCTTCGTCCAAGAAAAATAGAAATTATGTATCAAATAAAATCATAAAATAATCGTAGAAACATGTCGTGGACAGTGTTGACATGAAAAGCAAAGTATTGGACAGCAGAAAAATTTTAAACGGAACTGAACAGCGGTTATTTATATAAAACTTGGCCGATTTCTGAAAGAAAAGGGGTAGGGTACTGAAAATTAGGAAATGCATCAAGAAACATGTCAGAGAGATTAATGGAGGATTTTGTGGTCTATGTAATACCTTTCAGCAGAATAAATAAAGAAAACATGTAGCAACAGATATTTTTAAAAACTATAAATTGACAACTTCCTCGTTAAAAGGAAGGTCCATATACAGAAAGGTTGATAAACTTGGTAAGGCTCGAAACATCACCTATGAATGACATAAATGCCTTGGTACAGTAACGATCCAATCAAATCACTTTAGCACACATTGTTATACGCATGGATTGAACTTAACAGAAAATATTGTCATCAAAATAAATAAAGAGATAAAACGCGAGTAGAAACAATAATTTGTTCTCGAAACATATGATGAAAAGAAAATCTAGTATTTTTGAGTGGATACTTGTCATTTCCAGCAATAATTCAACACGCATTCACCTTGAATTGATGCATGAAATCCGCTAGTCCAAACATGGCCTGAAAGTCCGTAATATAAGTTTTTGGTACCAAACCAAAAACAAACTTATGTTACGGACTTTCAGGCCATGTTTGGATTAGAAACCCGTCAGCTGAATCAGATCGCAAGACGCTATCTGTTCCGAGTATCGATCAACTCACATCAGTGCATCAATGATTCAATGCGCTGTTTACTTTCATTCATCAGTTCAAGGTTGAAACAAGTGGAATTATCAGATTCTTATAAAAAGCGTATAATAAAAAGAAAATCTAGTGTTTTGGGGTGGATACCGAAAATTATCTCATTTGTGACCGAGAGAAATGGTAAGTTTCGCTCGCGCAAACGCTCGTGAAAAATAAATATTTGTCTCGGTCACTCATAAGATAATTTTCAGTATCAACTCTAAAACACTAGATATCCTCTATTTTCTACTTCCAAGGGACTGAACTCGATAAAAGACAGTTTTTGAGTGTCTCTTGCAATTTTCATTTCATGCAAACAATATTCACCTTATGTATGGGTGGTCGCATCGTTCAAACAATGACTGATCGATGGATCTAATCTGCACCAGGCAGAGAGAAATTGTGGATGGTTTTCGTGTTTATTTATTCATTCATGAAAGATTCCGTTGAGATCCGATATGTCAAATCGATGAAGAAAATTGAGAAACGTTTAAACATGCCTTTAATAACACAGATTACAGACCGTGTTTCTGCTCTAAATTATATTGTTTTAACCCTTTACCCAACGTCACGACCAAAATGACCCGCGTTATTCACAAAAATTTTAATTTTCATTATTTTGTCTCTCAAAAACATAGCTTATGACCCCTTATTTGAACGAGCTCGTTGCAATGGACCGTCCACAAGCTATGTTTTGACGTACAAAAAGAAAAAAATGTTTTTCAAGAATTTTGTTTGCAAGTGTCGTCTGCCTTTCGTGTTAGGTAAAGAGTCAAATATGCACCTTCAGCACAAATACTTCCATTTGCAAGTAAATTACCAACCTTTGTGTGCCTGCTGTGTATTTTGCGGTAATAATTCAAGATAAGTTACTTCTCGTGGCTGATGGAATAAACATGTAAGACATGCATTGAGGAATAAATTACTCAATTATTCATAGAATTCTCTCACATCCCGAACAAGCGTTTTTTAGAAACGATTCACAGCATAAGTATGATCAAAGTACACAATATACACAGGGGCGGTGGAACGTTCTTTTAAAGTGGGTAAAATGTATCAGGTCTTGATTCAGGTCGTAACACCCTTTCATCACTCAGTCGAGATTTCCTTGAACAAAAGTAGCGAAATAAATACCGAATCAAGAAAAACAAAAGAACACAGCATCTGAGCTGCTTTGTATTCTCACATTGTTTTTTGACAATTGAGAATCTTCATTGCTGTCGGTAGGAAAGCGGACAAAGAATTTCGAACCGGGGTCAATACTATAAATCTTTTACAATTGTATTTTCTAGAATTGTATTTTCTACATATTAACATAACTGACTAAAATGAATCATTAGCATTTTAAAAGATATAACAATTTGCAAACTGGCAAATTGCCAGATCTTTGAAAAAGCTAATGGTTCATTTTAACCCATTTAAAATTTTATAGTATTGGTCCCACTGATCACTTACTGGTGCTCCAACCGGAAAAAAACTTCGTATGTTATTCGAATGGATAGGTGTTATTATACGTTTGGAAACTCCACACAATGGTTAACCCTTTAAACCGGGGGGTATCTTCCATACCAGTTCAATGGCAGCAAGTAGAAGGGTCCATATTCATTATTTGGGGTAGATCAATCTATATTTTCAACGTGCAGCCTCGGGGCTGCACGTTGAAAATATGGATTTGTCTACCCTACACATTTACTGAATAGCCATCCTATTTAATGACGTTATGTGTTATGGGATATGTCTGGCCGGAAAAAGGGCCGCTCGGGTTCAAAGGGTTAATATTTCTCATTGATCACTGCCCTCGCGAATTGCGACTACAGTCATTTAAAACAAAACACGCTGATAAAAAAGAACTCGTGATATAAAAGACAGGTTTATTCTTCTCCCTGGTATCGACATCACACACAATATAAACGTTATTTTGTGGCCTTTACCTTCTTTTTCCACACTTCTCTTTTCGACCATTTTTTTTTTGGTAATAATACTACCTTCTTCATTTGTGACTGCTGCTTTTTTGTTTAGATTGGGGGCGCGGTGGCTCAGTTGGTAGAGGTGCAGGCTGCAAGCCGAGAGGTCTTCGGTTCGAATCCCACCTGCGGCAACCGCGTTGTGTACTTGGGCAAGACACTTCACCCCCATTGCCCACGTGGGGGCACGGTGACGCTGTGTACGAAGGCGTACTGCACGTCTATGATGCACCTGTCTTCAACCAATGCTAACCCTGCTTGTGTGGAGTTGGTATGTTGGGGAGCTGACAGTTGCTCACCGTTGCTCGGTGGTTCTCTCCGGGTACTCCGGCTTCCTCCACCCGTAAAACTGTCACGGTCATGGTTAGCCATTGTGCAGAAATATGTGACTTTAAATACCAGTAAATAAATAAATAAATTTTGTTTAGATTGTTGTCCATTACTACTCACAAACTCTTGCTGCCAATTTTTTTTTATTTAATCTTATTTGTTTTACAAGGATTGGCGAACATGTTATGCAACTTATATTAACGCCTCTCCTTGGCCCAATGGCGTAGGTGTGTGGGATGACCTTCATAGCGGCAACTTCGTGGCCTAGCTCTTCTCGAATACTACGAAGGAATCTTTAGCCTGCACGGAGTGTGTCTCTCACCGCACAGAGAACAGCCATTTTACGTCCACACCCGATAGGACGGTACGCTGTGACAGCATCAACCCCACAATTGATGCTGACAGAGAGTGTTCGGACACCTCTAGAACTTTCCCCGAGACTTTGCTGCAAATACCATTTGCACCGTGGGTTCTCTCCACAAAATTTAAAACTGTTAATAGAACTATTACAAATTCCTCCATCGACGTATCAAACAATCAAATTGAAGAACATGAAACTACCGACCAATCAAAGTTTACATCAACCTTAAGCCACGTCATCAATGCCTTTAATATTTTATCTTCTCTGTGCGGCATGTGACAGAGTGTGTTCATTTTCGCGTATGAGGTGAGAGAGTCATGGGGAAAAGTTATTAATGTGGCCGTGGGTCCGGCCTCCCGTGTACCCATTTTCGGAGATAAACGCGAAGTGCGAAAAAATGGTCCATGTCAAAATTTGACTTCTGGTATTCCTAATTTCTCTTCTCGGGTAATATGTCAAAGGTAACTCATGTGCCTTAAATATTAGATGTAACCAAAATATACTAAGCGATTTCTTTCTGATTATTACGCCCATACGTTTGAGTAGATTTACTGCAGTGATGACCAAGTGAAAGGTTTCTTTCTTTTCTGAGGATAACAATTCGTACTGCAGCATCTGGCTATATCATGGCCACCAAAAAGGTGTGAAGAGAAGTTTATGCCATGCTCGCCTATGTTACTACCTGTGAAAAGCCTGTATGTTAATTTTTTGCTTTTACCCCACTATCGGTGTAAAGCTTCTACTCCAGTTAAAACAAATTTACACCAACAGTCGGAAGTTCAATCAACTTGACCTTTGACATGACGCAATTTGCCAACTTCGATACATTCACACTTCGCAATGATTCATTCAAACATACGACGTTTAATATAAAATTTAAGAATTGTTAATAATAATTTGATTGAAAAAGCAAGGTAAATTCAATCAACTTTGACGATGTGTCTAGCTGCCAATCAAGAATTCACGCGTAGCCTGTGGTACTGCCCACAGGCCGGCGCAGATGTGAACAAAACAAACCCGTGTGTTTGCGATAGAAAGTGTCAAAATCCATTATTTATTAAGAGCATGGTATAAGTAAAACAAATAGGTACTAGGGCCGGTAGTCAGATTTGAACCACTCGCAGAATAAAGGTTTTAACCACACTGCATGCCGAGTAGGATAAGGGTTTTAACCACTCAGCATGCCGAGTGGTTAAAACTCTTATCATACTCATGGTTTAAATCTGATTACCGGCCCTAGTACCTATTTATTCTATATTTATCCACTCGTCTATACCTTTGCTGCCCACTGTAGAGGACTTCAAATCCAGGCGTTGTTTCCGGACCCTATTTTCCCCGTAAAGCAGACCTGTTTGCTTACCGTAGTGAACCAGCACTGTTCTAGTTCATAGGGGCCCATGGGGGGACACAAGTAATAATAGCGCTGTAAACCTTGGGGTTTACTTTTACTTAAAACAAGTGGGGTTAAAAGTCAATCCAAATCAACTGGGTTGGGTGAATATGAACCCAACAGATTTTAGAGTTTAAGCCCACTTTCTCGGTCTATGATCACAATATGTCCTATCTTATCAAGGACATAGCTGCTCGATGAATTTCTCAGATGAGACCAATCAATATTTACAACGTGTACGTTGATAATATTTGTTGGTCCACTTCCAAAATTTGAATATGGGCTGTTCCAACAAATGCTACTGAATGCATATGGAAGATACCATTTGGGTTGAAAGGGTTAATATTGGATTTTGTTGTTTCTGAAACTGTTCTTAAGGCCAAACAAGTTAATAGAAATGTTTCTCAGCTCCTCCCCCGTCCGAATGGCCCCTTTGGCTGCCACATGCTTTCTTTTTTTACCAATGCAAACTTGAAAAAATAAAAAATAAATGGTTTATGTCTGATATTTTACCCAAGTTATTATAATAAATGTGTCCCTTGAGTGCAACATGGCTTTGCAATGCTTTAGCATTGCAAAGCTTTCTTGCACTCAAGGGACGAAATACACCACCATCGATGCTATTTTGCAGACTATGAGGCCTATAACATAAAGCAAACCAAGAACATGAACTTTTGATGGCAAAGAAATAATTACAAAATAAAAAATAAATTAAAAATGTGCCCGTCCACATGCTATTTTACAAAAGAACTGCCTGAGAAACAGAAGATCTACTTTGTGGGGCATAATTGGTTGTTCTTGTCGCTCGGGCATGCAGACACAAAACATAAAACAGTTGTTCTGAACTGAAGTGCAGACAGAAACAAAACATGCTTATGCAATGCTATTGGTTTGCTGCTGTTAGCACCTTGTCCGATATGAGTTAACATAGAAAATTCTCAGAAAAAAACCATTGGTAGTAATCAACGCGTGGACAGTGATGTCCACGCATGCGTTCACTGCGTAATAAAAATGATCATCAGTATAATTTTAATTCATGAATCAAGGGGCTCTACCCGGTGCTTCATTAATTAAATTTGTGATGATTATTCGTAATAGATATATCACTGTTTTGTGTATTGTGTGGGTAAATAATTGTACAGTTGTGCAGGTGTCCGGAGATATTTTGGACGAGGCGAAGCCAAGTCCAAATATTGGAGGACACCTGCACAACTGTACAATTATTTGTCCATATAGTACACAAAATAGTGATATATGTGATTTAATCCACAGCCCCTCAATGTTAACAAAAGAAAAAAAAATTATATTTTAGAAAGTTTGACACGAGTAAAACCACATTTTTAAACACTTTTTGCTTGCTCTACCCACGAAAAACAAAATGGGCATAACCCATTGTTTGCTTGCTAGAAAGTCTATTGAAGTTATGACACGCATCAGAAGTTCAGATGTTGTGAACAGATTTGTGGCTTCGAAGTGAACTCACATCATGACGTAATTTGTTCCCCCGCTAATATAATGTCTCAGCTCAAGGGTGGAACACTTATTCAATCCCTCATCGAAAGTGCGGCAGATAAATTTAATAATCGTTCATTTTTAACGCATTTGGAAGAATAATTTTTTTTTTATCTGAAGAAGAGGTTCGCTTTCCCTCAGGGGTGGCGGGTGGTGGTGCCTGATTGCCTTCTTAATATTTGAACAGGGCGGTTTGTTTAGGTTATGTATTTATTTACTGGTGTTTAAGGTCACTTTTCTGCACCTATGGCTAATTGTGACCGCAAAAAAGGTGTAAAGTCAAGTTTAGCCAATCGTTTACACCCATGCTGCCCATTTTAGTGGACTTCTACCCAGGGCACTGGTGACCAGGTCCTATTTTACCAGTAAAACTGAACTTGTTTACCACAGCAAACAAGCACTGCTTCACTTCCGGGGTTTGCACAGGAGTCCTTTTTAGGTTACCAGGGCTGTTGGTTATTAAAAGCAACAAAAAATTAAAAAGTACATTATAATTTGGACACGATGCACACTCAATTCAGTAGCTCTGTCGAGAAAAGCTTGTCGATAATTCATGTGTTAGAAAGTTTTTCACACCTCCTTTACAGCATCTTTACTTTTGAATGGTTATGATTACAGTACCGTGACAATCGTACAAATATCTAGTTATTGGGACTGTTTCAAAACCGTCCCAATATCCACATATTGGTACTGTTTTACTGAACTGTTCTCATCAAAACCGTACTTGGTGTGATTTTATTGGGCTTGTTTTCATGACAGAGAACAAAAGAAATATTAGGTAGTTGTGGATTAACTATAATTAGTGTTTAGAATTTAATATCATTGCGTCCGAGGAAATATTGCCCTCCTGTGGAAACTGACCAATCCACGGCGGCCGTACTGTTGAAGGGAATCAACAGTGTGGTGGGTAAGAAAGCCAGAACTTTCGATCACATCGAAATGGGTCGCTATGTGGTCGAAATGTGCAACCCGTCCAGGTGAAGTCTTATGGCCTATGGAACCTTATCGTGAAGTAATCGTAAAAGGTAGTATATCCACTGTTTCAACATTTTGTTCACTGAATGAGTGTTTCTGTAAATTGTCATCTGGTATGATATTTATCAGTCAATTCTGAGCAAGTACCTAGTGGTTGACATTCTGTTCAAATTTGGATGCCAATGTTGCTCACTAATGATGATTAAGATTTGGAACTCAACCAGCCGAAGAAGTTGTTACCCAAACAGAAGCTAAATCATACATTCCAATGATAATTTTTATTTTTAGGAGAATACTGCTGGTAATAAACATACCACACATGCGACACCACTGTTGATTATAAATAAATACATGCATTTCATTCTGACTCGACAGCAGTTATTCCAACATCAACAATCAAGCCTGTGTTTTAGAAATATCTTGAGCCACTACAATGGAGCATGCGCATCAAAAGTAAATCGACATGCAGAAAGCAGTCACCCGTTATTGCGCCACACTGTAGATGAAGAAACTTTGTACATCTGAACACTACTTTCCCATCGTCCATTACAGTTTCCTCCACAGAATGTGCACCGCATCTCTTAAATACTGCGATTACAAACGCAGACTAAGAATTGCATTTTTGAACCGATCCAATCGAAATCCTCTGTCCACATTTCAACTCACAAAGCTGCGGAATCTCACTTTTCGAAACAAACTGAGAGAGCACTGAATAGCAGATGTTATTTTCGATTGTTTTCTTGATTCCGTCTTGCTTTACAGTATTTTATTTATGCAATCTGGGTCCACTGGCGTCAGTGTGTCGCGACCAGGTATCAATCTGATCGAGAAAGAGGACGCTTTATAGATCACAGTAGTGAACAGGTTACCAAAACACTCTGTAAGATTTATTTGCTTAATGACAAGATGACAAGGTCATTTCTCAAATTGTGAATACTGATTGGGTTTAATCCCCCGAACGGGAATTTTCTGGTTCTCGTTTTTTAAAGTCATTCAGGATACCGGGAATTTTCTGGCCTGTCGTTTCTGAATATCAGTCCCGATACCCGGGAAATTCACAGGACAGAACCGGGAATCAAATGTTGGGTTCCGCAAGCTTTGAATCCCTATTCTGGTCTATGAATTTCCCAGGTATTAGCACTTCTTTTCAGAAACGCTAACCCGGAAATTCCCGTTTGCGAGATTAAACCATAGTTCCAGTGGCGATGCTGGTCTCGGAAGAAATTGATATCCGCCGTAATCTCATAAACTATATAATACGCTATCATTGGTACCGTTTTCTATGAATTCTTCGGGTATCGTGATGGACTTTCAGAACCTGGAGTCGCAGAGCTGTGAAATTCCTGTTTCGGTATTAAACCTCAACCATTGAAAGTAGTTTTTGTCCTCATCATGTCGAACTGTCCATTTTAAAATATTCAGGCTTATTTGAGAGTTGTATCAATCGCTTTTACAGATGAGATCTTACATTTGGACCTAACTTTTCAGATAAGATAGTCTTCGAGGGAAAGATAAATTCAGTGAGTTACAATTGTTGCATTGTCTCTTAAAGCTGTAAATAGTGCACCTTCTTGCAACATAAATATTGCCAGTCTCCACTCAAGTATTGTTTTCAATGATGACTCGTCCGTTTGAACAAATCAATCAAAAAAGCTGAATATTCCTGAATGGAATCAATGTAGTCTTGGAAGCGAAATCTACCTGAACCCTTTTTCTGCCAATAGGTCTCATATGCAGGGGACCTAACAATAGGAGAATCCAAGAGGAGACACTTGGTAGGGATTTGAGAATACCCCCTACGATTAAAAAATTGTGGAGCTGGTTGGACTCAAATCGAAGCATCGGCAGTTAGAAGCTTCGCCGGGCACTTCGTCCCCTGAGTTCCAATGTGTACTATGTGCTACTAGGCACGTAGGAAACATTGGAACTCAGGGGATCACTTGTCTCCAACATCTTTATGTACTTAACTAAAATTGTGTGGAGAACTCGGCAGTCCCCCAATATTCAATTTTAATACTGCTGTTACTCACTTTAGAGGTCTAACACATCGGGCGTTGGATATCGGTCCGATTATACCATCAAAACAGAACATTGTTTACGACAGTAATAACATACTGCTTCACGTTCTACATGGATACTATAAATATGGAATCATTTTATTTTTCTTGGGCGCTGCCACTGAATATCATCTTCTATAGCATCTGGCGCAGAAGATTGAACTAGATCTATCAATGAAAGTTATTAATTTATTCCCGCAGTTTTTATTAGGTGCAATGGCAATAACTCTATGTAGTATAAATCGAGCCACAGCAAAACTGTGTACACCTACACTTGATGTTCATGATACACAGCGAGTTTCAATGCAATATCTCAAGACATGTAGAAATAGTTCCATTCACCAGATTTCCCAATACTCTTCTACCAACAGAATTCAAAGGCAATAAATCTATTACACACTGGTGGAACCACAGCTTATGTCGCACACATATGCACTAACGTTTGATCGTGTATACAGAGTTCCAAACAATATTTTGAAAAAATGAAGGAGTTCACTTCACGCGAGTTTCCTATCGTATTAAACTGAAGAATTCAGTTTTCAATGTCTTGGCAACGTTTGAATCGAGCAACAGTAAATTTTTGTCATGCACACTTGCAGTTCGTGTTGATCATGTGTACAACGTCTTAAACCAGTGTCTTAAGAAATACGAAAGCAGTTTGCGCCAGAAGATTTTCCTATTGTGTCTATTGGAAAGTGAATAAGTGTTGACTTTGCACAAACTACTGCTGGTTGGTATTTGCGATACTGTAAGCATAGCGACTCCATTTCAAAGCATAATTTCAACTTTTCGTAGGGAGAACATCGTTGGGCCCACTTCACCAACCCATCCCACCATCAACATCGACCTGTACATTGCATATAACACAAAGCGACGCATGACCAATAACAACGTTATCGATGCAATCACTTTATGACACCTAGTTAATTAGTAGCAGGGCCTTTTCATAAGTATGATCGGAGTTTTGACCACATAAGTCAATGGTATCACAATATAAACCAACGCATGCTCTGAAACAAAGAATTCCGCAAACCATCAGGAAGTAATTTATATTACACTACAGAGCGCAGGAATCACGTGGAGTTAAACAACATATCGAAAAAGCCTAAAACCTTGAAAATCCAAGGGCAATAACTCTGTATATTTGAGCTTGGGCCGAGGCACAGCAAAGTTGCCCTTCGCACACCTGCAATAGCTGCTGATCTTGCATACTAAATTTCAAACCATTAGAAATAATGAGGTAGATTCCCATGATTTGTTCCCATACTATTACGACTATTGAATTCTTAGGCAATAACACCTTACCTTGAATAGAGACGCAGTCAATTGAGGACTCGCACACCTTCACTTGTTGTTGACAATGTATGAAAAACTGCAAATCATTTTTTTTTCAGAAATGCACAAGTGGTTCTCGCCACAAGATTGTATACTATTTATTGACAACTGTTCAATTCAGGACAATAACAATCGATCCGTATCGTAACAAATTTATGTCACACGCACCTGTCCTTGATGGTTATCATGTTTACCAGGTTTCGAGCCACATTGTGATTTCTGTATATCTGTTAACTGTTTAACTAAAGTAGCGTTCGAGCCCGGGCAGCGCTACACACACAAATCAAGGGTTCGCGGTGGCTCATTGTATACATCATTGACCATCAAACCGAATGGTCGACGGTTCGGTCCTGATCAGCGGTAACTGCGTTGTGTCCTTGGGCGAGGCGTCTCGATTGCCCACGTGGGGAGCACGTTGGCGATGTGCACTAGGGCTCACGACACGTCGATGGTGCATTTGCCATCAACCGCTGCAAACCCTACTTCTCCTGAACTAGTTGGTTGAAGAGTCTGACAGTTGGTCGCCGTGGCTCGGTTGTTCTGTCTGGGCATTCCGGCTTCCTCCACCCGTAAAAGTGCCCGACAGGATGTAGAAAGCAAAGCAAATTCACAAAAATCGCCATTCATTTTTTACCATTTTTTAAATTTTTTTCTATTCAAAACATAATTTATGGTCTTCTATTGGAACAAGCCCTACGAGCTCGTTTAAAAAACAGGAGATAGGCAACGTGTTTGAGACAAAATTAACAGTATTCACGGACTTCAGAGGTGATATGTCGTCTCGGCATCTCAACCCCACAACCTCTAATGAGTGGTTTGCTGACACGGATTGGTTAATCACAACCACGCCACAAAAAGGCCACATGCACAATGCATCAGTTTTCGACAATGAACAAATGTACTGTAAATTGTTCCAACGACTGTGTTTATCGAGTTATCCAAATTTTATGTGGGGCGCGGTGGCTAAGTAGGTAGAGGTGCAGACTGCAAGCCGGAAGGTCCTCGGTTCGAATCCCACCTGCAGCAAGCGCGTTGTGTCCCTCGGCAAGACAGTTCACTTCCATTCCCCACTTGTGGATAGGGCGGCGTTGTGTACCAAGGTGTGTACTAAGGCATACTGCACGTCGATGGTGCACCTGTCTTCAACCAATGCTATCCCTGTTTGTATGAAGTTAATATGTTGGGGAACTGACAGCTGCTCGCCGTTGCTCGGTGGTTCTCTCCGGGTACTCCGGCTTCCTCCACCCGTAAAACTGTCATGTCATGATTTACCATTGTGCAGAACTATGTGACCTTAATCACAAATCAATAAATAAATAAATATCCAAATTCTGTGCTAGATAGTATTGTAATGGACGATGCGTAACTTATACAAAGAAGGCGGTGATACGGCAAATGATGTGTTTTCTGGTACAGCTGTATTGTCGCCTCCATTAATTAAGACAGAAAGTACTCTTTGTCTGCGCTTATGAAACTCGCAGGCCAGTGATAAGTGGAACAGACTATTTCAGCCCTGGAATGCAGCTGGAGCTTCCTAGACATACAAATTAATGTGTTTTTTGCTTAATTTGTTTATCTACAAGCTATTCGAATGGAATGGATGTCTGCTAACTTAAATTGGTCTATTAACTACAATTTAAATAGCATTTTTATTATTAGGTTTATAGTTGGCCGTGACCCGAAAATGACAGAAATTATGTCACTAAAACCAATATGAGGTAAACGATAAGCTCGAGCCTCGTGTGGGAGTTACAAAGTATATCTCACATTTAGGCTTTTTACAAACTGTGTAATATATATTTCTTGTACCACACTCGATTGCTGTGTGTATTCAACGCTACGCGGTACAATACATCCATTGATAAATGTACTAGATACACCATGCTTGGAATCCAGCCTTCGTGTAAGACCTTCATGTTAGAACGCATCTGATCGAACGTTACGCGGCTGACTGGAATATAAGACGTAAATGAAATACTTCGACCTAAAACAGCGTTAAGCAAGAAAGTAAACAGACCGCCGAAGGTGATATTTTTAAGAATTGAATGCATTTTTTATAATCTTTATTGGAGTATGAACGTGTGGGAATGGGTACAAATTATGTATGAATCCCGAAGGGATTCATACAATTTGTACCCATTCCCACACGTTCATACTCCAATAAAGATTATAAAAATTGTATTCAATTCTTATAATTGCATTCCGTAACTGTTTAAACTACTTTTTACCAAACAACAAAGCAGAAAGACGAAATAAAACATGTACGAACGAACGAGGCGAAAAACCACCCTCACCCAAAAGACAAAGCGCACGACTCTTGAGTTGAGCGCCGGTTTTCAGCATTGACCAAAATTTGTCAAATTGCCGTCTTTCGCAACGAAACGCGGAATGTTCAAAACAATTTATTTAACATATCAGTAAACTATAATCACTTATCACTGCGAGAGGCGCTAAAAGTTATAAACCCGCCCAAACACCGCCCGAATTACATTCTGTCGACTGCACTCTACCGTAAATGTGGGTCAAAGTTCGACCAAATGTATCCATTGGAAAATGAATTACATTTGGTCATGACGTTTTCATCCAGCAGACCAATGGGAATTGAGTATTTGGATCCAAAATGTATAACTACATTAACAATGTAATTATTTCTTTTTAAAGATCATCTTCGATCATTTAACCCTTTGAAACCCAGAGACCACTGAACATGATACATTATAATTTCATTTAGTTGGGTGGCTACTAAGTGAGGGTGTGGTGTAGACCATTCAGTATTTCCAACGTGCAGCACGTTGAAAATATTAATTGGTCTACCCCAGACAATGAGTATGGATTCTTCCAATTGAGCCATTGAACTGACATGGAAGATACCATCAGGGTTCAAAGGGTTAATTCAAGTGTTTAGTGATGGGATAAATACAGAATACAACTCAGGTTCAGGGACAGGAATCAACTACTCTTGTTGAAGTTTTTCCCATATGTTACTCGGACAATGGCAAATGAAAAACTCCAGCTCGGGTCGTTGATTCTGTCTTGTTCACTTGCAGCGATTGATAAGGGATAGAATTCTCACTTAAATTTCTGCAAATGAGTGAGCACTCGAACTGAAAGCCGTATGTAGTTTTTAACTGGCCGTGTATGAAACGTGTGCAGCTAACATCTGGCGAGACATTAATCTGATTAAACTCTTAGCAGTTATTGTGAAGTAACATTTTTGTTTGTGTGGGGACTGATATTAAGATTGTAAATTAGGAACTGCACTTTTAATATATTGTCTGTGATAGTTCATAGAGCTCTGTGGATAACAAAGAATATTTATTGGGCATGAATGCTTGTTTTTCTGTCACTATGGGAAATGTGCCGCTGCTGAGGCTTGAGAGTTAGCTGTTTACCTTTAAAGCTTGTTAGGAATTGAAAACCCGTAGTCAAGTTATTTTAACCCATTACTTGCTAATTCAATTAACTTTTTAGTTGTGTTGCAATTTCCGAACCAAATTTACTTTGAATAATATACCGTCATATATTACGTAAATTAGTTACTCCTTTTCATTTGACATCTGTTGTTGGGTATAAATGTTTATTTACTACGTTCGGAACACTTGCAGTACAAGCATTAGCCTCCAGCATCAAGATATTTTTGAATCATCCTTTCAGAAAAGCATGCACGTGTACCTGATCAATATACTGTAGAGACAACCGG
This sequence comes from Pictodentalium vernedei, assembly GCA_031216915.1. Lineage (NCBI taxonomy): Eukaryota > Metazoa > Mollusca > Scaphopoda > Dentaliida > Dentaliidae > Pictodentalium > Pictodentalium vernedei. The sequence goes on along the minus strand of CM062289.1, from coordinate 164,615,298 downwards.
TTCCACATGGTAATCAACCCGGCTGCAAGATAGTTAGTCCAAGATAATTACGCCAGTAATCTTGCAACACAACATTATAAGTTATTATGATGAATTGACGGTAACATGGTCCGAGGTTTCCGGCTCGGAGCTTGTTCAAGGCAACTTTTAACGATCACAGGTTTAGTAAATAAACCCCTCGTGTGTCCCACGACGGAACTGGATACATAATCAATAAATCAGATAAACTCATTCTATCTCAGTACAAATCGTAAATCAGTTTATAATTTAAACAACACTTCATCCGGAACACCGTCTGCTGCACGAGTAGAAGATCCAGAAAAATAAAGAGGCTTGATCGTCACTCCATTGGTGAAGCAATTACGAACCGGGCGACGTCATTTCAAATAGTTCGCGTTGTGACGTCAGACGGTAACATTTGCCACTTGAGCCGTAAACATAGAATATACTAAGCGAGCTCTCGTCCAATCAGAGAAGGAGGATTGTAGTGTTACTGACGCCTCGGTTGAATATAAATTTCATGCAGGGAACGTGAGACCATGTCCCCTGTCAACAAACAGAATAACGCATATGTCTCGTTCTTACACAAATCGCTTCATTCGAATCATTTTAAAATTTGTTGTCGTACAGCGAATATTAGAAAGCAGACGTTGTTTCGGTAAGGTGTTAACTTTTATCATAACAGACTGGAGTGATTCCTCTTTATTCAATGTTTACGAACGTAATCAACGGGGCGAGATGCTCTCGATTCGTTTCAGTTTATGTTACAGTAAATTAATGAAAAGAGACCTTATAATCTAATCGGTTTCATAAATAATTACCCATGTTTACATAACTAATCTTTTTGTACGTAATAACGGTACATTTGTGTGTATTTTACTTCAGTTAAATGTATTTGTCTCAGTTGATTTCAAGTGAAAAAAGACATTGCGATGAACCGATGCTCATGGCAACTAGACGCTTTCCTTGACAGTGGACATAAGAATCGCTGATAGTGGACATATGAGCGTGCTCGGCGACATAAAATAAAATCAACGAGGCATTGACCAATCACTGCAAGGTATTGCGGTTGGTATCGGGACATGAATTTATATTCTTCCAAACGGTAATGTGGGTTTGTTTGAATGCTACTAGAGTGAGACTATAAACAGTTTTGAAAGTGAATTTACCTCTTCATCCAACTCGGCTTGCAGGCGATACATAGAAAATATTGAAAATATTGAATAACCAAACATTCCCATTCTGGGCCTCGAAAGCATAACGTATGACCCCTCATTGGACAGAGCATGGCCTGCACTTTCCAATGGTGGTCATAAGCTATGTTTTTGAGACAAACATTGCAAATATAATCCGATTTGAATGGACAATTTTGTGAATAACTCTGGCCAGTTGTTTGGGCGTTACGTTCTGTAAATGGTTAACTCAAACCAATTTTACAATTTCCTTTATTCCGATTAACCCTTTACCCAACGAATCGCCCGTATCCGCCCGCGTAATATTATATTTCAAAAAATTTCAACAAAACCATATCATGTGACCCCTCGTTGGAACGAGTTCGTCGAGCTCGTTCCAACGAGGGGTCACATGATATGGTTTTGTTGAAATTTTTTTAAAATTTAAAAAAAATGATATTTAAAATAATAAATTTTGATATCGTCTGCGTTGGGTAAAGGGTTAACCAAACAGTATGCAGCTTAAACCAAGTCCGCGCGTTTTACTTATTACACACACCCTGTGTTCACCACCATTATTTAGTTGTTTAATTTTATTTAATTTAATTATTTATTCAACTCGCACAGTTGATGGCAGGCATAAATGGTTCCTGGTAGTCTGCTACCGTGTGCGTACCAGAACTGACAATAAAATAATATTCTATGAGGGAAACTAAAGACCAAATATGCTTCAGATATCAATGAACAAACTGGGGTTTCACAACACTTCAAGATGCAGAGGCAGAGTTGCATGGTGGAAAATGCCAACACTGTCGACTTTCTTCAGAGAGGAAGTTATGCTGATTGTTGACGTTTCGACCAAGGTCAGCAAATTCAAAAAGTACCGATATACAATACCTTCTAAAAGGTTTCTATGAGTTCGATCACCTATATATATATAGACTGTTATCATAAGGAAACCACGCAGCTGGCGTATTACTTACAAGGTTTCATTATATTTGTTGCAATTTCCGAGAATTCAGAATTGATTTTCCGATGACGTTGGGCCACAATTTTCAATGGTAAGAAATATTAACCCTTTGATGCCGAAAGACCGCTTTTCCAGTCCACAATTGCGGGACGACCTAAATTTATAAAGTTGATGGTTGCTAAGCCCCAAGGCTGCACAATGAAAATATTGATTGGTATTCCCCTAAATAATGATTATAGACTCTATCAGTCGATGGTTCTGAACACTGGAATGGAATATACCATCAGGGTTCAAAGGGTTAACCCTTTGAATTCGTGAGACCGATTTTTCGGTCCAAGGCATAAATTCGTCCCATTTTTGTCTTATTGTAACAGGCCTATACACGCAGCATTGGTGATAAAATAATAACTGCAGTCTGCAGCCAAGCGGCTGCAGACTGCAGTTATTATGTTATCCTCCCTGTATATTGATATTGGACTGACCAATCTCACTGTAGGTTTATACAAAGGCGATATCATTCCAGGAAACGAGGATTCAAAGGGTTAAGTCTCAGATCACTAACAGTTAGAAATTGCTTGCCCTATGATAAAACGTAGTAACTTTTTGTCAGTACTTGTAACCGTTTGTAACAGACATTCTGTGATTTATTTACCATATTTTGGGGGATTTTGTAACTGAAGTCAATATTTCGTCCAGTGAGTGCAACAAGGCGCCATCTGCAATGCATTGCATATAGCGTCTTGTTTCACATGAAAGACGATTTCCAACTCTGTAACCCAAAAGCCATATATTTCTAACACAAGGGGAGAGGGTGCATTCGGATTTCTTCAGCAGTTGGAAATTCATTGGTAGAAGTGGGAAAATTGTCACTCGAGGATGGGGGTGCAAATAGTTCGACAGCTCTAAAGCGCGGGGGGAGGGGGGTAGAGATTTGGAGAGGGCTCTCACAAAACCATGTCCTTATTCGTTCTGTTCCAATTTTCGGGGTTTCTAAAGGAAGACTAAAGAAAGATTCATCAAAACGTTAATCGCACCTGTGAAAAATTGAACTCTTCAACCCGACAAGCATAAATTTTCCACAACAAGGGAACAGTGTTATTCGATGATATGACAGCACTGTCAGACATAAAGGGCAGATTCCTACTTTCTGATAGGTTTAATAATAACTTCACCCTCCGCGCCTAACAATGTATTAGAAGAGAGATTCGTGAATTTTAATAAATATTAGTGCATCAGACAATACAAAGCAGGTACTTCATGCTGAAATGGATAAATCAAGCCAGAATGTGAAAACTACGCTTTTTAGGCCCAAAAAAGATATTTTGGTTCTCAAGCAACCTCTCATTGAAACTGAACCGCTTCATTAAACATTTTTATTGGCTTGCAGGGTCTTCCAAAATTAGTATGACATAGTGAGACTTTTTAACTATTTTGAGTGATGTATATTTATTTGCACATGTTTTCAACAAAGTGTGATTAAAATACAGTGTCTATACATTATATTTGTTTTTGTAATGTATATGCAGTTTGCACTCTTGTGCAGAAAATAACTCAAATATTATGTGGACGAATTTATTTTTTTATTTATTTATTTATTATTTGCATAAAGTTAACTGTACGTAATTATGTGAATGTGTTTCGTTTTATTTGTGAAGTGAAATCATTAGTCAATATTAATTTGCCTTGTTACAAATTATGGGGGTGTACCTATTGGCACTACCCCAATAAATTTTAACAAGGCATGAACATGTGAACAATTTTGTTATGACCAAAAATAATGCAGCACTGTATCTCTTACAACACTTAACAAACAGAAAAAAATAAAAACTTAAAATAAAAGCCGCCCCCGCCCCCGCCCCCACCCCCTCCCATTGATTTGAAAAATCAATTGCTCGAGAACCAAATGAATTTTTGTTTATTTCGCCTTACATTTTAGTTTTGTGATCGCGTTCTGGTGTATGGGGGCTTTCATGAGCATTTTTATTTAAACAATGACACCAAATGAAAAATGTCGATGTGATTTTATTTTTTCTAACCCTGACATCTTAAATTATTATTATTTATTGGTGTTTAAGGTCACATATTTATGCACAATGGCTAATCATGACCACGGCAGTTTTACGGGTGGAGGAAGCCGGAGTACCAGGAGAGAGCCACCGAGCAATGGCGAGCAATTGTCAGCTCCCCAACATACGAACTCTACACAAGCAGGGTTAGTATCGGTTGAAGACAAGTGCACCATCGACGTGCAGTACGCCTTAGTACACAGCGCCACCGTGCCCCCAAGAGGACAATGGAGATGAAGTGGCCTTGCCCAAGGACACAACGCGGTTTCCGCAGGTGGGATTCGAACCGAGGACCTCTCGCCTTGCAGCCTGCACCTCTACCTACTGAGCCACCGCGCTCCCCATGACATCTTAAATGATATCATCTTATTATTACTGTACATAGCCTGATGGGTGAGTTCAACTTTTATTTGTGGGGTGGATCAGTAATAATTTAATCCTACTATCTTATAGGGCTGCAGAATTACATTATTACTGATGCAAGACACTTAATCCCGATTACCCACATGGGTGCAAGGTGGTTTAAGCTGGCGCTGGATACTGAGGCGCATTGTACGTCGACTTGTACTTACCTCTAGCGGCTGCTAACTTTGTGCATCGTTAATAAGTTGGAGAGTCTAACAGTTGCTCGCCGCTGATCGGTGGTCCTTCTGCCACCCGTAAAACTGTCCGACACGATATGACTCCTTTGTTGAAAACGCCGTTAAACGCCAATGATACAAATATACAAAATGCTTACTACTACTCTTCTTGTCTTGGTAGGAGTTTGTTATATTGTATACTCACGGACAACTAAATTTTGCTTTACGTAACAATTTATGAATACCATTTAAACCCTCTGAATCCTGATGGTATCTTCCATGTCAGTTCAGAGCCGTTAACTGGTAGAGTCTATTTTAGTTACTTGCGAGAAAGACAAATGCATATTTTCAACGTTCAACCTTGGGGCTGCACGTTACAAATATTGAATTATCTACCACCCATATTCAATGAGAAACTATGCACTTTGAGAATTCAGGTCGAATCACACAATCCGGAAAAGCAATCTTTTGATGCCAATGTGTTAAAATGCTTAAAGTGTTCGTCTTGCGCCACTTAACTATCTGGAGTGCGGTTTGTTTTTCCGGGATCTACGGCGGCTTCTTTGACATAACCACCATTACAGGCTTGTACAATTCACAAAAGACAAATCGAAATCCATGCTTTGATTAATTTAGTTTCATGCAGATGGAATATGTTTAGTGGTGTAATGTCGCCAAAGCGGCTCGGATATTAATCCGAAGAATCTAAATATGCCAGTTTCCTTTGTTCATATTTTGATCGTATTCCTCACTCGATAACCACATCAGTGTTCAGGTCACTTCTCGAAATTACTATAAATGCAGCAAATGAATAAGATTTCATACAAATATATCCGATTCGGCAATTTCAAAACATAGTTCGTCTTCCAAAATGTTATTTACTTGAATGATAAGCGCAGTGCGGTAGCATTTGTTATCACTGTACTAAATATTAGAATTCGAGTTATTTGCCTTGAAATATTACAATCTCCGAAACTGAGCAGACTTGAGACAGAAAATATTGATTTAAAATCCTTTGGAGCATTGCACTTAACTTTTGCATCGTTGCTGGATATTGCAGACAATAAAGAGGAATGATTTGATGAATTTGGCGGTCAAAATATACAATTGACTATTGGTGTGTTTTTGCTAGAAACTCACAGAAAAAATTATACCCGTTACTGGTAGTTTCCTTTCTTTCCTTTTTTCCCAATCTTATTTGTAGCATGACACCCAGTTTTGAGGGCTTAAAATTTGTATTAAGGGCTATACTTGACAAAGATATTTGAATGCCCAAATTAAAATGAAGCGAGCATATTTTTTCACACAAACGTTATAATAGGTTGCCAATGGGAAAACATCTATTACTGTGAGACCTTAATTTGTAAGTTACAGTGTACTGCCAGGTCCGTTAAGATATGATGGCTGCATGAGAAAATTCCCTGCTGCCAAATTGATACGTGACAAGAATGTTAACAATTGAAGTATTGCCTTCAAAAATCATCTGACTGATTTCAAGACCTAGAACACATCGGACATCGTGAATTTATTGATGTGAAATGTATGTGTCCTTGTTGCTATCAGGTCGTTCTGGGAATTTATCCAGTGGCCAATACTATAAAACTTTTCCAATTGTACTTTCTATAATTGTACTTTCTATAATTGTATTTTCTAGTTATGACTTTACGCGGGTTGAAATGAACCATTAGCATTTTCAAAGATGTGGCAATTTGCCAGTTGGCAAATTGCTAAATACTTTAAAATGCTTATGATTCATTTTAGTCAGTTATATTAATAGGTAGAAAATACAATTCTAGAAAATATAATTGTAAAGATTTTATCGTATTGTCTCCAGATAGTCGGTAGCTAAACTGATTGTTATAGTGGCTTGGACTTTAGTAAAAGTTTACGTTACCTCAGATTACTCGAAAGTGTTGATCTTACTGTAAACTGTTACCTATTTAATTTCAAATTTTTAAAACAAAACGAATGCAATTCGTTTACCCATTTGTCTTCTAAATGTTCTTGGTTTTTGTAACTTATTCTCTAGAATCTTATACACAGTAAACTTTCCAGCCTCGGGAGAATTCCGTACCGAGGCTGGGACCCTTTGATGGTCTCCGTAGCAATGGTGTCCAAAATATTGTCCAAGTCTCTCCAGTCACCTCCTAATACCAAGTAAATAGAGGTTACACCATAGAAAGCAAGTGACATTGAGATATTGAATATACAATCGCGAGGGTGTTCTCGAGGGTGTTCACGCGGGCTTTGGCTCGAGTGAACATGCCCTGGCGATTGTATGTTTAATACCACGAGCTGATATGGTGTAAACGACTTGCCACAGAGTTGTTTTCTCAGACAAACCAATGACGCACAATCAGCAAGAAAGACTCAATATCAAGTCTCGATTAAGTTAACTTAATTTGACATTTTTTCTCATTCTTTTCAATACGTTCTTTTTTGAGTCAGCGAAATCTTGCTATCGTTATACGGAAAACGCAATTGTTATCGTACTGTTTGGTTTTATTTTATGTGTGAAACCTTGTGTAATATCACCAGGCGAGGAAGTTTAGAATGGGGCGTGAATGGGTTCAGATACTTTAATACACATCACGTAAATGTTTTCACGTGTTATTTTTTTATGTCAGAGCTGACACTGTACCAATTCATTGGGGGGGGGGGGGGGTATTTATTGAATACAGCATATTCTTATCACCTCTTCGAAATATATCACTTCTGTTAAACAAAGGAGTGACGTCATAACTATGTGACAAATTCAAGTTATTTAACGCTATTACTCACAACTGCTGAGTCTGAAATTGCTAAATATTTGCGAGAGGAAACTGACAGAAAAGACAGCAGATAGTGAAGAAGGTATGCCAAAAGGTAGAGAATCCTAACTCGTGAAGTTCACTCACTGAATCAAACATGCCCCAACCTCATGTGACCGGGTCTATAATAGGCCTACGGGGCGCTAAATCCATTCCCCTTCAATCGACCCGATTTGATTTGAGATTGTCTCGATAATTTGATTCGATTCCAAAATTTTCGAATCGTCAACACGTTCTGAAAATCCTACCAAGTGTCTCCTTGTGAACTTTTTTTCCTACCACCAGGTCTCCTGTACAGGAGACCTGATGGTAGAAGAAAAGTTCAAGTAGGTTTTGCATTCGAAACGATTTTGAATGCGTTCAGGAATATTTCTTCGTTTTTTTTTTTTCTTTGATTGCTTTATCCAAACAGAGGAGTCACCGTTACACACAATACTTGAGTGGGCCCAATCTTTACGGTTGTAAGACGGTGCAATATCTGTAAGCTGAAGAGCATTGAGATTCGATTCAAAATTCGAATTTATATGAAACCCTCTGTTTGATTCGACTCGACCCGCAATTTTCAGATTCGCAGGACTCACCAACGTTCACCACACTGACCACAGTACAGAATCAAAGTTCTTGCTTTCACTAAATTGATAGTTTTTTTTATTATCGTACAACTGACACGATGTGTCAGATTATATGATTCGAAGAGAAAACGATTTGGAATACTCTTATCAAACGTTTACGATCTGAAAGAAAATCAACACAAGGTCATATCTCTGAACGGAGACCTTGCTATTTCCAAACATGTACTTGTGCTACGGATCATTGGTGGGCAACATTTGTAGCGCGCAACAATGCCTTGTCTGCCGAGTTTTTGTTGGGAGTAATTTTTATTCATCACACTAACAGATAAAAAACAGCAATTGCACATCGCCATTCACAAACATCTTTATTCAAATTTCACTACTAATTTTATTTTTGGCATCAAAAACACAGAATGCGATCCACCATTGGAAAGAGCTCATCGTATTTATTCCAACGAGGTGGCATTAGCTATGTCATTTAGACCTAAATGAAAAATTTTAGTCCTTCCAGAAAGTTATCGGCAAGTGTCACCTTGTTACTGTAATAGGTAAAGGGTTGAATGTGCGATGTTCATGGCGTTTCATTCCACTGCCAGATACATCCAAGTATAACTTAAACGACGGAGATAATAGGGCAACCGAAGCCTCAAATCCAAAACAATAAATAAACAAGGTTCAAGTTGTACAACGTTTATTTTCAGGTTCCACACTCAAGTGTTTCAAATGTGACAGCAACAGCAGTCCAGCCTGTGGGAGCTATTTCAAACCATATCAGTTCAAACCTATCACATGCCTTGGAACTGGTGTGAAATGTGGTTTGCAACGACAACCGCCACTTTACAGTAAGTATTCTTGTGTGGAAAAGTATGTTATTACACGCCTGTTCTTTGAAATTCCCATCTACAGCAATACCAAACCACGCGGAAAATGAGAATCCGTTCCGCGCACATGTGCGGAACGGAAATCGTTAATAGACTATTTTTAAATAGATTCGGAATTTTACTGGAATTTTCTACAAATCGGGTACTGCAATTACATTTTGAATCCCTAGCGATAGTTAAAAGTTGTCCAGTAGGCACATAGAACACATTAAACTCAGGGGATGAAATAGTAACACGGGTTGAGCTCGAAAATTTGGTTGGCGACAAAATGTGTTATTTTTGTTGACAGTTGTCGAATTGATCAGCATCCTTCTAATAATTGCCTTTATACACGGGAAGGCGTGTAATAAACACAGAATGACACACGCGTGCGAATGGGTGAATCGATATGGCACGTTTGCCATCACGGAAGGATAAAACGAGAGGCATGCGGCGTCTCGTTTTATCTGTTCAAGCTGGCAATCGTGCCATATCGATTAACACATTCACACACGTGTGTCGTTCTGTATATAACCCTTTCAACAATCAGCACGTGGATGGGAAATGTCGCATACAATATTGTCTGTAATGATTGAATGAAGCCATCTATACTTGTTGGGAGATTTAGTACTGCAGCAGTGGATGTAGGGGGTTGTGACACCCACAATTAATTTTCCAGTCGAAACATTTTCATCTAGGCTGGAGACTTGTATATCGATTCGTTCTTGTCGGTAATAATGAACGTTCTTACGGGAGCGGATTTGCTCCTTGGACTTATGTCACACACGCAGTGTGTCTCGTGCAAATGGTGGTTGGTGGCCCATTGGGGTCCCAGAATGACCAAAAGTAAATAAGAAGTTGGGAAGCCCATGCACGACAGCTACTATATTTATTTATCCATAACTAAATTCGGTCATCTTCGCGACCCCATTGTTCAACACTAACTCATTCCTACAGCCCTATGGGGTACTGACCCTTCTTATCCATTGGCTGGCCATTAAACTATTCACTAATTCACCAGCGAATTAGATTCATTCGTTTAGACAAAGTAAACCCTTTCGCAGGTTTAATCCTCAAAAAGTGAACGTTGGTTTCAAAGGTCTGTTGCTCAATATTTGGTATGCCAAAATCTAAGAATAACTTCAATGATCTTTAATGTTACATTACTTGTTACAAAGTTGCACATATCACTGATACCAGAACAAAACACGCAGTAAAATAGGGGGAAATGAACAAAATAAAACTATGTTTATGAATATCGCCTTATAGTCCATCACTTCTGCAATGCGTATGGACTTTTGAATAATCAACAATACACTCTGTTTTTTAGATTCCGGTCACACGACCTTTATCATAACCACAATATGACCCTAACTGTTGAAATTGTCGTTAAACCCCAATAAACAAATAAATCAAAAACTATGAATATTTGGAACTAACTATTGTGATCATATCAACTTTCTATTATATCCAATGTAAATTAGTACACGGTTTAACTGTCTTTACCTTTTTCATACACGTCTGTGGCGCACAGGAGGCCTGCAAACGCCTTTAATCTAATGTATGTTGCTTGTTGGCAAGGGCTGTTTTAATTTTCTACGAACACGATTTGCCCATTTTAAGCGCACATCTTGGGATCATCGTATAATTTTAATAACTGCTGATAACTTACGAATTTTAAACGTTTTTGGTAAACATATTATTCATACAGTTAGAAAATGGAATATTTTGTTCGGAGAGAATGAACTTCGTATATCTAAATTAATACGTGTTATTAACTTTTTGAACCCTAGCGTCCCCTTTTGCAGCCAAGAACATGATACGTCATAACGTCATTATAGAGGATGGTTGTTTAGTAAATGTGTGGGGTAGACAAATGAATATTTTCAACGTGCAGCCCCGAGGCTGCACGTTGAAAATATTGATTGGTCCACCCCAAATAATGAATATTATTAGTTACCCCCGTGTCTGATCACGTGGTACGGGTTTTTACCTACCCGAAGCCGACCGTATCCCATGCGGCCGAAAGGCCTCATGGGATACGGCTGGCTTCGGGTAGGTAAAAACCCGTACCACGTGATCAGACACGGGGTAACGAATTTATCTATTGACTTTCCGTTTTAGAAATACAATCTATTTCATGTGTGAACACACACAGCATGAGATCTTTTATCTTCCATTGTTGAGCCATACAGGTTTCTGTGGAATTTTTGTGCAGAAGAGTTTTTGTGAAAATATGCCGATATGACTAGAATAAAAAAATTATTGAATTTCTTTTTTTCTTTTTTGTCTCAAAAACATAGCTTATGAACCCCACATTGGAGGGTACTCGACAAGCTCATTCCAATAAGGGGTCATGAGCTATATTTTGGAGATAAAAAATTAAAATATAATGCATGTACACTGTAAAACTGGAATGACGCGTCTTCTACGGGGTATGGACAATTTGTAGATTTCGGAACGAGGCTTCCACTGGGTATGGGAAATTTGCCAGTGGCTGGGCGGACGTATCGTGGGTTTCAATGAATATGGTCTCATATCACGTATCTTTCAACCAATCAAATCAAAAAATTCACTTTATTCAATAGATAAGGACTCGTTCTAATTGTTGCCATTGAACTGGCATGGAAGATGTCACTAGAGTTCAAAGGCTTAATACTGTTTTGCTATACATTAATTACGTTTATCCGCAGTTGCATTCAAAAGTCCGTTTTAATTAAAATATGAAAGTTTGAGGAAAACAGCACTCCTAGAAATCAGTCCATCTGAATGGTACCACCACGGCTGTGACACGACAAAATCCAGTTTCTATCGGGTCCGATTCAGAGTTAGCAAAACAATATGTGACTTGATAATTGTTATCGAAATATACAAAAATTTCATGTAGGAAAGGGGGTTGAATGGCATCTCTCTGCAGAATATTAATTGCAACAATACGGCCAAATCTATTTTGTCGTCGAAGGGAGGCTCAGCAAACATTTAATCCTACTGACCAACACGGCTACTGTCAGACATGGATGTAGGTTTACATTATTGTGTGTCCTTATTTTGTTGCAATTTTGCATTTGATGTGTTGCCTCGACCCTTAAAATGCAGATTTCCGATGAAGCAAACATTTATGCATACCGCGTTGGAATGGTAAGAAATCCACGTCTATGACTATACGCTTTAGTTGGCAGTCGGGATTACGTGTTTTCCCCGTGGACACAACGCATTTACCGCTGGTCAGGATCGAATCGTCGACCTTTCGGTTTACCATCCAGAGCTCTGTCCACTGCGCCTCTATCAATTTCGATAAAGGTTAGGTAACATTCGGTGTATTGTGCATTTAGGTACCTAAGTTCCTCTGTGATTTATAACTCCGTTGACTACAGTTATAAGGAAACGGTACATCAGTATTTGGGTGATAGTGAGTTCAACTAGAACCCAGTCAATGTGCCAACTAGGCTATTGAGATCTGACTAGAAGCACACCCAGAAACGCAAAGTGTGTCTAAAAGAGGGTTCAAGTCAGGAAAGAAATGTAAGGATCAGTGGTGTAAAATATCAACATTTTCGCAGATTTTAACAAAATATATAGCCCATTCATCGTGGCAGACACACCAGTTAAGTTCGAAAAGTCAGATCCCAAAAGTAAGTAAGTCTCCATCAGTCATGTCATTGCCGGAGATGATCGTTGTCTACAACACAAGACACGCCATGATAGCAAAGGCAGTCTGGTTTGCGATCAGACTGCGATCTGGTCCGCATACACTGGGCTGAAATTTTATAAACAAAATATTGTAAAATCGAGATCGAATTAAGTAAAGGAAACAAAAAATGCATCCGAGATTTAATGATCTCACATTTATTTCCGATAGGTGAGATTTGTACAATGTTCCGGGCTAGAAAGCGTACAGATAATTTCGATCGGATAGCAACTTGGTCGCGATCCGGTCGAAATGTTCTACCCGCATTTGTAATCCAGTACTGTGTGGGATGCAATGTACTCCCCAGTGTTCTATTATTGAATTGAGTAAAAGTAAAATGTCTGAATTATTATTCGATTAGAAAGAAAAAAAGGCGATCCCACGTCCATGTCGGCCATTTAATTTATCATATGGAGACTAAGGTTTAATACCGAGGACGGGAAATTTCACAGCTCTGCGGCTCTAGGTTCTGAAAGTCTATCAATATATCCAGGAAACCCATAGACCATGGAATAAATGTTTGCGTATAATAGAATAGTTTATGAGAATAGGCGAATATCAGTTTCTTCCACGACGAGCATCGCCGTTGGATCTATTGTTTAATCTCGCAAACGAGAATTCCCAGTTACTGGTTTTGAAAATGAGTGCTAATGCCCGGGAAACTTATAGACCAGAATTGGGAATCAAACGTTGCGGAACGCAACATTTGATCCCCAGTTCTGTCCTATAAATTTTCCAGGTATCGGGACTGATATTCAGAAACGACAACCGGAAACTTCCTGGTATCATGACTGACTTTCAAAAACGAGAACCAAAAAATTCTCGTTCCCTGGATTAAATCCCCAATCGCGACATCTTTTCTCCCACATGTAAAGAAACACACTTCCACTGTAAACCGCCTTCTTTGATTTATGAACAAATTTTCGGGTCACGAAGTGTTATTTTAGGTACTGGTTTCAAGGCATGGCAAGCTTGAAGGGGGTGGGGGTTGGTGGCCTGAGTTACTAACAAACTAGAGTGATGTCACGCATGCAGCCCGACTGTCCCAGGAATGGCAATGCTTAGACGCAAAATAGTCGGAGCCATTTTTTGTTAACAGTTTACCTAACGAATCTGCCATGTCTGCACTCGTGATATACATGTACAAAAATTTGCTATTCAAATTTTATTTTTTCATTTCTCTACTTCAAAACATACCTCATGACCTATTAATGGAACAAACTTGATGAGCTTGTTCCAATAAGGAGTAATAAGCCATGGTTAGAAGTAAATAAAAAATGAAAAAATCTGAGGTTTCGGTAAAATAATTTGTACTGTTGGCTTCAACTTGTGTTAGGTAAAGGATTAAAGATGCAGTACATAAAGCAATGTTGGGCTATATGAGTCAATTTTCTTTTTTGTAAGTAATAACTCCCAATCCTTCAAAATGCATTTTGGGAATAATTGCCTAAGTGACAATTTGTGTGTATGTGTGTGTGTGGGGGGGGGGGGGGGGGGTGGGGGGCAGTTGTGGAACCTATATTGAAACCTGACCTGTATTACTAGCTGGAAATGACACATATCAACTTTGGTTGAAATCAAATAATCCAAACTGGAGTTATCAGTCGGAAACCAATTGTTTATTTACAGACAGATGGATGGATCGACAGATGGACGGACGAAAGTCATGACTATAGCCCTGACTATAAACAGTCAGGCTAAAATGCATTTCATACCAAATAAAAAATATTGCATGAATGGCCCTGGGTGAGGCGGAGGTGGGTGGGGATGAGGGGTGGGGGAGAGTGGGGGTGTGTTAGGGGAGTCCATTTTTTTTTCCACATGTGGTCAGTTTAAATCCTTCAGAATTCATTTTGAGCAGAGAAAAAAAACTACCTAACTGGCACCATGGGGGTGGGGGGGTGGGTGGGTTTTTAACCACAAACATTAACCAAAACTGTAAAAAAGCATTTTTGACGAAAGAAAAAAAAAGTGCCTAATTGGCTCCCCGGAGGGAGGGGGGGGGGGGGGGGGGTTACGTGAGCTTAAAAAAAGATTCCGCATGTAGTGACTGTAAATAGTTCAAAATGCATATTCGAGGAACGAAAAAAAAATAAATACCTAATTGGTGGGGGGGGGGGGGGGGGGGGGGGTGATAATTTCCGTCTGGATTTTTAACCACAAACTTTAACCAGAACTGTAAAAAAGCATTTTTGACAAAAGGAAAAAAAGGGTTCTGCATGTAGTGACTGTAAATAGTTCAAAATGCATATTGGAGGAAATAACAAAAAATGCCTAATTGGGGGGGGGGTGGGGGGGGGGGGGGCGGTGGTGTTTGGGTTTTTAACCAAAACTGTAAACAAGCATTTTTGACGAAAGAAACAAAAGTGCCTAATTGGCCCCCGGCGGGTGGGGGGGGGGGGGGGGGGGGGTACGCAAGTTTAAAAAAAGGTTCCGAATGTAGTGACTGCAAATAGTTCAAAATGCATATTGGAGAAAAGAAGAAAAAAAAGCCTAAGGGGGGGGGGGGGTGTTTGTCTGGGTTTTTAACCACAAACTTTGAGTCATCCTACCAAGCTACAATGAAATCCCTTCATAATTATGGCCTGTGGAATATTCTAAAGGTTTTCGGGCTTCGGGCCTCTGTTGCCGTCACAGTTGCCCAAAAGGGGACGTTCTCATCTAGACATTATATGAAGTCAACCTATCAAGTTACACTGAAATCCCTCCATAAATATGACCTGTGGACTGTGCTAAAGGTTTTCGGGCTTCGGGCCCCTGTTTCCGTCACAGTTGCCCAAAAGGGGACGTTCTCATCTAGACATTATATGAAGTCAACCTATCAAGTTACAATAATGAAATCCCTCCATAAATATGACGTGTAGACTGTGCTAAAGGTTCTCGGGCTTTGGGCTCGGGCAGCCATCATGGTTGAATGATCGCAACCAAAAGGGGACCTTCTCATCTGGGCATCATGTGGATTGATCCTACGAAGTTACAATGAAATCCCTTCATAAATATGACCTGTAGACTGTGCTGAAAGTTTTCGGGCTTCGGGCACCTGTAGCCGTCACAGTTGCCCAATCACGTTCAAAAGGGGACTTTCCTCATGTGTAGAAATTATATGAAGTCAACCTATGAAGTTACACTGAAATTCCTCCATAAATATGATCTGTGGACTGTGCTAAAGGTTTTCGGGTTTTGGGCTCGGCAGTCGTGACGGTTGATAGATCACGCCCAAATGGGAAAATTCTCATGTAGACATCATACGGAGTCATCGTATCAAGTTACAATGAAATCCGTCCATATTAAACATGACCTGCAGACTGTGCTAAAAGTTTTTGGGTTTCGGGCTTGGGCAGCCATCACGGTTGACAGATCATGCCCAAACGGGGACGTTCTCATCTAGGCATTATACAGAGGCATTCTATGAAGTTGCAATGAAATCCCTTCATAAATACGACCTGTAGACTGTGCTAATGGTTTTCGTGCTCAGGCAGCCATACCGGTGGACCGATCACGAACAAAAGGGGACATTCTCATGAAGACATGACCTAAAACCTGCATACGAAATTTCGTGACGATCAGACAAGAAATACCGGGTATAGTCTGCACTTGAAGGTTGAATAAAAAACTTTAACCACAAACTTTAACCAAAACTCCAAATGTCAACTAAACAGGAATAAGAAAAAAAAACAAAAAAAAAAAAACACTTGAACCTTCAGTAAAAAACTTTAACCACAAACTTTAACCAAAACTCTAAATGTTAACAGAAAAAGACAGACGGACAGACACACGCTCCAACATTTCGGGTTTATGGGCTACCAAAAAAACATTTTGTAAGTCCAAAACCTTATTTTACCCAGAACACCACCCCCCTCCACCCTAGAGCTTATATTTAACCTTACCCCTCCACCCAAAACTACACCCTAACCCTACCCCACCTTGACCCTAAACCCTAAAAGCCCACCCCTGACCCTAACCAACAACCCACCCCCGGGACCTACCACCAACCTTAAGCCCTACTCTGGGGCTACCCCTATCCCTAACCCCACCCCTGACCCAACCATACCCTAGCCAAACCAATAGGATTAGGGGCTATTTTTCGGTTTAGGGGCTACTAAAACTAAACCCCACCCCTGACCACAACCCTAACCCCCAGGACCTGACCCTCCCTAACCTAAAGCCCTACTCTGGGGCTACCTCTAACCCCACCCCACTCCTAACCCTAAAACTACCTTAATTTGGAGGTAGCCCCTAATAATAA
Organism: Pictodentalium vernedei; assembly: GCA_031216915.1. Classification (NCBI taxonomy): domain Eukaryota; kingdom Metazoa; phylum Mollusca; class Scaphopoda; order Dentaliida; family Dentaliidae; genus Pictodentalium; species Pictodentalium vernedei. The sequence continues at coordinate 164,598,333 of CM062289.1, read as the reverse complement.
TATTCCCTAAACCCCCAATGTTGGCCCGGACGGACGGACAAAAGTCATTACTATAGCACTCACTGTAAACAGTCGGGCTAAAAAGGTGAATTATTTATTTATTTATTTATTTATTTATTTATTTATTTATTTATTTATTTATTTTGTAGTTATCATGACAGCATATCACGACAGGAAAATAGTCATGAAGACAATCTTAGTCAATCGTTTACATATGTTCCTATGCTGCGATCTTCGGAGGACTTTTACACCAGGCGTTTGTTACCGGGTCCTATCTTACTAGTAAAGGAGAACTTATTTATCACAGTAAATACGAACTGCCTTACTTGCTAGGCCCCCGCGGGGAAGAAAGGGTGAATTAAGAGCTACTGATTACACATGATCTCATCAGATTCCCCGCTTTAATAAGAATTCGCAACCCGTTAACGTAGATTTGTCATTTACAAAACACGGAACCATATTCTGTTCGACAAAAATATATAAATCAGAAATACGATACTGTTTTCATTGTGTACAGAGATAAAAACAAAACACAATCAAGCTAAACAACACCTGCTATTAAGCAGTTTTCTTCCTTTTTTGCAAATTTTTAATCAAATATTCGCCCACAACTCTTCTGTGATTTATACAGCTGTCATTACTGTCATGCTATCTTTCATATGACCAAAAGAGATTGTTTGCGGAAGGAATGGTCAATTGACAAATGAAAGACAACACAATGATGAAAATATGCAGTATTTTAATGGCGCTAATTACACATATCTGTCACTTTGATGGAAAAATGTTCTCTCGACAAGTATGCTGAAACGGTCCATGATGAAACAATATCGGTAATTACTGACAAAACATGTTACTTGTGATCTCCTGAACACAATAGCAGTGTCTGAATTACAGCCTGAACTCTCCTCTTTGGCTACCAGTGAGTCTTCTGATACGGTCCAGAGGCAACTGCTGCCACTCCTCATGCGATGCAGCTTCCAAATCAGCCAAATCCTGTACATGCGGATTCCTTGTTTGCACACGACGTCCAAAAAAGTCATAGATGTGTTCTAAGGGATTCAAATCGGGCTCATTTGAGGCCAAGTTAGTGTTGTAATAGCGTTGTTCTGACGGAATGCTCTCACAGCATGGGAACGACGTGGCCTTGTCGCCCATGAATACAGGGCGAGTAGCCAGCAGGTGGTTGTAAAAAAGAGGCTCGACAAACGGATTAAAAATGTCCCGGATGTACTCATGATCACTGAGATTCCCACGTACAGTCACCATATCAAGTTGACAATCATGAGAGAGGCATCCCCAGTTCATTACTGATCCTCCACCATAAGGGCCAGTAGGTCTGATCTTCCTGGGCACGTAAGCGGTATTTCTATGCCTCCAAACTCTCATACAATGTCAAGCAGAAACCTACTCTCGGCTGACCAGTGGGCTATCCTCTTCGTCCTGAGATTCCAAGGTTGTCGTGCCATACACCACTCCAAATGTCGTCTTTGATGCTGATCGGACATAGCTGGACGCTTGATGATGACCCTTCTGGACCTCATATCCAATGCTTTGAGACAAATTCGGACAGTTCTGCACAAACGCCTGTTGGGGAGTCAAAGACGTTTCAAAACCCTACTTGAAGCAAAGGGTCCACGCCTAACTAGGCGTGCCTGCCAGACTCCGATCTTCGGAGCGGTCTTTTGGGGTTTGGTCGGCCCTTAACATCGTTGGTTTGTTGGTGTTTTCGGACAAGTCTACTGATGACAGAATGACTATATTCAAGTTGTCTTCTAATAGCTTTGAATGACATGCCTGTTGCATCCATGCCAACTATTTGCCATTTTAGTGCCTCTGACAGTTTCCCCCTTGCCATGTTAACATTTATTGATAAAAGAAGTAACACAGTATCTTGTTTTGTACCCAGATATTGCATGTGGATGTTAGTGTTTTTGTGACTTTCGTGGGAAGCATTCTTCACGTGGACTAGGAGATGTGTTTGGGTAACGCTATCAATCAGAAACACCATGTTTCACTACATGAAATGTACTACACGACATAGCAATCATTAAAACACAATAATCTGTAATAGCAACTTCACTGTCATGAAACAGTTCAGGGGGCGCTTAATTAAGTTCCAGTTGCATGTTTTCTATAACCAGCTAGAATAACAGCACTGTGTTCAGTTGCGAGTGGATTCAGTGAAAGAATGAGGTGACTTTTAGATCTAAATAAAACTGTGAAATGAGGTGAACTAAAAATTATGAACTCTTCTCCATGCAAAGGTGCCTAATTCGCCTCACGGCCCAGAATCGGAGTGTTTGGGGACTTGTGCAGACACGATGGAGTGACGACTGGCTAGAATATATATGCCTACCTTTCCCCGAACGTACCTTCCCAATTTGTACGACTTACGAATCCCCATCCCCTACACCGCATGACATAACATTACGTACTACCTGTACCCTCTGTGGGCTAGCACAACGGCTTTTATGGACAGTGGTACTAGGGGGCTAACAATAAACCAGCAGGGGTACCGACCACATATCCTATACTACCTCACTACACAATCATGCATTACCCCCACCACCACGTCACAATAAGGTTTGACTTAGCAGAACGTACTACCTATACCAATCATAGGATAATACAAAGCATTCGGTAGGTTAATAGCACCACGGGTTAAGATGGGACCTACATGGGTATATACCGTCCATACTATACTACCGTTCTAATCTAGTTGGCATCACCTCCGCCCACAATACCACTTCGTCGCCCAAGTGCTAGAATGTTCTATGTCCCCTATGGGGCATAGACCATTCTATCACTCAGGCGACGACTCGGCCAAGCATTACATTCTGCCTATACCAGCTGTGGTGCTGAAAAACGCCTTGAATGGATCAATAATACTAAGGGCTAACGAAGGCCTACATGCGTACAGACAACCATTCTGAACTGCCAAGCATTGCCTCGCAATACCGCTCTATTACTCCTAACCACCCCACAATACCACCTGGCATAGCATTACGTACTACCAGTCACAGGATAAAGCATTAGGTCGATTAGTTGTACCAAGGGCTAACAGGAGACCTACGGGGGTATATACCCCACCTACTATACTACCATATCAATCCAGTGCGGGAAGCCCAACACTCCCTGACCCGAACAACGTTGTATCGGATTGTACATTGGACAACGACAGCGGCCAACGTCTCTATAACGTGCCATGCGCATCATGACGTCACGGCGTCATTGGCAACGACAACCGTTTCGCGGGAAAAAATTCCAAGAAAAATCTCACCCTTGCCATTATTTGTCCATCACATACCCATACCCTATACCCCAAACCATATTCATGCATATATCACTATATATACCATAGTATACTATATACGCAGTACGTACAACACCACTTGTCGGATCTCGCTGGATGGAGCCGAAATTACGCTCAGGAAAAAGGTGCTCACCAAAGCTCCGCCTCTTCTGGGAATTTAACACTAGCTGCACCCCATTGATGGCACGATCGGGTACATGCTATAGTACTTTCGTATTTTTTTCGGATCAAAATCCCGCAGCTCGAGGATTTCTTCTCGAAAAAAAAAATGAAATTTATTTTCGAAGCGTGAAATTTCACGTAAACGAACTGAAATTGTGTAAAATAATGAGAAAAAAATTACAATTACTAATATCCCTCCCCAATTTAAAATATTTCATAAGTGCTGTGTTTGAGTGGCACCGACTCCCTCATTAGCATCGGGCCTGATCTGTATTCCTCTGAAACGAAAATGATAACAGAAAATATATGGTGTGAGAAATACACCCAATCATTCGGCATTGAACGGAAAGCTTTTCTCATCCCACCCCTTTCGATCGTTTCTAGGGTCCAAATTACTGTTACAATTTTGCACCAAGAGAAAAGGAATGCCTCATTATTTTTAACCCTTTGAACCCTAGCGGTCGTTTTTCCGGCCAGGAACATGATACGTCATGACGTCATTATATAGGATGGCTGTTCAGTAGTGTGGGGAAGAACAATCAACATTTTCAACGTGCAGCCTCAGGGCTGCACGTTGAAGATATTGATTTGTCAACCCCAAATAATGAATATGGAATCTTCTAATTGCTGCCACTGAACTGGAATTAAAGAGTTGAAAGTGTTAAGCCATGGATGAATGAATATCCCAGCACCCCATTCTTCTATTGGCAAAACTGAGAGGCCGGGAGAAAAATGAATGTGCGAGAAAAGCGATAGATGTGCAGTGGGAGGGAGAAATAAAGATAATGTCATAAGATCGAACAGAAGGAAATTTAGGACAAATATTCTGATCACAGAGACGCAAACAGGTAAAAAAAAACAATATTTCATCATAAACCTGACAATCAACCGATGAGCAAATAAGTACGAAAAGACGGTAATATCGTCATTTATTAATATGTATAAACGATTTAACATTGTTTATTGCCCATAGTTCGAAATTATAACCTATAATGGAACCTGACGTGTGTACTACCTTATCCACTCTTGGATGGAACCGCCAACACAACGGTGTGCTACTGCTGTGCAGTAAACAATGCGAAAACACGCTTTGTTTACATCCGGGGACTGTCTAATGGTGGGGTCCACCGATAGCTTTGTTGTTGCCAATCCTATATATGTCCCTGTAACTATGAGGGCGGTATAGGGGCTGTACGCCCCCCCCCCCCCCCCCCCACCTAATAATTTCGATTAGCTCTTGCTGGTAATTGCGTGTCTGTCACGAGACTAGATATGGTTCTTGGCCTCATGTCACACGTGCAGCCGGTTTCATGCAATTATAGGTCTTTGGCTGATTCGATCCCAGCATGACAAATTTGAATAAGACGTTGGGAAGCCCATGGATCACGTCTACTGCGTGTATTTACTCACAGCCAAGTTTCCAGATTTTTTTTAACTATAGTCCCTGACTGACAAAATATTGCAACTTTATCATCGAGGCATGCCTTTGAAGGCATGCCTTGGTGATGTAGTTGGAGTATTTTATCAGACGGAGCTTGAGTCGTGACAAATTGGGTTTAAACCTCGCCCCACCTCTACCCTAATCGGGCATCGTCGCGACGCCCGTCAGCTTAATAGATTACTGGGAAGGTAAGACCACCACAAATACGCATGTGAAGATCAGTTTATTAAACGATGACCTCAGTGCCTTCTGTCCTGCACAGATACAGTGATCGTAACTTCAATCTACGAATGATTTTAGACGGCGCCCCAGACGGGGAATCACATATATGTAAATTGCTCTCACGTTTGTGTGTGAAGGAAGGAGGTCTTAACATCTGTTGCAAAGTAAAATTAATTGTCAAATCAAAATCAGATGTACATTGTGTCTTCGACGAATGCGCAAACCACAGTGTCGTCTTACAGGAAAACGCCGAAATTTGTCAGACGGTATCCGGTGAAAGGCATAAACAATAAAAGATACATCGCGCTGTGAGTAAACTTCATAGTCTTATGCCGACGAAAAGCTAATAATCTCAGCGTGGGGTGAATAATAATCCCAATGCATTTCATTTTTCTTGCGATATATTTGTACGAAATATTTTCACAACAACCTGGACGCCACAGGCCATTCTTAGGGTTACCATGCTAAAATGTCGTGGAAAGTATTCTATTGCCGCTTCTTGTGGAACTTTTTCCACTAATTGCGAATCAGACTGACATAACTCTGTAAGTTCTTGGTCATTTTGAGATATTCACGATGGCGACGAAGATGGGCGCCCAGCATTGTTATTTTGCCTATTACGTTGATATTCCCCCCAGACACTATATTTTCGAGCGGATTTAGATCTTAATTTTATACACAAGACGCAATATTCAACAAATAATTAGGGAAGATTTATCAAAAATATAACCCATGTTAGCTGATTCTTGGTCCCTTTTAACACGACGAATAAATATTTATTGCAGTTCCGAAATGAACTTTTCCAGATGATTTCAAATCTGACTTTTGCATCTCCCTAAATCTTGGGCACTTTCAGATATTCAAGATAACCGCCCCAAGTAGTTATTATTTTCTATCACGTTTATATTCTCTGAGACCACATTATTTCACGGAACGTTCTTCCTATTTATATCTACAGAATAACTGTCTGCAGGTCCCATATATCTTCGTTAAGATAGTTGTCATTTAGGTGACAAAATACTGCGAAATTAGGGGCTATTCAATAAGAAACAAGCACAGCCCAAGTTAGTTTATTCTTCGTTCCCTCCTAAGGGGAAAGTGAAGCTTCTGGTTGCAGTGTCTAGATGACGTCATCTCTTTGCAGGTCACATATTCATTTGTCTCGAAAATCCATTTAGGTGCCAATATCATATTAGGAAATTTGGAACAAAAACAGCCCAAGTTAGTGATTCTTGGTTTCCTGTTAACATGGGAGAAAAGCATCTGATTAACGTTTGTGGATGGCATTGTTTCGTATTCCGTATCCGGAGAATGTATCACGGTCAACTGTGATGATTTCGGGATATCTTTTACCAATTTCAGGCCTACCTGCCGGAAATATGCGAACTTCACGGATTGCACAGCTGAAAGTAATATGCACTTGTTTACTGTAGTCGGTAGGAGTCAAGTTCCAGTCAGTTGGGTTCATAACCGTGTAATAAGTGCAAATATAGAATATACCCATAGTAGCTTGGTGTACCAAATGGTCTCCACGAGTGGTGAAATGGTGTTAACCGCGAGCCTTTTCGAAAGTATATTTTAGTTATATCATGATCGTCAGATTATTAAGAGTTTAAATGTTAAATCCAATATTCAATATTAAATTCTAAACAATGCCTCTACCGTGCGAATCTGTTTTTGTTTACATGAGCACCGATGAGCAGTACTTCCGCTGTCAATTTTATCGGCGAAACGAAATGGAAAAAGAAACGCGCAGATCACAGGGCCTTCATCATTTTACTAACATAATAGCATACTATTTCGAGTTATGGATGCTTTATTAACATGAGACAACGCACGTTTGTTAATTTTTGGTATCTTATGTCGTAAACACATTTAAAAACGTAATACATAATTGCGACTTTCATTTTACTTTTCGCGAGGCGACAAACGATAAAGTTAGACAAGTTTGCATTGGTCAACTTGGATGTAGTTCCACTGTAGGTGTAAATTGTAACTGCTGAAATCCCATTGCTGATGTGTTCGCCACAGACACACGTGTTCACAACCGTTTGTGTGTAAAGCTAAGCTTTATGTCATAGGCTTTTATATATATATAGAGTAGGTAATCATGGAATAAAATACAATAACATCGTGCAATAACTTCTAAAAGAATAGTTTATTTAAGTCTAGGTGCAATGACAATAGTTTAGTCGATTACTTTCAGATGAACACAATTCAAGTGCGCAAGTGTTTACTTGTTAATGGTTGTGTTCGTGATGTGCCTTCGAAAATGGGATTACATATTAGTACATGATGTATACACAACAATTCATAACAAGAAAATTTGTAGCTAACCCTTTAAACACTGAATGGCAATATACTGAAGAACTGGTTTAACCCTATACCTAACATGAAAAACAGACGACACTTGCAAACAAAATTCTTGGATAACTACTTTTTTCATTTTTGTCTCAAAAACCTATGGTATGACCCCTCATTGGAACGAGCTCGGGGAGCTCGTTCTAATGAGGGTCATAACTTATGTTTTTGAGACAAAAATGAACAAAGTAGTATATATAGCAGTAGATATCGTAGTATAGTATGGGTGGTACATACCCCTGTAGGTATACTATTAGCCTTTGGCCTTGGTACTACTAATCGACCTTCATATTATCCTATGACAGGTATAGGTAGATCGTAATGCTAGGCCAAGCGCGATTGTGGGCGGGAGTAATGGCTTTGTAGTGCAGTAGAATAGTATGGACGGTATATTCCCATTTTAGGTCCCATCTTAACCCTTGTAATCACAATCCACCTGGGCTACTGTGCTATCCCACATATGGTATTGGTAGTATGAAGTGTAGTGTTGTGTTGTGTAGTGTATGCTTGGTTTCTAGCCTCCTAGCGGGTATGAATGGTCCTTTGACATTCTAAGACTTGGCCTAGGGTGGAGATCGTGATATTTGACAGTTCAAAAGCCTGCAGCAGTGCTTCAAGACAGTAGTAATGGTACAAGGGGAGAAGACGATTATAGGATACGGGACTACTGTAGAAGCTAGTGATAGGACAGAAAGCTGAAACCGATGGTAATACCACCTGCATAGGAGTTATATATAGGGCCTTGGAATCCCACTTATGGAATCCCACTTATTGAATCCTTTTTATGGAATCCCCACGGAATCCCTTTTTGAAAACGTCTGGCCTTCGGCTCTACTTTTTCCGAGACGAGGATAAGAGTCGCATATGGAGTCATTCGTTCGACCAATTACTCTATGGCTTATTTGCTCGATGGGATTTTAGTCACCCAATCAATCGGAGATAGTTAGCAAGCCTGCAGTAGTGCTACAAGTCAAATAGTAATAGTACAAGGCACTAATTGTACAAAGCTGAGAGGGTGGTAGAAGATTATAGTATTGGATGACTACGAATGAGGCAAGTTTTAGGACAGAAAGTTGCAGACAAGATGGAAACAGATGGCAAGGCTATCTGTGTAGGAACTTTGTGAGCTTCAGCGTGTATAGGTTAAATGAGGTGATCTACTCTTCTCCGGGGTGGGTCTGAGGGGCATCAAAAACTCATGTTTCAGAAAGGTTGTCGTGTGATGCACCATTTTAAAGGTCTCGACGCGTCTTAGTCCGAATATTTGGTATTTGTCCTTCCCCGAGAGGGTAGGGCTGAAGGGCATAAAGAATTCAAGTTTTAGAAAGGTCGTCGGATGATACATCATTTTAAAGGTCTCGACCTGATTATTTCGAATATAAAGTATTCGACCCTCGCCGAGAGGATGGGGCCGAGGGATGGGGCATCAAAACCGAAGTTTTAGAAAGGTTGTCGGTTCATGCATCATTTTAAAGGTCTCGACTTGAATATTTCGACTATGAAGTATCCAACACTCCCGAGGGGGTGGGGCCGAGGGGTGGGTTTCAAAACTCAAGTTTTAGAAAGGTAGTCGTGTGATACCACATTTTAAAGGACTCGACTTGAATACTTCGAATATTAAGTATCCGACCCTTTCCGGGGGGGAGGGGGGGACTGAGGGAAATAACAATAATAAGTTTTAGAAAGGTAGTCATGGCACTCATTATTATAAAGGTATTGAGTTGAATATTTCGAATTTGAAGTATCCTATCCTCCTCGAGTGGGTGTGGTGGGCTAAGGTCGTCAATACCTTACGCGATGCGAACGACACACTCTTCAACATGTGACAATGTGTGAAAACGTGTACTTTTTTAGCTTTCTTTTAAAGTGTTTCATCAAATGATGTCATTGATTTGGCGGTGATGTCTCGAATGTGAAACAGTCCAAATTGACAAAAATTGCAAACAAACATGTATTTTTTCGTCGGTGTTTTCTAGTGTCTCTTCGTTGGAAGCGATTGGTTTGGCGGAGATTTCTCAGTTGAGACATTTGCAACCGCATGATATCTTGGTTTATTCCAATCAGTCTGTGACAGACGAATACAGCTTTATGTAGTGTGCCTGTTTGACGGATGTAGTTGATTCGACAGATTCGAAGAAGATCTCTCAAATGAGAGAGAGGAGACTTTCAACTGCATGGTAAGTTGCAGAGCAGCTTGATACCACGCTAATCGAGAGAGAATCCAAATGAGATGAGTGAAAGTATTATGATACATTAAACTGTCTAATAAAAGATCTCGGGAAGGAAACCCAAAACACCAACACGGCGTCTTCACGCATACAACAATCGCACTCAACTATTTTACTCGTTGATCAGAAGCTCGACACTCGTAGAACTCAACACCTTTTTTTGAATGTGATATTAAGTTTAGAGGTCGATTAAAGAGGAATATTTTTGACAAGAGAGATTCGTGAAGGTATTGTGACACAGTAGAGATCTGACTACTTGCACATATCAGTGGAGTGGAATATGACAAACATTCGGCAAGTGATTCGTGAACACAGAGATATCCTACTACTATCACCACGACATTTCAGGGGAGTGGAATATGACAAAACTTTCGAGCAAGTGATTCGTGAAGATCCTACTGGTATCACCTCGACATTACGGACGAATGAAATAGGACAATACTTTCGGGAAAGTGATTCGTGAACACCCTGTGATAGAGTGATCCAACTGCTATCACCTCGACCTTTAAGGGGAGTGGAATATGATAAAACTTTCGAGCAAGTGATTCGTGAACGTACGGAGATAGAGAGAGATCTGACTCCTATTACTACAATATTTAGGGAGAGTGAGACATGCCAAACCCTTGAGGAAGTGATTCGTAAACATATCGTGACAGAGAGATCCAACTGCTATCACCCGGACATTTCAGGGCAATTTTACACATTCCTATGAGAAATGTGCATGCAAAAATAGGTTTTCGCAGTAGTTTGCTCTATCGCAGTACATTCGATAATCTCTTACTTGGAAGTTTGTCTTTGTTTCACCATCTTGAAATGGGGTGGTAAGGGCAGTCAGATCTCTACTCTGTCATATTATATTCGCAAGTCTCTTATATGAATGTTTGTCATATTCCACTTTCCTGAAATGTCGTGGTGATAGCAGTCGGAGCCCTCTATCACAATATGTGCACGAATCACTTGCTCAAACGTTTGGCATTTTTCACTCTTCCTAAATGTTGTAGTAATAGCAGTCAGATCTCTCTGTGTCAGTACGTTCATGAATCACTTGATCGAATGTTTTGTCATATTCCACCCCCCCCCTCGCCCCCCCCCCCCCCCCCCCCCCCCCCCCACACACCGAAATGTCGAGGTGATAGCAGTAGGATCTCTCTATCTCAGTAGTACGTTCACGAATCGCTTGCCGAATGTTTGTCATATTCCACTCCACTGAAATGTGGAAGTAATCAGATCTCAACCATGTCACAATACCTTGACGAATCTCTCTTGTCAAAAATTATTCCTCGTTAATCGGTTCGTAAACTTAATATTGTTTTCAAAAAAGTTACTGAGTTCTGCGAGTAGTGCCGAGCTTCTGGTGAACGAGTAAAATAGTTGTGTGGGATTATATTTCGGGGGATGTGCAGCTTCCTCAAAATGTATTCGTGAAGACGTCGCGTTAGTGTTTTTGGGTTTCCTTCCCGAGAGGTTTCATCAGACAGTTTAATGTATCATAATACTTTCACTCATCTCATTTGGATTCTCTCTCTCTCTCTCTCTCTCTCTCTCTCTCTCTCTCTCTCTCTCTCTCTCTCTCTCTCTCTCTCTCTCTCTCTGAGAGTGGTATCAAGCTACACTGCAGCATACCGCGCGGTTGAAAATCTCATCTCTTTCATTTGATATATTTCCTTCGAATCTGTCGAATCAACCACATCCATCGAACAGGCATACTACATAAAGCTGTATTCGTCTGTCACAGACTGTTTGGAATAAACCAAGATATCATGCGGTTGCAAATGTTTCTCATCTGAGAGATTTCCGCCAAACCAATCGTATCCGACGAAGAGACAACGGAAAACACCGGCGGAAAAATACATGTTTTTTGTTGCAATTTCTGTCAATTTGGACTGTTTCACATACGAGACATCACCGCCAAATCAATGAAATCCTTTGATGAAATACTTTAAAAAAGCTAATAAAAGTACACATGCTCACACGTTGTCACATGTTGAAGGGTGTGTCGTTCGCATCGCCTAAGGTTTTTGACGACCTTACCCCACCACACCCACTCCAGGAAGATCGGATTTATATTCGAAATATTCAACTCAAGACCTTTAAAATGATATGTGACATGACTACCTTTCTAAAACTTATTTTCTTTATTTCCCTCAGTCCACCCCTTCGGGAAGAGTCGGATACTTCATATTCGAAATATTTAAGTCAAGACCTTTAAAACGATATATGACATGACAACCTTTCTAAAACTTAAAGTTGATATGCCCCTCGGTCCCTACCCCTCGGGAAGGGTTGGATTCTTCATATTCGAAATATTGAAGTCGAGACCTCTAAAATGATGTATCAGACGACTACCTTACTAAAACTTGGGTTTTGAGGCCCACCCCCTTGGGGAGGGTCGGATACTTCATATTCGAAATATTCAAGTCGAGACCTTTAAAATTATGAATCACCCGAAACCTTTCTAAAATTTGAGTTTTGAGGTCTCACTCCTCAGCCCTACCTCCTTGGGGAGACACAAATACCAAATATTCGGACTACACGCGTCGAGACCTTTAAAATGATGTATCACACGACAACCTTTCTAAAACATGAGTTTTTGACGTCCCTCAGACCCACCCCCGAGAAGAGTCGATCACCTCATTTAACATATACTCGTACACAGTTCCTACACAGATAGCCTTGCCATCTGTTTCCATCTTGTCTTCAACTTTCTGTCCTATAAATTGCCTCGTTCGTAGTCATCCAATATTTGAATCTACCGCACTCGCAGCTTTGTACCCTTAGTGCCTTGTACTATTACTATTTGACTTGTAGCACTACTGCAGGCATGCTAACTATCTCAGATTGATCGAATGAAGAATCCCATCGAGCAAATATGCCATAGAGAAATTGGACGAATGAGTGGCTCCACATTCGGCTCTTATCCTCATCTTGAAAAAAGTGGAACCGTAGCCAAACGTTTTCAAAAAGGGATTCCATAAAAGAGACTCTATACGTGGGATTCCATAAGTGGGAATCCAAGGCCCTATGTAGCGACTATACAGGTGGTCTTACCATCAGTTTCAGCTTTCTGTCGTATAACTAGCTTCTACTGTAGTCCCCTGTACTATAATCTTCTTCTACCCTTGTACCATTACTACTGACTTGAAGCACTATTGTAGGCGTGCTGTCACATATCACGACCACTACCCTAGGCCAAGTCTTAGGATGCCAAAGGACCATCCATGCCCAACTAAGAGACTGGAAACCAAGCATACACCACACAACACTACATTACATACTACCTATACCATATGTGGGATAGCACACTGTCCCAGATGGATTGTGGTTCCAAAGGTTAAGATGGGACTTAAAATGGGTATATACCGTCCATACTATTCTACTGCACTACACAACAAGGCATTACTCTCGCCCACAGTGGCACTTGGTCTAGCATTACGTTCTACCTATGCCCGTCATAGGATAATATGAAGCATTAGGTCGATTACTAGTACCAAGGGCAGATATTGAACCAGCAGAGGTACAAACAACATATCCTATACTACCTCACTAGACAACCATGTATTACTCCTACCCAACAATACTGATTGACCTAGCATTATGTAATACCTATACCATCTGTCAGCAGCACACCGTCCTAGGTGGATAATGGTACTACTACCGTTCTAAACTACCAGTTCCTTCCCCTACCCACAATACCGCTTGTCCTGGCAATACGTACTATCTTTTCCAGTCAAAGGATAATCTGAAGCATTATTTGGATTAATAGTACGAAGGGCCAACGTGGGACCTGTAACGGTGTGGAGCGTACATCCCATACTGCCACACTAGGCGACCATGCATTACCCCCACCCACCCTACAATATCGCCTGGCCCAGCATTACATACTACCTGTACCAGTCATAGGACAGTACAGAGCAATCGGCAGGTTGATACAAGGTTTAAGATGGGATCTACAATGGTATATAGCACCCATTTTATACGGCAAATCCAAACCACGAAAGACTATCTCGCAATACCGCACTTGACGACGACCGTGCATTACCCCACCCCACAATACTGGTTAACCTAGCATTACGTATTACCTATACCAGTCGTAGGATAATATGAAGGTCGATTAGTAGTACCAAGGCCAAGGGCTAATAGTATACCTACAGGTGTATATACCACCCATACTATACTACGATATCAGTCCAGTACAAGAACCCCGATACCCCCGACCCGAATAACGTCATACCGGACTGGAAAGTGGACAACAACAGTGGTCAACGTTTCTCTGTCGTCACGGTGCGCATCATGACATCACGACGTTCATAGCAACGTCAACCGTTTCGCGGGAATTTTTTTTTAGAGAAACCCGACCTTCACCGTTAATTTTCCATCACATACTCATACTATATATCCATAGCCCTGTGTGCACATATATCACAATACATATCATAGCATACCATATATGCAGTATGTACACCACTTGCAGGATCTAGCCAGATGGCGCCGAAGTTTCGCACAGAAAAAATTGCTACCCACAAAATCCGGTTCCAATGTGAATTTAACACTAACAGCTTTCCCAAAAGTCCGAGTAATAGCGCATGATCGGGCACATGCTATACTACTAACCAGTAAACGAATAGCTAATTAATTTGTAAACACTGTCCTCTAATATTCTGTAAAAACAGTCTCGTAATAATCTGTAAATACAGATTACTAATCTGTAAAAACAGTCTCGTAATAATCTGTAAAAACAGTCTTCTGATAATCTGTAAAAACAGTCTCCTAATAATCTGTAAATACATTTTACTAATCTGTAAAAACAGATAATTAATCTGTAAAAACAGTCTCGTAATAATATGTAAAAACAGTCATCTGAGAATCTGTAAAAACAGTCTCCTAATAATCTGTAAATACAGTTTACTAATCTGTAAAAACAGATAATTAATCTGTAAAAAACAGTCTCGTAATAATATGTAAAAACAGTCATCTGAGAATCTGTAAAAACAGTCTCCTAATAATCTGTAAATACAGTTTACTAATCTGAAAAAACAGTTTGTTAATCTGTAAAAAACAGTCTCGTAATAATCTATAAAAACAGTCCCCTAATAATCTGTAAATACAGTTTACTAATCTGTAAAAGCAGTTTACTAATCTGTAAAAACAGATTATTAAATGAAAAGGTCCTGACCTCAATACCCTGCGGTACAAATGTAATTTCAAATGGAGACAATTGAGCTGAATATCTACTCGAATGCACATATCTGCTTGCTTGTGTCCATTTTCATGAAGATAAACTGAAATGGGTTCATAAACCTATGTCACGTATTACTCAAGACTTGTGTATGCACGGATGTGATCACGGACGAATGAAACAGGTGGTTCTTTGTAAAACTTGCGTTCGTTAGAATTATCACCCACTATCTATTTAAATACCGCAAACTATTGTGTAGGCGAATCTGAGATTCTGTAATTTGCAGTTGCATGTGAAGTAACTTTTATTCATTTATTGAAGTCAGGAATTTATTACAAATGGCACAAGAAATATGTGGTAGAGGCAGTGATTGGTGAAAAGAGAAAATTACTTTTATTTGACCGCGTTTTAGAAGCCGGAGGAAATGAAATGATTAGTTTTACCCTTCCAATCTCGATGCCCTGGATGACAAAGACAAATGCACGAATATAGCTTATGTTTGGAGGGAGGTTCAATAATCATTTAAACTTCCAGCGCATTGGCAATGATGATGAAGTGTCTTGCCCATGGAAACAATGTTGATGAAGCGGTTCAGCATGGAACCGGCGATGTCTCAATCTCAAATCTAAAGTAGTAACCAATGAGCCACAGTGCTCCTAGAGAATTCTCACTAATTTGTTGAATCTGACAATAAACAAATCATGACATTGTGAGCGAGTTGATTTCAAATATGGCTTCCGGCTTCGGGTCTGTTTGTTCGCTACCTAACAATGGATAACGATGAGAACAGGACAGAAATAGTTGGGAAGAGGAAGAGCAAACTTCTTCAAATCATCTTGTGTCGTTTGAGTGTGATTTTGTGGAACGTATCTCCTTTGTTATCTTCATCAGACAAGGCTTATTAGTCAGTTTCATTACAAACCAAAAACCTGCATTGAATACAAGGCTTAACCCACTGAACCCAAAAGGCCGCTTAGGGTCCAGGAACATGTTACGTAATGCCTTCGTTAAGTAGGATGGCTACCCTGTCAATTTTCGCCGTTGGTCATTCAATATTTTTACCATACAGCCCAAACGCTGCACATTAAAACTATTTATTGCTCTACCCAAATAATGAATATGGACTCTCCCAATTGTTGTCATTGAACCGACATGGGAGATGCCGTCAGAGTTCAAAGGGTCGAGGTTCTTTATCAACAAGTACAGTACTATTACTAGGTCGCAACCCGGCTAAAGTTCTCGGCCCGATCTCCTCCGCAGCGAAACAGTTGAATCTCACCTGTTGAAAAACAAAATGCGTGATTGGGATACCAGTTGCGTTTGTTTTTATTGCTGGTGTATTGATTTCGAAGTATTTTATTTATGAAATCTAGATTTACCGACATAAGAGTCGCCATCTGAATGTGAAAGAGACTACTTTCGCATGAAATTTGACAGCGAGCAATGAGAAATGCCGATTAATGATGTAAACGCCTTCGAAGCAATTTGGTATATTTTCAATAAACATTTTCAATCTCAACTTACTCTGGATATTATTGCCGAATGACGTGACAATGTGTCTCTGGTAGAGATGCTAAAATACTCACTCAGCGATGTTGGAGTCAGATTGATAATGAATTAATTTCACCGAAATAAAATGTTTTTCTGTAGAAGATCTCAACACGCAATCAGTTATTTATTTATTTATTTAAATAATACCGAACTCTAAAGATGTCAATGGGACAAACATCTATATACAGCCAATAATTTAACTGGGTTTTTCTTTTTATATCAAAGTTGTGGCTGACGCAAGTTGTAACAAAGATAACCTTCAGCGATTGTTGTTTTTTTTTTTCGTTTGTTTTTTTTTTCCGCCCGCTCGCGATGACTGAAATGCGTTTTTATCTGTTAGAAGCCTGATGCAGGCATGCCTGCTCACACGGGCAACAAATTGAAGCAAAAAATGAACATAAACATTTGGGCGTACTTTTTTCTAAAACTGCTTCCTGGGATGCTCATGTCGACATGGTTGTGAAAAAGGTTAGTCCGATGATAAACTGCCTCAGAAATTTCAAATACAGACTCTATAGATCCGCATTAGAAACATTCTATAGATATATCATTCTTCCCATGTTTGACTCTGCGGATGCAGTATCGGACAATTGAAGTGAAACGAAAAATATACTCCTCGAAAATGTACAGCTAGACGCATTACGCAC
Source organism: Pictodentalium vernedei (assembly GCA_031216915.1). Taxonomy (NCBI): domain Eukaryota; kingdom Metazoa; phylum Mollusca; class Scaphopoda; order Dentaliida; family Dentaliidae; genus Pictodentalium; species Pictodentalium vernedei. The sequence goes on along the minus strand of CM062289.1, from coordinate 164,581,232 downwards.
AACTATTGGAGTGACAAGAGAGACAAGCCACGATCTTAAATAAAAAAAAACCCGGGCTTTATGAAACTAAAGGAACGAAGAAAACGGCACAAAATTATAACTTTATTTAAAATTATTAACACAGATGTACCTAATTACATGTGACTGTAGGCAAAAGGTAGTCTCCAATAACTTATGACGGGACGGATCTATTTGAACACAACTACACTGTCATTTGTCCTTTTCTGGGCGTGGCAGATTATTTCCAACGGTTCATAATGGAGCAGATCTATTTGTACATAACTGCAAATAGATCTGCCCCATTGTCTTGGAAGTCTGTCCTTCTTCAGTATGGTGGTTTATTTTTTCTTCATTAAGACATAATAGAACAGGTCAATTTGTATATAGCTACATTGCCACTTGTCCTTTTCCCAGTGTGGCAGATTATTTCCTGGAGGTCTTAATTTGTTCGAAAGGATTGCTTTATTATGAATTGTTGGAGAACAACTATAAGTTATGATTGAACAGGTCTATTTGTACATGGCTATGGTAGATTATTTCTTGGAAGTCTGAATTTGCTCGAAAGGATTGCTTTATTATGAATTGTTGGAGAACACCTATGGGTTGTCCCCGACAATTTATCATGGAGCAGATCAAAATGCATACAAGTACATTGTGACTTGTCCTTTCTTCAAAGTGGTAGATCATTTTTTTTGGACGAGCAGATTTATTTGAACATAATTACATTGTCATTCGTCCGTCCTTCTGCGTGGCAGATTATTATTTCTTTGAAAGTTTGAATTTGTTCTGAAGGACTGTCTTGTTATAAACTGCTGGGGATGCTTGTGGGTTGTCTCCACTGAGTTATGATAGAACAGGACTATTTGTACATAGCTACATTGCCACTTGTCCTTTTCTCAGCGCGGTAGATTATTTCTTGGAAGTCTGAATTTGTTTAAAAGGATTGCTTTATTATGAATTGTTGGGGAACGCCTATGGGTTATCTCCAACAATTTATGATGGAGTAGATCCATTTGCATATAAGTACAATTTTGGAACTCCGAATTGGAGAGAGTGCCCATGGGTAGTCCTCGATGGTTTGTGACAGAACATATCTAATAGCACTTGTCCTTCCCACATCGTGGTAGATTATTTCTTTGGAAGTCTGAATTTTGTTCTCAAGGATCGTTTTGTTATGAATTGTTGGAGAGTGCCTATGGGTACTCTCCAACAATTTATAACCGAACAGATTTATTTGCACATATAAGTACATTGATATTCGACCGTCCTTCAGCGTGGCAGATTATTTCTTAATAGTCTGAATTTGTCCTGAAGGACTGTTTTGTTATGAACTGGTGGGGAGTGCTTGTAGGTTGTCTCCACTAAGTTATGATAGAACAGGTCTATCTGTACATAGCTGCATTGCACTTGTCCTTTTCTCATCGTGGTAGATTATTTCTTGGAAGTCTGAATTTGTTTAAAAGGATTGCTTTATTATGAATTGTTGGGGAACGCCTATGGGTTATCTCCAACAATTTATGATGGAGTAGATCCATTTGCATATAAGTACAATTTTGGAACTCCGAATTGGAGAGAGTGCCCATGGGTAGTCCTCGATGGTTTGTGACAGAACATATCTAATAGCACTTGTCCTTCCCACATCGTGGTAGATTATTTCTTTGGAAGTCTGAATTTTGTTCTCAAGGATCGTTTTCCACTAAGTTATGATAGAACAGGTCTATCTGTACATAGCTGCATTGCACTTGTCCTTTTCTCATCGTGGTAGATTATTTCTTGGAAGTCTGAATTTGTTTGAAAGGATTACTTTATTATAAATTGCTGCGGAACGTCTATGAGTTGTCCCCAACGGTTTATGATAGAGTAGATCCAATTGCATATAAGTGCATTGTCATTTGTCCTTTCCTCAGCGTGGTAACTTTTTGGGACTCTGAATTTGAGAGAGTGCCTTAAGAGTGCTTAAAATGACTGTCCTGTTGTGAATTGGTGGGGAGTGTCTATGGGTTGTCCCGGATAATTTATGGTAGCACAGATATGTTGGCACATAACTACACTACCGCCTACGGATAGTCTCCAATGACTTATGATGGAGCAGATCTATTTGAAGATAAGTACATTGTCATTTGTCCTTTCCTCAGCGTGGTAGATTTTTTTTTTCTTTTGCAAGCTTGAATTCTGTGCAAAAAGACTGTTTTGTTATGAACTGTTGGAGAGTGCTTATGAGTAATCTTCAACAATTTATGACAAAGCAAATCTACTTGCACACAACTACATCATCATTTGTCCTTTCCTCAGTCTCCAATAATTTGTAATAGAATAGAGTAGGTCTACAATGCCACTTGACTTCTCGGTGTTGTAGATAACCTTTAACTTTTATGTGTATATAGGTATACATGTGTTGTGCATATTTACACATATCGATAGTATTTCAATCGAAGCCGTCCAGCCTATTGTTCTTCTTAGTCGTGATTCCTAGTCTGGATGGATGCCCACGAGTCCCATGTATTGTACATTACCTCATACGCTCTTACCGACATACCCTAGTTGAAACCTGAGCGAAACTGGTTATACAGTCATGATTTCTGATCTATTACCCTCTCACAGGATTTCCTGACCGATGTATATGGTCCCTACACACTTTATATTACTTTTTTCTTTCTCACTTATCTTTCTTCACGTCTCTGTAATATCTCTTTTCTCGCAACTGAAAATATACCCGGCTTACAACGTACAGTTTATGAGTTCTAAAACATGGATTATACTTATGTTCTTGCATATTCTAGAGATCTCTTCAATTACCATTACCCATGGGTAATAAACTCACACTAACCGAGATCCAGAGACAAAATAGGTATAACTTCCCAAAGCTTCTCAATGAACATACCGCGAGTGACCCCGATATGAGTCTGATTCACCCTTCAACATAACTGCCCACAATTGTAATTATTACACACCACAAGACTTCAAGGCGATCTCTACATTAAAGCATAAAACCTTCTCACTCTTTAATTTAAACTGTCGCAGTTTAAATGCACATTGGGAACCTCTAAAGGATCTCTTGTGCAACCTACAAAGTGACTCCAATCAGTTTGACATAATAAGCCTGACAGAAACTTTTAGCGTTAATGAAAACATCTCATTCAAATTAGAGGGATACCACCCATTAGTTGCACGAACACGACCTGGTAATGACGACGGACGGGAGGGGCGGTGTAGGCTTATTCATAAAGGAAACATTACCGTTCAACATTCGAAGTGACCTATCAATTTTTATCCCACATGTCTTCGAATCCGTTTTTATTGAACTCCAATTAAATAAAAAAATTCTGGTTGGTGTAATTTATCGGCCGAACACAGCCCCGAAAGCAGATATAGATTCCTTTTTGAATAACTTGTCCGATTTACTTGGTAAGATTAACAACGAACATAAATCAACTTATCTGATGGGTGACTTTAACCTTGATTTATTAAACTTCCATAACCACCCCAAAACTAACCAGTACGTAAATAGTGTATTCAGTGCAGGATTTCTCCCGGTAATCACAAAACCGACGAGAGTAACAGACCATTCGGCCACGCTAATAGATCACATTTTATGCAATACTACTGGAAAAGTATTACGATCGGGGATTATAATTACAGACATAAGCGATCACTTTGCTACTTTTCTGATCGATGAAAATAGGATGTGACCCAGTTCGACATCCCCCCCCCCCCCCCCCCCCCATCCAACAAGGTCCATCAAAACTGTAAATGTTAATCACTTTAAAAGATTGCCTTCAGCCTCCGATTTTTCTAGCGTGGTAAATGAAACATCACCCATTGTTGCATATTCGAATCTTCAGACCATTTATCAAAGAGCGTTTGAAGAAGCGTTCCCCCTAATAATCATTAACACTAGCAAGAAAAAAAATAGGAGAGAACCCTGGATGACAACAGGACTTCTAAATTCATCATTCCAGAAACACAAATTGTACATGAAGAAACTCCGGTCTCCAACGGACGACAATGTCAGAATATATAAATCCTACTGTCGAGAGTTTAATAAGCTAAAAAGAACATGTAAAGTCAATTACTATAATACAGCTTTAACACAGAATATATATGACATAAAAAAAACATGGGAGATTATTAAGCGTGCTATTAACAACCCAAAACGTGTACCTTGTGCACCATCATCTTTCATTGACGGCGATGACCAGTTAACCCATAACAAATCAATCGCAAATAAATTTAATTCATTCTTCTCCAACATCGGTAAAATCACTAGTGAACTGATGCCCCCCCCCCCTCAACCAAACACTTTATGGACTTCTTGAAGGATAATAACACTAACAACGCCAACCTAACTAACAACAACAACAATATTCGCAGTGACAATAATTCTCACGGCGACAATAACAACAACAACAATAATAATAAAAATAACAATAATAATAATAATAATAATAATAATAATAATATTAATAATAATAATAATAATAATTCGTCGTCTTTTTTCGCCTATCCAACAGATCTACAGGAAGTTATCTTAACAGTAAAGAATTTCCGTACTAAAACATGTAAAGATTGCACTAATATATCCACAAAGTTACTTAAGGAAACTATATCAGAGACAGCTGGACTTCTAACACACATACTAAATTTTACTTTTTCATCTGGTGTAATACCCGACGGACTAAAAACAGCGAAGGTGATTCCTATCCACAAAGTGGGAGATTCCAGTATTTTTAACAACTACAGGCCAATCAGCATACTTCCAGCATTCTCAAAAGTTATGGAAAAGATAATGTATAATCGCCTGTTAAATTTTTTATCGGCTCATGATAGTTTATATCAGTTTCAGTTTGGATTCAGAAAAAAACATTCTACAATACATGCTATATTACAACTCATCCACAACGTTGCCCTGAACAATGACAAGGCTACCGAACTTTATCAGTTTTCCTAGACTTTTCCAAAGCTTTTGATACTATAGACCATTCTATACTCTTACATAAACTCGAATACTATGGAATAAGGGGGGGTACCTAATTCATGGTTTAGAAGTTATTTGTCAGGTCGTAAACAGTATGTACAGTATAAAGAGTGTTCATCGACTTTTGAAAATATATCATGTGGAGTTCCCCAGGGCTCAATCCTGGGGCCACTTCTCTTTCTGATATATGTCAATGACATCAGTAAATCAACACTTCTAAACCTTTTGTCTTTTGCCGACGACACTACGATATCAACGGCCGACAACAACCTAGACATATTGACAGAAACAACAAATAAGGAACTTGACAAAATTGCAGACTGGTGCTCCGCGAATAAACTGTCACTCAGTGCCACCAAAACAAGATGCATGCTACTACATCCCCCACATGACACATGGGACTTAGATGCCACTCCCATAACTATAAACAATAAACATGTAATACACGTTGGGAACAAAAACGAAGTCCAAACAGTAAAATTCCTCGGTGTTGATTTAAACGAAAACTTAAATCACATCTCTCATCTGAGCTCAAAGATAGCTAAATCCATCTGGGCTATTAATAGAGTAAAAAAGTTTTTATCATTCGATACCATGAAAATTCTGTATTTTACTCTAGTGCAAAGTCATTTGATGTATGCGATACACATCTGGGGACACGAGCCGGCTGTAAAGAAATTAAGTATCCTTCAAAAACGTGCCATTCGAATAATAAACAATAAAAAGTACAACACACATACTGAGCCCCTATTCAAGAAAAATAAAATCCTGAAACTGGACGATCTATATAAGCTAAATATCCTATTATTTATGCATGATTCGACCCACAATAACTTACCACTATCGTTACGTAGTCTATATAATCTCAACAGGAACGAAACCGACAGGATTACCAGACACAGAGGTGAGATTAAACAACTCAAGCCCCGAACACAGTTCACGGCAAATCTCCCCTTACACACATTTCCAAAAAAGTGGAATGACATTGACCCACTGGTTCGAAATCTACCACGAGCACAGTTTAAGCAAAAGATGACCAGGACGTTTCTAGGCTCGTATGAAGCCTCTATCAAATGCAGTAACAGATCATGCCACGAATGTCGGGAAGTACCGACTCCCGCGACACAACATACTCACTGAAATAAGTCCGTAAAGTGCTTATTAATTAGGGTTGATTCCCGAAAACTCCCGAATACAAACTGCCAACGAGGAACTCAAACCTCTTAGCTGGCTCTGGGCAAAATATCACATTCCCATGTATGCCCCCTTTCTCAGTGCAAGAATGAAACCAAATTCCACTTATCATCAGGACTGCAGAGTTCATTCCTTACATATTTATATTTTACTTTATTTTTCTACTATACATGTCATTTTCGGTTGCAGCTGATTCTCCTCTCTCTCTCTCTCCCTCTCTCTCTCTCTCTCTCCCTCCCTCTCCTTCCCTCTCCCTCCCTCTCCCTCCCTCCCCCCTCTCTCCCCCTCTCTCCCCTCTCTCTCTCCCCCCTCTCTCTCTCTCTCCTCTCTCTCTCTCTCTCTCTCTCTCTCTCTCTCTCTCTCTCTCTCTCTCTCTGTCTCTCTCTCTCTCTCTCCCTTCACTTTTTTTCCCTCATTCGTTGGTTTTTTATCTCCCACTTTTTTGTCTTTCTATACTCTACATTTTCCCGTTCCCTGAGGTGGGTGACTGTAATACAGCCAGCTTGCTATGTCACCTCCCTGCAGAAGACAAATATGTAGCTTCATAAATCCTAGATGTGATATATTATTAATACTATCTGTTGTTTCTTGGGCAAGTATATTATAAACATGTATTATAATGTCTTTTGCAAATAAAGTTATTACTATTACTATTATTATTACTGTTAATCCCCCGTATAGTTTTAGATGTAACTCCTTATCCACTAAGACCATCAAATTAACTACGTGAAATTAAATGCAACATGCAACGGTTCTCAGACTCATTTCTGCTATCAGCTGTGAGACTCAGGAATAGCCTTCACGAGAACGTCAGAAACTGTGAAACAAAACAAAACGTTTTAGCAACTGATTGCATCATTGTCCCTAAATAAACCGCAAATTATCCTTTGTGAACCTCAATCTGAATCAGGGTCTCAAAACTAAACATAAAGAGGTACCCAGAGGATAAATGGGACCATTGTATGGGATATCATCATCAAATTCACCCTCTAGGGACGTCATTCTTCAAATGTCAGACTGCTTATTTTCAGGCCTGGATCACTCTCCGGTGGTGTGTTGCAGAGCAGCCTAGCAACTAATCTTTCTACGAGCGCTTGGCGAGACAAGAGCAAAGATATGCATCTTCTCAAGGGCCTTTGAAATAATTATGATTGCGAAGGTAATGCAGTCAAGTGGCTGCCTACGTTTTTCACGCTGCAGTATAGATTATTTGGAGCATTCATAATGTCGGCAGTGTTCACGTCATGACTAGGTGATGGGTGTCTCGGGAAATGATTTTTAACGTGCTATGCCTTATTTGTACTGGAAATAAGTTTTCCGTTAATTTGGAAGTATATTTCGACGAATACCTGATATTCGGTCACTTTTGCACAACTGCACAAGCAATTTAATTTTCTAATGTAAGGGTAAAGCGTTAAGATAGGCCTAGCCTGTTCTCCAAACCCGGTTTCAAATGAATGAAATAAAAATATTGTTTAAAAACAAACTCTAAAGAGCAACACAAGTAATGGTGGAATGGCCATATCTATGTGCTTGTTGATGTCCAAACTCTCTTTGTTACTTGGAAATGTCTCAACTTTTGAACGCTGTGTAACACACTTTCTAAAACCATTGTGAACGACAATATATGTCCAGATTGTACTCTGAGAAATATGAGGTCCGAATGGAGATCTGCAACTGCGTGCAAAAATGTAAAAAAAAACTTGAATAGATATATTAATGAATTTATTTATGTATTTGTTGGGGTTTAAAGACACTTTAGACAGCAAGGGTCATCTCGTGTTGGAGAGTTTACGGGTGAGAACCACCGAGCAACGGCGAGCTACTGTCAGACTCTCCAAAGTACGAACTCCGCACAAGCATTGTTAGCATTGGGTGGTGACAAGTGGCACCATCTACGTGCAGTACACCTTAGTACACAGCGCCACCGTGGCCTCAAGAGGGCAATCGGATTAAAGTACCTTGCCCAAGGACACAACGCAGTTATCGCGAACCCTTCGATTTGAAGTCCAATGCCGTAATCATCGAGCCACCGCGCTCCCGCATTAGTGAATGGAGCTGGGCGGTTGTGGTGGTAACGTTAGTTTTGCTGTTAATATATAAGATTATCAAATACGTTCTTTGAAAGCATTTTGTACATGTTCACAGTGTGTAGAGTGTGTAAGCTGTCGTACAAAATCCGGCATATTCATCCTTTCATCAGACACGGCAGAGCGAAGCACAACTAACCCAATGATTTTACAGTGCAAACACTCATCCAAAATCGATAAACTACGCGCCTAATCCCTCTCCGAACATAAAAGTGGCTTGCAGTTGACAGTGATTGCTTAATTCCCCTGGTTAAGTGTTAGTAAAGTTAATAGAAACTGTTTTGGAATAGCGGTGCTTTTTGTGCCAACGAAGACGAAATTCGAGGGAGAATATAGCGATCGAGGACATTTGTTTATCTGTGTGTCTGTTTATCTGCTTGTTTGTACGAAAGATATGCAAACGTTCAAGACAGCATTGTCCAGTTGGGCACACAAGTTGGACCTTCCATCCATTTGTCAGTCTGCTTCCTACCATGTCATGGGTGGAATGTCACGCCCATTGTCTCATGTTTTGCTGTTCGAAAATCTATATACAGTTCAAACTAGAAGTCATGTCATGAACTGTGTGCTTATATATGCTTAATTGTGCGTTGGAATTGTGCGCAATCGCCAAATCGAATGGCATCCAAAACGCGGCAGGTTCTCCTGGTTACTCACAGCAAACACAAGCAATGTTTCTGCCAATGGACCTCCGGGATACCCGGAGGTGCATTGGCTGAAACATTGCCTGTGTACAGGCCATATGTACAGAATTTGATAGCCTTACTATGGTCCAAACGCGTTGATTAACGCACAGACCGACGTTCTGCATTTCATGACAGGACTACTAGTTTTAATTGTATCTCAGCGAAATCCCAGCAACCTTTCATCAAATGGTGGTCATACAGGATATGCGAATTGCTGTGAACGTAAGCTGATCAAATTTATATTTATATATCAATGGGCCTCATTGTGACAAGTCAACAAGTAGAGTTTTTCTATTTATGGCAGTTATGGCCCAGATTAAAAATACACTTTGAATATTCCAGGTGGAGGTTAAAACACCATTCAAAAATATAAACTGAAGGAAATTAGGTTCCGACCTGGCGATCGGTAACGCCTATCTGTCTGTTTTTTTGTTTTTTTTAACTGTTTATCCATACGATAACTCATGAGCTGTTCAAGCGACAGTGGCCATATTCACATAGAAGTTTACGCTAAATTGTTCCCAGTTGTAGATCATAAGGTCGAAATCAAGGTCGCAGTGCCAATGAGAATTTGTTTACATTCATGACACGTCCAGTGGAGATCTGAAAATGCGCCTTAGGTATTTTGGGAGGAGGCACATACACCATCAGGTTACTCAGCCTAATGTAAGTTGGCTGTTTGAACTTGGATTGGTGTAGTGCATACGTATTTTTGTTCGTATGTATACATATATCCATGCAATATCCCAGCAACCGTTAAAACAAGGGTAGTTGAACTTAACACACAGGTAAGGTATTCTAATCACTTGCGTATTTAACTGCCAGTATGCCACAGATTTGGCTCACATCACCGAGGCAATGAGTAAAATGTTTACTTTGTTGCCAGTTACAGCGGTATTTCCAAAAGACACTTTTTAAATTTTTTTAAGTGGAGGCGAAACACCATATAGATGTAATGCCTTGTCAATGGGGAACAATTTTGTAATCGGTGTTGTATCTTAGTCTGCTCGTATATTTGGTATGTTTGCTAAAGCGATGATGAGCACACTTAGCACTAACGTTTGGGAATCAAATGTGCCTTTACATGTCGATAGATCAAAGGTCAAATGTTGCATGTATGACCAATAAGTAGAATCTCAAGAATGCTCCTTGTATATTGTAGGTTAAACTGATAACGCCGCAAAAACCCAAGCCAGTACGAATTCCGTTTCGTCCCTCTGATATTACAAAATGATTTGCTGGGCGTCGGTTGATATCAAGCGAGGACCCCCTATTTGTGGACTAATTCCATTTCGCTATCACTAGCTGGACACTAAATAAAAAAACAACCTGTGTTTGAGGACGTTTCTAATTTCAAATACGTCAATTCATGTTCGTTGGTTTGTAGTATTCAACTGTAAACAAAGATATTCTGGACAAACATGATACGAATATAAATGTGGATGTTTTAGAGAATGGTGCTTTTATTCTTGTTTTCTTCACTCTTTCACACCAGGGTACAGTACGACCGCAATGGACTGGTCACCTTCCACGAGTGGGCAGTATTTCCACGGAAGTAATGATATTAGATTCGAAACACTTATAGGAATAATCATCAAAAAAACTTAATTAATGAAGCACCGGGTACAACCCGTTGCTTCATTAATTAAAATTTTGCTGATGATTTTTATTACCCGGTAAACGCATGCGTGGACATCACTGCCCACGCTTGGGTTACGACCAGTCCACGGCGACTGTACTGTATAGGCATCTAGCCAAGCACTCAAGCCACCAGTCTAATTCTGTTCGCAATTCGACGCCTTCATGGGATGTTTGATTTCCCACTTTTGTGGAAATTTGCACGCAGACGACCGTTGATGTAACTTGATGAGCCTTTACTCACAAAGATATACAGGTATACTTTCGTGTTGTAATTACAGAAATTCTACCCAAAAGGTATTTAATTTCCCTTGAAAACGTCAAAATATTAACATAATTTGTGCATCTATACGGTGTAATCATGACACTGCCGGCCTTGTGAGTCTTCATCAAAATGTCGATCAAATCAAGTCTCGATTGAGCGACATTTCATGCTTTGATTTACAGAAAATGAATCTTCATATGTTTCCGATTCAGTCGTCCGGAATATATCAATTGGTCGGAGAAGCGATGGCCTATTTGAGAGCTAGACTGGTTCTAGGCAATTACAGCGGCAACGTTCTTACATACTTAGACTCGTGGCTTGAGAGCTTGGCCTATTGTGTCGAGGTAGTTGCTTCTGTTAGACGGTTTAGCTTCTCAAATGAAAACGCAAAGCTTATGGCCACGCATTAAAACGAGGTCGTTCCAGTGAGAAGTCGTAAGTATGTTCTCAACCTAAAATTGAAAAATGAATACATTTTCATTTGAATTACGTTTCTGTGACTAGAGATGAGCGGATATGGCCGATATATCAGGTAAAAGGTTACTCAAGACATGGTGTCGACAGGACATATGTATATAAACTAGGTCAAAGTCTAGACTTGGACATTCACTGATTATTCAAATCTATATAATGTGCTGTCTGAGATGCTTCCTGCAAATTGTTTGGTGGGTGATAACGTGACAGTTTTTATTATCTGGCATCAGATACTCAAAGAGTTTCAGACACTCTGGAGTTGCCAATTAATATTACAAGTTGCGAAATGCGTCAGTAGCTGCGTGATGTGGAATGCAAACAATTTTGATCCTACGTAGACTGAACCCTTTACCCTAAGCAACGTCGAGCGCGGTTAGTGGTTGGATGGGTGACCATTTCAGCGACTGATTCGTGCTCCCGCGTTGTGTCCTTGGGCAAGGCACTTCACCCTGATTGCCTACATGGGGGCACGATGACGCCGTGTACTAAGGCGTACTGCACGTCGATGGTGCGTATGTCTTCAACCAATCTAACCCTGCCTGTGCCGCGGTGTAGAGTTCAGAGTTACGATGTTGGAGAGCTGACAGCGGCTCGTCGTTTCTCGGTGGTTCTCTCCGGGTACTCCGGCTTCCTTCACCCGTAAAACTGTCACCGACATGATATGACCCTGTCTGTTAATGTGTCGTTAAACCCAAATAAAACACAAACAAAAAAAACAGAAAACATTCACTTTTCACCGCGAAAACATAGCTTTTTGTGTCTCACTGGAACGAGTTAACGAAAGAAGACAAACGATAAACGGAAATGTCTTTACGTAAGAATTTAGCTTCGCAAAATTGATAAGCCAAGAGTGAGAGATAGAATAGTTTCGAATTGTTTACATGATTTGTACGGGGGGGTGGGGGGGCGGTAGCGTTGCGGTACCCGGTTTTCGTCAGATAACCGAAGTTAAGCAACGTCGAGCCCGGTTAATCATTGGATGGGTGACTGTCTGAGCGATCAATTTGGACTCCCGCATTGTGTCCTTGGACAAGGCACTTAACCCCGATTGTCCACATTGTGGCACGATGACGCCGTGTACTAAGGCGTTCTGCACGTCGATGGTACACATGTCTTCAACCAATCTAACACTGCCTGTGCCGCAGTGCGGAGTTACGATGTTGGGGAGCTGGCAGCTGCTCGTCGTTGCTCGGTGGTTCTCTCCAGGTACTCCGGTTTCCTCCACCCGTAAAACTGTCACGGTCATGATTGGCCACTGTGCATAAGAATATGACCTTAAACACCAATAAATAAATAAATATAAATAACATGATCTGTACAGGTAGAGAAACAAATATAGTTTAGCCTCGATGACATTTGCATGGATAAAACTCCTCAAAACTATTGAGATGAGTTGTCGAATTGGACATGTCAAACAAGGAGACGTCTTGTCAAATAAAAAGTCAAGCATCCTTATTCAATTGGGTGTGGACTTGCTGGTCTACTTTCGAATAAGCCGAGCCGAAAAAGTAATATCAACACGTGTCGTACATTATTTATTTATATTTATTGAGTTTAACGACACTTTCGACAGTCCGGATCACCTCGTGTCGGACAGTTTTGCGGGTGGAGAAAGCCGGAGTACCCGGAGATAACCGCCGAGCAACGGCGAGCAACTGTAAGACTCCTCAAACTCCGCACGAGCAGGGTTAGTTAGTATTGGTTGGACACATGTGCACCATCGACGTACACCTTAGTACATAGCCCCACCTTGACCCACACGTGAGGAATGGAGGTGTCGTACACTACTCTAATCACAAATAGCGATCCGGTCGAAAGGTTCTGTACGCATTTCACCCCGATACATTGTACATATCAAGTGCCGGAAACGAATTAAGACAACATATTTTAATTTGTTTTTGTGTGATTCGGTCGTGATTTGGATGCTTTTTATTTAGAAAATTCCGAACCACTGGGGCTAGTGTACCCAATCCCAATCTGATCGCGAAAAATACTACTGTTATGGTCACAGTACAATATGCGCCTGTACAAATGTTGTAATTTCGCATTCACTTTACTAGTTGGAAAATTGAGTTAATACTTTAACTCTTTTCCTAACGTAGGAGCTATGTCCGACCAGTGCTACTTATAAAAATCACAAGCTATGCTCAGGCCTGAAAATAAGTAGTCTGACATTTGCAGAATGAGGTCCCCAGAGGGTAAATGTCATGATGCTATCCCATACAGTGCACAAATTTATCCTCTGGGTATCTCTTTCTGTTTAGGTTTGAGACCCTTATTCAGATTGAGGATCACAGAGGGTAAACTCAGTGATGCTACCCTGTCATGCAGGGTAGCATCACTAAATTCACCCTCTGGGGACCTCATTTTGCAGTTGACAGTCTGCTTATTTTCTGACTTGGCTGTATTTTTGAGGCAAAGAATGAATAATCTTTTTCAGGGATTTCTTTGAGAGGGTGGGAAAGATGTCTTCTGTTCGTGTTTGGTCGGAGGCTAGGCACTTCACCCCGATTGTCCACATGGGAACACGATGACGCCGAGTGATAAGGCGTACTGCACGTCGATTGTGCGCATGTCTTCAAAAAATCTAACCCTGTCTGTGCTGCAGTGCGGACTTACGATGATGGGGAGCTGGCAGCTGGCAGCTGCTCGTCGTTACTCGGTGGTTCTCTCCGGGTACTGCGGCTTCCTCCACCCGTAAAACTGTCACCGACACAATATGACCTTGGCTGTTAATGGGTCGTTAAACCCTAATAAATAACCAATAATCAATAAAAAGAGAAAAAAACAAATGTCACTTTTGGACATTCAACGGGTTATGAAGCTTGTCTGGATCGCAGTGGCTCAGTGGTTAGAGTATTGGACCTAAACCGAAAGGTCGTCGGTTCGATCGTTGCCAGCAAGATGTTTAATCCCGATTGGCAACCTGGTGGAACGGTGCCGCTGTGTTCTGAGGCGTAGTACACGTCGATGGTGCACTTACATGCAACCACTGCTAACTCTGCTTATATATAGTTAGAAATGTGGATAGTCTGACAGTTGCTCATCGCTACTCGGTGGTTCTTTTCGAGTACTCCGTCCTTCCCCATCCATAGAACTACCCGATACGAGTTGACACTGGCTGCTGAAAGTATTGATAAACACCAATAAACAAAATTAATATGAAACTTGTCCAAAAATAATGCAATCGGTCAGGTCTCGATATAGTTGCGACATTATTATTTACACTAGTGGATCGAAATGCAATTGTAATTCATCAGTTAAATTTGACCTCGTTGTTCTTTCTGAACCCCTAATGTGATTAGCTGAGATCCGGTTGGCTCCGTGCTCTAATCCCAGATAAATTCACTCTTACCGTGCTCTAATTGCCGGAAGCTGATCAATTAGAACATGTATCCACGCTATGCGCGAGCAACAGCGCTAAACCGCTATCACAGATCGGACAGATCCCGGGGTTGTTTTCTGTAAATTCGATCATGGAAAATAGACCGAGATCGAAAATAACATTTTTTATTGTTCTTCTTCAAATGAAACGGATTTGAAGAATGTTTTCGCTTCTAACGATGACAGGAATTGCAATGGAGATAAACGTCTCGTGTTTCGTTAGACATTCGGGAATTTGACAATTGAAAGTCATTTGTTAACTCGCCCCATCGGGGTTCGTTAACAAATTGTTTTCCATAGTCAAATTCACAAATATCTAAGTCAATAAGAGACGTGTATCTCCTAATTAGCACATTGCGAAATAAAGGGTTCGCAGTGGCGCAGTGGTTATGGCACTGGACTTCAAAACGAAAGGCTCTTGGTTCGATTCCGACCAGCAATAACTGCGTTGTGTCCTTGAGCAAGGCACTTAATCGTGATTGCCCACGAGGGGGCACGATGTTGCTGCGTACGTTGGCGTAGAGCACGTCAGTGCTGCACTTGCATTAAATATCTGCTAACCACGCTCCTGCAGATTTATGAAGTGGCATAGTTACACAGTTGTACAAACTCAGTACAAGTACTGTTAGTATTGGGTGAAGGCAAGTGCATCATCGACGCGAAGTACACCTTAGTACACTGCGCCACCGCGCCAACACGTGGGCAGCCGGGATTAAGTGCTCTGCCCAAGGAGACAACGCAGTTACCGCCGTTCAGGAGTATTGAACAGTGGACCATTTGGTTTGAAGTTCAATATGCTAACTATTGAGCCACCGCGCTCCCACCCAACTGAAGGCATGAATCGGTTTAAAAGCCTGGAAGCACATTTGTTATCTATATGTAAGAAATATGGAATGAACCTTTGTTGGACAATTAATGCACGCTGAACTCGATATATTGATTCATGTTTTATTTATTTATTGTTATTTAACGACTCTTTCGACAGCCAGGATCACTTCACGTCGGGCAGTTTTACATGTTGTGGAAGCCAGTGTACCGGGAGAGAATCACAGAGCAGAGACGAGTAACTGTCAGACTCTCCAGCCTTCTTACACCGCACATGCAGGGTTAGCACTGGCTGAAGGCTAGTGCGGCATCGACGTGCAGTACTCCTTAGTAGACAGCGCCACCGTGCCCCCTTGTGGACAATAGAGATTAAGTACCTTGCCCAAGGACAAAACGTAGCTATGCCTGGTCAGGGTCGAACTGTGCACCTCTCGATTTCAAGTCCGATACTCTAGCAACCGAGCCACCGTGCACGTTATGCACATCAGTTTTCAATCTGATGAACACGTTAATGTGACTTATGGGAAGTCAAGAGCGCTAATGATGTCTGAGATTTATTGTCACGTTCTTCCAATGGTTTCGAATACATGTGTTTCTCAGGCAGGAATATGTCATTGTCGGTAGCAATCTGAAAAACAGATATGGGCGTACACAAAGGGAATTAACCGTTTAACTTCCAAGGATTGTATCCCGTTAACAATGGTTTGGTCGTTCAAACATACTTTATTTTACATCCAAAAGATGCGATAGGATTGGATCATTGGAGACAACTCAAACAAAGCCCTGTAATAATAATGGACTGCTGTGTAGTACTGTGATCACAAAAGTGGTTATTTTTCAATCGGATCGCGATCGCCACCGCGTCACAATACATTTATACGCCAGTGAGTCGAGACTTCATGAATAAAACGAAATCCAGCAGGATCAGGAAAACATAAGACAATTGCATCTCAGATGGTCGTCAACTCAGAAAGTCCTAGCTTCGAGTTTACCAGATAAAGTACTATTTGTTAACCTTGATACTATGTGAATGACGCAACGTCGAGCTGAAATCAGTCAATTCATCATAAGGACAAGTAAGGGTTACCTGTAGTCAAAGAGTGAATAAATAACAACCATTTTAGCCTTTTCACACTGGTGCAAATTATCATTTTGTTTTCCACTTTAACGCCACTTCACCACTCGTGAAGCTATTCTGGGTATATTCTCGAAATGTTTTGTAGCTTTGGGGGTGTGACTGCCACCATATGAAAGTGGGTAACGCCTGACGGTATAGACGTCATAATCTCCAGTATTTCACGTCGGATCTTTTGAGACAAAAAATGAAAAAAATAATGAAAATTAATTGGCGATTTTTGAGAATAGCGCTGGCCGGTTTTGGCCGTTACGTTGGGTAAAGGATTAAAAGAAGAAGAGAAAGATGTATATTCAAGATGTTTAGGAAAAAGGCGCGAAATCAAAAATCTTAAGCATTCGTGAGAACTGGAAGTTAAGGAGCATATGCGTACCAAATTTCAAGCGGATCGGTTCATTTATGAACTTGACAGCGTGCCTCACCAAAACAGAGAGAGAGAGAAAACAAATACAGGCTGACGATCCCAATAAGTCACCAGTTCGTTGGATGACTTAACTAGATGGTTTTGAAGTCGGAAAGCGAATTTTCAGAAGTCACTCAACGAAGCACGGCCGACGCCTAACAGCCCAACAACGAGGGGGTGGGGAGGGTGTCTGTCGCCATTTAACGCACTATGCCGCTCAATAAAGGCAACGCCGCCGCTCGTTTTAATGAAATGTGACAAAAATAGCCTAAACTTTGAAGTGACGCAAAAACACCAATAATAGCGATAAACAGAAAGACTAAAAACCCCCAGCTTTTTACTAATTTCTTGAATTGTACAGCATACTAAAATTTCATAAAAATCCCCGCATTTCAATTTTTGACCCTATTGACCCTATGGGGTAACCTGAGAGTTCGAGCATAACAATTGGGAATTTCCTAGGATGGCACCAATTCACAGATATGTGTTTTACGGAGATTATATTCCTAAAATTTCGTAAGGCTAAAGCTCAAAATGAGGGTTGAGACTAAGAGTTAGAGAAAAAAATGTGAACGGGCATCGCTAGCATCGGGTGTCTTAAGTTGAAATAAAAAATAAAGATCGACAACTTCAAAAGGACCACAACTAGGTGTGGTAAGTTTCATAACTGAATCCCATATAAATAGGGCACAATTGGACTCAAGAATGTAGGGTTTTCTATTCAGAATGTAGAAAATAGGCTATACTTCAAAGTGACTTAAAAACGTCAAATTGACGTTAAACCGAAAAAAGTAATGTGTTTAGCTCTACAACATACTAAGATTTCCAAAAATTCCTACCTGTTTTCTTTTGTGACCCTATTACCCTTTATGACGTCACCCCAGAGTTCGACCATAACGATTGGGAATATCCTTGGACTGCACCACTTTTTAGATATGTTTTTGTGGAGATTTTATTCCCCAAATTTCAAAAGGCTAAGGCTCAAAATGAGTTCGAAAATGAAAAGTATAACAAAAACCCGTAAAATTTGCATCTGTGGCATCTGGTGTCTCAATTTGAAGTGAAAAATCAAAGGTTTATCTTCTAAGTGATGCAAAAACGTCAAAATGACGTTAACCCTTTACCCAACACAACGTACAAAACCGGCCACCGCTATTCTCAAAAATCGCCAATTAATTTTCATTTTTTGTCTCAAAAACATAGGTTATGACCCCTCTTTGGAACGAAATCGTCTAGCTCGTTCCAATGAGGGGTCATAACCTATGTTTTTGAGACAAAAATGACAAAAAATAGTTATTCAAAAATTTTGTTTGCAAATGTCGTCTGCTTTTCTTGTTAGGTAAAGGGTTAAATCATATCACAAAAACAACCATCCTCTAATCTTTCGAGGTCTACAACATACTAAATTTTAAAAAATCTGACGCATTTTAATTTTTGACCCCAAGACCCTCTATGACGTCAACCCAGAGATCGACCTTAAGGGTTGGGAATTTACCGGGACGGCACCACATTTTTAGATACGTTTTTTTGTGTAGATTATATTCCCAAAATTTCGAAAGCCTTAGCTCCAAATGAGGTTGAAAATACAAGGTATAGAAAGAAACGTAAAATTGGCATCGTTCGCATCAAGTGTCTCATTTTAAAATGAAAAATAAAGGTGCATAACTATTTATTTATTTATTGGTGTTTAAGGTCACACATTTCTGCACAATGGCTAATCATGACCTCGACAGTTTTACGGGTGGAGGAAGCCGGAGTACCCAGAGAGAACCACCGAGCAACGGCGAGCAACTGTAAGCTCCACAACATACTAAGTCCACACAAGCAGGGTTAGCATTGGTTGAAGACCGGTGCACCATCGACGTGCAGTACGCCTTAGTACACAAGGTCACCGTGCCCCCACGTGGGCGATGGGGGTGAAGTGTCTTGCCCAAGTACACAACGCGGTTGCCGCAGGTGGGATTCGAACTGAGGACCTCTCGGCTTGCAGCCTGCACCTCTACCAACTGAGCCACCGCGATCCCAAGGTGCATAACTGCAAATAACCATAAATATGTGTGGGAAGTTTCATAATTGTATCCTGTATAAATCCGTCACAAATGGAATCGCAAGAGTGTATTTTTAAACATTTTTATTAACCCTTTGATACTTTTGTACGTCTTATGATGTATGAAATCAAACAGCGCGTTGATACTTTTGGACTTCTTATTACGTACGAAATCAAACAGCGCGTTGATACTTTTGTACGGCTTATGACGAACGAAATCAAACAGCGCCTTGATATTTTGTGTTCATTTGTTTTGTTATTATTTTTTTATTTTTTAAAGTTTTAACCTCAATTCCTATATATTTTCTCCCGAATAGTGCTCAGTGACAACCGTTGAGCCAAATGTTATCGCAGCTTAAAATACTAATATAATCCTGCTGTCATGACTTCTTCACTGGTTGAGTGCTTGAAGTCACCATCAGGGCTTCCAAAAATGAGGATACCAGAGCAAAAGCCAACACTTTCCTTGCTTATATTTCATACTCAATCAAACACAAATAATATTTTGTTTATTTAAATTTGTTTTATTGCAAATTATTGGAGAGTGTCTGGGCACTCTCCAACAATTTGCAATAAAACAAGTTTTGAATAACAAATTCAGACCACCAAAAATAATCTAGCCCTCAGTCAGATAATCACTAATGTGAAAAATATCATTTATTTGTACTTTCCGACGTTTGACGTCGCATTTTGAAAAGCGTTGAAGAAAATGAATTCCCAGTGACGTTTGAATGTCTGGATTAATTAAAGTCTCAAAGGGTTAAGAACTGTGAAATATTTGAAATGATGCAAAAACGTCAAAAATGGCGATAAATCGAAAAACAAAAAAAAACAGGTACCTCTTATTTTTTGATCTGTGATGCATATAAAATTTTCATGAAAATCGTCCGACATTTAATTTTTGGTGACGTCAACGTCAATAACGTCACGAGAACATTCGACCCCAGCCCTTCCGAATTTCCAGGTTGTCCCCATATGTTTAGATATGTTTTTGTTGGTTCCAAGAGGGAGGCTTGGTTAAGTATTAACCCTTCGAACCCTAGCGGCCGCTTTTCCGGCCAGGAACATATGATGCCTCATAACGTCATTAAATAGGATGGCGGTTCAGTAAATGTGTATGATAGACCAATCAATATTTTCAACCTGCGCCCCGAGGCTGCACGTTTAAAATATTGATTGGACTAACCCAAATAATGAATATGGACTCTTCTAATTGCTGCCATTGAACTGGCATGGGAGATACAACAAGAGTTCAAAGGGTTAAAGGATAGAGAAAAAAATTACGTGACGTTGTTTTGGATAAAGGCCGAATATCGATACCGGAATGTTCAATGCCGGATCAACATTTAAAAATGCGCCAAATTTGGTGCCTGTAGGTTTAGAAACGTGGCCGTTGTTCGCTGAAGAAAACCAAAAATTTAAAACAGGCTTACGATCGCTTTTAAAAAGTCAGCAACTTCGTTGGGTGACTTAATTACGTGCTTGTTAATTGGACCTTCCTCACTCGTCTAATAATTCCAAGGGAGGTAACTTTATCGAAAGTCGACTTCATAACGATATAAATCAGGGATTTTCAGGTTTTTTCTTCCTCAGAATGATACATGTGGTTTACAGCCTCTTGTTATAGGTCTTCAGTATTATAGTTCTGGTTCTTTATCCCCCTTCAGTTTACTCGAAAAGGTTTCTTAGTTGTCTGGTGTCTTGCAAAAATTCCATTCTTATCGACAATATACAACCCTCCACCAAAATGAATATTTTAGGCCTTAAGCTTTGAGCACATGATTATATTAGAGTTTGCGACTGAAAACCAATCTGTGTCGACAGTGTTGTATACGATTTCCTTTCGTTGGCGAACTCGTAGTTATTTAAACTTATTTATCTGTTGATGTAGTTTGATTTGATTTGACAAGTAGGCCCTAAACTATATTGCAGAAACTCGACTATCCTACATATGGTAATTGTACTACAAAACAATTGGTTTACCACCCCAAACATTTCTGTGTGAACGGAAACCATAATAAAAAGCGATATACCACGCTGGAGCTAATTCATTTGCGGACACATGAATGATCGTTTCCGACAAATTCATCGAAGAGAATTCATGGTATCGCCCGTGACGTTCACGAGATGTCGGTATCTAAACTTATTGGCATCTATCTGCTGTGTCCACCTCCGGTTTATAAACACTCTCGACATGTATTCCTCATATTGAGAATGAGAGTACGGACTTCATCCTGACCAATGTCGTCCCTTTGCTGGACAAAGATGTTACACCAAATTTCTAGCCACTCTTTTTGTGGACATAATAGCGTACAAACCAATTCATGGGGAA
This sequence comes from Pictodentalium vernedei, assembly GCA_031216915.1. Taxonomy (NCBI): domain Eukaryota; kingdom Metazoa; phylum Mollusca; class Scaphopoda; order Dentaliida; family Dentaliidae; genus Pictodentalium; species Pictodentalium vernedei. The sequence continues at coordinate 164,559,784 of CM062289.1, read as the reverse complement.
AGGGGCTCTCTGATGTGCAGATACCACCCAACCCGGGGCACTGTTCAGATTTATATGAATTACAAAAATGCATAAAAGTAGCACAAAATTAAGATCTAACGATGAAATACACAATGATTTCATACGATACAAGAAACAACGCTACTTCACTTACTTGATCACAAAAGCGGAGAGAAACTTTGGTGCGATCGCGGCGCGGTGGCGATCCGATCGAAATTATCTTTCCGCCTTTAGCACTGCAGAATGTCATTCGTCAGAAAAGAAATGCGAGAAGATTGAATCCGAAGTCGTATTTGCGTTTGTTTATCGCGATCTGTCTTGGTTTCGCAATATTTTATTTAAGATATCGCGCAGAGCTGAAGCGGTTGATCAACATCAACATCTTGATCGATCCAAAAAAGTAATTGATCGATTAACCGTTACTTTTGAACTGCTGTATTATTGGGGTTAACAAAGGAACAAACTTGCTCTAAAACAGGCAAACATTGCCACACTGACTCACATCAATTATATGAGACAGAGAAAAGCATACAAGTTATTTGCTGACATAACTGTTTACATACATGATCATCAATTGTATGAGTAGCTGGAAATGGTTATTCTTAACCCTTTACCCATTGCGGGTAGCAGACGATACTTGCAAAATAAATTCATGAATTACTAAATATTTTATTTTTTTGTCTCAAACACATAGCTTATGACCTTCATTGGAACGAGCTCAACGAGTTCGTGCCAATGAGGGAGGGGTTATAAGTTATGTTTTTGAGACAAAAATTGAAAGCATAATAAATTTGAATGGGGCTATTTGTATATAGGCCTAGTCGGTTTTCTTTGTTACGTTGGGTAAAGAGCTTATGCTGTAAATCGTCAACAGTATGGCAGTTATTCAGATATCTATTTGGACAACTGATTAATCGGTTAACCAATGTTAATCCACGTGATTAATCTATCAAGAAAATCCCTTAATCGTTACAGCTCTAATATCGCGATCCATCCTGAATTAGTGTATCACGACTCATCGTCATCCAATCGAGAGAAATGCCACCTGTAAGATATCATTACTGTATTGCTCGTGCTATAAAAAAAAGTTTGAACCACTCCAAACATTTGTGTGTAAATGGCATAAAATGGAAAGCAATATAACACGTGGAATCTAATTCACTTGGGGCGTGACAAGCGTTAGTTATTCCCTGTTCTTTATTTGATATTCGTTATCAACCGACAGAATCGGTTGATAACGAATGTCGAATAAGGAACTGGGAATAAGTATCGGTTGTCACGTCCGTAATTCACTTTTTGACAAACGAATGGTCGTTTCGGATAGATTCACTTAAGAGTGTCTGCATGGTGGTATCAGCGGCCACGTGCGCGAGTAGTCGGTATCCAGACGCACGGGTTACTGGCCAGTATCGGGTATGTCCATCTCTGACTTGTAAATACACTAGACGCCTGTGATCCATATTGTGGATGAGAGTACGACCTTGAGCCTGACAAATGTGATCTCATTCCAGGGCAAGAATGTTACACCAAACTTTTTTAGCCGCGCCTTTAGAGCACTTTCTAGTTTGATATGGCCCGGGGAGATAGGCTCTTTCACGAGTAGATAATAATTTATTCTTTTGCATTGCATAGTCTTGTAAAAGGGTTAAAAATCACAAATAGATCAAACTATGAGATGCACAGCAATCAATGAGATACAACTTGCTGGTCAATTGGTGATTTCAAAACAACACCCCTCGCCTACTTATTGCGTGCATTTGTGGTCAAGAGTGTCTGATGGGATTCATGTTTTACATTTCATAAAACATTTGGCCAAGTATTTGTTCGAAAGCGTTGGGACAACGGTTACTGGGGTGGTTCAACAATTCGTTTGTGTAATGTACATGTATACACACTGCATACTTTTAATTTGGGAACAGTTACATTATTTGGGCACATCGTTCACCGTCTTTATTTTGGGAATTTAAAGGCCTGCTTTATCGAGAACGTTCGTAAAGAAAAGAAGTTTGAACCTGATAACTTTTCTAAAATTCAGACTGAGTGTACCTCGTTGCCAGCCCATGAACGCACTGTATCATATCCCCGGGCTTAATGAGTTCATAGACGAAGCACCACTGTAATCCTCAATGAGCTTTTTCTGCAACAGAAATGACTGATAATAGAACACGCTGTATTCATTTCCCAATTATCACAATGACTGATTCAATCTGTAACTTATCAATCAAGTTACAGTACCTCTGGCAGTATAACTACTAATCAATGAGAAACAATTCGGAATGTTTATTTGCACATCTTCGTGTTCTCTTGTGTGAAAAGGCTATACTGACAAATAAATCAATATTGATTAATTACACCGTCTTATGGAAGTAAGAGGAATGTTGTTCTTCGAAGTTATGCACACTGACAGACACGCAGTTACAACGACTGAAGCTTGGTCAACTTTCCTCGTCATTCCCATCGACAAACGAAAAAATTATTTCCCTTGATTGATAAGAATTGGCTAGCAAAAGTAAACACAAATTGAATTGGGAATTTTTATATTTCTGAAAATTATATAATATCTACGAAAGTTATATTCGCTGTGGGCATCAATCCTTTAAGAATAATATATATGCTCTCAGTTGGTGATATTATCGAACGATTTCATTCGGCCAATTTTTTCCCACGTTGATTTAAAATGCTACTGTTATTTCCTTATAATTTCATGTAAAATGATAGAAAATTGCATTTTCGTCAACTTTTAGCGGTTAATATATATTTTTTGCTTCATATTAGCAATGTTGCGCACATACCGGCATGTAATATAGGTATTGTCCTGTCTAACCATATCAAAATATACAAGCTGACATTTGCCCATTTCTCCCCTTTGATGTCAAAACCAAGAAAACTTGTATTGTAGTTAAAACAGTTAAAACGGCAGTTGACAATAGTAGGGGATATGTGCGGGACCTCGACCACACTATTCCTGGACCACACGATTCCTAGACCTCCATGAATCATGTGGTCCAGGAATAGTGGTCCAGAAATGTTTTCCAGACAAGCCAGTTATTTTTGGAAAAAACTTAATTTTGTTCGTCAAAGCAATCGATTTTGTTGATTTTTTCTAGAAATAATTCAATTTTTCCAGAAAAATGTTTACAATTTGAACATTTCTGAACCATTTTGAGGGGAATTTGACGAATCCACGTTAAAAAGCTCGGGTTTTTAAGAAACCCCGCTCCCTTGACGATTTTAACGTCGATATTTCCATCTTTTGACAATGGAAACACTGATTTTTCCATCGGGTGAATTTTTTGTCAACCTAGAATACCCGGACCACTTGCGATCGAGATTTAATGCAGAGATGTTCCGTTGCAAAATATTTCGAAAAGCAGGATCATTGTCTGTAGTGGCTAGAAAAAAATACGCGATCGAACACCGATCCTCGCGGTAAAAGACAGCGGTTCGATAGAGGGTGAATTTTTGTGAAGTGTGGTCCTTTTTCTGTGTTTTTTAAAATTCGAGCTGGAAAAATACGCAATCGAACGCCGATTCTCGCGGTAAAAGACAGCGGTTCGGTGGAGGGTGAATTTTTCATAGAGTCGGTAAAAAAATACTCGAGTTTTTATCGTTCGAAATGGAGCTAATACTACGAACTGAAAAAAAGGAAATTGACTGTTTAAAAAAAAAAAATAAAATAAAAAAAATATATAAAAATGAAACAACATTCAAAAAAAAATAAATAACAATACAAAAAAAAATATCTGTTTTTTTTATTAAAGAAAGAAAAAAAAAATAATAATAAATAAATAAAAACAATGTTTTAAAACATCGGAGATTCGAAGCAAAGGGACGAACAGGTTCACGAATTAATATGAAGTAAGGAGAATATTCAGGCGCAGGACAAGGCCAGGCGATTGGGAGAGATGGGACTGAGATGAGAGGCGACCAAGTTGTTCAGACCCGTTACCCGAGATTCAGGAATGAGCCAGGAAAGAGATCGTCGAGGAAGTGAGACCCATAAAAGAAGGTTCTCTGAGGATGGGATCACACCCTGGTAGTTCTACGTCGAGAACTTCTGTCCGGTTACACTCCGGAGAGAATCGAGACCGATCCGAGTAGCGTCGGTAGTTTTATGCCGAGAAGTTTGTCCGAATACACTCTGGAGAGAATCGAGACCGATGCGAGTAATGTCGATAGTAGCGATGCTTCGAGCATTGTTAGCATCAGATCTGGCCACGGTAGTGGAATTGTGAAAGATCCGATGTACGTATTTCGAGACTATCGCGATAAAACTTTCATGGGTGACACGGAAGTATTGCTTGAAGGTCGCTATTTGATCGTCGGTCCGAACAGGTACGAAATGACTGACGGATTGTATACTCTGCTCTCTCACCAGAGACCCGACGATTACACCAAAAGGATTACCACAGTTACGGAGACATTCTGGTTCAGACATACGCCATGAAGAAAGCAACGATCCCAAAGAGACAAGACCTAAGGATAGGAGAGGTTACAAGTGGAAGAACGTTGTGGAACCCATATGGAAGGCGAACGAGTATTTCGTGAAATCGACGACTGGAAAGGGAATGACAGACATGATATTTCTTCCGTGCGATCCCGATGCCTTGTCGGGGAAATTGAGATTGTTGATGGCTAGCAGAGAGGCCGGTAACACTGGAGTGGATAATGAGATAGTGAGCATGTGCGATGAATTGTTGAGGCGGAAAGTCTTGACTAAGAAGGATTATCAAAAGTTGATGAATCGTTTGAAATCATAAAATAGTAAAAAAAAAAAAAAAAATATTAAGTAAATAAAAAAAAAATATATATATATTTAAAAAAAAAAAATAATAATAATAATAATAAAAAATGTAGTGATAAATAACAGGGGATACGCTAGATCTTATGTCTACAGCAGATCAGGCATCGTTGATTCGATGATGTGATTTTTAACTCGTAAATTCAATGGCGACGCCGCAAAACAGATCACATCGAGCACTCTCAAAATCAGAAAGAAGATGGTGATTGATGTGGGTAAGAAAGCTGCTACCAATACGAGCGGTAGAATATCTTCAGAAGCCAGCAAGAGAGGTGCCAACGCATTGATTAATAAATTGATAACTCCACCAGAACCACCTGCCAAACGATCGAGAATCGAACCAAAAGGTTGGAGAGACTTCTATGATAATGCCATACCGATACAAGAATTAGCTAAAATGATCAAAGGATCGGGATTGAAAGTGATTTATAAATAATAAAACAAAACTTATATATATATATATATATACATATATATAAAAACAGAAATTAAACTAGACTTTATGATTCTGGAGAATCATGGCTTTTCCCGATTAGATTCCATGATTTTTCATGACCCCACAGTGGCTGATGAATTGTTTTTAACTGTCTCACTGAAGTTCCCTCATTGATGTTATGAGAAAGGTGAGTATAGTAGTCTGAAATGACTCGGTTTGGGTTTGATAAAAAAAAATGTTTAGGTAAAACCCATCATTAATGGTAGAATGGATTAATATCAAGATCAATGTTTCCCTATCAGTTTTGCGTCCGGTAAAAGAAGTTACGTTTCTCTGTGGCATTTCCATTTGTTGGTGTCCAAAAACAGACTATTTCTTCAATTTTTTTTTACATTTAGCAGCCCATGGAGGGTTAACAAATGCCTACCAGAATAATTTATCCATGCAACTGGTCATATGACACCAAGACCTATCAACGGCAATTTTCTTTTGGAAACCCCACAAAATGTTTGTAAAGAAATCCAGGGAAAACGATTTTTTAAGCTATCGATGGGTATCCATGTTAACCTCCCCAACAGGGGTTAACGCTTGTTTTTTTTTAATTTGCTTATTACTTACAAAAATGGTCCTCTGTGAATTCCACTTCCAACAAAGGAGATTATGTTTATCTCTCATGTATACATTGGGTGCTGTGCGTGTCTGAAAACAGCCCCATGTTAACAAAATTACGATGCTTGGCAGCTTGTAGATGGTTAATAAACGCTCACCGGAGTATTTTGTCCATGCAACTTGTAATGTCAAATAAAGACCTTCGAATAGTCAATTTGTCTTGAAACCCTACATGTTACCGTTAGGGAAATTCACAGAAAATGGGAATTTAAAGCTTTCAAGGGATATCTCGCTTTAGCCTGCCCAAAATGGGCTAAGACGTCGACTTTTGAATACCCTTACTGCTTACAAAAATGTTTCCGTATATATTGTGCGCTCGATAAAAGGAGGCACTTTTCTTTGTGGTGTATCCTTTGGGTGCTGTTGGTGTCCAAAAACAGCCCATCCTATCACAATTTTGACCTTCAACAGCCCGGGGAGGGTTAACTAATGCTGACCGGTATATTTTGTTCATGCAACTTGTAATGTCATACCAAGACCTGAAAATAGCCGATTTTTTCTTGAAAACCTACAAAATGTTGATAGAGAAATCCACAGAAAACGGGTATTTTAAGATTTTAATGGGTATCTCTATTTAACCAGCCCAAAATGGGTTAAGACGTCAAATTTTGAATACCCTTACCACTTTCAAAAATATTTTCCGATCAATTTTGCGTCCGATAAATGAAGGCCCCTTTCTCTCTGGTATACCGTTTGGGTGCTGTTGGCGTCTAAAAACAGCCCATTTTATCACAATTTTTACGTTTAGCAGTTCGGAGAGGGTTAACTAATGCTGACCGGAAGATTTTATCCATCCAACTTGTAATGTCACACCAAGACCTGAGAGTGACCATTTTTTCTTGAAAATCTACACGACTCGTTTAGAGAAATCCACGGAAAACACGAACTTTTGAGCATTATGGGTGTATTGCTGTTTAACCAGCTCAAAATGGGTTAACGCTTGGTTTTCTGAACACCCTTATTACTGACAAAAATGATCCACGGTGAATTCCACTCCCAATAAAGGAAGTTGTGTTTATCTCTCGTGTATTGTTTGGGTGCAGTGGGGGCCTGAAACTGGCCTATTTCATCACAATTTCGATGTTTGGCAGCCTGTGGAGGGTTACCATATGCATCGCCTGATATGTCGTGTCTACCAAAGGGTGTGTCACAGACAGGTCTAGCAACGACGAATGTATAAAAAAAATCTACAAGACATGTTTCGAGAAAGTGCCGATAAACCCCAATTTTGGCAGTTTTTTGCCAATTCTGACGAAATAAGGGTTAAATCGAAAATTCCGCTTGGGTACATTTTTAGATTTTGTGCCCCTCTATGCGTGTGCAACATTTCGTGAAAATCGGTTCGAAAATGGCTTCGGAATCGTACGGACAAAATGTGTGGGAAAAAAAAAAAAAAAAAAAAAAACCCCAAAAAAAAAAAAAAATAAATAAATAATAATCCGAAGAAAAACAATAGTCTTTTCCAGAGGGAAAAGCCTAAATAGAAAAAAAAAAAAAACATAATTCAAAACTAGAGAAAACTAGAGAAAAAATGGATATCAAAGACTTGGAATGACAAAGAGGTCGAACGTCGAGTTCTTTCCAAAGAGCATAAGAGGTATGATAGTGGGAAAATCGAGTTGTGGAAAGACAAATCTCTTGATGAATCTATTGTTGCGACCCGGCTGGTTGGATTATGACAGATTATTCGTTTTCGGCAAGAATCTCTTTCAACCAGAATAGAGATTGCTTCGAGAGTGCATGATAAGTAGATTACCCAAGGACGTCATGTCGAGAATCTTCGACATTCGAGACGAATTCGAAGGACATGAGGCTTCAATATATTGGAAGGAGCGGCGAGAGAATTGACTAAGAGAAACGTCGAGTGTTCAAACATGGAATGTCTGTTTTATGAGAATGCCGACGACGTTCCCGATCCTAGACAGTTGAAGTTAGAGAATAAGAATCTCATGATCTTCGACGATCTGCTGTTGGAGAGACAGAATCGATGTGAATCGTATTACGTTCGAGGACGTCACAGCAACATGGATTGTTTCTATCTGTCTCAGAATTATTTTCGACTGCCCAGACAGACGATTAGTGAGAATAATAATTTTCTGTGTCTCTTTCGTCAGGATCTCAAGAACCTCAATCACATCTATGGAGATCACGTGGTCAACGAAATGAGCAGGGAAGAATTCAGGATATTCTGTAAGAAGGTGGGGGACAAAGGACTTCACAATTTCGTGGTGATCGATTTGACTAGTGAATTTAAGAACGGAAAATATCGAAGCGGATTCTATGATTTTTTTTTATATTTCCGATAATAATAGAGAAGAAAATAAAAAAACATAAAAACAATATCGATAAAATATAAAAATATATAATAATAAAAAAAAAATGTCAGAACATCACCTATTAGAACAGATAGTCGAGAATACGGCTGCGCAACAATCCTTTCAAATCGTAGTGAGTCATGGCACAACTCGATTCATGACTAAATTCAAACCTTCCATCGAATTGAAGAAGGAAAAGAGATACGAGATGGCATTGGTTAATCTCGGAACTTACTATTCGTTTCCCAACAGCACCAAAAAGAATAACACGTTCAAGTATTCCAACGGAGTGGATTGGTTCGAGATTCAAATACCCAAAGAGCTTACAACATAGATGATCTGAATCAACACATCCAGACATGACTGAAGACCGATGGTCATGGAAGCAAGATGATAAGACTCGCTCCAAACATGAGTACTCTACAGACGATATTAGACTTGGGAGATAATTTTCGAGTGGATTTTAGTGTGGAAGATTCGATCAGTAAGATGTTGGGATTCGATCAAAAGATGTATTGAGGACACTCTGCGTCCAAAAAAATGGTCAACATTCTCGCGGTCAATAGCATTTTAGTGAATGTCAATGTGATGTTAGGAAGTTACATCAATGGTAGCGCTCAGCCTACGATCTACTCGTTCTTTCCGAACATTTCGTCGGGTTTCAAGATCGTGGAGCGACCTCAAAATCTCATCTATCTACCCGTGATCCTGGACATGTTGTATAGCATTGAAACCACGTCGAAGGATCAGAACGGTGATCTGTTAGATCTTCACAGAGAGAGAGAGTGACTATACGATTTCACATCAGAGAGATATGAAAAAAAATTAAGTATATATTTAAATAAGAAATACAAAAAACAAACAAACTTATAATATTTATAATAATTAAAAAAAAAACTTATAATATTTCTAATTAAAAAAATATATATATATAATCGAGTGAAAAAAAAAAATATATCAATAGTCGATACATCATTAAAAACGTGAACATATCTGAAGGACAGAAAGCTGAACTTCACAGAGCATTGAGCCATCGAGGCAAGGCTGTTAGATTTAAATTCAGTTACGAAGATCTGGTGAGTGGTGGTAGCGATCAGATCGTCTGGGCTAAAACTCAAATCAAAAGGATGGAGAAAGCAATTCATAATTGAACGGGAACGATGGTGAGACTGAGTCCCGCTCAATTGAGATACAATCTGAGAATGAAAGGCAGTTTCTTACCGCTATTGGCGGGACTCGGCGCCAAAGCATTACCCATTCTCACGAAGACAGTGTTACCAGCTCTGGGTGTGGGCGCTCTCTCGGGATTTGCTAGTTTGAGAGTCGAGAAATTAATGGGTAGAGGATTGTTTCTGAAGAAGAGAGGAAACGGACTGTTTTTGAAGAGGGGAGGAGCCGTGTGTCGCATAGACATCCCAGGTAAAGGATTGTATCTAGGACCCCTGAGAAAAGGCAGTGACGGCGATGCTTACCATGGAGATGCTCTCTATCTGAAGACTAGAGAGAATGTGGAACCGATCAGTAAAGGTTTATTGTTCTGTCAGAATTCGCCTTTTAAGTATATACCCATTTTGGGTATGTTATTATAAAGAAAAATAACAATTAAAAAAAGAAAATAAAATTAAAAAATGAATCAAAAGGAGAGAAATGACGACGATGAAAAGATATGGTTTTATCGAAATACAAAAAGCACAAAATCCTTTTTTCAAAAAAAAAATGTCATCTCTTTCCTATGATAATACACACGATTGTAATAGATGAGAAGTATTCATTCACTCATTTGATGATGCGATGAATAGATATGTTGTTGTTATTAAAAAAAACGTAATATATATAAAAAGAAAAAAAAAGAAAAAAAAAAATATATCAATAGTCGATACATCATTAAAAACGTGAACATATCACTCCAGCCAAAAACAAAATAATAGAAAAAAAATAAATAATAAGAATAGAAAATATGTTTTATATAATAATAATAATTATGAGTAAAATGAACGATTCCATGGAGAAAGCTTGGTTTCTTCGAAAAGTTCTGTGCAAAGCTTACGCGATCTGCGTGAACGAACAACTTCCTCACGTCTGGCACGAAAGATGTTTCGGCTGTTGGGAGAAGAGAGAATTTAATCACATTAATCACTTGTGTTTCACAATGGAATGGAAAGACATCGTCACCACATATTTCATGCCTGCATTGGAATACATCCGACATGACGACGTGATCCAATGTTGGGAGCAATTCATGTTTTGTTTCAGAAAACCTAAGCCCACTAAATTGGAAGAGTTGAAGTTAGCGCATCTAGGTCTCACCACCGAAGACAGAGAACACGTTTTGGAATATTTGTTGAAAAATGGGAGACCACCACCACAAATTGCGTTTTTATGAATTCCTTGTTTAAGGGAAGAAAACATTAAAAAAAATTTTGGGGTTAAATAATAAGGGGTTCAGAAAAAATACCAAAAAATACCAAAAAAATATAATAGATATAAATAAATAAAAATAAAATGAAAATGGAACTTCGAAGTAAAAACATCTATCCATTGTTAGAGAAGTCGAGCCCACAGCACCTCTTCTACCACTAGAAAGTAGTGACAATGTGGGGCAGAGGTGTCGAATTGAACAAATCAATAAAATTCGATCGTATCTGATGCGAGGGAGAGATTCTCATCATTTGCTCAATAAGAAATATTCGAGATTAGGGAAATTTGGGAGTGGTGTGGATTTGACTCTCATCACGGTCTCTGTGGGTTTGTGAACATTACCGGAATCAGTCTATTGTCGGCCACTGTCATTGCTCTTCCAGTCGTATTGGCCATAGAAGGATTGACTTTGACTGCTGGATTTGTCAGTACGATTGGAAAATTTCTTGGTAAGAAATTATCTGCGAAGGCCAAGAAGCACAAAAACATCAGTGTTTTGGCTGATGCAAAGATCGACACCATGATGGATAAGATCTCTATGGCATTGAAAGACGGTAGGATTTCAGACAGTGAGTACGTCGACATATTGAACGAAAAACAAAAATACGAAGTCATGAAAGCGAAGATAAGAGTCAAGAGTCATCAGATCATCAAAGAAGAATTGAAGGATTCTCTTGTGGAAAAATGTAGGGAAGAAGCGACACAATTGTTTCATAAATTATTGGATCCAAAAAGATTCCAGAAGCAATGGATTGAATGAAAAAATGTATATATGTATATATATATATATATAAAAATAATAAAAATATATATATAAAAAAACAAAAAAAAACAAAAATGCATTGTGTCAAATGCAAGAGAGTTACCGATGCATTTAACGTTAAAGTACCGACGAAACATAAAAGTCCCATGCTTCGTGGAACGAGTAAAGTGCATGGTTCAACCAAAATGCAGTTCTTCAAACACGGTGCTGGTCTGACGAATAAATGTATTAATAATCTTCCCATCAAAATGCATCTGCCAGGACATCAATTCACGGGACCCGGCACGAAATTAAATAAGAGATTGAATCGAGATCTGACACCTAAATCTTGGAGCAAACCCATCAATAGTGTGAATTCGGCTGCTTACACTCATAATCTGGGCTATGCTAAACATCATGACATTGAGACTCGTAATCGAATCTGCAATAAAGATATGTTGACGACGTTGAAAAATATACTGAATCACACTAGGAGAGAGAGACTAAAACGTGATCGGTACCAAATGTCGATTCGGATGGGGTCACAGAAAAAAATGTCCAGAAAACATTATTAACAAATGCATTGGCAAATGTACTACACAAGCCTGTCACACACAAATTTCGAAAGAGAAGGGTGTTCGTGAAGGGTCTGGATCAGATCTGGTCACCCGATCTGGTCGACATGAAATCACATTCAAAACAGAACAAAGGCATTAAATACATACTGACGGTCATCGACATGTTTTCAAAATACAGATGGATGAGACCACTAAAGAATAAATCGGCAGCTTGCGTGGCCGAAGCTCTGAAGAGCATATTTCTATCGTCATCTTGAAAACTGGATAAATTGTGGGTGGACAAGGGGAAAGAATTTTACAACAGTCATGTTCATCCATTGGTCGACCTCTATTCCGTCAAAAACGAAAGGAAAGCTAACGTGATAGAACGATGGAATAGAACCATGAAGGAAAAAATGTACAAGTATTTTACGGCTAATAATACCAAGAAATATATCAACATTCTAGATGAACTGGTCGAAGAATACAACAACACGTGACACAGGTCGATCAAGATGACTCCCATGGAAGCTAGCAATCTTCGAAACGAAAAAAGCATCTTCGCAAATCTCTATCCCGAAGGGATCAAGATCAAGAAGGAGTCCAAACCACCAAAATTTGCAGTCAGAGATCGAGTGAGAATCACTTCTTATAAGTCACTCTTCACAAAAGGTTAACTCCTCGATGGACCGAGGAAATCTTTAAGATCGTTAGAATATTTTACATGGATCCGGTGACTTACAAAATAGAAGCATAAGAGGATGATGAAGATGACAGCAGAGAAATTATTGGAACATTTTATGAACAAGAATTGCAGAAGATGGCATTTTGAAGAACCAACCCTTTACTTTTATTTTTTTTTTACCCATATATAGTAAAAGGAAAAAAAAATAAATAAAACATAATAATTAAAAGAAAAACAATTAATAATAAATAAGTGAATTAACACAGACACACACAGAAACATGACGAATATATTAGATATAACCGAATGTATATTGAGAGATGAAAGCATTCAAGAATACGAAGTTCACGAGTTCGAACCAGTGACTGGAACCAGTCTGAACAATGCCGGTGAGATATGAATCAACGTCGAGACTCAAGATCTGTTCGTTCATCCCAGTGAAAGTAACATAGTGATACAGGACATCTCACCAAGGAAGACGGAAGCGATTATGCTGACGACAATGTGGTCACTCCAGCCAATAATGGCATGATGCATCTGTTCAGTAATATAAAATACGTGCTCTCGGGACAAGAGATAGAATCTGTGATTCATCCTGGACAAGCCACCATGATGTACGGACTCTTGACGTATCCAGACGATTTTTCGAAATCTAAAGGACTCAATCAATTGTGGGTGAAAGACACTGTCGCCGACATGAGTGCAGCCAATACAGGTGCCGCCCTGAGATTCAACTACGTCATCAAGACCCAAAGGAACGTTTTCGTTCAGGATACCTCTGAAACACATATTTGGATTCGTAGAAGATTACGATAGGATTCTCTACAGATTCAAGCACAATCTGACGTTGATTTAAAAAGGAAACGATGAAGCCATCATGAGACCCACTGCAACCGATGCGGGTAAGATACATCTGAACAAGATATCTTGGTTCGTTCCACACATATTGCCTTTGGTTGCGGTGAAAGCACGTCTCTACAAGATCATAGAATTCGAAGAGTAAATTACTGGTGGGATTTAGAATGAGACCTTCGATTGGAGACTGACCGTGAAATCTGATTCGGAAAGACTGCAATTCATCGTAGTGGCATTTCAAACCAATAGGGAAGGGTCTCAAGAGAAAAATCCTTCCCTGTTCGATCATTGTCACTTGAGAAACATGCAGGTATTTCTAAACATCACGAGATATCTGCCCATCGATTACAACACCTCTTTCAATAAGAATGATTTCTGCAGACTATACGGCGACGCCGCAGATTTCAGAAAGAAATATCATCGACTGGACGAATTGATGGGTAATCCTAACATCACTCCCATCAAATACAAATTGATGTATCCCCTGTTCATATTCGACGTCAGTAAACAGAGCGAGCAACTCAAGAGTAGCATCTTAGACAATCAGATCAAGATTCAATTCGATAAGAACATGCTGAGGAGAACCGAGGCTTTTGCCCTAGTCCTGTCTGATAGAGAGTTAGAATTCGAATGAGATGGACAAAAAAATGTCCATCGTTAGATGAAATAATAATAACTAAAAAAATTAAAATACCAAAAAAAAAGTCATGATAAAAATAATTAAAAAAAAAAAATTTAATTGAATTTTGAGAAATTGAATATTCAATCTCCTAAAATCCAATTATATATATATTTTTTTTTTAGAGTTGTCTCCTTTACATCACAAAAAAGTGATTATTTCATTTTTTTGTACTCACTGTTTGTTCAGAGGATTGAGTTCAATCAACAGAGAGACCACTTTAGTGGCAGCTTCGGAATTATTAGTTTTTGTCTTGAAATTGATCCTAAACCCCCATCTGCACCTTGAGAGGCATACCAAAGATGTTAGTGTTCGAGTGTTGTTCCTTTGTCTTTTCGACGCTGTATCGCATTCCACACCGTTCACCACGAGATTGATGACCGCTCTATTTTTCAAGTCCATAGAAGCCAGACTCATTCAAATGATATTGCCTCCCACAGGCATGCGATCAGACTGTGCGTTTGTCCATTACCTCCATTTCCGAAGCACCATTTGGCTTTTTTCCGCATTTAATGCACTGCTCTCCTCGGCCCAGATGGTGATCAATTGTCTGACGTATTTTATCTTTTCCACGATGGAGATCAGATTGCAGGCATCCGTCATGTGCGTGGGATCTGGCAGATTCGTAGTTGGCGTCGAAGCCAGGGTTGGCTTAACTTCTTCATCATTGCCTCATGATGTCATCCAAAAATTACAGATGGAAGATGACTTCTTGTCAGTTCTGTCAAGCAGCTCAACGACTCAACAGCCAGAACTCACTCGATCAGAACCAACTCTATCAGAACCAATAACCCAACCAGAACCAATAACTCAATCAGAACCAATAACTCAATCAGAAATGACAACTCAACCAGAGATGACAACTCAACCAGAGATGACAACTCAACCAGAGATAACTCAACCAGAGATAACAACTCTACCACAATCTACAAATCAACCAGAACATAACATAGCCACCAAAAGAAAACTTGCAATAGCTGCACAGCAATAACAGGCCGAGCGGGTTGTAAAGTGAAGCCGGGTGATTCTCAAGGATGGTACCATTGGTGATAATGTAGCGGTACCTATTCCATCTGTTGACAGGGACGTGGAGACCCCAGAAACATTCTAGGCATCATATTAGCTGTGGAAAATGGACAATACACAATAGGTTGCCCTTCTGGTATTCTGAAAGGGAAATATAGTAGAAACCAGTTTGACTTATGTCCCCAGCGGCTTTTGAATGACTCGGACATTAACAGTGATAGCAGTGTGTCACTCCGTCAAGCAAACAAAATTGAGTCTCCACATGGTGGTCAAGGTTTCGTTAAGTGTAATTGTAATGGACCTAAGAGGTGTAAGAGTAAGGGATGTACTTGTTTCAAAAACAGTATTTTATGTAACAGTAGATGTCACAACAGTGTAAATTGTTCAAACAAATGAATTATGTGAATATTGTGTCTTACATATGTATGCTATTGTATATTATATTATAGTTCCTTATTTCTATCGGCGATGAGATTCCGTAGCTATCGAAGTAATATTTTTTATTCCGATTCAAAAACCACGTGACCCAACGGGTGCCCTCATCTCCGATATCGTCTAGATTCAAAATTCCACATTAAGAAAACACACCTCGAAAATGTTTGATTTTTTAAATCTTTCGCCACTTTCAACCGATCAATGTTGGATAGGGGTTAATTGGGTAAGACGAAACCTTCTACAGATATGTCTTTTATTTTCTTATTATTCATAATATGTTTTGTTTTATTTGTTTTTTTTAATTATTATTTTTTTTTATTCTTTTTTTTCAATTTATCAACTCGCAAGTTTTTTTTTTTTTTGTTTTTTTTTTTTTTTTTTACACTTACAACATTTCGATGTCCTCAGTCGTACTCCATTCATCATCCTTTTGATTTTGTTGTTGTTGAAATATTGCAGAATAATGCCCGAGTGCGAAAGTGTGTATTTTATCCTCGCATATAATTCTCTTATCGTCATCGGCTGTCAACTCAATCTTATTGATTTCTTTGGTGTACATCTCATGCATTTTGCTTTGAATCGCAGTCATCTTCTTATACACCATCAAACCTTCGAAAAGACACTTTTTATACTCTGAAAGTGATGCTTTTAATCGTCACACATGCTTGAATGCCTTTACATCTCTTCGCCATTGAGGAGATAAGCATACAAGTTAGGTCTCAAACCCACGAATTCGGTGATCTGTCTCGTAAGTCTCTATCTCGTAAGCCAAACTGTCCGTGTCGGTGAACAAAAGTTTGGCTTTCTGAACCGAATTTCGCTTTGACGTAATCATAGTGAAACTCGTACATCAACTGCTTACTGACATCTAAGATGATCGCTCCGAGATAATAAGGTTTCTCGAACTTCAGATGTGACTTTTGCATGTGTAGAGCCACTAGAATTTCGTCGAATATGATTCTATAATTGGGTTTCGTGATTAATTTTCTAGACCTCTCTTCAGACGTGAAGAGTTGAACGTTGGTTCTATTCCTAATGTTTTCCGTAGATTTACCTTGCACGCAATTGTTCATGAGTTTGAAGAAATCTTTTTTGAAGTCACTCTCGGCCTGCATTCTTAAATTCGTGTTGAGATCGATGTATTTTTTCATCCAAGGCTCCTCGTCGAATCAAATGATTCAATGCATGTCGATCAATCTCATTCTGCAATCGATGTAACGTTTCAGATTTTCACAATAGACCACATACTTGTGTTTGTGATTTAAATTAGGAATGAGTTTTTCGATGTCATTCACTTTCATTCGTTCAGGAGCCAGCGGATAATCGTTGTGTAGATTGTGTAACGTTTCCAGACAGTCCAAATCGACCTCTAAAATACAAGGATAATGTCTCCAATTTTGTTTTTCCTTCAATATTTTGACCCATTTGAATTTTCCAATCGGTAAAGGATGACTCATAGCCCAACCATACAAATTATTAGCATCCCAATACTGTATGTATTTACTCGGTTTTTCCGAATTGAAATCTTTTACCATGTGAGAATTATTAGCTTTAGCATATCTGGTGGAAATCATAGAGACACCACCTCTCACAGACTTTTCGAACATAAGCAACATATCAACGTCCGTTAATAATTCCAATCGAACCTCGATCGTCTTCAAGAGAGCATCCCAAGCAAGTCCAGGTGCAGTGAAATACCAAGCCAGATCTAGTTCATAATGTCAACGACACACTGATTGAAAATTTTCGAACATATCAACCAAGAGAAGCACGTCAATTTTCAAATAGAGGTCGTGATATTCTCTCTTGGATTTCATATCGAATAATCTTCACACTTTTTGCAAATGTTCGTAATCGTCATTAGAAATGTGAGACTGGTATAATTTCAAATAAAAATCTTCTTTAGGAGGTAGAGCGACTTTCTCGAATTTTGCGAGATCACACATATAATCGTAAGGGTAGACACCTTTCCTCAACATGACATCTACCAATTTCTCATCAATCGTCAAAATGTTTACTCGTGATTTTAAATTTCACCTTATTCAAACTGTTGACTAATTTTTCCAGACTGGTCGATATGAATTTATAACTGTCGATGAAACGTATCACTCTACGGATGGGAATCATTTTCTCACTGGATCTTTCAACTTGTATGTTTTTATCAACGACCTTCCATTTAGTGAATGAAATGTGTTTTTCGTCATTTTGCACGATGCAGCTCAACTCCCCCTCGGTGACACCCATATTTTTCAAGAACAGGTGACTGTGGTAGCCCGAGAGATTGTGAAACATCACCGGATAGAACTGAGCATCTCGAAATCTTAAATTACATTTGTTGTGAGCGGTGCCACGAAACAGACCCGTGTAGTGATCGTGATCTCTAACTTTTTTTTAATTATTTTCACAATTATTATCGAATGGCTGTCTACAGATGTGACATTCAGTGGTTTCTTTGAATTCTTCCAGTTGCTCTGGCGTGATGATCATGTCTTTGGATTCTTTAAATTTGTCGTATAATTCTTGAATTTTCGATTCTAATGCTTCCTCGAATTTTTTAGCCACGTCGTCGTTATCCGATTGTTTACTGTAGATGAGTGGACCTAACGATTGAGAATCGTCCTAAGAACATTTCACATAATAACAATAGCCCGAATGTATGTGCTTCTGATGTTTTTTAGCTTAACTCCTATGCTCGTCAGGTTGGCAAGAATTTATTTTTCGTGGTGACACATTCGAAATCGGCGTAGAGGATGAATGGCGGCTTCAATCTGTTTTTGTAGTTGTAAAAGTTCATGTGAGTGTCAGGTTTAGGCATTTCAATGGCAACGCATGACTTTTCATTGCAATATTCCTGATGAAGCGTCAACGATTCTTGATGATGGAACGAATTCATGCAGCTGAGACAGGAAAATCTCCTGCTGTTATGTTTAGAAGTCTGCTTGGACAACAATTTACTCATATTTTTAATCCAGCAATAATGTTGATTGTCACCCTCGGAAATTAATAACAAATTAACAATCTTGTCTGTCTCTTTGTGAGAAGTCAGTCTGAGAGGATAGACTATTCCTTTTTTATCGTCTCCGTCGTATCCCGAGACGTTCACGGCTACAGCGAGATTTAGCTTTTCGAAACACTCGATGTCTTCCAATCAAGTCGGGAAATGCACTCCCGTCCAATCGAGATTTTTACAAGTCTCTGCGTACTTGGAAACTCTGTCGTTATGCTCTTCTATGGGATATAAGGCCAATGTGATCACCCATTTGAAAAACTCACTATCATCTTTATTATTCACGTTAACCACAGCTTTTTTATTATATAGGAAACGAGGCAATTCAATATAGGAAGACGTTCTCAAAAGATCATGTCTGTCCACGTGAATCTCGAGACACAATATATTCTCAAACGTCCAATTGCTTCCCTTCTCTTGATAATGAGCCATAGATTCCAACATCTTGTCTTTCATCGCTCCGTAATCATTGGATAATTCGTCGTCTCCGAACACAGTCTCCATTTTAGATTGGAAATAGGCATCTCGCACTAAGATCTCACCCGTTTTCGCATCGATATTTTTTATCAGACAACGCAAGATCATTTTTATTTTTAAACCCTTTTTGAGAAATTTTCGAAATACACCAACACTCCACCCTTCACCCGTTCCATGAATGATTCGGATCGAGATTTGTGAGACGAGGAATCACCTCGAAAGTTATAAAATATCCTTTAATGGCGACGTCTCGTTCTGTAGGAATCAACGATTTTTGTAACAAATCATCATCTCAAACCACGTCCCTTTTTAATTTTTTTTCATTCTCTTTTGAAACCTGTGGGCTTATTGTTCGTTTAACAGTCTTCTTGTTGTTGTTTACAGTCGTTTCTAGAGGTTGTTTCATCTCATTTCTTGCCACAATTCGCGTTTTTGTCTCTGTCGTAGACCTTTCGTTCACCCCCTTCCCATAGAGTAAATGACTGATGCATTCTTCTTTTTTCATGCGTTTGACACCTTTCAAATTCGATGACTGACGCACTGTGGCTTGTAAATTAACCAGTGGTTGGTCATAAGTCTCAGCATGCATGAGGTTAATCAATTATCCTTTGGTCCTATAACGGGTGTAATTTTTAATTCCTAGATTACTATAGTACTGTTCCAACTCGGATACGGTAGAGAAATATAATTCTTCTACATTAGACATTTTGGTTTTTGGCATTTTTTTTTATGTTAAAACTTCTTATTTTAATATATATTATTTAGAATTTTTTTTATTTTGTAAAAAAAAATGGATTTGTGATTTTTTTTATATTAATATATATATATTTTTTTTTTGTCATTAAAGAAAAAAACAACTCAAAAACAGAAAAAAACAGAAAAAAATGAATACTACCTCATGATAATTACTTTAATGAGCTTTTCGAGTCGAGATTTAAATCTATCTATAATGAACTAACTCTCTCTTTTTTTTATCATATTTTCGCGTCCGTGACGAGCATGTTAACTTTAAAGCTATCGTCTCCCCGCTGATAAATCCATTGGAAAACTAGATTCACCCTCTCGAACGTTTGTTTTTCCCTGATGATCAGATTCAATTTGTCGACCACTTGTTTAGAGACGTTTGGATATATATTACTCCCGTAGATGAACGACAGATCGTCTGGATCGAAATTTTCTATCTTCTCCGAGAGAATGGCTAATAGATCATCTTGACATTCGTACAATAATTCCAAGACGGTCTCATTCAATTTCAAAGGTAATTTATATTTGTCGTATTCCTCTATCAATCCACTCGTCTCCACATCCTTCAATTTAATGGCATCGTGCGATTGCAGTCTATAAATTTTACTATCGAACTTCGAATATCTCTCGACTCTCTTCAATTTTAATGGAAATTGTGTAGGTACTGTCGATTTCATGACTGATTTTTTTTTGTCGTCGTCGTCGTCGTCGTCGTCGTCGTTTTGTTGAACATTTTTTTATAAAATATTAAATTTTGTGTGTTTTTTTTAATGATAATAATTATTAATTGTAAAAAATATTTTTTATTGTTTTTACTTCTTATTATATATGTAAAAATAACCTTTTTTTACATTTTTTTTTAATGACAAAAACAGTGTGTTTTTTTTTTAAATGGTAATAATTATTAATTGTAAAAAATATTTTTGTTTTTATTTTACTTATTATATATGTAAAAAAATAAAATAACAACCTTTTTTACATTTTTTTTCTTTAATAACACAAACAGTTATTATGACTGATTATTTCGTTGTCGTCATTTTGTTGTAAAAAGTTTTATAAAATATTAAATTTTGTGTGGTTTTATAGAAAAGGAAGACGTTTTTCGGCTCTGGTTGAGACCCCACCCCCAAGACGAGGGTTAAACATTTAATTTCTGTAATCTACTCGTCGATATCTTTAAGTTGATAGGTCACACGACTACCTTCTCGAAACTTTTGATT
This sequence comes from Pictodentalium vernedei, assembly GCA_031216915.1. NCBI lineage: Eukaryota > Metazoa > Mollusca > Scaphopoda > Dentaliida > Dentaliidae > Pictodentalium > Pictodentalium vernedei. Next base: position 164,538,718 of record CM062289.1, on the reverse strand, counting down.
TTCTTATGGGCGTGACCCCCACCCCCACGTATAATAAAACAATGTCATTTTCGTACTCTCCTCGACGAGCCCTTCAAATTGATACCTCACATGCCAGGTTTTATAAAAAGGAAGACGTTTTTCGGCTCAGGCCGTGACCCCACCCCCACGACGAGGGTTAAACATATAATTTCAGTAATCTACTCGTCGATACCTTTAATTTGCAGTGAGGAATAACGTTAAACCTTTGAAAAAGCGATTATACTTTGTGACAACGCCCAGTGTTATTCATAATGCAGAAAACATATTATAAGTTCATGAAAAGCATTATTCAAGCTCCAAAAAATAATTTACTCAGTTATGTGGTGTCTTCTGATGGTCATTTTTCCTAAAAAAATAGTTTGTCTGGATTGATAAAAGCTTGCTTTTCGAAATAGTGAAATACACGATTCTCAAAATGTAGAAACGTGCCGGATTAGAAGATCACCTTATAAGTTATTGACAAAATCTATGCTAAGAGTACACATGAACGTTTGAAAGGATTCATTCACAGCGCGACTTGTTAAAAAGGTGAGTGTATCTCTTCTTTACATAACAATCATATATTGATAATGTTGAAAACTTCCGTGTTGAACAGACATCAAAATTTTTAAAATTCACCCTTGACTGAACCGCTGTCTTTTGCAGTGAGAATCGGCGTTCGATCGCGTATTTTTCTAGGACGAATTTTTAAAATTCATCTCTATCGAACCGCTGTCTTTTACCTCGAGAATCAGCGTTCGATCGCGTATTTTTCCAGCTCGAATTTTAAAAAAACACAGAAAAGGGACAAGACTTAACAAAAATTCACCCTCGATCGAACCGCTGTCTTTTACCGCGAGGATCGGTGTTCGATCGCGTATTTTTTTTCTAGCCCCTACAAACAACGATCCTGCTTTTCGAAATATTTCGCAGGAAGAGCTCTGCGTTAAATCTCGATCGCGAGTTGTCCGGTTATTCTAGACTGACAACAAATTCACCCGATAGAAAAATCAGTGTTACCATTGTCAAAAGATGGAAATATCAACGATAAAATCGTCAAGTAAGCGGGGGTTCTAAAAACCCGAGGTTTTTAATGTGGGTTCGTCAAATTCACCTCAAAATGGTTCAAAAATGTTCAAATTTTAAACATTTTTCGGGAAAAATTGAATTATTTCTAGAAAAAATCGATTGTTTTGACGAAAAGAATTAAGTTTTTTCCAAAAATAACTGACTTTTCTGGATGACTTTTCTGGACCACTACTCCTGGACCACATGATTCATGGTGGTCCAGGAATCGTGTGGTCGAGGACCCGCACATGCCCCTTACTGACAATATGAGACAAATGAAAAGGTGCGATAACCCCAAAGCGTCTTAATTAATTTCTGGTCAACCAGTAAAAAAATCCTCGTATAAAAAAATCCATGTTTTGGCTACGCGCTCGTTCCAATGAGGGGTCATAACCTATGTCTTGGAAGCAAAAAATGAAAATATACAAAAAATGAATGCCGATTTTCTTGTATATAGCGCTGGCCGGTTCATTCTCAGCTGATTTCTCAGCTTCCGGCAACTATTCCCTGGCGATTAAGATTCCATTCACACTCTTCAGAGGTCCAATGTTAATTGGATTACAACTAGACTCCAGTATTTACAAGGGGAGATAACTTTCCCAAGAGTCAATATCTATGACGATAAAAGTTGAGGATGCTTCCAGGGTCCCATATATCAAAACAAATTTGGCTTAAGTTGAAGAGTGGAGGGAGAGTGGTGGCTCAGTGGTTAGAGCATGGAAATTTAAGCCGAAAGATCTTCGGTTTGATCCTGTTCAGCGGTAACTGCGTTGTGTTTTTGGGCTACACACTTAATTAGGGGCACGGTGGCGCAGTGTAATGAAGCGTACTGCATGTCGATGGCACACTTGGGGAGTCTTGATGGTTGCTGGCCGCTGCTCGGTGGGTCTCACCGGTACCTCGCCTTCTTCCGCCCGTAAAACTACCCGACACGATGTGTCCCTGGAAGCTGAAAGTGTCGCTCACCTTAATCCTTTACCAAACATGAAAAGCAGACGACACTTGCAAAAAAAAATCTTGAATAAATAATTGTTTTCATTTTTTGTCTCAAAAACATAGGTAATGACTCCTCATTGGAACGAGCTCGACGAGCTCGTTCCACTGAGGGGTCATAACCTATGTTTTTGAGACAAAAAATGAAAAAATAATGAAAATTAATTGCCGATCTTTGAGGATAGTGCTAGCCGGTTTTGGCCGTTACGTTGGGTAAAGGGTTAAATAAACGAACAAACAAGTAAAAGAGTGGACCATAAACTGAGTTGTGCTGAAGTCGGATATTTGAAATAAGTTAAAAATCGAACTCCGACTCAAATCCTCACTGAAGATCTTGAGTCTACTAAAAAGTTGACGTAATCTTTTCAACACATAGTTACGACAGGAATCATCAAACACAATACCAGTTATTGAAATTAAGCGAATAAAAAAATCGGGCTGTGTTGGATTTAATTGTTACTGTTATCCTCTTAATCTATCTGTTGTTCATTGTGCTGTTCCCTAACTGAGCGATGAATTTTGTCAACTACTACGGCTAAAAGGCAATTTAAATGAGGGTACTATCAACTTTCATCGGGAAAAATCACGAAGAGTGACGGAATAAAGATTTGGATTTAGGTGCATTTTTACTTTCGTTTGTTTTCAAAATATCTCTTTTTTATTCAAAATCACATCTGAATCTATAGCTGAACTGAAGTCGAGAATCTTCGGTTCGGATTTAGGAACTTTTTTTAAAATATGTGTTCCAGGTATGTGAAAATTGCAGTACGTGGAGAAAGTATTAGAGCAAGGGCGTTTATTATGTGACGTTGCATCAGGTTGTGAAATTACCTAAAACTGAGCTCTATATTCCGGGTTCATATCTGATTTCATAAGTAATCTTGTTGTTGAAGATCACAAAAAAATGCATCCATGGTGCATAAGTCTGAGCCCCGTCTGATGGCGAGAAAGCTGTTACGCTGCGACGATAGTAACACCTTAACAGCTTCTACATCATCAAACGTCACGAAATTTATCTAGCAGTCTAGCACAAAATCTGATGATCCGGTATCAACGTTCCAATATTGACACTTGTCTTTGTCACAAATAAGTAAAATATATTTCAAATATTCAGTTTGCATTGTGGCCAAAAGAGTCAACACCATTGTCCGCACATATGAAAACATATTTAAATCAGCATCCCCCCCCGCCCCCAAGGTAACGACAGGTGATTGGATTGCCCGATTGCTCATTGGTCACACATAGAACAGTGTTCTGGATGTGACCAATGAGCATTCGAGCAATCCATTTGTATAAAGATCAGTACGCATTCCCAATAAAGTGCGCTTTGAAAGAATGATTTTTAAAACAAGTGAGGATGTGGGTAAAGAAAATATTTCTACAATCAGTCTCAAAAAGAAGAAGCAACTGCTATATAACATAGCAACTAGCAAGTCTTGCCGCAATGGATGACATATTTTATTGAAACATAAATTTCAAATGCACAGTATACAAAATTGTCCATAAGAACAAGAACAAAATCAAACGTAAATCTCCGTCAAACGACGACTCAGTCAGCCATAAAAAAAATAGTTAAAATATATTTTGTCCTTCACTCTTATAAAATTCACCCTGAAAACCTGTGGTTGAGGCTAGTGTTGCAAGCTGCCTCAAGAGGGGATGTCGGGCCTACATCCTAAATTGAATAGATTATTCCGTTTCATTTTGAAAATACGTTTTGACGGGACAAAGAACTTGCTATAATTGACCCGCGGAATATTATCACCAGAATCCGTGTCGAACATCTTCTAGCCATTACAGGTAAACGTGACTACTGAGTACAACCAACACGGTTGGTAATCTTAAAGCGTTTGTTATAACCGCCCCGTTACCTATTAACAGTCCCTTACATTGCAAGAGAGAATCATCCCTGTTTTATATAATCCTGAAAATTGAATTTCTATAAAGCTCTCTCACTTGAAATTATAAGATGCGCGATAAAGGTCCAAGGGGGTAAGAAATTGTTGTGAAAAAGTCTAAGACATCAGTAGAAAATAAAGCCAAATGTCCCTTTGTTACTTTCAATGAACGATAACAACAGAGAGCTCTAGCTAGCTGTTGTTTACGTTTATTAAAAGCAACAGAAGGAAACTTGGCTTTTTATCCTAAGCTTATTAGAAGCAACTAGTTTCACAGAAAATCCTTAAGAATATCTATCAGTATCACACCTACCAACGCCATTGGTCCACTTTAGCTGGTTTTTCAGCGAACGTGTTTTTACAGTAATTTGCAAGTTTTTATTTTCGCATGAAAAAACTAGCAAATCTCACCTCCTATACTTGTCTATTAATAGAACCAGCAATGTCTGTATTATATTATATTTAACGATGCGCACAATGTCGATGTAATGAACTCCAAAAAGTTACAGAATATCAAAACATGGTGAAATGCCGTCTTCTTATTTTTAAAAGTGGTTTCAACAGAAAATAATATGCAAACATCCAAACTGATCGGGAAATAAAAGCTAAAATTCCAGCTTCTGTATTTTTATACTACTCTGTAGAAAAATTACTGAAATTTGTGAAATTATGCGCACATCGATGATACAAATTCATTAACCCTTTACCCAACGCAGACGATATCAAAATTTATTATTTTAAATATCATTTTTTGAATTTTTTCAAAAAAATTCAACAAAACCATATCATGTGACCCCTCTTTGGAACGAGCTCGTCGAGCTCGTTCCAACGAGGGGTCACATGATATGGTTTTGTTGAATTTTTTTGAAAAATAATATTGTTTTCAACTGCTGAATTTGCATATTACGCGGGCGGATGCGGGCGATTCGTTGGGTAAAGGGTTAACATTTCGAAATTTCTGTCTTTATAGGAAATTTCCACACCTTAGTGTTAAATTTCCTGACAGCTTTAAGGAATTAATCCTTTGAACTCTAGTGGTATCTTCCATACCAGTTCAAAGGCTTTTTTTTATCAATTAGAAGAGTCCATATTCATTATCTGGAGTGCCCGTTGAAAACATTGATTAGTCTACCCCACATATTTACTGAACAGCCATCCTATTTAATGACGTTATGACGTTTCATGTTGCTATCCGGAAAGACGGCCGGTATGGTTCAAAGGGTTAAGGGGAGCTAACTTTCCCATAAATCTCTGCCAATGATGAAAATTGTCAGCCATGATGCATTCGCTAGGATGTTAAACCGTGCTAATGTCGTCAGCTGAACGTGAAAATATTGTGTATTAGTGCATTCAGACAATAAGAAAAGTTCACAATACAACTTATGCGATATTTCGGAAAAAAGAGAAATATAGTATATACATGCATAAATACATATATGAAATATGTATAATAAGTAGGTAAATACAGTTTGTATAAATATGTGTAGTAATATATCGGTAATAAAGGTGAAAAACAGGAGAAATGAGATGTATAAAGAGATAAGAAAATGTTAAAAAAGAGACGAAAAAGTACGTACATGTATACTATATAAGGGGACGATTTTGCTGTATGGGTAATATGAGTTTTGTTAAGCCATTCTACTACAGTTGAATTTTGTTTGGCTTTGTTAGTTTTGTATGAGGGGAGAAATGAAGTATACATAGATGCATATATATACATATATACCCCAGCATTTTCAAATTTTCCCGGAACATGCTATTGATAATATACTACGCTTTCGGCGTAGTATTGTACACGTATTTCATTCTTATATGTATTGAAGTCGAATAAAAGGTTTTGACTTTTAGCTCAAAAGATATAAAATCTGGCAAATATAATTAAAAACTTAAGTATTTCTGAAGTCGTATCTAAAAGTGGAATAACGATAGTATATTATTCAAAAAAGTAGGGGGTATCCAAACTGATGTTGATATTTTCGGAAAATGGTATTGGATACGCGTGACTGGACACATCAATATGTTACCAAGTTTAGTGTGGATCATGAATGTCACCGGCCCACAAAAACGTCGTGCAGGTTTTTCGTACGAACACCGCATTAATGCCTCTGGGATAAGTTGTGAAATTTTCATTTTTCGTGGTTTGAACTCGTTCATCGATAGTTTCTGGTCAAAACGTAACTTTTGAGGAATGCGAAAACTGACACATAACAAACGTTTACGTGCCATTGGCATGTTGGAAGCTGGCAATAGACAGACTACAGTGGCTCAAATTCTCAGGGTTACTCAATCGGTGATTAGCATATTGCTACCGTTAGACGGGCAATGTTGATGATGATATCAGTCAGGCCGTGGAAGGACGACAACTACTAACCATGATCGATTCATCCGAACCACAGTATTATGTAATCGTCATCAAAGTGCTTCAGAAAGTGGACAGCAGCTGCACCGAGCGATAGATAGATGTGCGAGTCAGTGGTCAGACTATCCGAAATCGCCCACACAGCTGGAATTTATACGCTCGACGAGCTCGAATAATTCAACGTTTGACTAAACGTCACATCTCAGCAAGGCGTAATTGGTGTGGAAGCGCGACAGCACTGGGACAATCGTCGGTGGTGCAACGTCTTGTTTTCCGATGAATCGAGGTTCACTCTCGACGTCCAGACAGTCGAAACAGAGTGAGGCAGAGGTGGAACGAACAATACCATAGCATAACTGTTAGGCAGCACGGTCGTTTTGGTGGTGGATCGGTTATGGTGTGGGGAGACATAACAATGACAAGCAGAACAGCATTACATCTCATCCAAGGGCGTGTCACAGGGAAGTACTACCGTGACAACGTGTTAGCAGTTCATGTGGTGCCATTTGCGCGACGTCATGGCCGTCGATTCATTTCCCAATATGACAATGCAAGAGCACACAGGGCCCGTGTCGCTACACAGTTCCCCCAGGAGCAGAACATCACTACATTGCCTTGACCATCCCAGTCCAGTCTTTTCACCAATCGAGTATGTCTGGGATATGTTTGACAGGCGCCTACAACAACGCCAATAGCCTCCTACCAATGTCCAGGAACTCGCCGCAGCACTACAAGAAGAATGGAATAACATCAGTCAAGCTGATATTGGACGTTTGATGAGGAGTATGCCACGTCGGATCCACCCTTGTCTTGCGAACCGAGGTGAATTTACAAGGTACTGAGGTCTTGGACTGAATGTGGTAAATTCTCTGACTAACCGTCCATGTCTTCTACAGCTCAGTGCATGGAATGTGTGCTTGTCAGACACCCAACTATCGATGAGATCATCCCCCAGATGTCACAGTGCAATGCCTCAAATGTCTTTTTGAAAATATAAATATATTTCTTCATATATCTCACTTTTATCAAATATCCCCTACTTTTTTGAATAGGATGTAATTTCTTCTGAAAGATTCAATGGGAAGTCAGAATTGGTGGTAATCCTGTATGTAAAATCTGCCCAGAAAGACTGTATTCTGGGACAATTTGCAGCAAAGATGGGTTAAGGTTTCTAAGTTTGACTGGCGGAGTGTACGCAAATCTGTGGAGGAGATTCCATTTTTTAAGGAGCACATTTGTTCCTAATATTCTTCTGTTGATGTGATACTGAAATCACCTCTATTCGGTTTCTGCAGTACATCTGAATGGGGTAGATAGAGCTAAATACCATCGATCGTTTTCCAGTTGACAGTCCAGATCGGTTTCCCATTTCCGTTTGTACACGGTGATTGGGGCTTGTCAATTAATTTCCTATAAATTTCTCTGGGATTATTTGAAGTGTCTAATAACTGGTATAGGAGGATTGGATTTTGAGAAGGGTTTAACCCTTTTACCGAACATGAAAAGCAGACGACACTTGTAGAAAAAATTCTTGAATAACTAATTTCTTTTCACCTTTTGTCTCCGTATTGACCAGTATTGAGAAGCCTCTTAATACCTGTTAAATTTTTATTGAAGTTATTGATTAACGTTAACTTAATATTGCCGTAGAAACCTATCCCAAAAAGTTCGAAATGGGTTGCATTGCAGTTTCCACCTATCACATACCCGTTCTGTACAATCCGTTTAACAACCAATCCATACCGCTTCTGTATTGTCATAATTAATAAATTTTAGGACCCGATATCTACTCAGTTTTTTAAGTATGTCCATTGTGCCGGCAGGGAATTGGGGTGATTCGTCAAAAAAGAAAAGGGAGATTTGTCGACAGTACACAACGAAAGTTTAATTTGGGTGTTACCAATGAAAATTATTTTTATGTTGTCTGACGATCTTATCATTGTTTCTAAAATTGCCGAGATTAATACGAATTGGTGGTGTGATATGGCACCACCTATCTGCACCCGTTTGTGTGGTAATAAATTCAGACACTTCCCCGTTGACAATCACGATGAAATATTCGAGTGCATGGTAGAAAAAAACTTAAAAAATTATGTCCGAAATTGAACGCGTGAGAACTTCGTTGATAAATGCCCAGGATACAGAATCGAATGTTTTTTCAAAGTCAATTACTAGGCGGACGCCGGAAATATTATCCTCTCTGGCAGTATGTAATATATTTGCCACTAGCCTAGTATTCTACCCAATGTACTTCCCTTTAATAAACCCCTTTTTATCCTCATTAATTAATGATGGTAGAATATATTTCAGGCGTAACATTCAAAAGAGAAATAGGTTTCCAGTCTTTAATAAACTGTTGCGCTTTTCCCGTTTGGGGAAGTAAGATTATCACTTCCTGTCTCTGTGTGATTGAAAGATGCTTATTGTTACGACCGTACTTAACAAGTGAGCGTACTAAGTATTTCCCTGTATCATTCCAAAACAATCTGAAAAACTCAACAGTAAATCCATCTGACCCAGAGTTTTTACTATTTTTCATTGTCTTCAAATAATTGAGTACTTCTTTGTAAGAAATATTTCTCCTTCCAACCGTCTCGAGATTCTGTCACTTAATTTTGATCATCTAATATATATTTTTATTATTTTTATTTTTATTATTATTTCTATTTTGTTGCCTTTTATGCCTAGGATAACCAATGTCTCCGGGTGCACGTGCACCAGAGCATGTGTTGGATTAACGGATGGTGGAAGGTGTCTTTGTCTTTTTTGTGCGGTACCAAGTAGGACCGTTTTCTGCAGTTGTTGGATAATAATTTGGCAGGGTATTTTGTCTATTTGCTTCCGGAGACCCTGCTTCATAAGACCTAGCGCACCAATACCAACTGGGACAACTGTTGGTTCTCGACCCCACAACTTCTGAATTTCGATCTCAAGGTCTTTGTAATCTGAAGATTTCTCAACTTCCTTGAAAGATGTGTCCCTCTCTTGGTATCGCCATATCTATCAAAAGACACGACTTGTTGTCTTTCACTATAATATCTGGTCTATTGGCTTTGATTGTTGTTACAGCAGTAATAAAGGAATTGATATATGCGAATTGTGCTTAACATACTCGACCCTGATGATCAGACCCAGATATTTTATGTAAGATATGCATAAGTTGCAGTGTACGTATTTCCCATGGTCAGCATCCACATCTACAGCTAATTGTTATTGGCATGTGTGACTGGTTAACCGGTAACCAAAATCGTAGCTTGAAAAAGCGCATAGCCGTTTCGATACCTGTTAATGTTAATTAATTTGTGTGTACTGTTCCTTCCAAAATCGGTGGCTACAGTACGTGGAGAGTGGATTGTAACAAACTATTACTTTAAAATTGTGTATATATCGACTAAAAACACAAGCAATGTTTCAGCCAATGGACCACCGGGTTTAACCCGGAGGTCCATTGGCTGAAACTTTGCTTGTGCTTGTTACGCTTTGCAACAAATCTGCAATTATTGCTTGGGTGGAATCTCCACTCTGCAGGTGATTTAGCGATAATACACTCTCCGCGTACTGTATATCGTGACCGAAACATAATAAAATTAACTTTAATCAATCGTGTGTAATAATGACAGGAATTGCGACAGATCGTTCTTGGTTTCCATATTTCAGAGAGAAAAACAACCTCGGGGTTCTGGTAATTATGTGTTTGGCATTATAGTTCTCATATCAACGGGGGTTAATAAGGAATTAATAAGGAATTAATCCTGAGGCGAAACTGGCAGCTTTTGTATTCTTGACCTAGCATCATCTTTTAATTTCGTCATGTTTTTCATAACTTCTCAGCACAAAACATGTTCGAGGTTTTAGCATTCTACTACAAACCAATTAGACTGTTTTGAGAAGGGATACGTTATCACGAGTCCTTTTGTTTCTTTTCTTTATTATGAAGATGAAAACCCCAAATGTACAGTAGCATGCCATTAGCAAACCAAAATAACAAAACCATTATAGTCCAGGCGCAATATGGTTTGACCCGGAAAAAATTGGGACAAGCTGATTTTGGTGTCATTCGACGCAGAATTAATCTGGGAACAACATATCCACAATCCGCAAAAATCCGCTTTGAGGAAAATTTTTCATGCTAGATGGCCGCAAGGAGGTGGTTTCATAGAAAAAAAAATCTTTAGTGGCATCCATTTCTCAATAGTCTTGATATTTTGTGTGAGATCTGGGGACGTTTTGTGCGTCATTCGTACTTTAAGCCCGAATGCCAATCCTATAAAGCGGAAAAATGAATGAGAAAATTCACAATTGTTAGGGAAATGGCCCCAAAATACCATTTTCATAAGTTTTCACACCCATACGAAGTTGCGTCTGAATAGAACAGAAAAAAACGAGCTATAATTCTGCTGCAGATGTGTTTCATAACTCCCGAGATGGCGAAGAATGATAGCGATCAACTTTCTTCGCAATTATTAAATCCCGAGATGAGATCTGACCAAAATCATGCCAGGGTCCCTCAAGGCACTCTGCTGTCGCCAGTTTCGCCTCCAGTCTCAACCGGCTCGGAGTTCAGGCAATTCTCCCCTCGACTGTCTCCAAAAGCAGAGACACATTTGATTGCGTTCTTTCTGCAAGAGCATATATTCGTTCCGCAGGGGTGTTTGGAGGTCATTTTGCATTTGCAACGTATAAATTTCAGGAGAGCTTCAGGCGCTGCATCCAGGTCAGTGATCACGGGTATCAACTCCTTTTCGAGAATTTCCCAGCCCCATTTCGGAGGATCTAGGATATCAATATCCAATTGCTTCCATTCCACCGTTTGTGGGTGGGCTCGCAGGCTGTGGAAGTTGGAGGTAGTTTCTGAAGTTCGATTCCTGTCTTGCTGGAAGTGACCATTGTCATGAACTTTGAGTATCTCAAGCCATTCAATGTGTCTGACTGCTTGCCAGAGTACAGCATTACAAACAGTTCAGCGCCGATTCTTCCAACTGCTGCTTGAGATACGGCGCTTCTGAATCTCCCTTGCCTTTTCTAACCTCTTGAGAAGCTGCGTTTTCCCATGGCCAACCGTTGCCGAAGTAACCTCACACACACTCCATGCATGAATGAACAGGAGGTGTCGCCTAGTTGTTTCTCCGATCTTCGCTATTATATTTGCGATCTTCCATGCCTCCCCACCCCTATGTGACTTCCATGCTTCTGACTGGAAATAAACATCAGCCGAAGTATGATTCTAATGGTGAACGGATAGCACTAGTACATCAGTATCACCTGCGGCAATGATAACTGAATTCCCTTGAGACGAAAGTGTGATGGCACGTTCAACAATCAGGGTATCAGCATCACCCGAACTGCAGTTAACAGTATGTCCACCCGCTCTCAGTAAAGTAGCAGTCTTATGAACTGCATTTTTTGTTATTCTCGTTCGACAAGAACCGTTCCTGGTTCATGTCTGCAGTCATGGTGTCTGTCAAACGGATATCGGCACACACGTTGACACCTCTCCTTCTATGGTCATGACTCTTCGTGTTTGGTCGCTGTCCATAACCATCGAAGACGACACAGCAATTCCGCCCATATTTGTTGGCTACATATCCAGAATACTGATGGGCTACTTCCGAGTAGGTAGCCTTTGCCTTCCATTTGACTCTGTGGAGGAGAGCCCCTCCGTCAAGCACGTACACGGAATCAGATGGCGGCTTCGAAAGTGCTACTCGACCTGTTATTGCAGCTGTTAGGTCTGCCTTGTTTGCTTTTCTGAGAAAGAAGTCTTTGAAGAGGGCTGTTAATATCACAGTTAGTTTGTACTCGAAGAACTGTGCCACGTCGCACTCCCTCTGAGTAATAGCTGTCAATCGAGTGAAAAGAACTGGTGGGACTATTGATACCCTCTGGTTGTCCAACTTCACCCTGGAGTTCAAATGGTCTAAAGTGCGAATTTGATCACTCTTTTTGATGGAGACATCAGAAACAACAACATTGTCTAGTTTAGAGTGTATCTCCGCCCCTACCGACTCGGCATTGTCGCAGTTAATACCACCACCCAAGGAAGCTGACAATCCGGAGGACAGGGAGTGCAATCTTTCATTCTCATCGAAAGGATCGTACAAGTCAAACCACTCTAGTATTTTCATCATGTCGGGGTTGTCTCGTTTACGACGAGAAGTGCCATGTTGTTCACTGGTTCTGAGTTTCATGTCAGTCAGCGTTGTCATAGCTTCGTGTATTTCAGCACATTTATGCATGGTAATAATCCACTCCTGACGCACTGATTCGGTCACCCCACGACCTCGCGTTATTCCACCTCGACTTTTAATTGAGCGCATGGGGACTTGCTCAATCACAAAGTCACTTAAAAGGACTGCCAAAACCCTGGAACTCCGGCGTATAGCATTGAAACCATCAATGAAGAACTTATCATACAACCAGGGATGTTTCTCGGGGAGCTCAAGCATCATTTACAGATACAACCTACAACACTTAGCATAGTGTGCATGTCCCGTGGCAACGAAAAGGTTCCACATATTACTGACAGCAATAAGGTGGAGATTCCAATAGCCAAGGCGTTCACTTCTGATGAACATTTTCACTGTCTGGACATATTCTAGATATTGTATCCATAGCTTAGCTGTGCGCGATTGTTCAGCCAGTTTGGCTTTGTACTCGTCGAGGCAAGTGTTTACCCATACGAGAACTGCCGAGTTTGCAACATCGGAAAGATCTACCGAGCTGTCCAGCACATTATCATACAACTCCTTTACACTATCTAAATCTTCCATGTTCATAGATTTCTGTCCACTCCAGATGCTACATAAACTCCTCGGAGCGGCATCAGGTTCAGCCATTTCTGAGCTAGTAAGGGATGTGTACCGGTGTTATGGACTGTGATGATACACTCAGTATACATTGTGTTAGTGCTTAGAAAAACCTGGATTCACACAAATCCATGTCCTCACGTTCGCAAAAGTTGGAATGCTGGTTTCGGAAAATTGATCGAAATTCGCTCTTACACCATCATCAGCATAAATGCTATAAAACATTTTCCCAAAAGCGGATTTTGGATATGTTCTCTTCAAAACGACATAAAAATCAGCTTGTCCCAAAATTTTTCCGGGTACGACCACTTTACTCGGTTCAACGCCTGTACTATTAACCGACGCATACCAAAGTGAGCGTATATCGGGATTCCAATAAAGAAAACCCATATTTTTATAAGTTTTTTGGGAGTTTAAGGACACTTTCAACAGAAAGAATCATGTCATGTCGTTCAGTTTTAAGGGTGTAGGAAGCCGGAATACCCAGAGACAGCCGCGAAGCAACGGCGGGTAACTGTCGAACTCTCAAACTTACTAACCCGACACGAGCAGGGCTAGCCTCGATTGAAGGCAAGTGTACCACTGCCGTTCTCTACGCCTCAGTATACAGCGGCACCATGCTCCCAAAATAGAAAACCTATATAAAGGCCTATCTTTACGCCTATCATAAAAACACGCGATTTTCCTTCATCTTACAGCACTTGAGGTATTAAATTATTTCCGATAGTTTACTATCGTCTGTTCTAAAATTAGCGTGCACTATTCAATGTTCAGTGCACCTTTTCTAAGAAATTGTTCTAGAATATTCTATAACGTTCGACTGATGGAGTGCATCGCACTCTTTTAGCCCTCTACCAAACGTAACGGCCAAAATCGGCCAGCGCTATTTTCAAAAATCGTCAATTAATTTTCATTATTTTTCATTTTTTGCCTCAAAAACATAGGTTATGATCACTCATTGGAATGACTCGTCGAGCTCGTGCCATTGAGAGATCATAACCTATGTTTTTGAGACAAAAAATGAAAAAAATTAGTTATCCAAGAATTTTTTTGCAAGTGTCGTCTGCTTTTCACGTTAGGTAAAGGGTTAAGAAAATTTTGTCCGGAATTCTGGTGCATTATTTCCAACTTCAAGAAGGACAATGCCTGTCTTTGGCAAGGATGTTTACAAGAGTGCACTTGGAACTGGAAACCCGATGGGTAACAAGATGCTTCCTTGCTCTGTATGGTATTTGCGCGTGTATGAACGAACGTGTCGCTCGGTATTTATTACACGCCTTCCCTTCTATAAAAAACAATTATTAGAAGGACACTCAAAAATTAATTTGACAACTATCAACAAAAAGAAGACATTTTATCGCCAACCAAATTTGCGTATTCATACTCTTCTTCTTCTGGATATCCATTATTCCCCTTCATATATGGACTCTATTTCTTCTTCGCTATTTTCGTATATATTAAACTAGCCATATCCTTCAATTTTAGACATTTTATTTAGTTTTTTCGCAATGGGTTTAGTTTCGGGTAACTAATCGTCGTCTGGTCAACGATCTCCGTCCGGCACACGTGTGCGGGACAGATTTTCATTTTAAGCATGGTTTAGTAATGCCGTAGAAGAGGATTTCATAGAACAGCTCAGTGGTAGACTGTTAGAGTTCTATGCTAGAAGTTCCGAGTTCGATCCCCGTCCGAGTCGGCCCGCGTTCTGTCCTTGGGCAAGGCACTTTATCTCGGTTGCCTTCATGGGGGAAGGATGACGCCGTGTACTAAGGCGTACTACACACTGATGGTGCACATGTCTTCAGCCGTTGTAACCCTGTCTGAGCGGAGCTTGAACAGTGTTAGAATATTGAGGAGCTGACAGTTGTTCGTCGATTCTCGGTGGCTCTCTCCGGGTACTCCAGCTTCCTCCACCCGTAAAACTGTCATGGTCACGATTAGACACTGTGCATAAGTATGTCACCTTAAACACCAATAAATAAATAATAAATAAATAATTCATAGAACAGGTATGTACTAAAATATAATAAATATTTCACGACATGTCGACAACTATGTCAAAATAGTGATCTTCGAGAAAGAATAGCCCACACGCATCCGGCGCGAGGGCTGTTCTTCCTCTAGGACCACTATTTTCTCGTCGCCAAATCCAGCAGTTGTCCACTTGGTGGTAAAAGGCGTTGCAGGTTGCCACGACCTTTACCATGGTATTGCTAGCCGTTTTGGCTAATTACTACGACCGGTCTGACTCACATATCGCCAAACTAGCAACCACACGTGACAGTCTATGCTGAGGTTCTTTGAACAATGCCCATTATTGGGATAAGGCACCCAGTCCAACTACTGCCCGACTAGATACTAAATTTTGAGGTAGGGGTGTGTACCCCCTACACTTCGTCAGGATTTACGCCTTCGAGAATAATAGTATTGTTTCTGAAACTAGAATTGAACATTTCGTTAATGCAAACGTTACAGATAATCAGTATGTTCGCAATGTACTTCCGCGTACACCACTGCACGACGTAGTCGGAATACCTGGTTAAATAATTTTAAGAGCTAATTCTAAAGAAATACTTGCGGATGGATGGATTGTCAAAATGTATTCTTGCTCTAGTTCAGTTCAAACGTTCGAGAATTTATTGACTCTTTTATTTTTAAATGTTCGTTTTATGATATCAGTTTCATTCAAAGCTCTTGTGCGCGTTTTTTGGGGATGAATCCTGGTCAACAATAACTTTGCAAAGGGGATTTGGACAGTGGGGTATTCAAATGGAGATTTCCAATTGCATCACCGCCCCCCCCCCCCCCCCCCCCCCCCCCCCCCCACAAAAACATCCTTATGATTGGAAGTTCAAATTTAGGACGCATTGATCGAAATCCCCATCCGGACATCCAGGTGGAGTGTTACCCCGGCGCCAAATTCAATCATCTGCGCTCTATGTTTAAAGGGCACAGGGGCCAGTCCAGACCCCAAAAAATATTATTAAATATTGGCGTGAATTCTCGAAACGATAATTCTGATCTCGTAGTTAAGCAGTTGCGGAATATGCTTAGCGATATCAGGGTCAAGTTTAGATCAGTAAAAATTTATTTCGCTGAACTAAACTTTTCGCAAAAACTCCCTCAGGCTGAGAGGAGAACCCTGAGCATCATCAACGAAACCATTCGGAAAGTGAAGGACGTTAACGTGATAACAAAAATTGATGACGCGAAGTTTGATGTTGCTCAGGATTTAATCCACTGGACCACGAGAACCGCCAATATTATGTACGATCACTGGTTGAACCACCTAAATTTAAACTAAGTAAAGGCAAAGGTAACAGCCGCCTAACAGATGTGGGATTAGGAACTAATGTGGTTAACCTGTCTGTCACCAATGACCTAACAACCCAAGAGAAATCTCTTTTAGATCGCGGTTTAACTTTTGTACCAGCACCAAAGCCTAAAACTGGTAACCAAACAAATTTACCATCATACAACTGTAATTTTCTTAGGCAAATGAAATTAGCCGACCGCTTTAGAAACTCCAGCGGTCGGAAACTTCCTTTTACAGAATCATCTGGTTGGTCACCTCCAGATAGTGAAGTAGATCCCGAAATTATTGAGGCTAGCAAACGAATCATCCAAAAGGTGTTCAGCATGAACATACTCTCCGATAAAGACAATTTAACAGCTGGTGAACGGAAAGCCCCCACAAAACTTCGAAAAAATAAGAAATTAGTAACTAAACCAGCCGACAAAGGTGGGTCGGTAGTTGTTCTATCTCGGGATAATTATATAAAGGAAGCCATGAGACAACTCAGCAATACTAAACATTATAAGAAAATAGATTCACTTATTTGGCCTAGTAATATCGAAAAATTCAATAAGATCTTAAAATTTCTCCTCGATGAAGGTCACATTACCAAAAAACAATTGAAATATTTAACAGCTAAGCTCAGTGCTCAAACAAGACAATTTTATATCCTACCAAAGATCCACAAGGACCGTTCTTCATGGACGGATGACTTAACTCCACCCGGGAGGCCAATTGTATCAGATTGTAATTCGGAATCTTATGCGATCTCGGAATTAATTGATTATCATCTGAAACCTATAGCAAATAGACATCCGAGCTATCTAAAAAATACACAGGATTTCCTGTCAAAAATTTCGAAATTGAAAATATCGAAAAATGCAATTCTGGCTACTTTGGATATCGACAGTATGCATACGAACATTGATATTGATAAAGGTGTTAAATCAGTTAAAAATGCATTTGAAAAATATCCGGATGCGAAACGCCCGGATGAACAAATTTTGGATCTTTTAGAGCTGAGCTTAAAAGGTAATGACTTTCAATTCAATGGAGAATATTTTCTACAAATAATGGGTTGTCCTATGGGCAAAAGATTCAGTCCTAATTTTGCAAGCATTTATGTAGCGGAATGGGAGGAAAATGCCTTAAGCAAATGTGCAAAGCATCCTCTCGTATATCTCAGGTATTTAGATGACATTTTTATTATTTGGGAACATTCAAAAGAAGATTTTGATGAATTTTTAGAAATTTTGAACAATCACGATCCAAATATTAAATTGAAAGCTACTATCAGTGAAAATTCTGTTGATTTTCTCGATGTGTCCGTGTATAAAGGCAAGCAATTTCAGGCGTCCGGTCATTTAGATTATAAAGTGTATTTTAAACCAACTGATTCACATCAATTGTTGCACACAAAATCATTTCATCCTCAACATACATTTAAAGGTATCATCAAATCACAACTCATTCGTTTCCACCGCAATTCAAGTGATAAGGTAAATTTCAATGAGGCTTGTTCTACTCTATTTGGCGCCCTCAGATCGAGAGGGTACTCGCTGCGCCTCTCGCGTAGCCTGAAATCCCAAACCCTGAAAAAGCTCGAAAGTCCAGCTGAAACTACCGATTTCGAACCACTGAAGATTGAACACAACAGACCGTTGCAGAATGGTAGTGGCGCGGTATTTAATTGCAAAAAGCCTCGTTGTAGACTGCATACTTTTATGCCTGATCAGAAAGAGGAATTTTCCTCTGAACAAACGAAAAATCATTATCAGATCCGTAACCCCCTCCATTGTGATTCACCAAACATTATTTACCTTATCACTTGTAAGCGATGTCGGAAACAGTATGTTGGTCAAAGTCAAAATCCTTTTCGAGAACGTGCTACTAGACACAAACAGGATATAAACCATAATGCTGATGCCCCAGTAGGACAACATTTTAACCTTCCTGGCCATTCTTTGGACGATTTCGAAATCCATCCTATTGAACAACCACCAATTAAAGACACATTAAAAGAAACGGATGAATTTAGAAAAAAACGTGAAGCTTTTTGGATCAATACGCTTCAAACCCTCTGGCCATTTGGTATGAACATATCAGAGGGCGAATGCGAAAGGAGGTCCATCATTCCTTTCACTTTAACGTACAACAGAATGAATATCGAAATAGCAAAAATGTTAAAAGATGAATTCAATTTTACCAATGCTAAATTAAATGAACCTTTGAATCTTCGACCTGTCATCGCCTATAAGAAAAACAAAAGCTTGCGTAACATCCTTGTAAGGACTAAATTAGAGCCCATCAATGAATAACATCAATTTTTGCCAGTCAGTTTAACCAGTTCCCAAGCTCATCACTTAGTTTAAATCAATTTTATGTAATTTTTTGTCATGTTTGAAACCCATCAGGGTTCAGTAAATGAAAACAATTTTTCGGCGGCATATTAAAAGAAAAAAACGTTTCAGTAGGAAATGTCTGTGCCAGTGCGATTTTTTAACCTCAAACACACACAGTCTTGTCGACCCTACATACCGAGGTACCCCATTGTTTGTCCTTTGTGTGGACTAACGGTTTCTACCTCGTTTTGCCGGTACAGTTCTGGGAATACAACCGAGGTAAAGGGTTTCTTTTGTCTTTTGTACCTCGGTAAGGCGAAGCACGCAAACTCTTTTGTCTAGTTACCTCGTCAAGTTGGTAAGACAACCCCCCGCTCCCGCCCCCCCCCCCCCCCCCCCCCACACACACACACTACCCGGTTGGTAGGTACATCATTTCCAGTAAAGGGGGAATTCCATTACCTCTTCTCTCCCCCCCCCCCCCCCCCCCCCCCACACACACACTCCAGCCCCTGTGTCAAAACTTTTCATTACAGGTTTTAACGTTTTAAAATGCAAATCAATATATCGGGAATTTTACTACTTTCCGATCAATATTTCGAGAACTTTTCAGTCTAAAAACTGTATATTTTGGTCACAATTTCCACATGCTCCGCAGTCCATGAATTGTCAATGAATAACAAGAATTGCATGTTACACATTTAATATTTTGGGGTAGATCAATTGATATTTTGTTGAGGCGCTTGCCTTGTGTGTCCGTCTGTTGGGCACCGGCAGTATGCTCCGTTGAGTTGAGCTAAGAATGTCATAGAAAGAACAAATGGTGTGTACGCCTATGATACGGGGTAATAATGTAAGTCAGAGAGCACTGTGGTGGATTCTAGGCGTTAACACTTCATTATTATTATTATTATTATTATTATTATTATTATTTTCATTCTGGACCAAAAATGTTTTTTGATTGATTGTAATAATTCAAATTACACACTACCTGAGATCAAAAGGGTTAACAATTCCTTCGGTGTACTGCTATTGGGACGCTTTTATCTCGTACAACTGCTCGAGCGTGCTTCTCAAAATTTAAATCGAGTGTTCACTTTCACAGTGGTCAGTGACAATAAATTGCTCACTGTCAGTTTTCAAATCAACCATTAATCACGTGGTTCCGATTTGTATTAATGTCTTTTAAATACATTATCAATGACTGTAATTGAAAAATGCATTGCCTCCCCAATCAATCATTTCACGAGGGAGATCAAATAATCAAAACAAATCCAGCAATTCAACATTGCTCTGTCCAAAAAACGCGACTGACTGGTTGCCTGCATGTTTAACACTTAGCTCCTCTGATTCATTTTACTGTATATACATGTGCACAGCTGCAGATGACAAAGTGTTTCTACAGTATTGTTTGCTCCATGTATATGCAGCCAACGATGGGAAAAATAGACAGAACGCGATGTGTGTTTGAATCGGTGAGTGTTTTACATAACGAATAGGAATGGCCTAGTGATATTTCGCGCGAGCCGTATGCTCCAGCGAAATATGACAACGAGTTATGTAAAACACCCACACATTTGCCGTTTATACATTTTTGTTAACGTTCCCTTGGAATAAAAAAGCTAGCGACATCCATAGAAGCACAATGACATCCCATTGGCTACTATTTATGCCAAGAAAATAATCGATGAAAATAAGCCAATGGGAGAATGGGGAAAGCTTTTGTGCAAGTCGCGTATCCAAGGACGCCGCCCACTCAGGTCAACTTGGGAAAAGATGTCAAAGTTACGGCTAAAAAGTGTATAAACGTTAAATGTGAACTCCAGAAATTAATAAATGAGGATCCGAGATTAGTAATTGATAAAGGTATACGGTTAATATTTGAATCTGTCCTCCATATACAATGGGACCTCGAATTATTTATAATAAATTGGATAATTGTCGCTCGTAAACCTCATTTCACTGTGCACTTTCTTGTCCGACTAAATGTTTTTCGGCCTTTTCTGCGACTTCTCCCAGTTATCATGAACAACCCAAGAACACCCAACGGTCATGTAATACACCACTGCAAAGCTTATTCATTCCCCTTTCCATTGATACTGGGTATTGTTGGATACGTTGTGTGAATCAAATTTGAGAGTGTGTGTGTGTGTGTGGGGGGGGGGGGGGGGGGGGGGGGGGGGAACGAAGATGAGTGCTATCGTTTTCGAAAAGCGAGTTGTTTACCTTATTAATATTTATATACCATTACAGGTGCACGTCAGCATAGTTTCAAAAACGGTATCAAATATCATTTTTCTTTCGATTTCCCAGCTTGTGCCGAGTACCTGTGGCTTCAATTTGAACAGAATAGTAATGGCTGTTACTAACCTGATATCAAATAATATCAGGTGAGTTACGTGATAGGACGGAACCACCCTTAGACGGTATTCAAACGTTCTGATTGGAAAACTAACTTTGAGGCATAATAAATAGCAGTATAAGGTGTCAAGCTTATAAAAAGAGCATTATTCTAAGACCATATGTTTGTCTGGGACCATTCATTTCTGAGACGTGTATTTGACTTTATATTGAACGAGGTATCCGCGTTTATAAAATGCTGGCTCCTTGGAAGGAATGAACTTCCAGGTAAGGAACAGCACATGATCACTTCACTCTGTAAATTTATTTATTTATTTATTGGTGTTTAAGGTCACATATTTCTGCACAATGGCTAATCATGACCACGACAGTTTCACCAATAAACCACGTATAAAACTGTTGTTCCCACCTTGCTGTGTGTTCATCCAGACCACAACACATAACTTAATGTTTTTTCTACCTCCAGAGCTGGGTTATATTTTATCCATGCGTCCGTGGTTTGCTACTTGACCCAGATCCTTACGAATCTGAAGACCAACAGGGAGATTTTGGCCAGGATTCTAGCCCCTGGAGAGTCGTTCATCCCAATCCTGTTATTTGTTATTTATTGGGGTTTAAGGTCACATGTTTCTGCACAATGGCGAATCATAACTACAACAGGTTTACGAGTGGAGGAAGCCGGAGTACCCGGAAAGAACCGGCGAGCAACTGCCAGCTCCCCAATATACTAATTCCAAACAAGCAGGGTTAGCATTTGTTGAAGACAAGTGCACCATCGACGTGCAGTTCGCCGTAGTACACAGCGTCACCGCGCCCCCACGGGGTAATGGGGGTAAAGTGTATTGCCCAAGGACACAATGCGGTTCCCGCAGGTGGGAATCGAACAATACTTTTCTAGTGGAGAATGTATAGCGCTGTCATTGAGTGGTAATCCAGTCTCTTCATTCTGCATGTGCAGTCGAATTTTAATATCTCTTTACGTCATTGCATGTACATGTATCCCAGAATATGATGTTAATGATTTCTATTTACTAGTATAGAATTTTACAGAGTTGGGCATTCTGTTTTTCTACAGGAATTAAGTTACGTCAATGGTGCTCTTTGATAGAGACAAAAGTGGACTTATTCAGCATGCTATTACTTCAAAATAGTGCTCAATACCTTGACAGAACATCAAATTTCAACTGTTGCACGTGGACATATAACTTTTCAGCTCGTGACCTGCTTTCGCTCGTTAAAAAGTTTTATTTAGTCATTGAAGAAATAAATATGATTCCCCCTCGAAAACTATCCTCTATCAGGGACCGATCAGGACTATTTAAAATACGCTCTAGCATCGGAGCCTATTTTTTCAATTCATGCGCCAGATTTCAATTTACGGAGTCACACTGCTGTTTGTAACACACACTGCAAGTATGTAATAGTTCTCATCATTTTCATTTAGTACACTATAGCAAACATTAATCTTCACTGTGGTTTTCGATCAAGTCTTGGCTGCCTATTTAGGCAGCCAAGCTTTGATCAGAAACCACAGTGAAGATTAATGCTTGGTAATTAAGACTTGAAGTATTAACTTAAGCACTCTATAACAATGATAAATGATAATTATATATATATAATACATGCAAGAGTGTCTCTCTCGATTATCCATCGAAACGATATCAAAATATGATCTGAGAAGTTACGCGCCAACTGAGAAGCCTATTTCTGAGATTTAAGAGCCAGGTCCTGATGTTTCAGAACCAAATACGCACTGGCGCATGCCCAGGTCGGCCCCTGCTCTATTTATCACATTGATTGGGAATTAAAATTGAAAATGTAAAAATATGATAAGTGAGTAATTGTTCGGAATAACGCATCGACGAAAACAGCAGGGGATGTGTAAGTAGAAACTGGAGATAAAAAATGTATTCTATTGGTGGGAAACAAAATAAGCAATATAAATACAGTGCTTTGAATTTCAGGTATTGTGTTCAGTGTGTTTGAAGACCGATCGCACCACAACCTTCGATTTAATTGCTGAACATGGCGTATCAAACTAATCTTTTTGTTGATAGTTGTCAAATGAATTGCTGAGTGTCCTTCTTATAATAATTGTTTTATAGGCGCGAATGCGTGTAATAAACACCGGTCGACACACGCGTGTGATACATTTGGCTAATTTATTCAATACAGCTCTCCTGTTTGCTAGAAATAACTCACAGAATCTAAGCATATTCGATCTGATTCTATAACATGGTTTAATAATATCTTTTCTTACTTCTTTAAATATTCTGCACTCCTAAATAATTTTCATCACAAAGGCTACAGCACTTAGGGTCTCTGTCAATGGCAACATGCCGTCCAACTTCATATTTAACTTGTGAGAAGAAATTCTTATTTTAGTTTAGTGGCTTGGGATATTTTAGGGATATTTTATATTTAGCGTTAAATATGGATGCAACTCGTAATTTTCCACAAGGAGCTTATAAACATTAAACTCTGATTTATTCTTTAGCTTACCCCTTGCATACTGGGTCTAATTATTCTTTAATGTTATCTCTATTTTCCGTGTAAGTTGGGAATTAGGACATGTCTGTTAGTTTTGGCACAAATATCTCCCGCCCAGTTCATTAACTCCTAGCACTCTGATAGCATTTCCAAATGTTTGTCACCGACTCCATATTGCCTTTATAGCATGAAAAAAATAACAAATAATATCAATGAGCTCTGTCAAACAAGATATAATTTGTTAAATTCTCAGTTGAATTGTGGGAAAAATTCACTGCTGAAAACTTGGGTATTTTGACATCAGAGTGCAGAGGGTTAAGTAAACTTTAAACATTATACAACCAGGGACAAACACTATAAAACCTTTACAGTTGTATTTTTTCAGAATTGCATTTTCTATTTATGGAAATAACTAATTGAAATAAACCATTAACATTTTCAAAGATGTGGCAATTTGCCAGTTGGCAAATTGCCATATCTTTTAAGGGCCTATATAAGTAATGACATTTTGTTTATTTTGAAAATTCTCACCTCTGGTATTCCTTCAGTTCAAATTAAATATACACAAATGTACATCAAAATGAAGGTTGGGATGTATAGAACACAAAACACACGTGTTATCAACTCATAGAGTCGACTGTAGGCACCACTGGTTCCTGGAAGTCTGCTGCCGTATTCGCACCAGAACTGATAATTTAATAATATTTCACAAAAACAACTTGTGGCCAAATGCGCTTTACATATCCAAGAACAAAGCTAGGGGATAAAAATTCTTCAAAACATGGCGACAGAGCTGCATTGGGGAAAATTCCAAAGCCTTTGCTTTTGTTTACGTATGAGTGTACTTTCGATTTCCGGTCAACGTCATCGGACAGAAAAAGCATGTAAAAACAACGCCGTCTAAAATCAAATAATGAAAAAGATCGCCTTCATACAGTATACTGTTATTAGACAGATATTGCACAGTTGCCATATTCAATTCAAGGTATCATGATACCTGTTGAAATTTCTTAGAATTACGATTTTGTTTTTTGATGGAAATTCATGGTAACGAGTGATTTGCGCATGTCTGTCGAGCATGGAAACCGTCTTCAATAAAAAATGCAGACAGTGTTGCCCTTTTCCAAAATGCAGTCCTATCGCTGTATTCGAAAGTGTTTTGAATGCCTAGCTTTGTTCTTGGATATATGAAGCACATTTGGCCACAAGTTGTTCTGAAGAAATATTATTTATTATCAGTTCTGGTGCGAATGCGGTAGCAGACTTCCAGGAACCAGTGGTGACTACAGTCGACTCTATGAGTTGATTACATATGTGTTTCGTGTTCTATACATCCCAACCTTCATTTTGATGTATAATTTGTGTATATTTAATCTGAATTTAAGGAATATGAGAGGTGGGAATTTCAAAATAAACAAAATTCCATTACTTATATAGGCCCTTAAAATGCTAATGGTTCACTTCCGTCATTTATATTTACTTGTAGAAAATACAATTCGGGAAAATACAACTGTAAAAGTTTTAAAGTATTGACCCCTGAGGTTGTCCGTACTTTCCTTTTAACAAACATAACATCTATCTAAATAAACCGAGGTGGGAATTTTCAAAATAAACAAAATTCCATTACTTATATAGCTCCTTTGTTTATTTTGAAAATTCTCACCTCTGATATTCCTTCAATTCAAATTAAATATACACAAAATGTACATCAAAATGAAGATTGAGATGTATAGAACACGAAACACATGTGTAATCAACTCATAGAGTCGACCAAAGACACCACTGGTTCCTGGAAGCCTGCTACCGTATTCGTACCAGAACTGATAATTTAATAATATTTCACGAAAACAACTTGTGGCCAAATGTGCTTTACATATCCAAGAACAAAGCTAGGGTATCAGAATTCTTCAAAACACGGCGACATAGCTGCATGGGGGGTAAATTCCAAAGCCTTTGCTTTTGTTTACATATAAATTTACTTTCGATTTGCGGTCGACGTCATCGGATGGAAAAAGCATGTATACACAACACCGTCTAAAATCAAATAATGAGAAAGATCACATTCATACAGCATACTGTTATTAGATAGAGATTGCAAATATTTTACCTTGGTCCTGAGTCATTCTGTTGATCTCCTGTCCTGGTGAAAAAAATAGAGAAAAAATTCTCCTGAGAATTCCTCTGGGAAAAACTGTTTCAACAAATTCCTCACATGAACTAAAATTGACCACTGACTATTACTATATATATATATATATTATTAAATTGATTTGCACCACAGTTGGAAAGAGAAAACTTGAATTTCACAGAACAGAACAGCCACACAGAATTTTGAATCCTCCTTCAAAGTATTGTTTTGTTACTGGGCACTGGAGACAGTTAAAAAATTGACCTATAGAAAATTAATTAATAAGAGTTCACCTCATGCTTTTGCTGCTGGATACACTGCAGTGGATTCACTGAAGTGAACAATTTTCTGACCTCTTCCTCAGAGAAGCTATTAACCCCTCTTAAAGACCAACGTACTGAAGCTGATATAAATGATAAATGACTGCATTTAAACAGTGGTTTTAACACTTTGCTGGCATGGTTCATAATTATTAAAACAACCCTTATATACAGAATACTAAAATCTGACTCTGGCACAGTTGTAATTCCTCTCTAGAATTAGCCATCAATACATTATCACCCACGTACAAAACTGATTGACTATTTTTGCGGTTTATTTCAGGGCCGACAGTCGGATACGACGTACGAAAATGGGCTCCTAAGTCATTAACAAAAAGAGAAAATAAAATGGGTGATAACGACTTCCCTTGTAATAAACCAGTACTTGAAGAAAATTTATCAGACATTTCGCCTAAGTATTTTACAGAACGTTCCATTTTTCTGTACATAAAGACTGAAACCGCTATTCCCTGTGTCTTTAGTTTATTTATTAGCCCAGATATGTTAACTAGATCGACGGCTTTAATGTAATCAATAAAACAACAATTCAGGGGTTTTTATATTTTCAAAGTATATTTCTATAATGCTATTAAATGTGATATTGCATCTCCAGTACCATGTCCTTTTCGAAAACCGAATTGTCCGTCAAACAGTAGCCCAGTCACAGTTTGAAGTCTGCTATTAATGACTGGTGTTTACCCAGAACCGGTATGAGATTTATACCAAGGTAATGATTACAGTTATCTACATGACCTATATTTTTTTATAGATCTGCACTATTGCACCGTCTCACAAAATGTTAGAGTATTTCCCTATGTACAAACTTTTATTAAATAGATCCCTCAGTATTGGCAACAGTTCATCTTTACAAGTTTTTATATACTACTCAAAGTTTGCTAAGCACCAAATATGACACATCATTGTGAAATTTTTTTGTGACATATTTGCGATAATTTTGGTGGATATGATTAAGGAATGTATTGGGATGGTCCCCAGTGTTTACATTAGCTCTTTTGACAGCCAGACTTTTCGTGACAGTCATGGAAAGCATGTACCTCTTGATTTTCTTGATGTTTTCGTGTACTGTCTACATGTACAAGACATGCGTAGGGTATTCAATCTTCATTTCAAAACAAACCCTTGCGGTTTAATAATTGAATATGGCAAATGCAAATGAAAGAAGACAATTGTCTGAAGCAGAAATGTGGCAGGCTGTAGGGATGGTGGAGCAAGCGGCTACCCATCATCAGGTTGGTGACGCTCTTGGTGTGCACCACACCGTGATCACCAGAGCTTGGGCAAGATTTCAGCAGTATGGCACTAGTAAGAAGGCATAGTGGTGACAGAGATAGGGCAACATCTGCAGCTGAAGACCGGTTTTTTGATCATTCAGGCCCGTAGGAACCGCTTTGCCACAGCAACCCAGCTTTGCAGTGACCTTCAGAATGCATCCGGGGTAAATGTTTCGACGCAGACTATCCGGACAAGGTTGCAAGAAAGTGTCTCCGATCGCGAAGACCATGTATTCGCATTCCGCTGTCCCAGAACCACCGCCAGGCACGACATGAATGGGCCATGGACCACGTTGGATGTACCAGAAAGATTGGCGACCTGTCCTTTTTAGAGATGAGTCAAGGTACTGCCTAGAGCACACAGATAGGCGTTCTAGGGTAAGGAGAAGACCAGGAGAGCGATTTCATGCAGCCAACATTTCTGAGCATGACCGCTATGGTGGAGGGTCATTCATGGTCTGGGGCGGCATCAGAAGGGATGGACGTACAGAGCTCTGTGTCCTTGAACGTGTTACATTGAATGCACAACGGTATATTGATGAGATCCTGGATGTCCACGTCAGATTGTATGCAGGTGCAGTGGGTGATAGATTCATTCTGATGGACGATAATGCCCGTCCTCGTGTTGCCCATGCTGTCGGGGAGTACCAACAGAGGGAGGGGATTGAGCGTATGGACTGGCCAGCAAGATCCCCTGACTTCAATCCAATCGAACATGTCTGGAATGAGTTGCAGCTTGCAATTTCGGCCCGTCTAGTCCAGCCAAGAAGTGTCCAGGAGCTTGGTGCCATGCTGGCCCAAGAATGGAACAACATCCCACAAAGGACAAAGAGGAACCTGATTGGGAGCATGAGAAGGCGTTGTCAAGCTGTAATTAACACTAATGGGTCTCATACTCGATATTGAACCCATACCAGTTCGCTCCGTCAACTTTTTGGCATATTGAAAAATTTCCTCTTTTACCAATAATATCCATTTTCCATGGTTATCGTATTCAAAAGGTAAAAAAATAATGTCAAGCCTAAATAAAATCTTAATTTCTGTACTTAAATCATTAAGGATATAATTAAATAAAAAATATATGCACTTTTCCTAACAATTTTTCAACTAAAACGTAAAACAGGTAGTTGGATATACTTGGTGCTTAGGAAACTTTGAGTAGTATATATTCATTAATAATATTATCCACTCCTGGAGCTTTGTTTTATTATTTTAGTATAGTAACCAATTCCTCAAGCGTTATTTCCGAGTTAATAATATCATTAATATCCGTGTGAATATTATTGTTAGTACTGACATCGTATTTAATGTGGTAGTATTTTCGATGCTGAGTAAAGTTTTGAAATGTGTCCTAAATGACATCCGAGATATATTGGGTACAGATTTCTTTGCTTATTTTTTTGTATCTTTTGAAAAAAAAATCGTGGGTTCACTTTTATTTGCTGTTTTAGTTCTAAAGACGAGTGTTTAATAAAATAATATTTATTTTGTTTTACTAACTTTTTATATTCAGCTCGGGTTTTACCCATGGCGTTGTAATTTTAGTGTGATCGAATTGCGTTAAAATATCTCAATGCTTTAATGTACTGCGTCTTTTTATTTCAGCTATACTTTGTGAACCAGGGTTTGTTTACTACTTTATTATGCGCTAATTACTTTACCCGTTAGCAGTTCAAAAATATTTAGAAAGCATTTTGAGAACTGATCCACACCGTCACTGACCTCGATGTCATCCGCGAATATATCTTCAACCCTTACCTAACATGAAAATCGCCGACACTTGCAAAAGAAATTCTTGAATAACATTTTTTTCTTCATTTTTTGTCTCCAAAACATAGGTTATGACCCCTCATTGGAACGAGCTCGCCTAGCTCGTTCCAATGATGGGTCATAACCTATGTTTTGGAGACAAAAAATGAAAAAATAATGAAAATTAATTGTCGAATTTTGAGAATAGCGCTGGCCGGTTTGGCCGTTATGTTTAGTAAAGGGTTAAAAACAGAAATTAAGATATGTGAATTGTTTTGGAATGCTTCCCTGGTGGGGCCTGCGAGAACGTCGTCGGACTTGTATACAACCTCATCCCATGTCCTTTGCCTTACTGCATCACAATCAGTTATTGTATTGCCGCCAGTAACTTCGATCGGGACAAAAAAACCCACCGGGGTATGACTTGACCACTCATCCAAGTCACCGACAGTTATAAAATCAAGTATCTACAGTTTCAAACACCACACGAAGTCAATCAGACTAAGACCATTGTGTGTAGCACATAGATTGCTTACTACCTGGAGCCAATACTGTTGTATTTCCTAGAATTATATTTCATCCCTGTTAATACAACTAACTAAAATGAATCATTAGCATTTTAAAAGATATGGTAATTTGCCAACTGGCAAATTGCCAGATCTTTGAAAATGCTAATGATTCATTTTAACCCATTTAAAGTCTAAACAAGAAAATACAAATGTGAACGTTTGACCCCTGGGCCATATTCTAGTCATTCTGGATAACTCTATCGTGTCAGTTTGGCTGTTTGTATTGTTTATTCCTACGTTGCGAATTTCTAAATTTTCAAAATATACCCGAAAATTAGTATTTTGGGGAAACATGGCAAGCATTTCATTTTATTTATGTCAAAACTTTTAGATTTCAAAAGATTTAGATTGTGACACAAGGTATGAATCATTTTGTTAACGAATTAGTGTGATCGGTAATATAAAGGAACAATACTGCACCCCCACCCCTACCCCCATAAACACACCGTCCGCCACTTTTCTTAAAATTAGAACCGCTCAGCCAAACAAGACTGTAAATCAACCAAGGGTGATTTTTTATAGTTCCTGTTTCCGTAAAATAAATGTTTAATCATCACTGCCGATACAGTTTAGCTGTGCATTGTTTCTTGCACTGTGCATTACTTAAAACAATATCCTGCCCACTTATTGGTAAAATAATGCACATTTATGACGACCACTTCTTGGTATAACAGGGAAAGAAAAACAAAGGGACTAGTCGGTGGTGGGTTTTACTTTTAAATAGAATACGACTTGTGCTATGCTTAATCTTTGGAGCTTCATTGCGAGATACAATTCCGTTTCGAGATATCATGGAAGAATCTGAATATTTTCAAGAGCAATGGGATAAAAACTAATTTTTCTTCCAAATATAATCAACTCGTTGCGAAAATATCGACCAAACAAGCCTGCAGGGAATTAAGCTATTACACAATCCAACATCTGTAATATGAAATTAAGATGTCAGTAATGCATTTGGTAATGGAGAGAAAGAATCTCTTCCAAATCTAAAACAAGAGACGCGATAAAAGAAACATGCTTCTCGTTGCAAAAGCGTTATACGATTGTAACATGAGTGGGGGAGGGGGTGCGGTGGCTCAGTTAGTAGAGGTGCAGGATGGAAGCCGAGAGGTCCTCAGTTCTAATCCCACCTACGGCAACCGCATCGTGTCCTTGGGCAAGACTCCTCATTGCCCACGTGGTGGGGTTGTGTACTAAGGTGTACTGCACGTCGATGGTGCACATGTCTTCAACCAATGCTAACCCTGCTTGTGGTGAGTTGCTCGCCGTTGCTCGGTGGTTCTCTCCGGGCACTCCGACTTCCTCCACCGGTAACACTGTCGTGGTCCTGATTAGCCATTGTGCAGAAATATGGGGTCTTAAACGCCAATACATAATAAATAACAGGGGGAGGGTGAACGACTCCCCAGAGGCTAGGACCCTGACCGAAATCTCCCTGCTAGTCTTCAGATTCGTGAGGATCTGGGTCAAGTAGCAAACCATGCACGCATGGATAAAACATAACCCAACTCTGGAGGTAAAATAAACATTAAGTTATGTGTTGTGGTCTGGATGAACACACAATAAAGTAGGAACAATAGTTTATACGTGGTTTATTAAGAAACCAAAAATAGTGTGATATGAAATGGACATGAATATGAATGCTGAAACAAAAACCACGGGCCCACCACACTTTCACTCAAAAGAGGTTTAAATTCCACCCAACATATGTTCGGTAAATGTGGATGGTTCCCTCAGAACTCGTACCTAGAGAGAATCACTGTCAGAAACGATGATTCGCACCAGGGCCGCGTTGAACGGGTCCAAAAGTCACGGTACCCATCTGGGTTAATTTTTTAACGGGTTATAAAGTGTCCCCATAACTAACCAGGTTTAAGTTTAACTAGCTAGATTTATTGCCAAACACAAAGAGAAGGGCGAATTATGAGCGAGACCGCTCTTATATAGGATAATTTCGCAGGAAAGATTTCGAATACTGGAATATGATGGATCCCTCGCTTTCACCTCAACGAATTAAACAACAGCACAATGCACCACGGCGTGAACCAATGAGTTACACTGATTCATACTGAATGTGGAAATGACAACAAGCCAACAAGAAATGAATTAAACTTGTGTTATTAGCAGACAAATAATAACAGTAATTTTGAACTTTTGTTGTGTGTTATATTTCAACTACTGTTACCAAATCCGTTACATGATCACGCAAGCTCTCAGGCCACCAGTCTAATTCTGTTCGGAATTCGACGTGGTTAAGTCGTGGAACCAGCCTAGCCATTAAATAGTTCGTCGCCTTTGTTCAGATACACTTGCATTTCCGACCAACTGATATTCCAGACGACTGAATTTAAAAGATTCATTTTCCTTGAATCACCGCAAGAAATGTTCCTCAATTGAGACTTGATTTGACCGAATGTTTGATGGCATTACCAGCAGAATTGAAGACTCAGCACAACATTAGAAATGAAGATTCAACACAGTCGTAGGTTTATGGTTACGAAGCGTAGTTCCACTAGTTGTATTAATAAATTGGTGTTTTAACCCTTTACCCAACGTAACGGCCAAAACCGGCCAGCGCTATTCTCAAAAATCGCCAATTAATTTTCAAAATATTTTCATTTTTGTCTCAGAAACATAGGTTATGACACCTCGTTGGAACGACCTCGTCGAGCTCGTTCCAACGAGGGGTCATAACCTATGTTTTTGAGACAAAAAATGAAAAAAATTAATCATTCAAGAATTTTTTTTTGCAAGTGTCGTCTGCTTTTCATGTTAGGTAAAGGGTCAAAGCAATTAAATATTTTTTGAGTGGAATATTTATAAGTGAAGCACAAAAGAATACATGTACATATTTGTGAGTAAATGTACATCATATTACATCGACAGTAGACAGCGGTCAAAATTTGCACGAAACATGCGAAAACAAACACCCCATCACAGTGTTGAATTCATTATAAAATTAGACTGTGGTGGGTTGAGAGCTTGATAATTATGACATGTTATCTTCCGCCTACTCAATTATCGGCACACTCGATTATTCCTATGATTGCAGAAGGATTGGTAGTTTTAGAATACTTCGATAACGAACAAACGCCTTCGTGCGTTCGGGGGCCATTACCATAGAACGTTTGCAATTCTATTTTCTGGAATTGTATTTTCCAGTTTTGACCATAAGGGGACGTCCAATCTAACTTTGGTCAAATTTCATGTAATTTTCATTCAAGCCTAAAAAGTCTCAAAATGAATAACTCCAATAAATTATATATCAAAATGATTGGAATGAAACATAGAACACGTGGAAACTGAAATTTGCCGCGGAACTGCTGCCATGTGTAAATAGCACCACCTAAAAGTCTGCTATGGCATAAGTAAGAGAACAAAATTTTTACAATAAAATACCTCAAAATAACATAAGAGCTGTATTCTAGAAACACTGAAGTACATACTCGAAGAAATCTTTTCCTAATTCATGAAAGTAATAAAGATTGAGACCAAATGTTATAAGTGGAGTGCTCACTGATTGAGGGAGACATTTTCTTTTGTTTATGTTTTGATTTGAGGAGTTCAACAAAGGTCAACTTGAAGGAGTCCACCAGAAGAAGTATGGAAGGACAAAAGAGTGTCTCCCAATATAAAGATGTGTGTCACTGTAGTGGTTTGGGAAGAAACTATGATATTCTATTTTGTAGAATGCACTGCAAAATCATACACTGTAGTTGAATAAATATATTGACAAACCCCTTGCACTGTAATGTAACCCCTTGATCACGTCCTTACATTCTTACGATTGCCCACATTGAGTATTTCTGCAAGAACCACATTGTAATCACATGACCGGAATAAACATCATTGAAACATGGCCACATCCGGAACATCCGAAATTTGTGTTGGTGTTATTACATTCAAACATCAAAACCCATCAGAGTGTGTGTCAAAAAAATGCTTTCTCCGAGTCTGTAGTATGTTATCATTATATTGAGCACAAGGCTTTCGAATTACCGATTATTTTGTGGTTTTACCGGTTCGTTACTTACGCCATTGGCAAATTAATCTTCTTCAAAATCATAAAATTAACTTTTTTTCCAGAAAAAAATTATATGTACCTTTTCTATGCACTTTACTCATTATTTTGATATATAATTTGCCTTTCCTTACTTCTCTTATCTGTTTCTGAGGCATTGGTTAAAATGTCAAAAAATTGACCAAAGTTACGTTGGACGACCCCTTAGATGGGTTGAAATAAACCATTAGAATTTACAAAGATGTGACAATTTGCCAGTTGGCAAATTGCCATATCATTTAAAATGCTAATGATTTATTTTAGCCAGTTATATAAACAGGGAGCAAATGTTTTTTTTAGAAAATAAAATTGTAAACGTTTATATACTACTCAAAGTTTGCTAAGCACCAAATATTTGACACATCATTGTGAAATTTGCTTGTGACATATTTGCGATATTTTTGGTGGATGTGATTGAGGAAGTATTGAGATGGTACCCAGTGTTTACATTAGCTCTCCTGGCAGGCAGACTTTTCGTGACAGTCATGAAAAGCATGTACCTCTTGATTTTCATATTTTCGTGTACTGTCTGCGTGTACATGGCGTGCAGGGTATTAAATCTTCATTTCAACACAAGCCCTTGTGATTTAATGATTGAATATGGCAAATGCAAATGTAAGAAGACATTTGTCTGAAGCAGAAACGTGGAGGGCTGTAGGGATGGTGGAGCAACGGGCTACCCATCGTCAGGTCGGTGAAGCCCTTGGTATGCACCATACGGTGATCACCAGAGCTTGGGCAAGATTTCAGCAGCATGGCACACCGGGGCAGATTTCAGCAGCATGGCACACCAGGGCAGATGTTGCCCTGTCTCTGCCACACCAGATGGTGGTGGCAGAGACAGGGCAACATCTGCAGATGAAGACTGGGTTTTGATCATTCAAGCCCGTTGGAACCGATTTGCCACAGCAACCCAGCTTCGCAGTGACTTTCAAAATGCATCCGTGGTAAATGTTTCGACGCAGACTATCCGGGCAAGTTGCACGAAGGTGGTCTCCGACCGAGAAGACTATGTATTTGCATTCCGCTGTCCCAGAACCACCGTCAGGCACGATATGAATGGGCCATGGGTCACGTTGGATGGATCAGAGAAGACGGACGACCTGTCCTTTTTACAGATGAGTCAAAGTACTGCCTAGACCACACAGATAGACGTTCTAGGGTATGGAAAAGACCAGGAGAGCGATTCCATGCAGCCAACATTCCTGCGCATGGCCGCTATGGTGGAGGATCAATCATTTTCTGGGGCGGCACCAGAAGGGATGGACGTACAGAGCTCTGTGAGCTTGAACGTGGGACACTGACTGCACAGCGGTATATTGATAAGATCCTGGATCTCCACGTCAGATTGTATGCAGGTTCAGTGATTGATAGATTCGTACTGATGGACGATAATGCCCGTCCTCATAGTGCCCATGCTGTCGAGAGTACCGATAGAGAGAGGGGATTGAGCGTATGGACTGGCCAGTAAGATCCCCTGACCTCATATCAATCGAACATGTCTGGAATGAGTAGCAGCTTGCAATTTCAGCCCGTCCAGTCCAGCCAGGAAGTGTCCAGTAGCTTTGTGCCATGCTGGTCCAGGGATGG
The DNA here is from genome assembly GCA_031216915.1 of Pictodentalium vernedei. NCBI lineage: Eukaryota > Metazoa > Mollusca > Scaphopoda > Dentaliida > Dentaliidae > Pictodentalium > Pictodentalium vernedei. The sequence goes on along the minus strand of CM062289.1, from coordinate 164,503,398 downwards.
AACAACATTCCACAAGGGACCACCAGGAACCTGATTGGGAGCATGAGAAGGCGTAGTCAGCTGTAATTAACAGTTATGAGTCTCATACTCGATATATAACCCATACCAGTTCGCTCCGTCAACTTTTTAGCAAATTGAAAAATTTCCTCTTTCACCAATAATATCCATTTTCCATGGTTATCGCATTCAAAAGCTAAAAAATAATGTCAAACACAAACGAAATCTTAATTTCTGTACTTAAATCATTAAAGATATAATTAAATAAAAAATATATACACTTCATTACAATATTTCAACTAAAACGTGAAACAGGAAGTTGGATATACTTGGTGCTTTGCAAATTTTGAGTAGTATAGTACTGGCTCCAGAGGTCAAACATTCAATACATCTGAAAGCACAGATATGCAGATGAGTTATGATACAAAAGATCACAGCTGTTTTGATGACGATCCATTAGCTCAGGCCTTGTTTTTTCACTTCTTTTTTGTATTTTGATGAATATCTGCCGTTATTGGCCAAAGTGACGGTATTATCGCCACCCGCCTTCATCAATTCTTCTTATTGGCGGAGATAACTTTCGGTAGGTTGAATGAAGAGATCTTGTGTTTTGATATTGATTAGTATTTCTCCCGCATTATTATATATGGGTCTCTATTATCCTGTCTTGGCTGGATTTAAGATACATATTTACTTTATTTTGCGTCATTTTTGTCTTTTCTGTGATCATTTAGCATAAAGATTAATGGAAGAAAAATGAAAAGTTGACAAGATTAATCATTTGTCATTAAATAGTTAGGGGGTGCGGAACCGGGAGGGGGTGGTCTGGGGGAAGGGGCTTCAGCCCCCTCCCCATTTTTTTCCCGGGCCATGTTTTTTTTGTATGCATATATTTTAACGAAACCAATACCTGATGAAACAATGGGCGGATCCAGAGCCTCCCCCATATTTTCGCCAGCTATGTTTCTCTCGTACTTTTTCAGTTTCGATGGATTTCGGATCATTTTTTGCAGTAAGTGGCAGCAAACGCTAAAATGTATACAGTCTGTTAAAAAATCGGTTAACTGTAATAGATCGTAATCTTGCAGACATACAAGTAACAAATCCACCCCAGTCAAGATAATCCACAAACAATAAAATTGCTGTTAACTTCTAGTAAAGCATACAGATGAGGTCTATTTACCGACGTTTTTTGACGGCCCTCAAAGTGTGAAATCTTTCAAATACATCTCCTGAAAAATCTCAAATTACCCGCTCAGATGCATGGAAATGCAGGTATTGTCGCACGTTTTTAAGTGAATTCTCTCTTTTTCAATTGCATTAGCCAATAGATGGCCCATGAAAGGTCATAGGATGTAGAGAGTTCTTACTGTCCACCATTTTGAAAAATGAAAATTGAATCCATAGGTAAACAAAAAAGAAAAGACAACCTTTTTTCTCCAAATGGTGAGTGGGGTGTTTCTTCTACATGTCAATGCTGCCACTGTTTGAAAGGTATTATCATCTAATCAGGCAGACTGAATGATCAGTTATTTTTATGAAGGAAATTATACATACATTATATAAAAAAGAAAATGAAAATTACTTGTCATCTCCACTGTTTAGAAAACAAACGCGTTGAAATGGATATTTGTCTACTCCTTTACCAGTCAACTCTGTTGCCGCAAGAGTGTGGAGTGACCACCCAAAATTTCTGAAATTCCCGAGGAGGTAATTTCAAAATCAGTCAGCTGATTTGAACCAAAATTGCACACAGTATTACTGATTGGCATATGCTTGATTAAAGAAGGGAGAAGGGCTTGCGTCTCCTGGAACCCACAGATATAAGAACAGCCAAAAATTGATATAACTATATTGCTGGAACTGTAAAAGATAGTTATTATGTGATGTGAAGCTTTCTTTTGAAGGATAGAATTAAGTGGGCAAATAATTGCACTTGGCTACCTGATGGGGCATTATACAGGTATGAGTATTCCCATTTTAACCCTTTGAACCCGAGAGGCCATTTTCCAGGTCTTGGAACATGATACTTCATAATTTCTTTTAGTCGGATGGTTGCTTAGTGAATGTGTGCGGCAGACTAATCAATATTTTCAACGCGCAGCCTCAGGACAGCACGTTGAAAGTATTGACTGGTCTACCGCAAATAATTAATACAGTTAAAACTAGAAGACCTGTCATGAACTGTGCACTTATCTAGGCTTAATTGTGCGCAGGAATTAGCCGCAATTGCCATATCGAATGGCATCCAACGCACGGCAGATACTCCTGGTCACTCATTGTAAACACAGGCAATATTTCTGCCAATGGACCTCCGGGTTACCCGGAGGTCCATTGGCTGAAACATTGCTTGTGCACATGCCATATGTACAGAATTTGATAGCCTCATTATGGTCCTAACGCGTAGATTAACGCGCAGATCGACGTACTATTTGTGCGCATTTCATGACAGGACTTCTAGTTTTAACTGTATGGGATCTTCCAACTCCTAACATTGAACTCATTGCTGCACTTTGAAAGTATTGACTGGTCTGCCGCAAATAATTAATACAGTTAAAACTAGAAGTCCTGTCATGAACTGTGCACTTATCTAGGCTTAATTGTGCGTAGGGATTAGCCGCAATTGCCATATCGAATGGCATCCAACGCACGGCAGATTCTCCTGGTCACTCATTGCAAACACAGGCAATGTTTCTGCCAATGGACCTCCGGGTTACCCGGAGGTCCATTGGCTGAAACATTGCTTGTACACGTGCCATATGTACGGAACTTGATAGCCTTACTATGGCCCCAACGCGTAGATTAACGCGCAGATCGACGTACTATTTGTGCGCATTTCATGACAGGACTTCCAGTTTTAACTGTATGGGATCTTCCAACTCCTGCCATTGAACTGACATGGAAGATACCTGCAGCATTCAGAGGGTTAGCACTGTGGAAACTACTAAATGATTTCCTCATAATCTTTCGTCTACATTGATTTGATTCACAAGTATGATCTGCACTCTACTTCCACAATGTACATTCAAGTTTGTTCAAGGAAAGCTACTCAGGTATTATTTGGGCTTGTTCCAGGAGAGGCATGATTTACAGCCTCACCTCTATTTTTTCAAGATTTGGAATGGTTTGGACGAATTGATGCAGAGTTGAAATGAAGGATTGTTTGGTTGGCATTCACTTGATACATACAAAAATGTATTTTCCACAGCCCCGCGATAACTCTTGGGCTAAAAATGAAAACCAACTTCAAAAGTCTTTTTTAAACTACATTGAACAGATTATATGGGATAGATTGGATTTATGAAATGGAGTCTGAAACTCGTTTGGAAAAAGCTTTTACTTTTAAAATAGGTTCGTACCCTAAACAAACCAATAAAAAGTTATACCCCATACAAATACCATCTCTACTCCATGCAGAGAACTTGATCATAGTGAGCGTTTCAGGCTCTCTTGGGCCTCTGGCTTTTAATTTATAATTTTGTACTTTGGTAAAATTTTAGTTAATTATTACTTTAAAGCGGTGCGTACAGTAATGTCCCGACACATGGGCCACATACTTTTGATCATGTGTGTCAACATTGTACGGTAGTCAACTCTGTTAGCATGTGACACCGCATTACCAATTAGAAAAAAAACATTGCCATGTTTGAAGATATGAGGTTTCTTAAATAAGTCAAAGACTGTGTAAAGATTACTAAAGGACTGATTGGACCTCAATAGTTTTGAAGACTTTTGTTCTGCAAATATATTTAATTGATTTTTTTTTTAAATTTATTTTGAATTTTTGTGATGTTTCACAAACGCAACAACCCCAGAATTTTATTATGTAGTTTTCTCACAATCCTTTTCAATGTTCTACAAAACCAACAGCAAAATTGCTAATATTAAGAATTTAATAGCATGTGTCGTTTTCTTCTGTGCACTATGGGCAACAGAAATGGTGTAACGGAGGTGACGCGACATAGTACTGCTATGAACTTTGACTAACTGTAAAAAATATTGCACAGAAAGTTGTACTACTGTACAAAAATGTTGTTAACATATATCTCTCAAATGATTTTTTGATATTAACAGATTCTTGTTAGTAAATTTTCAAAAGTGTCGAATTTTCATTTTGTCTCAAATTCTAATGTTTGCCATTTTAATTTGATTTTGGTATATTTTAATATATTTGCACATAATTTTTACAACGAACGATAGCGTGTGTGTAGCAGATGCCTTAGGTAATTCCTCAAACATCAGTTCATAACAGGTGACGTGTGCTTCAATGTAGTTGCAGAACTCGCAAATTGCGATTAGTAGGCGGAAAATTTCACGACTGCAACAAATTCGGAGTGTATACTATTTAACTTTGCACATAGACCGAGCACAGCACAATAAAAGTGACTGGCCAGTGGAAGGTCTTCATTTGCACTTAAGTGAAATGCAGTTCAAACTTTTTCGCCGATGTTCAATCTTGCCAGCCATTTGACACCAGACCTGTAGAAGTTGAGATGCACAAAATGGTGTAAATTCGATCGCCTATCTTTCGCTTAAAAAGAAATAAGGCAATCAGTGTTTCATTCACCTACATCCCTAGGTCTTGGACTTGTAGCAAAAATGTATACTCAAATTGCCTTTAATATTCATTTGTTAGATTGCCCCAAACCATCAATTACTTTATAATGATAACAGTTAGTTTTCGTTGACTGAAGTCAAAAAATGATATGATGTAAAACACTGTTGGGAAGAGCTCTCAGAGTATTACATCACAGCACACAATCTTCTCATTGGGAGAACTTCATGAAATAAGTTGCAGGGTTCACGACAGCTGCTATCTGCCTTCTTTTAGCACAACATGCTGGACATCAAGCTCTCGTGTCACCAGTCAGTTCTACAAGGGAACTCGACGCTGTCAAAGCCTGAAGCCAGTCTAGCCCTGAAAGAGCCCTTCGCCTACGTTTAGTTTCAAGCACCTGGAATAGTTCACTTGATCGATAAAGCGAACCCGAGGTGCGCTTTTCCTACCAACTGAACTATTCCATCCGATTGAATCTAAAATATATCTTAAGAATTAATTTTCTTCGCGAAGAAACGCAAGAAATATTTCTCAATGGAGGCTTAATTTGACCGAATCATTAATGGCATGACCAATACTATTTGACATGTTTATAAACTGAAATAATTATGAATGAAGAGTCACCGCGCCTGCAGTTTAATGATTACGTCTCGAAATTCCACCAATCTTGTTAATGTCCTGATGTTCTCAAGGCGAAATTAATGCGTTCTTGATTGGAATATTTCTAACTGGAATATGAGAGAATATCTATATATCTTTGTGAATATTGTGAATAAAAGGACATCACATTATATCAACGGTAGTCGGTATGCAAACTCCTCGAATAGTGGGTAAACAAAGAGCAAATAACAGCGTTGGGTTCCTAACGGAATTAAACTGGTGTCCTGGGAGCTTGCGTAGACATGCCAGTATTTCTGATTTGCCTTTCTCTTGTTACCAAGACTCAGAAAGAAAGGTTTTCTTGAAACAGTTCACGGAGAAAAGTTAAGGAAACCCATTTTGAGGTGCCTCATTTCCTAATTTATGCTGGGTGTTGATTGTTTGATATTGCCTTGATCGAACGTGGAGTTGATGGAAACACATTTATGCGAGTGCATCTTAAGGGGATAGATTGCAATCTTTAACTTTTGTATCCAGCAAAAGTTGCACACCTTCCTTTGTTTTTTTTTTTTTGTTTTTTTATTTCCAAAAATACACAAGGCTGACACTTTTGACATCTGCTGTTTTTGGAACCAATTCAAATATTCTAAAATTCTCTGCACACTGCATGCGGAACAGCCGACGTTTACAAAGGGTAGGAATGTATCATTAAAGGAACTTAGATTTCAAAGCGACGCAATCGTTAAGGGCGATGTGATGTAGGTAAGGTTACTTATGTTTATCACATGATCGAGCTCTTGTTCGACCACTAAACTCATATGTTCAAAACGACAAGGTATGGCTATGTAATACTATCCACCAGTATCTGGAAGTTGCACGAGTCGGATGAAGTTGTTTTTAAGCGCGAAACTTAAATTGTGATCGCTGTTGCCTGGTTTAATTCTGTGCGCTACGTATCGAAAAAATGCGCCTTTTGAGTTTTTGAATCATTTCAGAAACTTTCTATTACTGAGTGCTCCAACATACCGTCGTCGTTTGAGATTATTTGTTTAACGGCACTTTCAGCAGCAGGGTCACCTCGTATCGGAAGTTTTACGGGTGGAATAAGCCGGTGAAAACCATTGAGAATCGGCGAGCAACTGTCCGACTCCCCAACGTACTAACTCCGCACACGAAGGGTTAGTATTGGTTGAAGGCAAGTGCACCATCGACGTGCAGTACGCCTTAGTACACAGCGCCACCGTGTCCCCGCGTAAGCAATCGGGATTATGTGACTTGCCCAAGGATACAACGCAGTTACCCATGTCTTTGGAGACTACGTTTTTGTTCGGACGCATTGCAAAACTTAGTTTTCAAACAACGTTATCTGATTTTCGTTTTGAAAAGTCTGTTTATTTCTCGGTCCATTTAAGCCGCTACTCTCTGGGCAATTAGATTGCTGGAACGTCCATTGGACATATACTGAAGAGTGCCCCCACTGCCGACATCATGGGGGGGGGGGGGGGGGGGATAGCGGAAGTTGCTATAAACAAACAATGTTCAACAACACAAATGTTCTCTATGGTTTTCAGTTTTTGACGTCTCGCAATTTCCGATCGGTTTTTAGCCCTTTACCTATCATAGCGGCCAAAACGGCCAGGAAATTGACCAAAATAAGCCTACCACAGAGTCAAATATTTTACAAATGTCTCGATAAAACCATGCAAATATGGATATCATTAGAACCGGCTCGTTGAGCCGGTTCTAATGGTATCCATATTTATATGATTTTATTGAAAGATTGAGAGAACTGTTTTTGAAAAAAATTGAAATTTAATTTATTTATAAAAACGCTGTGTTAGGTAAAGGGTTAAAGAATGTAGATGTGAAAAATGAACATGTTCATGATGTTCAGTTTTCTTGGATATGTAAATTCGTTATTTACAACATATTTTAGTGGTTATTGACCAAAAACAAGTTCCGACATTGCAAAGTTGATAGAGTATTATTTCAGTACTCTGTGGCGTTTTTGCTTTCACGTTATCAGGCATCATAGATTAGGAAGAGTTACCGCGTTGATTGACTTGATGTCATCATGGGATGGGAAAGTTTGAGTGGAAACGTTTTTTTATAGACTTTCCAGCAATCCGGTTCTACAGTACAGTCGCCGTGTTGTGGTCGTGATCAACGCGTGGGCGGTGATGTCCACGCATACGTTTACCAGGTAATAAAATAAGCAAAATGTTAATTAATGAAGCCCCGGGTTGTATCCAGTGATTCATTGATTAAAGTTTTTATGAGTATTCCTAATTAGTTTAGAATCTAATATTACTGTGTCCGTGGAAATATTACCAATCCGTGGAAAGTGATCGTTCACCGGCAGTCGTACACTATACAGAAATCAGTGGTTTAGACATATTTTAATCGAATTTTGAATGAAGTTATAAATAGGGTTTTCAGCTCGTCTCTAGTTTACTGTGAAATTTAGAAAACGTGTCCAGTAGCGCAGGCCGGAACTTTGTCAAAGTTTCGGCCCAGGCCTAATTTAATAAATTCGATCTGTAAATTTCGCAATAAACTTCATTGGAGGGTTTTATTTTTTGTAAAAACTTTCGTTGTAACATTTTCAACAGAAAGCATTCATACAGTTGTTCCCATTTAACTGTACCGAGTACTTTAATCGTACTCCGCAAACTTTAAACCAATCTGAGCTGAGAACCGGCAATGTTCGATATTGTGAAATATGAAAACACGATGTTTATTCTTGTCAAAACCGGCCAGCGCTATTCTCAAAAATCGCCAATTAATTTACATTATTTTTTTCATTTTTTGTCTCAAAAACATAGGTTATGACCCCTCGTTGGAACGAGCTCGTCGAGCTCGTTCCAACAAGGGGTCATAACCTATGTTTTTGAGACAAAAAAATGAAAAAAATAGTTATTCAATAATTTGTTTTGCAAGAGTCGCCTGTTTTTCATGTTAGGTAAAGGGTTTAAGTTGTATGAAATACGTAGCAGTAGCGCTTCTTACATTACTTAATCCTCACGTCCTGCGAGCTCGTTCCAACGAGGGGTCATAACCTATGTTTTTGAGACAAAAAATGAAAAAAATTAGTTATTGAATAATTTTTTTGGCAAGTGTCGTCTGCTTTTCATGTTAGGTAAAGGGTTAAGCTGTATGAAATGCGTAGCAGTAGCGCTTCTTACATTACTTAATCCTCACGTCCTGTATTCTTATAACAATTGAAATGAATTATCTGTCGTAGCACTTCATACAAAATTTAACACTCCACTCCCTCCTCCCTGCTCGTACAAAATTTAACACTCCACTCCCTCCTCCCTACTCATTCACACTGATAAAGCGACAGATGATTTTTTTTAATTGTTACAATATAATTCAGTGTGTTTGCTTGTATACTGTTCAAAAAAAGAAACGTAAATGGATTTTCTGTGATGAGCGACGTTCCAGCGTTATGGGATAATGGGTTAGAGAACAAAATCAATTCATAACCAAAGGTTTAATGGGTGAATGAAGCACGAAAGGAGACGATTCAGACGTTAACGTCACGAGTCGACGTCATCCAAACTCAATATCTAGTGTGACCGCCATCTGAGTCCAAAACTGCTTGGCACCGTCTGTTCAATGAAGCAATCAGATTCCGAGTGGAAGCTTGCGGTATGGTGGCCCACTCTTCCTGCAACGCTTGCTTGCGCCAACGTTTGAGGCTGTGGTTGATGTTGTCGCACACGTCGATCGAGCTGATCCTATAGATGTTAGATCGGGTTCAAATCTGGCGATTTTTTTTTTTTTGGGGGGGGGGGGGGTATGGCAGGACATCAATGCTGTTATCCTATAGATAAGCTGTCGTGACCCATGCTGTGTGCGGTCGGGCGTTGTCATGCTGGAAATGGGGTTGGCATTCTGCTTAATGGGGAGCACATGTGGCTGAAAAATTTCATCTCTGTAGCTCTGCGCCGTCAGGTTACCCTCAACATGGACGAGGTCTGTTCTACCAGTGTGTGAGATGGCTGCCAACATCATAACGCTATACCACCTCCAAATCTTTGTCCACCTCCCGAACGCAGCTACGCGCAAAACGTTCTCCACGACTTCTTTTCACAAGGCATCGTCCATCAAATCAGCGAAGAAGGAAACGTGACTCGTCACTGAACTATATCGTTCTCCATCTCTGATGAGGCCATGCCCTGTGCTTCTGACACCATTGAAGTCGCTGTGGACGATGCTGCGCCGTCAAAATGACGCCACGAACTGGCCGTCCAGCACGCAGACTTGCCTCGTGTAGACGGTGGCGAACGGTCTGATCTGAAATCCTCTGCCGATTTGGTAGCGTTGACGCCGTAGAGGTCGCTTTGGTTGTTCTCCCCCGCAAATGTCGTAACCGGATGTATCGATCCTGAGCTGGGGTAGTCACACAGGGTATCTCGGATCTTGGAAGGTCCTGCGTTGTCTCCTGGATTTAGTAGCGGTTCCACAGGCGTGTGATGGTGTTCGCTGAGACATTGAACACTCTCGCCACATTCGAAGCTGATTCGCCTGTTTCCAAGCGGCCACTGGCATTATTTCTCTGAGCTTCGGTCAAAGGCGGCATTTTGCATGAGCAAGATCTCTTTAACTCTGTGGGAATTCCGACCGATTTCCATGTCCATTATTTCAGCTCGATTGCTCGGAGAGTGCAACTTCATGATCAGGTATTCACTCAGTGGAAACTTTGTTTTGTTAATTTCCAACATTTTGGGGGTCACGTTGGCTGAAATTACGCCCCATTGTCCAAAATGTTACATAATGTTTAGACCACCACGATTTGTCGTTAATCAGATCTACAGCCACACTTCATGACCATATCCTCCAAAATTTGCCATGTTATCGTGACTATACCCTTTTTGCGTTTCTTTTTTTTTTTTTGAACAGTATATTATAATGTACCATTGCTCTTCCGAAGTCTTTGCCATCTATATCATTGTTGTCATATCATCAGTTTTAGTATTTTCAACAAAGGCAAATACGTGCGGTCTCGTATACTGAAGACAAAAGCAATTGTGAACAACCCACCCGGATACAAACTATTTATTTATTTATTTATTATTTAATTTATTTGTTTATTTATTCATTTATTTATTGGTGCTTAATGTCACATACTTCTGCACAATGGCTAATCGTGATCGCAACATGGAAATAAAGTCAAGTTTAGTCAATCGTTTATACCCATATTACCCATTTTAGAGGACTTCCACCCCAAGCATTGGTGACTTGATCCTATTTTACAAGTAAAACAGAGCTTGTTTACCAAAGTAACAAGCGCTGCTTCACTTCCCGGGGATTGCCACGAGCATGGAATACTAATTAAGAGCCCACCTACAGCAATTACTGTTTAACTGCACAGCTGGACGCACCCATATTTTTAACACTCATAATACAGGAAATACATTCATCCAGGTAAGAATAACATATTTCGACCAATCAAAAGAAAAAAGTCGAATAACCATGGAGAAAATTAAATATTTAACCCTTTACCCAACGTAACGGCCAAAACCGGCCAGCGCTATTCTCAAAAATCGCCAATTAATTTTCATTATTTTTTTCATTTTTTGTCTCAAAAACATAGGTTATGACCCCTCGTTGGAACGAGCTCGGCGAGCTCGTTCCAACGAGGGGTCATAACCTATGTTTTTGAGACAAAAAATGAAAAAAATTAGGTATTCAAGAAATTTTTTTGCAAGTGTCGTCTGCTTTTCATGTTAGGTAAAGGGTTAATAAACCCATTGAAGAATTACATTTTCAGCGCCTACTAACCAAATGCCTATCTAAATTGATCAGATCATTAGGGTCACAACTGATTCCACTACCCGAACAAAATAAATGAATATTTCCTCTCTAAATTAATTGATTGGGTTGAACAATGTACAATTATTTGTTTCGATTATATTTCATGAAGTCATCCAAGATGAATTATTTACCTTTTGCCTTTCCACTTATTTTATCTATTTCAGATGGATGGGTAGGTTTGGTTCGGGATTGTTACATAACAGGGACAATCCCTTCATTGGACGACAGCAATGGTTGCCATAACTGGACGATGCCTAACTCATCATTTAAGGCGATGTACTGTTTTTGTGACACAGATTATTGTAACGCCGCTAGTTCAAGAATCAGAGTATCAACATTGAAACCATGTCTATTGTCGATCATATTAACATTTCTCATCGTTTGCGGACACATAGGTGGAAGATGAGGATAAGTGAAACCATGTCTAAATAGAGGCGGCTGAGCCAGGCGGAGAGGGACATAGGGGGCAGGTGCCCCTCCACGTTTTTCCACAGATATGTTTCGCAGTTACGCAATGAATTAAAATGGGCGCATGCAAACGTGTCAATATACGGACTTTCCTGTAACAGTATATACATTTATTTATTGGTGTTTGAGGTCACATATTTTTGCACAATGGCTAATCATCACCATATCATGAGTATCAACTCAAGACCAGGGGTGAGCGTTAATAAGCCATGTTGCCCATTTTAGAGCGGGTTTGCACCTCCCAAGCATTGGTGACTGGGTCCTATTTTGCCAGTAAAACAGAGCCTGTTTAGCACAGTGAACAGGCACTGCTTCACTTCCTGATGTTCCCACGGGGATTCCTGTAACATATTGTATTTATCCAAAGAATCCCACCTTCGGTCGCTTCGGTCCGTTTCTTCTACTTCAACTGTCTTCCAACCCGAAGGCCAGCCTTCGGGTTGGAAGATGGTTGAAGTAGAAGAAACGGACAAGACAGTGACCACACAGCGGCATATTCATCTAAAAAGAGAGACAATAGCGAGTCATGGTACATTTACTGAAAAACGATTGTAACCTTTCTCACACTGGGTCGAATTGTGGTAGCATTGTAAATATGTGCCCCTCCACTTTTATCGGGCTCCCGCCGCCCATGTGTCTAATGTCGATCATATTAACATTTGTCATTGTTTGAGTACATACAGGAGGATGAGGATAACTGATAACAAGAAACAATGCAAAAAGTATTTATTTTCATAAGAATGGAAGCCATGAAAGGGATCTAAAGTTTATATTTTTTTCTACAGATACCCAATCTATAAAGACAATGCATGTACAGTCTCTACACAACAAGAAACGGCTGGATATGTTGACTACGATATCAGATATTCGAAATAACAATGCGTAAAAATCGGATGACAAATTCACCGTTTTTTCTTTCTATTCGCGATTTGTTTCAGCAACAGAAGTAAACACACCCCGGTTGTGGTGAATGTTGTAAATAATGAAATCGGACATTGATCAGTGCTTTGTCAACTATCAGGTGAACGCGGTGCTATGAAGCTCTGTCTGCCAGTCAAATCCTTTAACCCTTTGCCTAACGCAGACGATATCAACATTTATTATTTTCAATATTATATTTCCAAATTTATTATTTTAAATATTATATTTCCAAATTTTTCAACAAACAAAAAATCTACAAAACCATATCATGTGAACCCTCATTGAGGGGTAACATGAGATGGTTTTGTTGAATGAAAACAATAACATTTTTTTAACTGCTGAATTTGCGGAGTCATACGGCCGAATCGAATCTCGAATCGAATACACTTCCCAGTTGTTAAGATACGACGGTTGTCTTGTTAATGTTGCCTATCTCCCATGCACCCCCAAATACCAAAATGTACTGGTTAGACTATTTCGTACTATTGTTTCGGGGGTTCAAGTAGATGGTCTTACCACTTGTTTGTGTGGCAACCAAGTGCATTCCCTGTATAAATTTAAGCATGTGCCCTGATGGACCAGTGAATAAACTTGACATTCAACATACTTGCATTATTAGAATCGTACCGTGTGTGATTCTGAAGCATTGGTTTCAATTACTAGAAGCTATCGCTTTGAATATATCACTATCCAACAGATTTTGGACATTTTCTGTTCTTACCATTCTAGCGGTGACTCACCCCGTAGTTGTCTTACCAACTGAACAAGATACAAAGGGAAACTGACCAGGTTTTACCAGGTATGTCGAGTGTGGACTACGAAATGCTCGCACATAGTCCCTTGAGCGGAACAAGGGGTCACCCGCAGTGCTTTATCATTACAGATGGCGCCTTGTTCTATTCTAGGGGCGATATACAGTGCGGCCGCCGTGGACTGGTATAATATAAGATTCCAAACACTAATTATAGGAATAATCATCAAAAATTTAATTCATGAAGCACCGGGTACAACCCAGTGCTTCATTAACTAAAATTTTCCTTATGATGATTTTTATTGCCTGGTAAACGCATGCGTTGACACTGCCCATGCGTGGATTACGACCAGTACACGGCGACTGTACTGTATTGCGAAAACTAGACGTAACGCGATTTCTGTTATTGCTTTAAATGACATTTTAAGAAATGTTCCAACATAATTTGCTATATTTATTTTATTTATTGGGGATTAGCGACACCTTCGACAGCCAGGGTCACCTCGTGTCAAACAGTTTTACGGCTTCCGGAGAGAACCACCGAGCAACTGTCAGGCTCCGCAACACACTCCACTCCACACACGCAGGGTTTGCATTGGTTAAAGACAAGTGCACCACCGACGTGCGGTACGCCTTAGTACACAACGCCACCGTGCCCCCACATAGGCAATGGGGGTGACGTGACTTGCACAACGCAGTTGCCCCTCTACTTACTGAGCCACCGCACCCTTTATTTAGTAAGGCTGGTACGTAAATTTCGTTCCTTCGAAAACTGTAAAATGAGTTGTCATCTTCAGAAAGTCGACAAAAAAGAAATCGATGAAATCCAACACTGGGATTCGATAATTTTCTAATAATGAGGAAGGTTCGAACCGAATCAAATTAATTAAGACACCATAACGGTACCCCAATGTGGACATGATCGTGATCGAATCGGTTACTGCAGACCCCCATGACCGACTGTGTGTGTGACACAATTCCAAGTTTTGAATCTAATCTTTTAAGAAGAAACACGCTTACTGGCAGCAGGGAATTGAAATCTTACGCAACAATTATGACGAAAATATCCCAACTGGAAAAATTATTGGAGGGGTCACTCTTTCCCCAAACAAGAAACAAACTCCCTTAGTAACGTCCCTGTCACTAGAAATATTTTGAAGTATTTACTTTCATAACAACTAGCTTTGAAGACACGTCACAAATTAGATTTCATTCAGAGGTAAAATGACAGGTAGTTTGGGAAATGTGCTGCAGTTTACACGACCTCTCAGAGAGGGGGGGGGGGGGGGGGTGCAGGGGTAGTGACACCGAGGTACGGCGATTCGGGGTGGTCCTCTCGATTTTTCCATCAAGTATATGACCATTAATGGCGTATGTTCCACATCTAATTCCTTTTCTTTCAGTCTTCCAACAACTTTCCGTTTAGAACCCAGATGGTCATTTTAATTGAAAGTCCTCGTACCGCAGCTCAATATTTTTAACCGCTTTTGCCCCTCTTCTTTTCCAGGTAACTCTAAAGTCCGAATTTCAGGACATGGCACAGGAGGCAGCGACCTTCATTTCGTCGATATTTTTTACATTCATCTCCATTCGATAAGAATGCTGTAATGCTCTTCCCGAAAAAAAATGTTTTCTTGACCCATTTCTTCATTAGTTCTTTATCCTCTGGTAGTCATTTAATCGCGTTCAGAATACCTTGACCCAAGCTCTCAAACCACCAGTCCAATTTGTGAAGAATTTGACGCGGTTGTGACCAGGGGCCAGTCTAGTCCTCAAATAGTCCATCGTCTATGTTTAGACTCAATCGTCTAGAATATTTCAGTTGGTCGGAAAGGCGAACTTACGGTTCGCTTTTTCGATCAACGTAAATATTCCAGACAACTGAATCTAAAAATATCGTAGACATTCATTTTGTGTGAATCAACGCATAAGTTTCTCAATCGAGACTTGATGTGATCGAATATTTGAAGACATCACGAATACCATCAGACGTATTTGTTTATTAAATAATATACAATTATGGACTTTTGTGGTGGTGAATATGCTATGATATGAGGCGTTAGCCGAAGTCAATTCTAAGTTTTTTAGGTTCATATCATATCATATTTACCACCACAAAAGTCCATAACTGTTTTATTATCTACACCATCCTTGAAAACAATCTTCTATTTGTCAATTAAATGTTCAATTATATTAACCAGGAATACTTTTATTTGACAATAAAATAGTTATCATCTGCAGAATAACATAAAAATAAACAGTGTACCACAGTATGTCAACAAGTTTCTCAAAATTGGAGGTGAATGACTTCATTGTTTACAGAAATAGAACTAGAGAGGGGATTTCCAAAAGCTATATTTATAAAGTTGACATTCATTGGAAAACCGGTGTACATGGATTTGTGAATACCAGTCAAGTGAGTAAGGTATATATCCAATAGAAATGTGGTTATTTATAAAGTATATAATAAATATAAATGAAGACTCCTTACAGCTGTAGGTTTATGATTACGACGCGCAGTTGCACTGTCTGTGTTAATATCTTGATGTTTGCAAGATGAATTCAATATTTATTGATTGGTATATCTTTTGGTACAACACGAAAGAATATCTGTATGTGGTTGTGAATAAACCTCAACTGTTGTCTATGAGCAAACCCCACGAAACGCGGGTAAACAAACAGCTCATACCAGCGTCGAATTCCTAACAGGATTAGACTAGTGGCCTGAGACCTGGGCCCCCATGTCATTTCTGTCTGGCTTATGACGTTTTCAAGGATAAGTGAATATCAATTTTAACCAACTACCGTTTCCCTGTTTCGGATATTTATCGAGTCGTTTGGGTAGCCTTGTTTCCATTCTGATCGTAATCTCATCTGGGAGACCACGTGCATCTACTTCCATTGAGGTCGCAACGTGGGGCACTGATATTTGTCAGCCTGTATACCTATACACTATCTGCTATTTCCCTTCTGTATAGTGTACTGAAACTAATCCTCTGCCGATAGTTTTTTCCCCAACACATTACTGGAGTACAGTTTCGGGTCTCTTTCCAAAAGCTCCAAGCAGCAGATGTCTGTCAACTCCAGTTGTCATTTACTTCCAAATCATTCAGCAATGGACAGCTTTTATTTCATTCTAACGACGTTTTATTCTCAGATAAAAACATTTCGAGTGCATGGAATAATTTCGTTAACTACTGTCATATTCGAATTAAGCGTAACCTGTAAACAATATTCTTCTGATTTTGATTCCTGCAAGTGTTACTAATTTGGATCAATGTATTACTCCGTCTGTAATTCGCGATAGTCCCCAAGCAAGGGTATATCTCTCGCCATTTGTTTCGTTTCCTTGAGAGATCTTTGCACATTGTTGAACAGAGAGAGAGAGAGAGAGAGAGAGAGAGAGAGAGAGAGAGAGAGCAAGCAGTGGTCTGTCAGTTGGCCCCTCTCCAATTAAAAAGACCGGTTCCAATCCTCACCCTGCCGTGCGGGACGTTACAATCTTGTTTGAGATCTGCGTAGTCATAAACAATTTGGTTGTTTCCTTTCCGACCCTGAATGTTTTTTTCTTCCCCTTCTATTCTGTGAGAGTATTTGGCGTGACATTGCCATGGTTAGGAGTACTGTAAGATGTCTATACAATGTGAACTGTTCGAAAGTTCATGTGTGAGTGTTGACTTGCCATACAGTTGTGTGTATGCCGTGCACTGTGTTCCATGTTCGCTAAGTACCGGTAACTAAGCTATTCAACAATCGACCATTATGTACCGCTTCGGAATACTCGATTAATGATGAAATGGCATCGCATTGGGTAACGCGCTTGCGTAGACGGCGGTAATTCCGAAAGCGAAAATAGAATTGTGTCCAGAGCGCGACCAGGTCTTGATCTGGTTTAATGTCTCGGTCTGTGTTCAAGCTCACAACATTGTAGAATCACTTCAGTCGAACAGGTTCGTGGCTTTTCTTGATTTCGTCTTGATTTTGCAATACCAGGAAATAGCAACCAACTGTCGCAAGTGTGTTGTGACAAAATCACGATCACAGTACTACTTTAGCTTTGTAAGGAGTAATTTAACTGAGAAAATGTAACAAAATATTATAGCTATACGTTAATCAAACCGCCAGTAGAACACATCACGCGTTGCGTTGCTGCCTAGCCGTATATTTAGTATTATTTTCGCAACAGAATTGGACTTGATAAAATTGTTCTCAACAGCATATTGTTTAATTCCTGCATATTCATTACGTGTTTACCTGCGTGAGAATACAATGTAACAACAACAAAAAAAACAATAAAAGGTTCATATCTTGAGTGTTACCCTCTTGTATTCTGAAGGACCAATATCCGTTGTTCCGATATCACGAATGCCCAATACTTCTTGGGTCCGATATTCCGAAGATCCAATACTTTGAGGCGCCGATACAATACAACTAATGCCTGATAGTTCAAAGGCACAATGCACTGAAGGTTCAAAACACTGTCCAAACAGTCCGACGGTCTAATACCCAGTCGCGATATCGCTGGGGACAACGACACTTCGGTGAAATGAGCCTTCGGAATATTGGAACTTCAGAGTGTTGGGCCGTCGCAATATCGGACCTTCGGATTAGCGGATCTTCGGAGTAATGGACCGTCGGAGGAGAGGATCTAAGGTGTATTGGGCCGTCGGGATATCGGATCTTCGGAGCATTGTGCCATCGAAATTCCGACCTTATCGAGTATTCGGCCTTCAGAATATCAGCCCTTGGAGTGATTGATCTTCCGAATAAAGGGCTTACGTCGTTGACTAGAAAGCCCGGAAAGACGCGATTCAGTAATTCTACTTGTACCCTTTTTCCCCACAGAAATACAGAGATGTTTTGTGGAAGGAAAGATATGAATTCCAGTTCACAATGATATTCATGTGTATGGCTACTGGATTTCTGGATTTGTTTCATAGTGCTTAAACGTAATGGTAGACTAGCTTGTGTCGTCGTAGTGAATGGTTTTAATTTTTCTTTCGATGTGTCATTGTTGCATAACATGTATTTTTAAATTAACATGACGTGGCCTTACTACTAATTACCTTTATGTATGGTGATTATATTGTATTAAAATGTTGAAAGATCTGTCCGTTTATCTGGTTTATAATTAGCAGAGGTAAATTGTCAACTGATTGACCCCCGATTTATATCTGCCGGTTGTCTTCTACAAATGGCGCTTGTCCTTAGGGTCCGGCGAATCACGATGTCTCTTTCGAATCAAGCAAAAGGTTCGAAACCGAATCGAATTCATTTTTCAGTTGTCACGATACTACGGTCTACTGGTGCTGTCTATCCCCGTCCTCAACCCAATATCAATATACATACTAGACGATTAGAAACTTGACGCGTATCACAAAGATGGTCGACGAAAAAGTCATTCATCGTCCTTTGAGTGCAACGAGACGCCATTCATGGTCCATTGAGTGCAACAATGCGCAATCTGTAATGCTAAAGCATTACAGATGGTGCGTTGGTGCACTTAACGGATGATATACAGTTAAAACTCGAAGTCCTGTCATGAAATGCGCACAAATAGCATGTCGATCTGCGCGTTAATCTACATGTTATGACTATAGTAAGGCTATCAAATTCCGTACATATGGCCTGTGTACAAGCAATGTTTCAGCCAATGGACCTCCGGGTAACCCGGAGGTCCATTGGCTGAAACATTGCCTGTGTTTGCTATGAGTAACCAGGAGAACCTGCCGTGCTTTGGATGCCATTCGATATGGCAGTTGCGCGCAATTCCTACGCGAAATTAAGCCTAGATAAGCTCACAGTTCTTAAGAGAACTTCTAGTTTTAACTGTATTATGCAAATGAGTTATAATGCAAACTCCTTCGTCGCTATCAATGTCAATTTTATGAATTGTCCGTCTGACTTTGCAGGGCTTATATTTCGACGAGAATCCGAGAATCGATTCGCACAAAGATTCGCGCAATAAAACTGGCGAGAATCCATGTAGATTCTCGCTGCACCTCTGCTAGAATTCGCGTGAAAAAAATTGAGTCAGTTTAACCCTTTAACTAACACAGCGGCAACAAATTAACCAATAGAAGGCTGACATGACCTGAAATATCCTGACACTTTGTCAATAAAACCTTACAAATATGGCTGTCAAGGAACCGGCTCATTGAGCCGGTTCCAACGACAGCCATATTTGAAAAAATTTATTGGTAAATATTGTTCATTTAAGTATTTTATCATTTATTTATTATTTATTGTTTAAAAATTATCAAACTTAGTTTTAAAAATTAAAAAAGTGTGTTGGGTAAAAGTTTAACATGTGTTATCAGTATACAACAGTGGTTCAACCACGGTGGTGTCATGCGATCCTGGGACACTCATAGTAGGTATGGATTCTCGGAACCATTTTCACGAGAATCCAAATGGATTCTCACAAATTTAGACGAAATATAAGCCCTGCTTTGTGCTATCTTGTCAGGCTGAATACGTTCTTTCCGACTGAATTTGTACTATCTAGTTAGGCTGGATACGTTCGATGTTATTCGTCAGAGAACTGCAGGGTGAATTACCTTCAGAAATGTGACAACAAAGAATTGTATGAAATCCAAATGTCTCCAGGATTCGATTTTTTCAAACAATGGAGATGGTTTCGAATCGAAATGAATCAGTGTTAAGAGTCGAAATCGAATCGATTCGCGTACGTTCGCCGGACCCCACTTTAACTTCTCACAATATTCATTTTTTAACCCTTTACCTAACGAATCGCCCGCATCCGCCCGCGTAATATGCAAATTCAGCAGTTGAAAAAATATTATGTTTCAAAAATTTCAACAAAACCATATCATGTGACCCCTCGTTGGAACGATCTCGTCGAGCTCGTTCCAACGAGGGGTCACATGATATGTTTTTTGTTGAAATTGTGTGAGAAATTAAAAAAATTGATATTTAAAATAATAAATTTTGATATCGTCTGCGTTGGGTAAAGGGTTAAGTTCTGCCGTTAGTTTCAAAAAGGTTGTTACGCGTATCTTTTTTTTCTTTTTCTATTGAGGTTTAACAACACTTCAAGCAGCCAGGGTCAACTCATGGCGAACTGTTTTATGGGTGGATGAATCCGGAGTACTCTTAGAGAACCAACGAACAGCGGCGAGCAACTGTCAGACTCCCCAGCGTACTAACTCCGCACAAGCAGTGTTAGCATTGGTTCAAGACAAGGCCATCATCGACGTGCAGTACGTCTTGGTACACAGCGTCACCGTGTCCCCACCTGCACAATAGGGATTAAGCCTGGCCCAAGAACACAACGCATTTACTGCCGGTAAGGATCAAACCTTTCCGTTTGGAGTACAGACATGCCTACCGTTACTTATTCCCAGTTCCTTATTCGACATTCGTTATCTATCGATAAAAGCGGTTGATAATGCATGTCGGAGAAGGAAATGGGAATAAGAAACGGTTGTCACGTCCCCGTTTGGAGTTCAATAATCTAACCGCCGAGCCACCGAGATCCTTCTCGAAACATATAGACGTGATAATTCAATTAGACATTCTAACAAATATTTTTTATTGAAGACGCCTGTATGCTGCATAATTCTCAGTGTGTTTGAATACGTTTTAGTATATGTCTCAATGTAAGCTATTGGGTGGTTCTATTAACTACAGACTTCAGTTTTGGTAACTGCAGTTATTGTAGAAGACTCATTGTGAGACAATCTTTTTTATTAACAAGTTTATTTCTACATACACAACACACAGATAGCTAATTACAGCAAAAACAAAAACAATTTTTACGCAGATACAAATCTGGGGTTACCAAAGCGGGCTGATTGGAGTGGATGGCGACCGGGTAGCGGTCTTGTCGGAATTCTATATGTTGTCATATCCACGACGCTGTCGAGATTCGACTGTCGAGAAAGAAATGTGAGAATGTCGAATCTCAAATGCCATTTACTTTTCTTTTTCCTTCGTTCACAATATGTTATGTATGAAATCTCAAGCGCCCGACCAAGCTTCGACATTCGTTCTGATTCTAAATTACCCCCGATGATTCGATTCAACTAGCTTTGATTTTAAAAAGTGTTAATCGAGAGGTCAAAATCCTACTATGTGTCCCCACTTAAACTATTCTTCCACCATCAGAGGTCAATACTATAGAACTTTTACAATTGGATTTTCTTGAATTGTATTTTCCAGTTATGACTTTAAATGGGTTAAAATGAACGATCATCATTTTCAAAGATGTAGCAATTTGTCACTTGGCAAATTGCCATATCTTTTAAAATGCTAATGATTCATTTTAGTCGCTGATATTAATAGATAGAAAATACAGTTGTAAAAGTTTTATAGTATTGGATCCCAGTCTCTTGTGGACCTGGTGATAGAAGAGTCCACGGAGGTTCCGCTTCCAAAACTACATCGATTCCGTTCTGGAATATTCTGAGGTTTTTTTTTATGTTTTTTGTAAATTTTTTATTGATTTATTTGACTAATGATTGGAGTCAGCCATTGAATACAATGCATGAGAAGAGACTGACAATATTTATGGTTGTTAGTAGGTTCAATATTAACAACCTGAAAAGTCGTGAGTTTCAGTTAAAGATTCGACTCGATTCGCAAGCTCTGTCTGATCGGATTCGGCATTCAATTCGACTAGATATTTCTGATTCGTAGGTCGTTATAAATTTCGACCCACCATAAGTTTGTCGGGACAAGATCATAATCTCATCGAGAAACTTTTGTGATCATAATATTAGAATAAAACAATCTCTCTGAAGATACATTAGAAGCACAGGCAAGGTTTCGTTGACTGGAACCCAAGTGCTTCTGATGGAATATGATAGTTATTGTGTCTGATGAATTCCTTTTCGCAGGTTCCTTTTTAATGCTGATCCACTCTCCATAATGTTTAACACCATCCCAAGTTATCAATATTGGAATTACCCTCACGGGGAGCGTTACCACAATATCCAAGTCTGGCATTTTTAAGAAAAAAGAGGGTCATTCGCTCCCTCATCATTCATTATTTTTGTCGTGATCTCAAGTTCTATGTATTATGAGAGCAATGTGAACGGGTAAAATTATTATTATTATTATTATTATTATTATTTATTATTATTATTGGCTTTTCTCTTGACCGATTAGACTGGTTGGCCATAATATGAAATACAGAATTCGCACATTTAGGTAAAAAATGCCAAAGTAGATTTTACCCAATCCATTTATAGACAGATAAAAAGTCATTGCTTTTAACCCTTTGAACAAGTAAGACCAATTTTTCGATCCAAGGCATAATTTCGTCCCATTTTGTCTTATAATACAGACCTAACTAGTATACGTATATTTTCTTGTGCATTAATTATTTTATATTCAATTATACAGGGGTCAATACTACTACTGCCAGTAAAAGTGGATTGAAATATTAATTTAATAAATTATGGAATTTCCTCAAGAAATATGTTCCATCCGCATGATAACATGCTACAAACCTGACTAGTATACGTATATTTTCTTGTGCATTAATTATTTTATATTCAGTTATATAGGGGGTCAATACTAATACTGCCAGTAAAAGTGGAGTGAAATACTAATTTAATAAATTATTGAATTTCCTCAAGAAATATTCCCCCGAACGATGGAAATGTGGATTTTACTGGGGCTAACCCTTCGAGTTGGTCCCATTAGCATCCATGTTTCCGTTAATTTGTTGAAATAATCTGTAAATTTATTGAAAGTGGTAACATTAGCTTACTGGTCTCTGAACGTCTAACCCGTTTGCTGATAAAAGCAGGGAAATGTGGAAGTAGCTGTTGGAAGCTCTTTGAACAGAGTGCGGCGGCATTCATTTTCGCATGGCCCTATAGTCATGGCAGGACAAATAATTGGATACAGTAGTATCGGCCTGACAGTTCGCTGCGTATCCTGGAACCTTACATCCGGACGTCATCCGTCTTTTCGTGGCATTATTGCCATTTGTTGGAAATATTTGAAATGTAAGCCCGAATATCTTAAAATGTTCTTAGTAAAAGAGGTAAACTGTAATATTGATAAACAACCTTTTCATCGTTATTTGGAAGTAAATAAACACAGCTATACGCATGGTCATATTGTTATAAACTCGGTAAATATAGTGTTAGGCACACACCATAGATAACGATCAGGCTCTCTTTGTTATCTGTCAGGCTTTTTGGGAACGTCCGTCAAAGTCAGATATCTGGAAGAACTGCCCAGTTTGAATCCGTGCAAGACTGCAACTCAGGCACGTTCCAGTTCTAAGGAGTATGCTCGGTAACAGTTATACAGGCATCCAGTCTTTCATAAATTCTCGTTCCGTTACAATTTGGATTGGTACGCGCGTCGCCCTTAGTCACTTTTTGTACTTAATGTATTTCTCAAATACTGTATTCTTTTCGGTTAATTGAGAATGAAGAAGATGATATTGTGGTAATTGTTTGGGGGTATGATCTTAATATACTAATACTTATATATACCACCCAATACCAAATAGTTACAAGCTCATCAAGTGGGTTATTGACAAATTCCCTGTATTTAACTTAATCAAAAAAGGATCAGCAATGGAATTCTCAGAAAAAAGGGATCCAAGGGCATCCCAAGAGATGGATACTCTCACATTTCACTACACAAGAATTGAAGATAGACCTTTTTCTCACCCACAAACCTAACCATCCCGGGTTTGAGCTTGAGGGTAGTAATCCAAATTCTGGACCCTCCTCTTTTGTCCTTGTCCCCATCTTTTACCATTCCTTTGGACCTGAGTCCAAGATCTCTTCGCGGATTGGCTTCCTTCGTCCGAACTCATATTGACTATGTATCTAACTGGTATCTGTTATAATCTGTGCAAAAAGACAAAAAATAAAAGTGTCTAAGTTCCCCCTGTAAACCAATCATTATTGGGGATTAGCCATTTAACAATGTGGACAATTATACATATCCATTCTCTGGTCCGATTGCTTAGTCACTTGCACACAAGAAACATGAAACCAGTCCAAACAACTGTTACATTGTATCATGAAAGACCCTGTGTCAGGCTTCTTACAGGCACAGTAAAATGGAACCATTGAGCCTCTAGTTTCTGAAAGATTTTTATGGTACTCAATCCAAGGTGGTAAAATTCCATCAGTACAATGTTTGAGTTTGTCATGATTCATTGTTAATGATTTATTAATCAATCGTATTTTAAACAGAAATGTAGAAATGCACTGAATAATTATTCCTGGCCCCTTCCAAATGGGATTTAATTTTTTACAACGGCCAGGTTTACTTGCAAAATCAAGGAAATAAACAATATCTCCCACTTTAAATGTCTGAGGTTTTGAGGTAGTGTCACAGTATTTCCTCATTATTTTCTGTTGAGTTTTCAATCTTTCAGGGGCCAATTCATGAGATATTCTAATAGAATTCTCCAAAGCAAGAACAAATTCAGCTGCATTTAGAAATGTTTCATTTGGAGGAGGACCAAACACTAGATCTGTTGGTTGTACCACCTCTCTTCCAAGCATCATTTTATTAGGAGTAAATCCAGTACTTCTGCGAGACATGTAAATCCCAGGTGGACTGTTTGTTTCCCACGAAACATCTAAGGGCATCCATTAAAGTTATATTTACTCTTTCCACTTGGCCGTTAGATGATGGGCAATAAGCTGTTGTTCTTGCCTTGAGAATTTCTAATAATTTACAAACAGCTTTAAATAAATCACTTTCAAAATTTGCCCTTTCATCTCTATACACTTCCAATGGGCAGCCAAACCTAGAGAAACACTCATTGCCTGCTGCAGTCGCAGTTTTTTCAGCCATCTGAGACGGGAGGGGGATACACTCCATCCATTTTGTTAATTGATCACAGAATGTATTCATTTCCCCTTGACGTTTTTGGTATATGGGCCCAAGAAATCTAAATGAACACGTTCCATTGGGGACCCTGCATGGTATGGGGCCATTTTGTGACGGAACTGAAAAGAAGGTTTCTTTTGTTTATTACACCTAGTACAGGCTTTAACATAAGTCTCAACATTGGCAGTTAATCCTGGCCAGTAATATCTACATTTTACTTTTTCCATGGCATGGTTAATCCCCTGATGACCAGCCAATGGGAGATCAAGATGACAACAAAATCTCCGAACGTAGGGGATGAGGTATCACCAAAACCAAGTGGCCATTTTTTCTCTTTTTGTATATCAATTTTCTAGTCATGGAAAATCTTTCCCGATGATTTCAAAACAGTTTGGATTCGGCACTTGCCTGAAAAAGAGCATCGGGGGAAGGTATTTCCCCCTTTTCTAACCAATTTCTAAGAAATTCCAGATCAACATCTTCATTCTGTTTAGCTAGAATTTCCTCATATTTCTGACCACTTAAAGCATATTCCAGTTCAGGTGGGTCCCTTTCTTCCCCTACCTGTGGACTATTAGTATCAGCATCTGTAATAACTGTAATGCCCACTCCCTTAGACTCTATCTCCAAATCATTTGAAACACTCCCTCCTCCCCCAGGGTCAAATGTTTTTATAAGGGTTTTATTTACAATTCCTAAGTTTAACATATCAAGGGAGCTAACTCTATTATCTGAAATTCCTGAGTTTAACACATCAAGGGAGCTAACTCTATCTGAAATATTCTCTGAAGTTTCAACTGACAGAATCTCTTGTATTGGAAGCAATATTTGAACATATTTGTTTTTGCATGAAACACATTTTGGAATCATTGTATTTTTCTACCCAAGCCATTTTACCTTCTGCTTGATTTCTATTGCTTGGTAGGGGAATAACATCATCTACATTTTTAAAGAAATTTCCCCAATTGTGGTCTACCCTCTTTCAATATCTGCAACTCCTACAGGGAAGTTGTTCTAAAGGCACCCCTGCTCTGTATTTCTTACAAAAGTCTTCCTCTGGACGTCGTGATAGGAAATCAGCATTCTGATGTTTTTTTCCCTGGACGGTGCTGAATTGTGAAGTCATACTGACTTAGCTCCTCCATCCATCTGGCCAGCTGGCCTTCTGGATTCTTAAAATTGAGGAGCCAAGTTAGGCAACTATGGTCTGTCCTGATTGTAAAGTGTCTGCCCAATAGCAAATGTCGAAACTGGTGGGTAAATCGCACCACACTAAAAAGCTCTTTTCGAGTGGTGCAGTACTTCTTTTTTTCGGGACTTAACCCACAACTACCATAGGCTATGACTCTTTCTTGTCCATCTTGTAACTGGATTAACTCTGCCCCTATAGCCACATCAGACCCATCAGTGTCCAAAATGAACATATCAGTTTTATTTGCAAAAGTCAAAACTGGAGGAGACCCAAGGGCTGCTTTTAATGCCAAAAATGAATTTTCTTCACCATTCCTCCACTCAAACACTGCCTTTTTACCTGTTATTTTATACAATGGGGCTGCTAAAGTAGCAAAGTTCTTTATAAATACCCTGTGGTAATTGGCAAGACCTAAACATCTCTCAATCTCTTTGATGTTTTGGGTTCGGGGCCAGTCTGTAATAACCTGGCTATCCGGATCCCCCATTTCCATTCCCTGGGAGGAAACTAGTCGTCCCAAGAACTCTATTTTTTGTTGAAACAGGAGACACTTTCTAGGCTTTAATTTCAATTGATACTGCCGAAATCTATCCAAGACATTTCGCAGAATTTTTAAATGATCTGCAAAATCTGTGCCCAACATACACACATCATCTAAAAAAGCTAAGGCAATATCCCATGTTAACCCTCTAAGGACGAAATTCATCACGCGGGAATAGCATCCCGGGGCTCCTGTTAAACCCAAACTCATTTTGAGATATTCATACTGCCCATATTTGGTTATAAAGGCCGTTTTCTTATGGTCTTCCTTAGCCACTGGAATTTGAAGGAAAGCCTGGTTGCCATCCAGGCGACTAAACCAAGTATTCCCAGCTAGTGTGTCTAGACAGTCGTCAATTAAGGGCATGGGGTAAGTGTCCTTTCTTGTAATGGCGTTTACTCCCCGGAAATCCAAACACCATCTTACCGAGCCACAGCGTTTACGAATGATAACAGGTGCTGAAGCCCATTCGGAAACGGATGGCTGGATAATCCCAGCCTTTAACATATCTTTCAATATTTTTTCTTCCTCGCCTACAAAACATGCCGGGGTGGTACGGCGCATTTGGGTTTTAACTGGTTTGGCATCACCGGTGTCAATATGATGTTCCAAAGCAGTGAAATTTCCCAAATCATACTTATTTTTTGCAAATACATCACTGTATTCAATCAATAGTTGTTTAAGCTTGGAAGACTCTTCAACTGTTAACAGTGTCTTAGATTTCTCAAACAATTCCCCTATGTGATCAGGCATCTCCAAATTCTTATCTGCAACCACTCCAGAATCCACTTCAGTTACATTAACTTCAGTAAATTCTGGAGAAAGTTCAGTGGAAGAAATACCTGTACCTCCAACAGCCCATCCAACTATTTGACCTGGATTCATTACAATATCTTTATTTCCTATATTAAAGAATGTCATAACAGGATCTGTATTTTCGGAATGAGCTGTTCTGGGGATCAACAAATTTGATTTTAACTCTGGTTCTATCATGTACTCTGACATGGTAGAACTCAGAGCACATTGGACCTGTTTCACTGAATTGGAGGGAATTATTATTTTTTCCAATAACCTCGCCTTTACTCCTTCCCTCTTTTGTGACTGCCTCAACTGAATGGGAATTTCCTCTCTTTCCTTTCCCAAATACATCATATTGTTAGCCAGATCAAATTGGGTACCCTGTTCATGCAAGAAATCCAGACCCAAAATAATTGGAGTAGAAACACGGGCTACATAAAAATTCCTGATGTACCAATTTTTTCCCACTTTCAGCTTAATGGGCCCAACTATTTGTCCAGAGATAGTTCCTAATTCTCTGCCTACTGTTCGTACTTTAATGCACTTCAACATGCGAGGGTGTTCATCAAAAAGCTCTAAAAGTTTGTCAGAAAACACTGTTACCTGTGCCCCTGTATCAATAAGAGCATCTAATTTGACATTTTCTAATATCACTGGTACAGTATACTACAACGACGTATCTACTTGGTTAATCGTTATACTATCTGGCATCTCATTTCATGTTTCCTCCTTTGGGAAGAAATATTCAGGGAATTTATCCCCAGCAATGGCAGAATTGTGGCCTTTATTTAAATCTGGAGTCGGCAAACGGCCTACATTTCCGACTCGTTCTCGTTTAAATTATCCCCTGAATCGTCTGAAATTTTGACCATTGGCGAAATTTGGGTATTGGGGTCATTTGGTGACCCTGATGGTGTAAAAGGTTTTGAAGCTGACCGATTACTTGGATTTCTGGAAGGGCACTCTCTTGAAAAATGGGACATCGACCCACATGTCCAACCACCCCTCCTCCCAGGTGAGGGAGATCGACTCCTTGATCTATTTAGAGTCTGACCTGGTTCAATCAATTGGGAAATCTTTATGGTCAAGGTAGCCATACTGCCATTTAAATTTGATAATACTGTGCCAATTGATCTAAATTCAGCGATTGTTTCTCCGGAAAATTTCTTAAATTCAGTTACTAATTCAGACATAACACATTGGGTATCCTGAGGCTGGGGCCTTGTTGTATTGGGTCGTACTGATGGAGTAGACACCCGAGCCGACTGCACACGGGGATGTGAGTTATCCCATGAAAGGGTTGCAATCTGAGTTGGGCCCCTGAGTTCTGGAGCTAGTTCCCTCACATTTCCATAAATAGCCAAAGATGTGTGTTGAAACCATTTAATTTGATCGATAGCTTCCTCGACTGTTTTCGGGCGCTGATTTGCTGCATAATGTCCTGCCCCTTTATCTAGGGCACCATGGCAGAAACGCATAACGGCCTGGCGAAACATGTGTTCTTCGGGCAAGTGCCCAAATGCTTTTTCGGCCAATGTCAAAATCTGATCAGCCCATTCTTCTAGGGTCATGTCTGGTTGCAGCTGGGCTTGATTGAACTGCACTTGTGCAGTCTCAGGGAGTTCGTACTTTCCGAAGCGTTTTTCTAACTTGCCCAGCACATCAACAAAATGGATTTGTGGGTCTTGACGAATTATGGCAGCAAAATACTCGCTTGCTTTGCCATCCAAACACCAACAAAGGTTGTCCTTATATTTTCCCGCAGTCCATTCTTGCATGTCTGCAAACTGCATGAACTTCATTCGAAATGTTTGTCAGCTGGTGGTCCCATTGCATTCTAAGCTCTTGGGAAGGTTAGGCATCCTACGACGATACCTATTGTCCGGGTCTCTCATCTCTCGCATTTGGGGACGTTGTCCCCCAAATTGACGGTACACAGGTTGGGGGTCAGGGGCATATTTCTCACCCCTCCACCTGTCCCCTTGTGGACGATAAGCATCTCCTTCCCCAAAAGGCTGGTACACCCGAGGGGGTGGGTCATAAGCATATGTATATCGGCCTTGGGGAATTCAGCGATTTTCTTGAAAATCATTTCTGTAACCAACCCCCCCCCCCCCCCCCCCCCCATCTAGTCATGTTGGGATTCACCTCCTGCCTGTTGGGTATTGGATTAGGTGTAACTCTGTCTCTACCACCATTCCCACCATTTTGGAAAGCATCATAATCAGAACCCACCCGGTCTATTTGAATCAGAACTTTGAAATGGCCTGCCTTTAATATGCCAAGCAGGTGTTAATGATGGATCATCACAGGACTCCCTATTCTCCCCCACTGTAATTCTCGATGCTCGATGACGTGGGGGTGCAGAGGTCGAGACCAAGGTGGAGCTCCAGGAGTCCCCCCCTCCCCACCCTGGAAGGCGCCAAAGGGTCACTCACCCCTTCCCCACGCTGGCAAACTTGAACCTCGGCTTCAATGCATCTGGAACAATTTGAACGGGGATTTTCATCCTCCGGAGCATGTGGGACGAAATTGATAGTACTCAAAAGGGCCCTGGTTACCTTTAAACCAGGAACCTCTCTCAAGAGTGCTTTCTGAAAAAAATCCTAACTGAGCACGTTTTTGCACCATCTGGCGAGCTCTGGGGACATCAACCCCAGGTAAGGCAAAAAATCCCATGAAATCACATGTATTTATGTAAATTTGTGGTTCGGGTACACTAGGTGCCCGATTCTGATCATGTGTAACAGCCGTAGCCATTTTCTCTAACCAAAAATAATTTTTGGTCAATATTGACAACAAAATGTGAAAAAATATTTCATTTGGGAAATTCCCAAAAATGTGACAAAAAAAAAAAAAAATACAAAACAAAGGCAAAAAAACAATATTCCAAAATAAATGAAAAACAAATCAAAAGACTATTACATTGGATGGGTAAGTGAAATAACTGGATTAACTGTGATTAAAATTGGTGGGTTCGTGTGTCAACAAGACAAAGGCAACCTCAAAAGGAAGCTCCATAGCCAACATCAAGTCAGTGTGCACACTGGTTCGTGAGAAGAAGATTTTAAAAACATTTTGGAGCATTTTCCCCCACTCCCTCCCTATGGAGCTGGGCATGTTAAGTAGAACAAAACTACAATGCCCTTCGGGACTATCACTCACACAAACTTTCACTTGAATTAGCCCAGTGATTTTGGAGAAGACCAAAACATGGTGTTGACGGACGGATTGACGGCCGGACGGACGGACGGACGGAGAGCTATGAGATTAGCTCAGCTTGACTTTGTCAAGATGAGCTAAAAACTGAAGAAAATTGTATCAGCGATGCAATGATTTTGCATCTCCTCTGCAGCAGTGCAGACAGAAAAGAGGGCAGAGAATTTCGACTAGGAGCCAATACTATAACATTTTTACAACTGTATTTTCTAGAACTGCTTTTTCTTCCTATTAATATAACCGACTAGAAGTTTTTAAAAGATGTGGCAATTTGTCAAGTTATGTCAACTGGCAAATTGTAATATCTTTGAAGATGCTAATGGTTCATTTTAACCCATTTAAAGTCATAACTAGAAAATACAATTCTATAAAATACAATTGTAAAAGTTTAATATTATTGGCCCCAGATCGCGACCCAGTTCGCGATTCTGTCAAAATTCCCTGGCTGATTTAGTTATCATAGTACTGCACATCTCGCGTCTCATGTGGTGTTCAGTGATTTTTCATTGAGACTTTACAGTTTAACTTGAAAATATGCTTACAAACATGAAGTGCATCATATTTCGCAGGTGTGTTGATACGGGAGGAGCAATCTACATGCGCAATAGTAAACCGAATACAAAAGATGTTCTTTGCGCTCAATATAAGAATGGCATAAACAACACAAATGGTTCTATCATGAATCTATCTAACAACTGGTTTACACAACCTGCGATAATGCAGTGTTCTGAGAGCTTTTCTACACAAGGATGTGAGATCATGTGACATTGGGGACTCATGCGGGTTGGTGCTGATAAAATTTCCATGAGAAATGCTGCTACATCTCGGTAAGTTTATGATGAATGATGTAAAATATTACCAATTACATTGGTGGTTTGTTTAACACATGGGTAATCACAAAAATAAATGCTTCGCGGTTTGGCTGAAGAAGTCAATATATATGTGACGTGAATGTGGATTTGATGTCATGATAAATGAAAAATGCGATGAACTCTCAGACTGAGAATTCATCGCATTTTTTCTCAGGATGACGGTGAATATCCGCGAAAGCTTCCGAAGTTTTCAGTGTGATGCCTGAAAGGCACAGGCAGGGTTAGACTGGTTGAAGACATGCACACCATCGACGCGCAGTGCGCTTTAGTCTGCTAATTTTCAGTGTGAAGTTTTGAAAAATGCGATGAATTCTCAAACTGAGCTCGAACCGCACGATCCCGGGATTTTCTAAGATTTCCCAAGATTTTATTTTCGCTCATTCTACGTAATTCGGATGAGAAGATGAAAATAGACAAATGGCATCAGATGCCCTTGATGTCAGGTAGTCTAGGATGAAACCCTAATTTTATTGTAACAAACACTTTTACACCTAGTACTCCCCAATTTTATTGTAACAGTAATCATATATATATATATATATATATATATACATTTAAAACTAAGAGGCATCACACTGTGACAGAGAGTGTGCAAAGTAAACAAACAGTAATCATAAGGTGAGATATAAAAATAAATGAGAAGGTGGAGATTACTATACAAATAGCAGCCCACCGGGAAGTATTAAATGGTGTCAAACACCCACAGTATACCAATAAAGGTGTAAAAGCAAACAGTAATACACGCAAAAAGCAGAAAACGTAGCCAGTGGCTAACCCAGTCACTATAATAATAACTCTTTGGCCAGCCGCTGATTTGTCGCGGTCCTCATAAGAGAAGGCCATCATTCCCCCTGCACCCCACCCCCTCTTCCCCTCCTCTCCTCCCAGCATTCAGATATAAACTGCTTAATCTAATCACTTGCTTAATTGTTTGCGTTCTTTGAAAGTCTGGGTGTGAAAACCTTCATTAACATTAAGACCTTTAGGCACCAGTGTTTCTAATTTCCAAATCCACTGCTTTTCTTTATGGTCTAATAGGGAATCTAATTTATTACTAGTGTTAGTTTCAGCATTATAAGAAGAGACCGACGGCTCACAAAAGGTGGCGGTGTTGCCCTTCTGATAAAGCAGAACATCAAAACTAAAACCATAAAAAAAACCGATCACCTCGATGCTGAGGTGATTGCAACTGAAATCACAGTCGATAATAGAAACATCGCGATTGTTTGTTATTACAACGACCCAAGCAAGACTGTTTGTGACACCGTCTTTGAATTTTTTTATGAGGAAATACAAACACTGCATTTTTCTCGGCGACTTCAATGCCAAACACCTGTTCTTTGGCTTTAATAAAACCAGCCCCAATGGTGAAGCCCTCCTTGAAATTACCAATAAACATAACCTACACGTGGTTATGAACGACAACTCAGCAACTTACATCAATAGTAACCAACAATTCCCATCCGAAATCCTCGATCTCATAATCGCCAGCGACTCTCTGATAAATCAAATGGACGACCATTGGGTCGGCGAAGATGACCTAGACAGTGACCACCTTCCAGTCCATGCCTCACTCAAATTAGGCAAGGGCCCCAGTAGGTACCCCCCCCCCCCCCCACACACACACACACCATCCTCAGAAGGAACTTTAGAAAAATCAACTGGAATCTCTACAGCGACATCAGCGATGTAAAACTCCCAAAATAGCTCCCCACCAAATGCAACGGATCTTGAAGCCCAATGCGAGGGGATTGAAACGATCATCAACTCTACCCTTAATGAAATATGCCCAAAAGAAGAAGTACGTCCCTGGACAAGTACTATCTCGGACGACACTCTTTCATTAATCAAAACCAAACGGAAAGCTCTTCGCGTTCTTAAAACCGAAACTGAAAAGCTGACCTCAAAAAAACATTCAACCGTCTTCACAGCAAGGTTAAGAAAGCCATCCAAACTGAAAAACAAGCCAACTGGGAAAAGGCAACAGCCAACCTAAATGGGGTCACGGATGCCAAAAAAATTCTGGGACTCTTTCAAAATCCTAACTGGACAAGAAAACAGAAGCCGTAAAGCTGCAGCCAAACCCCTTAAAAAGGAAGATGGCTCATTCACGCGTACAAGGCTGACACCTTCGCCAACCTCCTCAGAAAAACCCATCGCTCACATCTAGGTCCCGACAACGATGATGTCATCATAAACGCCATTGACGACTTCATCAATGAACACCCTGATATCTACCGTGATCCAAACTTTGATACCGATCCAGAAGAAGGGGACGACGATGACCTCGTCACCCCCATCTCAAATGACGAAATCATCATTGTTATCAGAAAATGCAAAAATTCCTCATCACCCGGGGAAGATGAAGTCAGTTACAAAATTATCAAACAGAGCCCACACCCTCTAATTGATAAACTCGACGAGCTATTCAATGCATGCATCACACATGGCTACTTTCCAAAATGCTGGAAAAGAGCCATCGGTGTCATGATACCGAAACCAGACAAATACCTCTCCGATCCGGCATGCTACCGCTCAATCAGTCTTCTCAGTTGCATTTGCAAGGTATTCGAAAGAATCATTTCCAATCGACTGAGGGATCACCTCGAAGAAACTGATTTCTTCAATAAATAGCAAAGAGCGTATTGAAACCGCAAAGAAGGCATTGAACATGTCTACTGCCTAGTCCACCAAATGAAAACCGCGATCAACAACCAACAAATAGGCGCGACAGTCTTATTAGACGTAGAAAAAGCGTTCGATTCCGTGTGGCACAACGGAATGCGCTACAAGCTATCCAAAATGAAACTCCCAATAAAACTATTGAGACTAATTTCATCCTTCCTCAACTACCGAGAAATACAAGTCAGAGTAAACAGCGAAATGTCCGACAGCGTCCCACTGTAAGCAGGCACCCCCAAAGATCCATCTTACGCCCCCTACTATACATCATCTACGTTAATGATCTCAAAATCTCTGAGGATCGCGTTCAAATCTTTCAGTCTGCGGACGACAAGGGCCTCTGGGACTCTAACAATACCGCCATCTTAGTTCAAAAACCCCTCCAACGCGCCCTGGACGACCTTGAGGTATGGTGTGCCAAATGGAGAATCAAGCTGAACGCCAGCAAAACCCAAAGAATAACATTCACTCGTAAGAAAAAGAACCGCGACTTCGATCTAAAACTAATGGACAACCCACACCACCCCCGAATGCACAGAGGCGAAATTCCTCGGAATTACTATCGACCAAAACCTAATAACTTAATAAAAATGATTCGAGGAACATTCTGGGAAGCCAACCAGGCTATCCTACTTAATGTATACAAAGTTTTTATACGTTCAGTACTCGAGTATGGGGACATAATCTTAACTGACATTAACCAAACCGACATGGGAAAACTCCAAAAAGTCCAAAATCACGCGCTTAGGGTCGCTCTCCGTTCCCCGTGGGATACTCCCATCAAAACACTCCATGAAAGAGCGGATATCCCAATGATAAAAGAGCACCTCTACTCTCTAGCTGCTAAATCCCACATCAGGCTAGCCGACAGCCAGCTACTGTCCGAACTCAAGATCACATGCGAGAGCCGCCAAAAACAAAAAAAAAACTCGAGAATGACCAATCCCTAAAGTCCACCGATGCAGCCCAAGTCTTCAGAAATCGAAAAAAAAAATGAAAATCAAACCGGGAAGGAGAAGGTGAACTAACAGGCAGTGAAAACGGCGAAAGCTGTGACCTTCTACCAGGAAGGGTTGTCTTCACCATCTCAACTAAAACACTAAACATCAAACGTGCTAAATAAAAAAATCAGCAAGATCCAACACCCGCGAACCGACAACATTGGTAAAGGGAAGGTGAAATAACAGGCAGTGAAAACGGTGAAAGCTGTGACCTTCTACCAGGAAGGGCTGTCTTCAACAACTCAACTAAAACCTAAAAATCAAACGTCTTAAAATATGAAAGTCATCCAGATCCAGTACTCGCGAACCGATGATTTTGGAAGGTGAAATAACAGGAAGTGAAAACGGCGAAAGCTGTGACCTTCTACCAGGAAGGGCTGTCTTCAGCAACTCTACGAAAACATTAAAAATTAAATGCCTTAAAATATGAAAGTCAGCAAGATCCAGTAGCCATGAACCTAGAATAATGGTAAAGGGGAAGGTGAACTAATAGGCAGTGAAAACGGCGAAAGCTGTGACCTTCTGCCAGGAAGAGCTGTCCTTACCAACTCATCTAAAAACCTCTAATAACTGACCGCCTAAAAATAATCAAATAATCAATACTGGTAAGAGGTAAACGGTAAATCTCAAACTTTTTAATTCTCTATATACCAAACTAATTCTGCCTTCATCTTTTAGCAGGTACACAAAGATAAGATGCTTTCTTTTTAATGACCAGCACCCCAATAACCGCTATGGAAACTATAATCGTTATGGAAACAGTCACCTTTATGGATCCTGAACATCCTCCGCTCCATCCCTAGAAGTGGCCACTCACCTCAAGGGAGGCGTGCGTTGGTCCTGCGTCCCACCTCTGCCCCTTTTTTATAAGCGTCTGAAGGGCGCATTTTTGACCCAGCCAAATAGGTTACAATGCAGGCCTGCCCCGAATCAGGGAAGTTCGGGTCTCTCTTCTGGTGTTCCCCGAAAGGGGTCGTTGTTGTCATCTATCCAAAAAGACGTCCTACTGCAAATCCTGAAAACCGATTAAGGCAGCCTGAGACAGACTATACTTGCCAATGATGGCCCGCCGTCGCTAATTCATCCATCTCCGAAGTGGCAGACTATACTTGCCCGAAAAATAAAACACTACAGCACCCTCGGGGAGAGGTAGTACCTTTATGAGAGGACACAACCTCTCACACTGGTCCTCACCCGAGAGATCAGTCAACGAAATCAACCCAACACCGCTCCGCTGAAACCCTTGTCAGGGACAACTGCCGAGTACTCGAACCTTTTCCTCCTTCAACACGCCTTGACATGAAGCTGCCAGATCACAAACAGTCACTGAGGGTCGAAAGGGGCTTGCCCCACGGCGTCCCTGCGCGCCTTCGACGCGCAAAAACCATTTCATTTCTACTAGAGTTAGTATAAACTGTCTCTAAGATTTGAAATTTGAAGGTCTTTTGTGAGTGGCACCTGAGATGTTCATAAATGTGAGAACAGCCACTTTTATACCTAGTATTCCCTAAACACTTTCTCAAGTCACTCTTATGTCTATTCATTCTTTTACTTAAATTGTTAGTCTGTCCAACGTACTGCAATTTGCAAGATGGGCAGAAAATAGCATATATAAGCCATTTAGCATTAGAGTCCGTATCCGCATTCTTGCAGTGGAAAGAAAGATCTTCCATTCGCAGTGCTAACAATTTTATTGTCTGTTACAATCAAACTACACAACTGACACCGGGTATATTTGCATGGTTGACAAGGTACCACCCCCCCCCCCCCCCCTCAGTGGTAGATGCGCCCCGCACTTTAGCTCTGGCCAGTGTTTTCGCCAAATTGGGAGGCTGTCTGAAGCTAATGACGGAAGCACATGGAACCGCCTCCTTAATTCTTTCAGACTGGTGCAGAATGGGAAGATATTTACTTGCAATGCCCTTGATGTCAGGTAGTCCAGGATGAAACTCCACAGTAAAGTACTCACTGCGAGAAGCCCCAGAAATACGCTTAGTCTGTGGATGTTGAAAAGTGGTAATGGCCCTTTCAACTTGAGCCTTAACTTTCCTCCTACTGTATCCCCTGCAGGCCAGGTAATTTGTGTGTTCGTCACAACGAATCTTTGCAGAGGTGAGATTTGAACAAATACGAAAGATCCCGAGTGACTGGCTGTATGGAATGCTCCGTTTAGTATGATTAGGATGACAGCTAGTAGACAGCAGATGTTGTTGAGTATCAGTGGGTTTGGTATATAAATCTGTACAAATGTCACCGTTGTCTTGAAGAGTAACAAAAACATCAAGAACGTTAATAGTGTGTCTCGAATAATCACTGGTGAATTGTATGGAAGGATGTATACTGTTCATAAAGCTAAGCAACTCCAGAAGTTTGTCCTCCACTGCGGTCCAAACCAAGAAAATATCATCAATAAACCGAAGCCAAACATCCGGCGACACTGGACAAGACGACAGAAGATTTCTTTCAAAAATGCCCATAAAAATATTAGCATTGGATGGTGCCATCTTCGTCCCAATGGCTGTGACCGAAATCTGCAGAAAATTTTCTGTGTTAAATTCAAATACATTGCGTGTGAGCACGATCTCAGCCAATCTTCAGACTCCGTCCAAAGTCTCGGGTGGAACAGGGTGCTCAGTCAAAAAAGTCCTGAGGGCTATCAGGCCATCTGAATGCGGTATACTTGGATACAAAACCTCTACATCCACCGTCGCAAAGATAGCTCCTGGAGGCAAAGGTCCCGAGCGAGTCCCTGATCTTGTGAATAAAGTCATCAGTATCACGTAAATATGAAGGTATATTAGGCACAAGAGGTTGTATAATATGGTCCACTAATTCGGAAATCCCCTCTGTAGGAGAGCCACAAGCCGACACAACGGGCCGTCCGGCTTGTGAATTTTAGGAAGTAGGTAGAACCGAGCGGGCTTTGTATACCTTGGGCACGCTCAGTCATGCATATCCTCAGAGATAATGTTCTGTTTGGTATATCTCATCAAGTATTGTAGTAACTTCCCGTTCTATATCACAACTAATATCATGATCAGCGCGCTTATAGACTGACTCATCATTAAGTTGTCGGTATTCCTCCGCCAGATATATTGCCTTGTTCATAACTACCACTGCAGATCCTTTGTCTGTCTCACGTATAACAACCCCGGAATCTGATTCCAATTCACGCATAGCTTCTCGTTCCGCTGCAGAAAGATTACAGAAGAAACGTTGGTCTGGCGTGCTCATAATATCGTCCTCCACAATT
This sequence comes from Pictodentalium vernedei, assembly GCA_031216915.1. NCBI lineage: Eukaryota > Metazoa > Mollusca > Scaphopoda > Dentaliida > Dentaliidae > Pictodentalium > Pictodentalium vernedei. The sequence goes on along the minus strand of CM062289.1, from coordinate 164,464,884 downwards.
GAAAGAAACGATTCTAAATGTTTTTTCTTATTAATAGGTGGCGTCCAGTCTGATCTTTTTCTGAATGTAAGCACTTCAGGGTTTGCTACAGAATGTTCTCCGTGAAATGGATCAATCAAATGTTTTTATGCTTTCCTTCAAGGCTAGGCGGTCAACTCTTGCCGGGGTGGGTGTAAATTTCATCCCTTTGGAAAGTGATCTGAGTTTAGTGTCTGAAAGTGGTATGCCGCTCAGATTAACCTTGGAAAAAAAACTGATCGCCTCTTAGTCTAACGGGTTCTGTGAATTCACTGATAAAACGAGGAAGTAGTTCAACTGCTGGAGACTGTGTAGCTGGTACCGGTAACGTAGGAACAGACACTTGCTGCTTTGGACGAGCGCTTTTTTTGATACAAAGATTAGTTGATGTCTCTAGCTGAGTGACAGGTTCCAATAGTTCATAATAGGGTTGGCTGGTGAAGTTAGGCAGTTCATCATTTGTTTCCACGGAATTAAGTTCGATATTGCGTAGTTCCGAGAAACCACTACCCTGTGGAATCTCAATACGACTTAAGTCAGAAACACTATCTATAACATCCTGCTTGCCAGTGTTATTCCACCAGTTTTAGGATGCTTACGGTCCGTTGATTTTATCCACGGTTTACATTTAAATTTCAGGAATTTAGAACGGTATTGTTTCTGTGTTTTGTCTCTGAACTTATTCACTTTTATATATATAGATGGAACCACCATCTTAAACAGACAAATTACAAATATATATTATTAAAAATGGGGGCAAAAAAGAAATAAAATAAATAAAAAAATAAAAAAAAACAACTCTAAAATAAAAAAGCACGCGATTTTTAAGGATTAAAGATCATAAGTTGAGAGACGTTACAAGTTCGTCGATTTCTAGAATTCAAGAGGAATATTCAAGAGAGCAATATGGCAAAATGAGTGGGTGACATCGAGATGAAATGAGAGACGACTATGTTGTTCAAAACCATGACAGAAAATTAAGAGATGAAAAATGAGATCATCAAAGAACTGAAACCCTTGAGAGAAAGCAGGACATCCAGTTACAGACCTATTTACGAACGTTTTTATGGTCCGATTTATGGTTTATGGTTACAGACTTCTGGCCAACCTCGTCATCTCTCATTGTGTCCTGCACACACTCCGACAGGATGCCCCCTTCTCTTCAGTAACGGCACTTTCCGCCGAGTCCTTCCGAGATAGACAGAATTTAGACCAATTCGGAAAGTGAAATATCGACGGTTGCTACCAGCACGATCGGCGGCACGATGGAAGATGCCGACAATATGAAAACCTGAATTTATATAACACAAATCCGTCGAGCGCGGACTCTGCTTTGGCTTGCGCGAAGGAGATGATGGTAATCTCTACAAGGGTGATAAACGAGTGGAAATAACCGACGGCTATAATAGGATTGTCGAAGATCAAGATTACAGAGGCACCAAGGGACCATGGAATCTGCTCGTGCTTGCTAAACCTAATGCCTGCCATGAAGAGGATTACAAAACTTTCTGCAATCTCCTGGCTCGGACGAATGCCATGAGAAAAAAACACTGATTCCAGAGAGACGAGACCGACAGCAAGCAGGGGATCGAAGATGAAGAACGTGGTGAAACCCTTATGGGATGCGAGTAAAGCATTTGTCAAATCGGTCATCGGACAGGGAATGACAACAACCATGATCCTTCCTTGCAATCTCTAATGTGCTGCTGGAGAGATTGGATCTCTTGATGGCGAGTTGAGAAGCCCGCAATTCGGGAGTGACAAACGAGTTGTCGAGCATATGCAACGAATTGTTGCAACAGAAGGTTTTGAGCAGAGAAAAGTATAAATCGATCAGGAACGCGTTGAGAGAAGGAAAAACATTAATAGTAAATAAAATAGGAAATAAAAAAATACAAAAATAATTATTGAAAAAGTAAGACAAAAGAAAAAAAATATGTTGGTGAAAAAGAACAGAGGATTTGCGAGATCTTATATCTACGGCGGATCGGGTTAGCTGGATTCGATGATGGGAGTTTTATTATGTGCCTTCACTGGCATTGTGGCGAAATAGATCGTTTCGACCACCGTGAAGGTTTACAAAAAGACAGCAATGGACGTGGGTAATAACGCTGCGATGGAAGCGAGCACTAGAATCGCTTCATTAGCTGACAAGAGGAGTGCCGATTTAATTCAGAAGTTGATAACACACCAGCAGCTAAACGACCGAAATTGTCGTCGAAATTGGATGAGATTCTTGCGAACATGAACCTTGCAAATTTCAAAGGTTCTGGCATCGTGCCAACAGAGGAACTTGCTAAGTCGTTAAACAGCAGTGGATCGGATTGAAAATGGTTTGAAGTACGAAAATTGAAATTGTTTTTATTACATATAAAAAAATAATTTAAAAAAAATAAATTTACTTAAAAAAACTTGAGAAGAAAACTTTAAAAAAATACCCCAAAAACGAGAATGGAACTCGAAGATTTATCATGGAACGGGCCCAACAGTGGGAGATTGAATCACAAATTATTTCCCCAAAGCATAAGAGGATTGATAATTGGGAAAATCGAATTGTGGAAAGACGAATCTGTTGATGAATTTGTTGTTGTGACTGGGGTGGTTGGATTATAATAGACTATTCATGTTCAGCAAGTGTCACTTTCAACCCGAATATGTATTATTGCAAAAAGCTCTGAGCGCAAAATTACCCAAGGACGTCATAATGAGAATCTTCGATCACCAGGATGAGTTACAAAATGCGATGATACGATAGCAACAACATCAAGAGAACTTGGATATAATAAAACATTGAATGCGGAATGTCAATTTTACGAAAACGCTACCGACGTGTCTGATCCTCGTGACTTGAATTTAGAGCACATATATCTAATGATCTTCGACAACTTGATGTTTGAGAAACGGAATAGATTCGCATCTTACAACGTTCAGGGATGTCACAGCAATGTGGATTGTTTCTATCTGTCTCAAAATTATTTTACATTGCTCAGACAGACCGGGGAGAATGCGAATTTTCTGTGTCTGCTTCGTCGAGATCTCAAGAATCTCAATCACATTTATGATGATCCAATGGACAATGAAATGAGAAAACATGAATTCAGGAGTTTTTGTAAGATGGTGTGGGAGAGTGGACCTTATAATTTCGTAGTCATCGATCTGACAAGCAAACGCCAAGGAAAATATATGTACGGATTCGACGAATTTCGTATTCCATGTGATTGCAATTAATAATGAAAAGAGAAAAATAATAATATTAAACAGAAGTAAAAAAAAAATATAAAAATAAAAATAAAATTATTAAAATTAAAAAATGAAAGTGTCAATGACACTGTAGCTCAACTTGACAATCTTGAACTTGGTAAGTTATAAGTGAAATGGCGAAATTGAAGATCATTGGTACCAATGTTATTTGGTGAAATTTAAACATAACAGTATTGTGAGTGCACAACGTCAGAGTAATCCATGCATTTGTAATTGTAAACTGTAAGGCTGGCTGAAGGAAGAATACTGATACAAAAATGCAGCAAGTTCAGAGGTTATTGTAAACGGAAACTTTTTTCACAGAAATGAATGCTAATCAATAGTTCTTATCTAAAGGTCCCGTCTAATGAGCACATATTTATACATAACTGCACTTGCTTCATCGAAGGCTATTGCCAGCGGCAACATTTTTTGATGGAAATCGAAGAAAATCAATAGCACCCATCTAGAGGTACCCCAAACAAGCACAGCAACTTTCAAACCTATCTGATCATAAATGCGCCCTGTAGAGCGTGCCAAAGGAAAATATTGATGCCTGACTTAACGAAGTTCAAAGGTCATTGTAGGAAATCGATAGCTCCCCTCTGGAGGCCACCCCAAACCAGCAAACCAGGTTTCAGTGGAATCCTATCATAAATGTTCCCTGCAGGGTGTGACAAAGGGAAATATTGAGGTCTAATTAAACTAAGTTCAAAAGTCGTTGCCAGGTGCAATATTTTATTTTCTGACGGGAATAGATAGCTCCCATCTAGAGGTCACCCCAAACAAGCACACGAAGTTTCAAAGAGATCCGATGAAAAATGTAGGCTACACTGCAGGGTGTGCCAAAGGGAAATATTGATGCATAACTACACTAAGTTCATCGAAGGTCATTGCCCGCGGCAACATTTGTTGACAGAAATTGAAGAAAAACGATAGCTCCCATCTAGAGGTACCCCAAACAAGGATACCATGTTTCAAACCGATCTGATTACAAACGTGTAGAGCATGCCAAAGGAATATATTGATGCCCGACTAAACTAAGTTCAAAGCTCGTTGACAGCGGCAAGATTTTTTTTGACAGGAAATGGAAGAAAATCGATAGCTCCCATCTACAGATCACCCCCAAAAAGCATGCCAGGTTTCAAAGCAATCTGATCATAAATGTGCCCTGCAGGGGGTGCCAAAGCGAAATATTGAGGTCTGACTTACCTAAGTTCTAAGAACGTTGCCAGCGGCAACATGTCTTGATAGAAATGGACGAAAATCGACAGCTCCTATCTAGAGGCCACCCCAAACAAGCGTACAAAGTTTCAAAGTGATCCGGTCACAAATGTGCACTGCAAGTGTGCCAAAGGGAAATATTGATGCATAACTGCACTATTATCCTCAAAGGTCGTTGCCAGCGGCAACATTTTTTGACGGAAATCTAAGAAAATCGATAGGTCCCATCTTGAGGTAACCCCAAACAAGCATACGAAGTTTCAAATCTGATCATAAATGTGCCCTGTAGGGCGTACCAAGTTTCAAAGCGACCTGTGCAGTGTGCCAAAGGAAATTATGGACGTACGTACGCCCGGACGTACGTACGTACGTACGCCGACGGATGAGAAGTGATGGCAATAGCTCAACTTGACTTTGTCAAGTTGAGCTAAAAATGTTACAAGAATACAAACTCAATTATTAGAAAGGATAGTCAAGAACACGGAAAGAACATCCGATGATACGACTGCAAAAGATTCTTCTTCAATCATGGTGAGCAATGACAAGCCTCGATTCATGACAAAATTCAATCCGCCAATCGAATTGAAAAGGGAAAAGATATATGAGATGGCAACGGTGAATCTGGAGACGTACTATTCGTTTCCAACATCACAGAATAAAATATGTTCAGGTATTCCAATGGAATGAATTGGTTCATGATTAATATTCCAAAAGGCAGCTATGGCATAGTCGATCTGAACGAACTCATCCAAACTGAACTGACGATCGACGGTCATGACAGAACTGGCATCAACATAACTGCTACTTTCAATACTCTGCAAACGATACTCGACATGAGAAAGGGCCATCGTGTGGATTTTAGGAAAGATGACACTTTTAGAAAGATGTTGGGATTCGATCAAAACACATAAGGACACGTGACATCAGAATGTATGCATTATCTCTTCATATATTTTTAATGTGGGAAACATTTCCTCTTCCATAAACAAATCGCTCTCCCAATTTTCGTAATCTTTCTTGACAAATATCTCCCCCTTAGTAAACAATTCATCCTCCCAATTTTCTTCTTTTTACTGAGAATTAATTTATGTTTTACAAAATAATTTTCGTTTTATATAAAAAACAATTCCGAATTTCTTTTTTTAAAATTCAAATCAATTTTTTTGTGCAATAGGAAATTAACTAAAAGTAAAAAAAATCAATTAATTTTTTTAATTCAAATCAATTTGTATATATATAATAGGAAATAACAAAAAATAAATTAAATAAAAATTTTAAAACATAATATAAAACATCTCCAAAGGTCAGAAAGACAAACTTCAAAGAGCATTAGAAAAGGGGGGGGGGGGGGGGGGGGGGGAAAGCAGCGAGATTGAAATTAAGTCATCAAGACTTGAGTAATGGTCGCCACAAAATCATGTGGACCAAAATGCAAATTAAGAGAATAGCTGAAGAACATCGTAATCAATGAGTTTTGTCCGTGAGAGTGAGTCCCGCTCAATTGAGATATAATTTGAAAATGAAAGGTGGTTTCTTAGGATTGTTGGTGGGATTGGCACCAAGATTACCCATTCTCACCAATACCGTGTAGCCAGCTTTAGGTATAGGCGCTCTGTTGGGATTGGCGTCTGGTGTGCAGAAAATAATGGGAAAAAAATTGTTCTGGAGAGAGAAGTTCTGTGTCGAATCAAATGGATGGTAAAGAATGGTGTCCCTGTATCAGTATGCATCGCGTCTTCTGATTGATCAACGTAACCGAAACAAATAGCCACGGTATCGGCTATCTTCAAACATGTGCATGATATGAGCGCGCGCCGTTGTTCCCCGTTTGTCACTCGAGAAACATCCAGCTGATAAAAATAACCTTTGACCCCGACTGGGTCACATCGAGTGCAGAGAACTCCTATTAGAAACTGTTAAGTTATATCCAACTTATTGTCGTATTGTAGTGAATACTAATACAAATTAAAAAACATCGTTTGCAGCCCTATGAGTAGAAGCACTTGTTGGCTGTCGTATTCGATGAGAACTGAACAGATGGAATCGGTTTTGCAAATATACGTTTGCGCTTTGCGGGGTGAGAACATCAAGGGGAGCAACTCATCTGTTTATCTTCGATATCGCTTGAGCAGAATACAAAATGTCAATCTCTTGCTTCGCTTGTCACTCCGATGGAGACATCGTCCGCAAGCGGGTTGAACTCACGCCTAAATCCACAGTCAAATCAAATAATACTGCCGCAGGGCTTTTTAGAGAGTATTTGTCAGATACTTCGATACTGAATTTGAATTGTTTGAAACAAAAAAATTAAAACTTCTCGATGTGTGACCTGGTTTATAAACAACGATTCGGAAACCAACTCGGTCCTATTTATAGTTTTGCTGTGATGTTTGTTTCGCTGTTTGGTTCAAAACCTGAGGCTCACTGTGGGGTTTAAACTTCGTCGCCTGAGCTTTAATGTGGGATCATATTTTACATCTCGGCATTATTTCTGTGTTAGGAGGCGGGCCAAAATCGTTATCTCGGGCAACATCCAGGGCACATGAAGATTTAATACCTGGATGTCTCCTTTTCAACCATTCGGCTTGCGCCTCATGGTTGAAAACCGACATCCAGGTATTAAATCTCCATGTACCTGGATGTTGCCCGAGATAACATATATTGTCCCTGTATCAGTATGCATCGCGTCTTCTGATTGGTCAACTTGACCGAAACAAATTGCCATGGTATCGGCCATCTTCAAACATGCGGGGTGATAAGAGCGCGGCGCCGTTGTTCCCCGTTTGTCACTCGAGAAACATCAAGGTGATAAAATTAACCTTTGATCCCCACTGGGTCACATCGATTGCAGAAACTCCTATTAGAACTGTTAAGTTATATCCAACTTATTGTCGTATTGTAGTGAATACTAATACAAATTAAAAAACATCGTTGCATCCCTATGAGTAGAAGCACTTGTTGGCTGTCGTATTCGATGAGATTGAACAAATGAATCGGGTTCACAAATATATTTTTGCGCTTTGCGAGGTTGAGAACATCAAGGGGACCAACTCATCTGTTTATCCGCGATATCGCTTGGGCAGAATACAAAATGTCAATCTCTCGCTTCGCTTGTCACTCCGATAGAGACATCGATCGCAAACGGATTGAACTCACGCCTAAATTTACCGTCAAATCAAATAATACTGCCGCACGGCGTTTTAGAGAGTATTTGTCAGAGAAGGATTTTGATATTGAATTTGAATTGAATGACTTTATCAACGAATTCAAATTCACCAAAGTGAAAAACTTCTCCATGTGTGACTTGGTTTATACACAACGATTCAGAAATAGACTCGGTCTATTTATAGTTTTGTTGTGACGTTTGTTTCGCTGTTTGGTTCAAAACCTGAGGCTCAGTGTGAGGTTTAAACTTCGTCGCCTGAGTCTTAATGTGGGATCATATTTTACATCTCGGCATTATTTCTGTGTAAAGAGGCGGGACAAAATCGTTATCTCGGGCAACATCCAGGGTTGTAGGTTTAATACCTGGATGTCTCCTTTTCAACCATCTCGGCTTGCGCCTCGTGGTTGAAAACCGACATCCAGGTATTAAATCTCCATGTACCCTGGATGTTGCCCGAGATAACTTATAGTATCTAAAATGCGCAGAAGGTACTCACGTATTCCACGCTCACAGAGATGGTTTCTATCTGAAGAATAAAACAAAATTGAGCGATGGTCAAGGATTCTTATTAGGTCCGAATTGGCCTTTTAAAAACGTTCCTATTCTCAGTTTGTTATTATGAGACTTTGTTTTTTTTTAAAAAAAGGAAATAACTCGGGCACAATATTAATTTGTTTTTATCTATTAAATAAGAACGTAAAAAAAAATAAAAAAATAAATAGATAAACAAAAATGGAAATGAGAAATAATGCATATCCTGACTTACAAAATATTCAACTGATGCCCCCCCCCCCCCCCCCACCCCCACACCCCTTGGAAAACAGAGGCAATGCATTCCACGTCGCTCAGATCAATAAAATTCAACATTATATGATTACAGAAAGAGATAGATGTCATATTGAACAACAAAAAGTACATGTGAATGACATAATTGGTTGACTGGCTGGATCTGACTCTCATCACCGTATCCATGGTTTTGGGTGCTACTGGAATGAATGGGTCGCCTATCGGGCACCATTCCAGTCATGTTGTCGATCTATGGCGTTGCTCTCGCGACCGGAGTCTTGAGCTCAGTTGGAAAAATCATGAGTAAAAAATTATCGTTGAAGGCCGAGAAACACGAAAAGATCAAGTGTTGACCGACGGAAAAATCAGTTCCATAAGTGACATGATATCAGCTTTTCTGAAGGACAAAGGGATTTCCTAGCAGAAGTATCGCTACATTCTCGATTGAAAGGATCATTCGACGCATTGAAAGAAGGGTACAAGAATGAAGTCTCGGCAGATTCTTAAAGAAGTGAAGAAACATAATCTGATGGAAAAAAGTAGAGAAGAAACTAGGGGATCTTTCCATAAACTTTTGGGAAAGACTAAAGAACCTGAAATAGTGACAGATTTAAAAGACAAATAATGATAATATATATATAAGAAAAATAATTAAAAAAATAAAATTAAAATAAAATAAAAAATAAGATTTACAAAAAAAATTGTTGCATAACATATAAGAAATATATGGACACCAACTTGCAAACAGCGCGAACTAAAAATAATAGGCAGATGCATCACGGCACTTGTAAAGAGTGTGGTTTGACCAAAACTCAATTCATCAAAAGAGGTGGAGGAACAGTTAACGGACTCATAAATATCTTCCTTTCAAAATAAATCTGCCAGGACATCAATTCACGGGTCCAGGTTCGAAATTGAATATGAGATTGACTGTAGGTATCGCGGAACTAAATATTGAAATTAGAGTGAATCGCCTTAAAATGTTGCACTCGGAAATAAACAGCCTTGGGAAAATCCCTTGTTTCAATAAACGTTTGAAACATTCTATTGATATCTTGCATTATTGTTGAATATTCCTGACAAAAAAGAGGGTGAGTTGATGACTTTTGGACCTAAAAAACACAATTTACATTTTGTGTGTTTTGTAGGGAATTCCCTGAAGAATATGTGCACGTGACCGGTACTTCCTTTTGTGTCAGTTTTTCTCTCTTATTTGTTGCATGACCCCCTGTTTTCAGATCAGAAAAAGTTGTCTGAAGGGCTATACTTGACAGAGATATTTGAATGCCAAAATTAAAGTGATGCGATCATATTTTTTTCCGCCTGAACGTTATAATGGTCGCCTATGGGAAAATATTTAGTTCTGTGATACCTATAGGAAATGTTTTTGCTTCCAAACCAGATTCAGTATTATTTTGGGGGGATTATTTCACATTTAAATATTTATTTGGGGACCACATACCCTACCGAACTATTTTATTGTTTTGAAAAGTAACATTTTTGTCACTGTTCATGCAAGCAAATTCACATCTTCAGCAAGTGTATTCCCCAGGAGACCACTTTTACCTCTGGCAGCTGCTAACTAACAGCCTATCTTACCCTATTAACATATTTATTTAAACCATGGTTTCCCCTCATATTACTGGGGGCAGGGAGGATTCGAAATCTTCCAACCCCCTCCCAAATCACCATTCAAACACAGGCAGAAAACCTGCACTGCCCTTCTATTCACTAGTATTTAGAAGTTTTTCTCTTCTATATTATGCTCTTCAAAATGTTGGAAAACAATGTCTTCATTGAAAGAGTATCCAGGAACACAAATTTGAGGAGGGGGTGGGGCTACAGTGGAAAATAACATAATAAAATTACAAAAAGTGAGTGAATGGCATTTGTGCATAGCTACCAATATAGTTGTCTAGTATTAGTGCTGTCATGGTTCCCATGATACAGCATAAATTTACAGTGACAGTTGTGAAATATTGCTCTTTCCCTGAACCAAATCCTCCCTCCCACACATATTTAACCCTTCTGCTGATGATAAACATTTGGAAAGACTGAACAGCATATTTTTAGAGACTGAAGTTAGTATCACACACTTTCAGTTTCTTATGATTTACTTTGAGGCTTCAGCACTCATGGTCCACTGGGTTATTTTTCAATTTAACAACCTTGCTCTGGCCTTTCCACTATATTTTACATTGTATGCCATTCAGTACTCTCATGTAGACCTACTACATGTGTGACTGCAAGCCTACCTGTCTGTCTGTGTGTCTGTCTCTTCATCAGACATGGTGTTTCTTTGCTTTTCACTTGCCCGGATCTACATTTTCAATAATTGGCAGCTGACTAACTTTCCCCCCCCCCCCCACACACACAAGCATATTAAACATCAAATACCACTATATTCTTGAAGCAAATGTCTGATTCATCCTCTTTGGAAACATGTTTTCAACAATTTCATGCTTTTTGCCAGAATGGGTGTCTGTGGGGATTAAAACAAAGGTTATGAAAGTGCACTTATGGGAACTTGCAGCATAAGTATAGCACTATAGAATCAATATTTGATGGTTTTTAGGCATCTTACCAGTGTTATGAGATATCACAGTAGCAAGTACTGGTCACTCTTTTGGAAAAAAACACTGTTTTATGTTTTGTCAGTGCCATACCAATGACTCTATATGCCTTTACTGAGAAAACTGAGGCTTTTCCTTTACAAAAATTGCAAAATATTCATCAAACACAATGTGAAATGTCTTCAGAAGCCAGACTATGATTTAAAAACTATTACAGATGGGAAAATTCGTATCACAGTAGGTTTGTTTGGGTCAATATCAATTAAATTATGAATTATATCATAGATTTTGATGAAAAGGGGCACACCGGTGGGGGGGGGGGGGGTCCTATTCAGGGCAAAATTTTACTACATCAGATGGTAGAATAAAATTTGACATCAGTTGTTAGGATAAACTGGTAGAGTCCTTTCATATTGGTGAAATATATAGCTGCATCCCCAATTTTGGAAACAAAATTGACACCCATATTGTTCCATGGGGGTTGGGACACTGTTTTGCTTGCAGCATGGTTAAATGAGACAGACTTTTTCTAAAAATATTTTGTGCTGATGCAGATTTTAGTTTTATTTTGGGATCAGGGTAGTTTTTTAAAGAAAGCTGTAAATTCTCATCCTTCTCAGTTAGTTTGTAAAGTAACAGGATAGAAAGATCTTTTGGAGGCATTACCAGTTTTCAAGCCCACTTGACAAAGTTTGGACACTTTTCCTTAAAAGAGCAAATTTTCCATGTTTTTGACTCAGCCAAAGCCAAAAGTTGGATTCTAATGCAGAAATGACTCTTTTAACCCATACAGGTGGTAACATGTCTCTTTGGTGGGGTTAGGGATGATTATATGTATCGCGGAACTAAATATTGAAATTAGAGTGCACCGCCTTAAAATGTTGCACTCGGAAATGATGCAATCTCTAAAAATAAACAGCCTTGGGAAAATCCCTCGTTTCAATAAACGTTTGAAACATTCTATTGACATCTTGCATTATTGTTGAATATTCCTGATAAAAAGAGGGTGATTTGATGACTTTTGGACCTAAAAAACACAATTTACATTTTGTGTGTTTTTGTAGGGAATTCCCTGAAAAATATGTGCACGTGACCGGTACTTCCTTTTGTGTCAGTTTTTCTCTCTTATTTGTTGCATGACCCCCTGTTTTCAGATCAGAAAAAGTTGTCTGAAGGGCTATACTTGACAGAGATATTTGAATGCCAAAATTAAGTGATGCGATCATATTTTTTTCCGCCTGAACGTTATAATGGTCGCCTATGGGAAAATATTTAGTTCTTTGATACCTATAGATCTGACGCTGAAACGCAGAGCAATCCGATCATTAGAGAGGATCGAGCTGCCTACAGTCATGATCTCTGTTACACAAAGGATCCCAACTTGAAGACTCGAAACAATGTGTGCGACAAGAACAAGAAAATATAGTCAATCCCACGATGAAAGAGACATTTGAACGTTCGTTAGCCAGTAAGGTCATTGGAACGAAACATCGATTCGGAATGGGAAATAGGCGTGTTTTAGAAATACGGATGGATGAGAGAGTTGAAAAATAAATCAGGAGCGAGCGCGACCCCCCCCCTCCACCCCCCCCCCCCCCCGGTTGCGTGGGAACCGGTGGGGTGGGGGTGGGGTAAGAAGGTACCCCCCCCCCCAAAAAAAAATAAATAAATAAATAAAATAAAGAAGACAAATTTAGGCCTGGCATTCAGAAGCGAACGATCGTCCCCGAGCACGATCGTCCGCTTGATTTTATGCTCGACAAGCGACCACCGTCGCTAACAGCACTCCAAGCTTATGGAATGGTCATCACGCCGTGGTCGTATAATCTACTGTACTAACCAGCTACGCCGGTGATGTTTAAATAATAATGATATCCCAAACTCAGATTTAGGGTATTAGGAAAAGAAAGTTTTTTGTTGAGCTCTCCGGGGACGTTTGAGCTGAAACGCCAAACCAAACTCAGTGCAGCTCTGGGTAGAGCAGAGCATGCACTCCTTCACTTTCGAAAACTAACCAACTTTTTCACTTAATAAGACAATTTTTGGCGCATAAAGACACCGCGCCAATTTCAATATGTCGAGTGTGCTTCTAATCCCAATCGAAATGGTTTCACGCGCCGAAGGCGCGCAAGGACGGTTTTGGGGAACAAGCCCCTTTCGACCCACATTTGCTGTATTTCAGTTGGTACTTGTCTGAGTATGGTGGAGGAGGAGAGTGTCCGGGTACTTATCGGCGCTTGTGGCGTTTCTGCTTTTTTTTTAGGAGGAGATGCTTCTGATGGAGAGACTGTGGCAGTGGCAGTAGGTGTTGTTGGTAGACTGCTAGCTGGCTGGCCTGGGTGGAATGGTCTAGTCCGAGCTGCATTAGGTGATGTTGCTGGTGATGTCTGTAGTGGTGTTGCCTGTTGTGCTGTAATATTAATGTTGTTGATTTGCCTGTAAAGCTTTGCGAATGCAACCCTCGAATGCAACCCTTAGCACTTCATCTTGCTGTTCTCTTTCGATCTTGCGCTCTTCGGCTTCTCTTTCGTATTTGTCTTCAAGGCTTTCTAAGTCCAGGCTCTTTGGCGCTGAAGGGAGAGGCGAGTGAGGGCCAGGAAGTGGCGAGAGGGCAACTTCCAATTCCGTCTCAGTCTCCACAGGACTGTCCGAATCCAACAGTTCCGGCTCAGGGGCCGGAAGTCGGTTGGGTGAGGCCTGTGGGAGTGGGAGGGGGAGCAGGCGGCCGCCTCTGACCCGTTCCTTTCCTTACTCTTCTCTCTCTTCCTTTCCAAAAAGGCCTCCAAAAGGCCTTCTGTACCTGATGGAATTTCATACAGCAACGGTGTTCAAGGTGTGAATTGTCATTTCAAAGGAAATTAAATGAAAAGTAACGGTAATGCATTGGAGACAGCCTCCTGTACCTGATGGAATTTCATACAGCAAACGGTGTTCAAGGTGTGAATTGTCATTTCAGAAGGAAAAATTAAATGAAAGTAACGGTAATGCATTGTAAAGTTTCATCTGTTTATCAAATGCGGTTTTCTTTACTGAACTGAAACTTGTCACATTAAAACTGTCCGATATATTTTTTCTACAGGAAAATTTGAAAGTTTGAACTCCAAAATAGGTTGAATTCACAGGTGAAGTCCCATGAAATTAAGGGTTACATTGAACTAAATGAGCGACCTTTTCTGATAAAAATGTTTAGGGTTCGACATTATTGTTTTTTCTGCGTTAAAATGAGTTTTGAAGGATTTCAAGAGATTTTATGCATGGGTAAGGTGGATATTTCATTTAGCGTTGTGTTAACCCTTCTGCCGGGGCAATATCGGTATGTACACAAACACGTTTAGATATATGGGGGCTGAATTTTGGTCAATTTCTTCAAAAGGCAGTAGTAGGACATGGTCTACTCGACCCTCATTTGGGGGGATCTCATGTGACGTCATGCCGCTATGTATTATGGGTATCACGTGGTTGTCTTGGTAGCCCCACGGGCGGCCATGTTGTGACGTCATTGTCATGGTGTTGGGGTGATGTGAGTGCGCATGCGCAGCGCGTGTTGTTAGGGTGATACGAGTTTCCGTCATCCATATTGTATGAAGGAAGCCGCCATATTTATTTTTATGGTGGCATGTGGTTGCTATGTGAGGGCAGTGGTCTACAATAGGACTAAGAATTGTCTGTTCGATTCAACTGGAGTATCTTTCTAGGGACGGATCCCCCAGAATCTTCCTTTAATTCATAGAATTACCCAAATAAACCCGACAATTTCTCTCAAATCACCCCAAAACTACCGTTTTGTTCTTAGTTTTTTTTGCCAGTAACAGATGTGTTCGTTTGTACAACAGTATTTGTTGGAACGAAATTCCCTCAGAATTTTTCAATAACAAGCGAATTTTATGAAGGCTCGGATTTTTTTTAACGTACACCCCCTTCCCTCCCGCCAACCTATGTAAGTAATGTTAATTTTTTTTTTAATTTAAAGGAAGGGCTCCCACTCACCACCCTCCCACCTAATCCTACTATTTATTTTACATCCCCACTATTTATATTTCTCCCCAAACCCACGTTTAATCATAATATGATCTTTCTCTCTACACATCGAACATCTGTATGCGAAAGATGCTTTACATCTTGCTATTTTTTCTTTTGCCACAGTGGCAATGTTAACCAATTATTTGATAAGAGTTCGCTTCTCGAAGTTGCTTAATGAGTGTTGAGGTACGGAAATAGAAATGCCGTTCTAATTATGTATAACATATAAAAGAAAAAGTTATCTCTAAAGATTTCACAGCATATGCTAAATTGCAATGTAGGGTCGAACAGCGCTGTTTGAGAATTTGGTGACCACCTTACAACTGGTTCAGTTATCTCCCCTGTTTGTGTATATCTCCTCGACAACACCATAGAAATCGGAAAGGACTTTTTATATCCGATTTTCTATGGACAACACAGTCAACAGTGGGTGCGTTTCCGTGAACAATCTGGATTAATCTGGATTGGTAATCGAGATTGAGAAATAGTTTTTCAAAGAAACAATAATCTGTTTCCTTGCAAGTGAAGTTCGGATGAATAGCCTATAGCCTCAAATGAGGAAGTGGTCGTTGCAACCTGTATGGAATAGCTTGTGAACAGTGACTATACTGAAATTGTTTTTTATACTGATTTAAGAAACCTTTGAAACAGCGAGCTTTGGATTTTTTCTTTTTGTTTTTCTTTCTCGGGGGGGGGGGGGGGGGGCGGTGTTTATTTTGTTCTTTTTTTCTTTTTTTTGGGGGGGGGGGGGTGGGGGGGCATTTTCCCACAGACGCCCACGATATGATTTTTTTTAAAATAAATTTTACTAGCCCGCTTTTGGCCATTAACAGAATGTTATAGCAGTGATGTACGCCACAGGCATTCGACGTATTATCAGATTTTATCAGTTCTTATAAATATATATTATGTTATCAAAACTAAAAAATAATATAAATATATATTTTATAAAAAAAATGGTAAAATCGGATAATACGCCGAGTGCTTGTGATGTACGCAGGTATGGTAACTGCAATGTGGAAGAAATTCAAGAATATGCCAATAACAGACAAAATACATGTTCTTACAGCTAATGGTCCGGAAAATGTTGGACTAATGCGGCATGCCTACACATGACAACCAACAGGGCAATGGTAATGCCATGAGACAATAGGTTTATTGTAGGTTGAAATTTTAAGTGTATGTTTATTGGTAAGATTTAACTAAACTGTCACATTTTATGTTTCTTGACTTTGCTTGTATACTTGGCATTATTTGTATCTCGGCGGAAAATTGGCCAAAAGAGTACAAAATAAATCACCCAATGCATGCCCCTTGGCAGTGGTGGCGCTAGTATTTCCCCGACAGTGGGTACTGATGCCCCCGACAAAAGGGCTAGGTATATACTAGTCTGTAAGACGGCTATATTCTGCCTCTCTCCTACTCGGGGTGGGTGAGGGGTATTGTATATCCGTCTCGCAAAGGCTATGCTGTACCCCAGAAATAATTGCGAGACTGGAGATAAGATGGTATTATTTATTTATTTATTATTTATTCATTGGTGTTTAAGACCGCAACATATGTATAAAGTCGAGTTCGGTCAATAGTTTACACTTGTGTTGCCCATTTTAATCTAGAGGACTGGCGCAGGAAATTGGTTAACGGGACTCCATTATACCATCAAAGCAGAACATGTTTACCGCTGAAAACCAGCATTGCTCTCCCAAGGGGGTATAAAATGTTTGGAGTAATATAAAGGTACTTGTTGCGTATAGGTGAGGAGGGAGAGTGGGAAGGGTCTGCTGCTTCAGGTCTACCCTTTTGCAGCACATCGATAACCCCTAGGTAGTAAGAAGACTTACAGAAACTGGAAAAGTGATACGGCGTCATTACAGAGACTTCCATGATCCTTTTTATGGGAGAGGTACCCCTCCCCCCCCCCCCCCCCCGCCATTTGAATCTCCCCATTCTGGATAATACATCACTTGTTACAATTCCCAGAATAATATATTGCCCAGAGTATATTCCCGACTTTACCCCCCCCCCCCCCCCACCCTGATTATTATCAAACGTCCTTGGTAGGATGTAGCACCACCCACCTATTTATGTCCCTCGGTGGACCATCGACTGAAGGCTTAGTAATGTACACACGTATCACAATGCAATAGCTTGCGATATCCCATGTTTAAAGTGGATCCAGCCCCAAATCGCGAATGCATGGTTTATGTGAAAGGTCGTTCATAGGATAAATATTGAAGATCTCTATTACAAAATCCGACAGCAGACCAAACAAAGACTATAGCCTACCAGATTTCGTTGTCAACTAAGTTTGAACTTTAACCCGTATAAATGAAATTATCCCTCACAGAGCCGTAAATCAGTGGGAGGAGGTGGGGGCGACGGGGCATCGCAGCAGGGCAGTACAAGGTTGGTTAAGCTGATCTTGATTGAGGAGATGAATTGTTCCATGAACACGGGTTTAAAATGTTTGATATATACGAATACTGGTCGCGTGAGTGTTGACTCTTTCCTGACACGATTTAAAAATTGTTATTCTCTTATTGAAAGAAATCCTAATATTTCAATTATTTACTTCCCTATCACAATTTATGGCACCTCAAAGGAATAAGCTCGTTCCAATGAGGGGTCATAAGCTACAGTTTGAAAGAAAAATGAAAAATTGATTTGAAAGGCAACTTTTTGTGTATTACGCTTTCGTATTTCCACTTCATTAACTAAACAGTCTGAGGTAGATGGTATAATATGTATACAGTACATAATATAATTCATTTTATTTATATGCAACGCGCTTAGCAAAAAGGCTAGTAAAGGTGGGAGGAGAGGGTAATTGAATCGGGCAACTTGTTTAACAAGGGCATTACGCTAGAACAACGATACATCCTCCCGTTAATTTGGGTAGCCTAGTTACAGGCCTGGGGGGACGGGGGGGGGGGCGTTGCGGTAACCGGTTCTCGTCCGATCACCGCAGTTAAGCAACGTCGAGCCAGGTTAGTCCTTGGATGGGTGACTGTCTGAGCGATCGATTCGGACTACTCCGTTGTGTCCCTGGGCAAGGCACTTAACTCGTTGTCCACATGGGGGCACGGTGACGCCGTGTACTATGGCGTACTACACGTCGATGATGCGCATGTATTCAACCAATCTAACCCTGCCTGTGCTGCAGTTCGGAGTTCTGATGTTGGGGAGCTGGAAGCTGCTAGTAGGTGTAAAAGGCCGATTCCGGACCACCTTTCCAAAAAAGTGTACAAGTACACGTACATGTACGTGTACCGCCATAGGGATTCAGTGTTAAATCGTGTACAGAGTGCAAAAAATGTCGTTTTTTTCATGGTAGTCCAGAATCGGCAATTGTTTTTGAGGCTCACAGATCGCACTTTTGACGTTCAAACACCCGTTGGCGAACGTGTAGATTCGACACATCGCTCAAAAGTGAAAAAACGAAATTTGAAGAAAATGTAAATTTAAAAATTTTTCTCGACGTTCCAATTGCGGATCAGACCATCGATCTATCATTGGTGAACGCAAGCAAAAAACGTTTTGCCGGTTCTAGACCAGCATCAAAAAAGCGGTTTGCCGATTCTGGACCACCTACGTTCGTCAACGGGTGTTCGAACGGTTAAAGTGCGATCCGATCGGCGAAAACCCATTTGCCGATTCTAGACCAGGAAAAATCGACCTCAAAACGTTTTTTCGACATTCGCCAACGGTGAAAAGTGAGAGTAAAGCGCAGTTACTCATCGAGGATTTTTTTTAAAAATCGATTTCGGCCTCCGGTACATGGAAAAAAGGCGGTTTGCCGGTTCTGTATCACCGACGTTCGTGATCTCGTTTCAGACGGTCTAGGGTGTGATCCGATCAGCGAAAACCCGATTTGTCGATTCACCTCGCAAGTTTTGTGAGGTGAATCGTGATAGAATCGGTTTTGAGGAGAGGAAATAAAAAAGTGATTGATATATATAGGAGAGAAAACAATATAAATAAATAGTTATTTAAAAAAATAAATATCGAATCGAATAGATAATAAAAAATACGTAAATCATGAACGCTTCCCAGACTATTAGAGCAAGGTTTCTTTTAAACATGCTGATGAGAGCATACGCAATCTGTGTGATCGAAGAACTACGTCCCCTCTTGTGAGAACGATGCGTCGGATGTCGGGATCATCTAGACTTCGATCATGAGGATCATTCGTGTCTGACGATGAAAAGGGAAGATATGGTCGTCAAGTATTTCGAACCGGCGTTCGAACGCGTTCGAATCGACGAAGTGATCACGCTTTGGAGGACATTAGTCTTCTGTAAGGATGGAGACAAGCCCACAGTCTCGGAAGAACTGAAATTGGTGCGTAGAAGTCTGACTTTAGAAGACAAGGGATGCATCATGAAATTATTGCTGAAGGAAGCATAAGTTTTCTCGTTCATATAAATAAGGGAGAATAGAAAATAAAAATAAATGCATACATAGAATTTTTTATCTAATATTAGAAAGAAAAAACCCACAAAAATGAGAACCAGAAATAAATTGTATCCGACGCTAGATGACGACGAGGATGAGAAGCCGAACAGCATTTTGCCAACGGCGCCGTCACTAGAAGAGAAAGAAAGAGAAGAGAGGTATCGCATCGATCAAATCAGTAGAAGCCAATTGTATCTGACTCGAGAGAGAGATTCTCGCCATTCTCTCAAGAAGAAGTATTCACGTTTCCTGAAATTCGTCAACGTGGTCGACACGACACTCATCATGATTTCCATGGGTTTACACGCGGCCGGCATCGGATTGTTGTCGACTGCGGCCGGTATTCCGATCGTGTTGATCATAGGAGTGGCTCTCGCCGCCGGATTGTTTAGCACGCTCGGAAACTTTTTGAGTAGGAAATTATATCTGAAGGCAAGGAAACACGAAAAGATTCGCGTCTTGGCCGACTCCAAGATCGTCACGATATTCGAAATGATCTCGATGGTGTTGAAGGACGGTAGGATATCAGACGGAGAATACTTCACGATATTGAGCAAGAAAACGAAATACGATGCCATGAAAGAAGCCGTGAGAATCAAGACTCATCAGATCATCAAGGAAGAGATGAAGGATTCTCTCGTGGAAAAGGGGAGGAAAGAGGCTAGGGAGGAATTCGGTAAGTGGATAGAACTCAAGAGCAGCGATTGAAAAAAAAATATATATAATAAGAACAGAATTTTTAAAAAAGAAATATTAAATTTATATATAAAATAAAAACAAAATTAATTTAAATAACTCTAAAAAAATGTATTGCGTAAAGTGTAAGAGAGTTACCGAGACAAGTAATTCTCGAGAAGTACGAATTAAAAACGACAGATGCTTTGCGGAATTTGCGACGTGTGTGGTTCACTCAAGACTCGATTCGTCAAAAAATGAACACGAGCAAAGGTAAAGGCATCATGAATAAAATGATCAATAATCTACCTTTCGAAATGCATCTGCCAGGTCACAGTTTCACGGGACCCGGAACGAAATTGAACAAGAGACTCAACGCCTATCTAACTCCTAAAGCTTGGAGCAAAACCATGAATAGGGTGGATGCGGCCGCGTATGATCACGATCTGTGCTATGCCGGACATCCCAACACCAAGACTCGCAACGACGTCTGCGACAAAAACATGCTGGCAAAATTGAGAGGTATATCAAATCCGACCAGGAGAGAGAAGACAGAACGTTCGCTGGTCGGTAATCTGATCGGTGCTAAACG
This sequence comes from Pictodentalium vernedei, assembly GCA_031216915.1. Lineage (NCBI taxonomy): Eukaryota > Metazoa > Mollusca > Scaphopoda > Dentaliida > Dentaliidae > Pictodentalium > Pictodentalium vernedei. The sequence goes on along the minus strand of CM062289.1, from coordinate 164,444,135 downwards.
TCGATTCGGATGGGGCATTCAAAAAAAAAGTGCATTGGAAAAGAAGAAATGATTATTGATGAGCGAATTGGCTGAGGAGTTACACAAACCCATCGTGCATAAATTTCGAAAGAGAAGGGTGTTCGTGAAGGGTTTGGATGACATTTGGTCTGCCGACTTGGTCGACATGAGATCGTTTTCGAGGTGGAACAAGGGCGTCAAATATCTATTGACGGTCATCAACGTTTTTTCCAAATACGGTTGGATCAGAGCTTTGAAGAATAGATTGGGACCTTGCATCGCCGAGGCTCTGAAGAGCGTGTTTGACTCGTCTTCTCGAAAACCGAATAAATTGTGGGTGGACAAGGGAAAGGAATTCTACAACAAGCACATTCATCGATTAGTCGACCTCTACTTGATTGAAAACGAAGAGAAAGCCAGCATGGTGGAACATTGGAATCCAACGATGAAGGAAAAGATGCACAGATACTTCACGGCGAATTCGACTAAGAAATACATATATGCTCTGAACGGTCTGGTCAAAGATGACAACAACACGCGACACAGATCAATCAAGATGACTCCTGCGGAATCTGGCGATCCTCGAAACGAAAAACGTGTCTACGCAAATCTATATCCTGAGAGATCGAAGATCAGGAAGAAGTCTAGAACGCCGAAATTTGTGGTCGGCGATCGAGTGAGAATCTACGTTTATAAGAATCACTTCAAAAAGGGTTATACTCCTCGATGGACTTCGGAAATCTTCGTGATAATCAAAATATTTCACACCGATCCGGTGACTTACAAAATCGAAGCTTTGGATGGAGAAGAGATCATTGGAAAGTTTTACGAACAACAATTGCAGAAGACGAAGTTTTAATAAGAAAACAATTTTTTTTTTATTTACTCTCTTTAACATTTTCTTGTTTACATATATATATAGGAGAGAAAAATAATAATAAAAAATAATTAAACCTATTTTTGAATAAAAAAGCAAGCTAATTAATAAACAAAAAAAACAAAAACCCTTCAAAAATGGCAAATATACTAGATATCGCACAAAGCATAGTGAAAGATGAAAGTTTTCAAGAATACGAGGTTCACGAATACGAACCGATAACCGGAACGAGTTTGAACAATGCCGGAGAGATAAGAATCAATGTCGAAACCCAAGATCTATTCGTCCATCCTAGCGAGAGTTACATAGTGGTGCAGGGACGTCTCACCAAGGAAGATGGAACAGACTACGCCGACGACGACACAGTTACTCTATCCGGATGATTTTTCGAAATCCAGAGGACTTAATCAGTTGTGGATGAAAGACACCATCGGCACTGCTAGTGACGGCGCCGTCGCGATATTCGACTACGTCGTCAAGACGTCCAGACCTAAAGGAACGTTTTCATTCAGGATACCTTTAAAACACATCTTCGGATTCGCAGATGATTACAACAAGATCATGTATGGATTCAAACACAATCTGACGTTGATTCGAAAAGGAACCGACAATGCAATAGTGAGACTCACTGTGACTGATGTAGGTAAGATAACACTACACAAGATATCGTGGTTCGTTCCGCACGTGAAGCCTTCGATTGTGGAAAAAACGCGTCTCTACAAGATCATAGAATCCAAGAGTAAATTACCCGTGGGATTTAGAATGAGACAGTGTGACATGGCTAGCATTCCACTCTCCATGAATCACTTTGATTGGAGATTGACGGTGAAATCCGCTTCTGAGAGAGAGCGTTTCATCATGGTTGCGTTTCAGACCAATAGGGTCGGGTCTCAGGAAAAGAATGCGTTGCTGTTCGATCACTGCAATTTGAGAAACATGCAAGTGTTTCTGAACGCCACGAGATATCCAGCAATTGATTACAACGCATTGTTCGACAAGAATGATTTCTGCAGACTGTACGGCGACGCCGCTGATTTTAGAAAGAAGTATCGTGGTCTAGACGAATTGATGAGCAACCCTAACATATCTCTCGGCAAATACAAGTCGATGTATCCCATGTTCGTATTCGACATCAGTAAACAGAGTGAACGACTCAAGAGTAGCATCTTAGACATTCAGATCAAGATGCAATTCGATATGCAATTCGATAGGAACATGCCGAGAAAAACCGAAGCCTTCGCTCTGGTCCTGTCAGACAGAGAATTACAATTCAAATCAGATGGAAATAAGATGTCGATCATTCGATGAGAGACGTGTGTGAAAAAAATTAATAAACGTTAAAAATGAGGATGTAAGATTAATTAAAAAAACCAAAATCTCGAAAACAAAATGGATGTTTTTGACACGAAAACAACAAATCATCTGTTCACTTCAGATCACAACGATGTTAAAATAAATTGCTTGGAAAAATGGATTCAAATTGAACATGAAGAATGTAACACAAAAAAAGGATGGAATAATTGTGATTTTAACGAATATCGTTTAAAAGAAAAAGAAGACTTTGATCTCATAAGATCTAACTAAGAAATTATAAATTTTAAAATGTCGCAAATGTAAGAAACGTCAAATAAAAATCGAATCTCAACAAACTAGATCTGGTGATGAACCAACAACCATATTCAGAAAATGTATAAATTGTAATCATAAATGGATTGAAAATTAAAAAAGAGATGTAATTTTAATCATCGTCATAAGTGACAAAATTCTTTTACTAAAGAAAAAAACATTTCAGAAATCGTATAATAATATATAATAATAAAAAGTTATCAAAAAAAAACAAAAAAAAATAAAAGTAATGAGATCTAGAGGGATTGAACATCTTTCTAAATCTCATTACCTTTTTTTTTGTTTTTAATAATCACTCATTATTTTTTTTAATTAATTATTTCCACGCGTTCACTGTTTGTTCAAAGGATCTAGTTCGATCAGTAGACTCACCACGGAAGTGGCGGCTTCGGGATTATTGGTTTTCATAACGAAATTAATCCTATCTCTGGCGTTCACTTTGAGAGGCATGCCGAACGTGCTAACATTCGCGTGTTGATTCTCAGTCTTTTCAACGCTGTATCTCTTATCGCTCTCTACTCCATTCACCGCGAGATTGACGACCGCTCTGTTATTCAAATCCATGGAAGCCAGACCCGTTCATATAATTTCACCTCCAAACGGCATGGGATATCCCACCTGACCATGTTGCGATCTGCTACCTCCGTTTCCGAAAGACCACTCGGTTTTTCCCTCCTCTAACATGCCGGCCTCCTCGGCCCACACGGTGATCAATTGTCTAGCGTATTTGACTCTTTCCACCACTGAAATCAGAATGCAGGCATCCGTCATGTTCACGGGATCCGGTAGATTAGTGAGCGCGTGTCCGCCCATGTCTAGTTTACCTTCCATGATGTCGCCCTTTCTCCAGACTGAGTTGTCATCCATGTACTTCCTGCTGACTGCGCTGGAATCGAATTCGGGATCGTGATCGAGACCGAATAAATTGTGATTCTTGTTGATGCTACCCTCCATGGTTCCGCCAGATTGTTTGTTCAGGTAGAGATTGTCCACTTGCGATTCTATGTATTCTTGTGATCGTATCACAGCAGAATCTATGTAGCCCTTGTTGACCGCGGTTGAGTCCGCATCCGCGTCGTCGACCTTCGACACATTCAATATCTTGTTGAATCCCGCATTCAGATCCGATTTCATTTCTCGTCTGTCAGACTTCCTCTGTTCCAGATCTCTGTAGTGTTTGGTCGCCACATCCTTGGGATTCATGGGAGTGGCCACGTTGGTTATTTTGTTAGAATTGGCGTTCAGTTCTGAGTGCATCGTTTTCTGAATGTATCTACTTCTCAGATGTTCGCTGAATTGCGCGTGAGAGTCGTACGCGTATTTCTTGGTTGCGGCATCGGTGGAATATTTGGGATTTGCGACATTCACCAAACGTTTAGATTTCAGATCGAGATCGTCGGTCATGGCTTTATCCACGTAATTATCTAGAATGATTCGTTCAAAATCTGCATTCCCCCTGTCGACGTATTTTTTAGTCGCAGCATCTGCGAGATCTATTGGCTTGCGAAGATTGTAGAGCTTCTTGTCGTTCATGTTCAAAGGTTCCTCTCGAGGTTCGTATCTCCGAACGTAACGTTCGTCCAAGTTGGCAACGTCGTAACCATCACCGACTTCGAGTGTCTTCCTGTTCTTTTTGGGTCGACTTTCGTCATCACTTCTACCAAATTTACTGACTGGCATGTTGTTTTGAGGTTTTTGTTTTAAAATATATTTCAAACGCAGTTTATTAAAATGAATTATTTCACTTATTTTATTTTTCATTTTTATTCGATTAAAATTTTTTAAAATAATTTTTTACCTTTATATATACTATAACAAAAAATTTCTCTCTAATGTAAATCATTGAGAATGTCTTGAAACCGATCTCCTTCAGACCATCTCTTGAGAACATAGAGACACAGGTGACCGTAAAACACTTGATCTGCCGATTGCACTCGTTCCGTGTTGTAACGAACCATCGATTTGTTGAAGTAGTTCTTTATTTCTTTCGGCGGCGAGATTCCGTAGCAGTCGAAATAATAATTCTTCTTCTTCCCGTTCTTGAACCACGCCACCCAGTGAGTGCCTTCACCCGATAAATCGTCTACATTTAAAATTCCACATTCCGATTGTCGCAGTCTTCTCTTCGGCAAGGCTTCTCTGGAAAACACACCTAGAAAATCTTTGATTTTCAAATCCTCTGCATTAGACAGATCGATGTTGGATAGGGGTTCATTAGGTAAGACGACACCTTCTACGGATATCTCTATTTTCTTATTGATAAATGTGTTTATTTTTTTTTTAAATTTATTTATTTTATTATAATTCACTAAAATGACGTTATTTTTTATATTTTTCTTTTTCTTTTTAAACTAACTCTCTCGGTATCTCTATCGACTCCCATAATCTTGAATCCGTCTAATTCCTCTTGATTTTCTGGAATCATATCATCCTTAATCATATCTGCAATCCTATCGTCTAAAATTATATCCAAAGTCCAATGTCCGAGTGCCAAAGTGCTTATTTTATCATCTAACACGAATCTCTTATCATCGTCGGCCGTCAGCGAAATCTTGTTGACTATTTCGGTATACAGGTCGTGATTTTCGCTTCGAATCGATTTCATAGCCTTATACACCACTTCATAACAGACAATCTTTATACTCTTGAAAAGAGATGTTTTTCTTCACCACGCACGCTTTAACCCCTTTGCACTTCTTGATCGCTTCATCTTCTAGATGATAAGCATACAGTTTGGGTCTCAAGCCCACAAATTCGACGATTTGTTTACCGCCACTCTCGTCCTTAAATTTACCCAACACCTTCTTGTTGTCGTTCGATTGAATGTTGGACGGATGATCAACGGGATAATTGCTTGTGTCGAACCACGCGGCCACATCCGGAGATATATCTCGGTAGACATCTTTCATCTCTATCTCGTAAACAAAACTGTCAGTGTCGGTGAACAGTAGTTTGGCATTATCACCAAATTTTCGTTTGACGTAATCAATCGCTTGCTGATATCTAAGATGATCGGTCCAAGATAATACGGTTTGTCGAACTTCAGGTGCGTCTTTTGCATGTGAACGGCCACTAGATTTTCGTCGAATATGGTGTTTGTAATTGGGTTTCGCCACTAATTTTTTAGCTTTTTTCTCAGATGTGACGAGTCGAACGTCAGTTCTCTTCCTGATGTTTTCCACCGATTTACCATACATGCAGTTGTTCATGAGTTTGAAGAAATCTTTTTCGAAATCGTTCTTGGCTCGAATTCTGAGATTCGTGTTGAGATCGATGTATTTTTTCATCCAAGGCTCTTCGTCGAATCGAATGATGCAATGTATGTCGACTAATTTCATCCCGTGATCGACGTATTGTTTCAAATTCTTGCTGTAGACGACGTACTTACGTTTGTTAAATAAATTGGGAATGAGTTTTTCCTCGTCTCCTTCGATCGGTTCCATTTCGTTCGGGAGCCAGCGGATAATCGTTGTGTAGATCGTATAATTTTTCCAGAAGTTCAAATCGACTTCTAAAATGCAAGGATAGTCTCTCCATTTTTGCATCTCTTCTGGTTCCGTCACCCATTCGAAATTTCCAATTGGTAAAGGATGACTCATTGCCCAACCGTACAGATTATTAGCATCCCAATACTGTATGCATTTATTCGATCGTTTCGAATCGAAACCTTCTTTCATGTAGGGATTGTTAGCTTCAGAATATCTGTGGGAGATCATCAAGACGCCACCTCTCGCAGCCCTTTCGAACATGAGCATCCCACGCCAGACCGGGTGTGGTGAAATACCAAGCTGGGTCCAGATTGTAATTTTGATGACAGACGCCTCGAAAATTTTTGAACACGTCTGCCAAGAGCAGAACGTCAGTCTTCAGATAGAGAGTGTGATAATCTCTCATGGTTTTCATATCGAATGATTTCCACACGTTTTTGCTGTGTTTGTAATTCTCGTCGGAAATGTCGGATTCGTATAATTTCGAATAAAAATCTTCTTTCAAAGGTAGTGCGGTGTTGTCGAATCTATTTAGATCATTCATGTAATTGTAAGGATAGACTCCTTTCCTCAATATGACGTCTACTCGTTCTCCGAAATGTTCGCTCGTGATTTTAAATTTATCCTTGCTCATGTTATCGACTAATTTTTCCAGAGCGGCCAACACGCCTTTGATCGCACTCTCCCGTTCTACAGGATTCAATTGGAATGCTTCCACGACGAGTCATGCTACATATTCTTCTCCTTTCCCTTCGTCGATTGCTCATCGAATTTCGTTCGATATATCTCATTTGTCTAGATTCTGAACTGCATCACTTGTTTTCGTTTTATTTTTTTTTTTTCTTTTGAAACTTGAAGTTCTTCAACGGCTTTTCGTTTAGTCGTCTTCTCATTTTTCACAACTGATGCATTTTTTGACGTTGTTGCTATCGACATTTCGTTTGCTTTTTCATCGTGCAAACTACGTATCTCCTCGCGTATGATCTTTCTAATTTTATCATACTCCACTTTTCGTTTTCTATCGCCAGGCGTTACTGTCATCGGATTATTTTTTTTGGCAATTCAAGTCTGTTTAAGTTTATCCACTTCCGATCTTTCAATTTTTTTCTTTCCATCGTTTCGCAAACGATATTTCTGTATGACTTCAATTTTTTTTGATTTGGTCCTATGATTTCTGAAATATGGAATTTTTAATTTTTGTTTAACTGAGATACGGTTTTCTCATTTAAATTTTCCATTTTTTTATTTGTTTGCTTCATTTGTAAGAATATTTTTTTTTTCGAATTTTGTATTTAAATAATTCGTAAAAAAGTTTGTTTTTTTTACTCTCTATATATATGTTTCAATTCCTTCAAAAAAAATTTGTTTGATGAAATTAATCAATTTTTTTATGTTCCTTAACGTGAAAAAAATTGAATTAATATGAGACTTTTTCACATTAAAGAAAATTAAAATTAAAACAAACTTTTTTATGTATATATAAAGAGTAAAAAAAACAAACTTTTTTAACAAATTATTATTTAAATACAAAATTTAAAAATATACATTATTTGCAATAATTCATAAAACAAAAAAAAACAAATAATCGATCATGACAACAACACCTAAAAGATGCGAATTGAAATTGAAACGAGTCGAAACGTGTAAGAAATTTGGTTATAAAATCTATAGATTACAATGACACGACTCCATCGAATTGAACGAGGTTGAGACGAAGGGATTACAGCACAAACACGACAAATATAACATGCCTTTGAAATTGGAAGAAGCCACGCTCGATTTGTTTTACGAGTACCAAAGCGATCTACAGAAAATCGTCATCGCCAAAGATAGAGAATTTGACAAGGACGACTTGCCGTTGCCCTACGGAAGTTACATATATCCAAAAATCTCGAACTCGTGAACAAATCAGGTGGTGAGAGCGCGTTCATCGATGTAAAAAAACTCAAAAAAGTAAAGATAAACATTCAACACATTTTCGAAAAAGGAGAAGAAACGACCGTCAACATGCTAATAACGGACTTGGAAATATAAACAATAGAGAGACTGATTTTAAGTGAAGAAGAAGAAAAAAAAAGTAATGAGATCTAGAGAGGTTGATCATCTCTAGATCTCATTACTTTTTTGTTTTTTTTTTTGTTTTCCTTCTTCTTCTTCTTCACTATCGCCCATATATATTATAATAACATTTCCTTTTTTCTCAATTTCGGCGTCGATTCTTCTTTTCTTTTTTTTTGTGATATGTTACGTTTTTATAAGAACACATTTGCTTATCCGAATCATAATTATGAATGAATGTTGTGCATCTCTTGGTAACACTCACATCATTTCCATTCTCTTCAGAAGGTAGTGGTGACGGTGGAAAGCATCTCATTCTTTTCAATTTCAACCATCTATCTAGTCCTTTTTAAGATATCCATCATTAGCGTCTAATTGTTTTTCCACATCTTTTTCCCACACTATCCTGCAATATTCATCATTAGTGTCTAATCGTTATTTCACATCTTTTTCGCACTCTACCTAGCGATATTCATCATTATTGTCTAATTGTTTTTCCACCTTTTTATCCATTTTATATTATTTTTTATACTTTCTATGATTTATATTTTATATAATTATATAATTTTTACATTATAATAACATACTCAAAATCGGTATATTCTTAAACGGTGAATTCTCACCAAACAACAAACCCTTAACAAGTCGCTCAATGTTCCGTCCACTCTTCAGATAGAGACCGTTTCCACTCAAAGAGTTGCCACCTCTAACGGGTTCTAGATACAATCCTTCACCACTGTCGTCTACGTGGACGCGACACACGGCTCTTCCCTTCTTCAAAAACAGTCCACTGCCACCCATTAATTTCTCAACTGCCAAACTCGTGAGTCCCGAGAGAGCTCCCACGCTGAGAGTCTTTCCGAGAAAGGGCAATGCTTTTGTGAGAAAGAGTAATGCTTTTGCGGCGATTCCTGCCAATAGCGGTAAGAAACAGCCTTTCATTCTCAAATTGTATCTCAATTGAGCGGGACTCTATCTCACCGTCAACCCTCTTCAATCACGAATCGCTTTCTCCATCCTTTTGATTTGACTTCTGGTCCAGGCGATCGAATCCTGACCGCCACTCGTCAGATCTTCGTGAGTGAATTTGAATCTCACCACCTCGCCTCGAGTTGTTAACGCTCTCTTAAGTTTCTTCCTCTGTCCTGTGGATATGTTCACGTTTTTAACCACGTATTGTGTCATAATTCTTTTTTTAAAATATATTTTGTTCAATTGTTTTTTTTGTTTTAATGATAATTATATATATATTAAATAATTTTTGTAAATTAATATTGTGTTTATTTTATTTTCTTATTTATATATATACGCAATATTTTTTTTTTGCTTTTATATTTCTCTTATGTGAAATCGTATCGACACCCTCTCTCCGCGAAGATCTAACAGTTCACCATTTTGATCTGTCAACGTGGTTGTAAGACTATACGTGTTTAAAATCACTGGTAGATAAACTAAATTTCGAGGTCGTTCCATGATTTTATAACCCGGCGACACGTTTGGAAAGAAGGAATAGATCATCGGTTGAGCACTACCATTCACGTAGCTTCCAGCAATCACATCCACGTTCACCAGAATGCTATTGACTGCGAGAATGTCGACAGTATTTTCAGATGCCACATGGCCTCGATACATCTTTCGATCGAATCCCAGCATCTTGCCTATAGAATCGTCCGTGTTGAAATCCACTCGAAAATTATCTTCCAAATCCAACATTGTCTGTAAGGTATTAGGGTTGGGAGCGAGTCTGATCTTGTTGCTTCCCTTTCCATCCGTCTTCATTCGCGTCTGAATGTAATTGTTCAAATTGTCTATGCTGTAACTTCCTTTGGGAATTCGAATCTCCAACCAATCCACTCCGTCGGAATACTTTAACGAGTTATTCTTTTCGGTGACGTTGGGAAAGGAATAATAAGTCTCCAGATTCACCAACGCCATCTTGTATCTTTTCTCTCTATTCAATTCGATGGAAGGTTCGAATTTCATCGTGAATTGAGTCGAATCGCCACTCACCACAATTTGAATGGATTGTTTTGCAGCTGTATTCTCGGCTATCCGTTCTAACAATTCTCCTTGTTCGAACATTATATTTTAATTTTTATTTTATTTTCAAAACTAAATTATTTGATGATTTAATTATTTTCTAATTTTATTTTCGCTCTCTGTCTTATTATCATCAGAAACATAAAACTTGTCGAATCCGCACCGATATTTTCCGCGATTAAATTCGCTAGTCAAATCCATCACGACTAAATTGTAAAGTCCTCCATCCCAAACCCTCTTGCAGAATCTCCTGAATTCCGCCACGCTCATGTCGTTTGCGACGTGATCGCCGTAGATGTGTTTGAGATTCTTGAGATCCTGGCGAAAGAGACACAGTAAATTAGCGTTCTCCCTTATCGTCTGTCTGGGCAATCGAAAATAATTCTGCGACAGGTAGAAACAGTCTACGTTGCTGTGACGACCCCTAACGTAATACGATTCGCATCGGTTCTGTCTCTCCAAAAGCAGATCGTCGAAAATCATGAGATTCTTATCTTCCAATTTCAATTCTCTAGGATCCGGAACGTCATTAGCGTTCTCATAAAATCGACACTCGACGTTCGAAGACGCATTTCTCTTCATCAATTCCATCGCTGCACCGTCCAAAATGGTTGAAGGAGAAGCTTCACTTTTGTCGAATTCCTCCCTACTGTCAAAGATTCTGGCTATGACGTCCTTGGGCAATCTACGATCCATGCACTCTCGAAGCAATCTGTATTCGGGTTGAAACAAGCTCTTGCCAAACATGAACAATCTGTCGTAATCCAACCAGTCGGGTTGCAACAACAGATTCATCAACAGATTGGTCTTTCCACAATTCGATTTTCCCACTATCAAGCCTCTTACGCTTTTGGGAAAGAACTTGTTATTCGACCTCTTGGCCGCGGCGTCATTCCAAGACATATCTTTAATGTTCATCTTTGTTTATTTTTTGTTATTTTAGATTTTTCAAACACAATTTTTATGTTTTTTCAAACTCAGTTTTTATAAATATTATTATTTATTTATATTACACCATCGCGAGATCTCTTCAATCGAGATCCACTCGTCATTTTGGCTAAATCTTGTATGGGTACCACAGCATCCTTAAAATCTTTCCAACTTTTCGTCGATCGCTCTAACATAGCTCGCTTCACCGGTGGACTGATCAACTTGTTGATCAATGCGTTGGCTGCCCTCTTGCCAGCCACAGAAGCTATCCTACCACTGGCTTCAGAAGCGGCTTTCTTACCAGCATCCAAAGCCGTCTTCTTACCAACCTCAAATGCGGTCGATGCGAGTTTTCTACCTGCATCGCTCGTGAATGCTCGCATTATAGAATCGACGATGCCAGAACCGCCTTGAACGTAAGTTCTGACGTATCCCCTGTTCTTTATATTTCTTTATATTTTGTTTTTTCACTGGTAAATCGTTTGTTTAAATTACTTTTATTATTTTGTGGTGTAAAATTTACTCTTTTTATTTTATATATTTTTGTTTGTTTCTCTCTACTTATTATATATCAATCCTTCAATTCGTTCATCAGTCTTTTGTAATCGCGTTTATTCAAAACCTGCTGCCTCAACAATTCATCGCATATGCTCACTATCTCCTTATCTAATCCAGTGTTACCAGCGCGTCTACTTGCCATCAACAAACTCAATCTCTGAGACAGAGCATCAGAATTGATCGGAAGAAAAGTGGTTTTCACCCCTTTGCCAGTCACCGACTCGATGAACTTCTTATTCATATCCCATATGGGTTTCAGCACTTTCGTCCACTTGTAACCTCTGTTGGCTTTGAGTCTCGTTTCTCTGGCATCATCATTTCTCTTCATGGCGTGGGTCTGAACCAGAATGTCGCCGTAATTGTCGAAATCCTGATCCGGGTAATCTCCAGGCTTGTCGAAAAGGAGCAATTTGCGCAGTCCATCAGTTATTTTATACTTATTCGAACCGACGATTAAATGATCATCATCCATTTCCACTTCAGTGTCACCCACGAATTTCCTACCACTCGAATCCTCGCAAATTCCATACAACAGATCTCTCTTACCACCATCCTCGGACGACGCGACGTTATCAGTGGTGATAGTCGAAGCTGTATCATCGCTCTCACTCACATCGGTTTCGATTCTCATGGGAGCGTAATCCGGTGTAGATTGAAAGGAATAGTGTTTTGTAAAACTACAGGGCAACGAACCCATTCTCAAAGAACTCTCTTTTATGGGTCTCAATTCTTCAACGATCTCCTTCTTGCTTCGTTCCTGAACCTCCGTCACGGGTTTAAATATTTTTGTGGTTTTGCGTCTCAATTCCATTTCTCCAAGTCGTCTGCTTCTGTCAGCTGATTGAATACTCTTCTTAGCACGTTCCTATTCATTTAAAAGTTGATCTCTACACTTGGAATCTGTGATGTGTAAAAACATTTTTTTCGTTTTCTAAATTATTAATATTTCCTTTAGAGTATGCTAACTTGAGTTATTTTATTATTTTCAAAATCAAATGTATAATTATTTTTATGTTTTATGTTTTAAGTAAATAAAAATCTTCTGTCTTTAATATATAATAACTAAAACCAGTTGAGGAAAAACATTTTACAAAATGAAACCTCGATAAATGCGATTTTGCCCCCGAACGTGTTAAAGATCACATCATTGATTATTCACTCTGTGACGAACAGAAGGACTTTGAAAAAGTTTGAAAGTTTAGCGCATAAGAAACCGGTTTCTGATTTAACGCGTTTGAGAATAATTATATCCGTTAAAAGGGTTCAAATTATCACAAGTATATTAAAATTCAATTACCTCTTAAAACCTGACTGAGTGGAAAACGTGCTTTTATTGTCCATTATTAAAACAAAATATCTTTCATTCACACCGGAACAAAACACGAGTGTCTATTATAATACAAATTTATCTCTTAAAATTCATCTAAGTGAAAAGGTTTTATAGTGGAATTTTTATTTGAATGAAACAATTCTACGAACTGTTTTATTTGAATGAAACAATTCTACAAATTGTTTTATTAAGATTTATCTCACAAATTTCACTGTGATAAAACGTGAACAGATGATTTCCATCGGTTCTAATTTTCCAAAACTCAAGTTTTCAATGTCATCCATTGAACGAAAACCTTTCATTCACACTGGAACAAAACATGAGTGTCAATTTACAATACATGAGACTCAATTTTATAGTCAACTCTATTGAATGAAAAAGCTATTTTATTTACACTGACTACAAAATTGAAAAACTCCTCAAAACCGATTCTATCACGATTCACCTTAGGAATTTTTATTTGAATGAAACAATTCTATGAACTGTTTTATTTGAATGAAACAATTCTACGAACTGTTTTATTAAGATTTTTCTAACAAAATTTCGCTGTGACAAAACGTGAACGGACGATTTCCATCGGTTCTAATTTCCCGAAACTCAAGTTTTCAATGTCACCCATTGAACGAATACCTTTCATTCACACCGGAACAAAAACATGAGTGTCAATTTACAATACATGAGACTCAATTTTATAGTTGACTCTATTGAATGAAAAAAGCTATTTTATTTACACTGACTACAAAACTGAAAAACTCCTCAAAACCGATTCTATCATGATCCGCCTCACAAAAACTCGCAAGGTGAATTGACAAATCGGGTTTTTGCTGTTCCGATCACACCCTAGACCGTCCCAAACGCGATCGCGAACGTGGTGGTGGTCCAGAACCCGCAAACCGCCTTTTTTCCATGTACCGGAGTAGGTAATAATTGCCGATATACTATCACTTGTACATGTACGTGTACAAAATACGTTCACGATGCGTTCACCAACGTGGAATTCAGTGTTAAATCACACGCTTGTTCATAAAACTGTACATGATCTTGAATCACCCCATGTACAGTCATGACTCCTAGATCGCACTTTTAACGTTCAAATACTCGTGGTGAACGCGTGTTTTTAAAAAAAGGGTGAAATCGTACATTTTCAGTTGTATCTTGTACATGATTTTTCGTCGACGTCTGAATCGCAGATCAGACCACCGATCCATCGTCGGCGAACGCGAGCAAAAGCATAAGATTCTGGCTCATCATCAAAAAACAGTTTTGGAGGTTCTAAATCAGCGATTCAGAATCGGCAATTGCGTTGGTACAGATGATTTAGAATCGGCAATTGTTTTGAGGCAGTGGTGAGGTTTTTTTGTTCAAAAAGAGTCGATTGTGAATATAGTCTGTATTATAGACATTGATGTTTTCTGTTGATGGGATGGATAAAAATTGAGTTTTGGGTTTTTTTGAGAATTCCTCCACTATGAGAAATTCTCAAAAAAAAAACACTCAGCTGATCGAGCGATCGAATCGCTCGATTCTCGTAATAAAACTCGATCTGAACGAAGAGTGTCTGTGTGTTGGAAATTTGCAAACCCAGTCACGTCTTCCTGAAGTAAACAACTAACACACGTTATCGTAATGAGTGAATGAGGTTTTTTTGTTCAAAAAGAGTCAATTGTGAATATAGTCTGTATTATAGACATTGATGTTTTCTGTTGATGGGATGGATAAAAATTGAGTTTTGGTTTGTTTTTTTTTTCGAAGGGAGTTGATCTGTAATAGATAATTTGTGTTTTGCCTTGACTGAGATTGACTGTTAAGCGTTCGTTGAAAAAAGTAAAAAAAACACTTATCGGAATGTTTAAAACGTATTTTCCGCTCAATTAGGTTCTGAGTGGTAAAATCTTTAATATATTCATGATAGCAATCGGAGAGAGATTTGTTAAAATCAGTTTTCCATTGTGTGTTGAAACTGTTTAACAGTCATCAAAAAATGGATTCTCTCTTAATTCGACACTCAATGAATTGATGTGTGAATGAATGAAGATCTTTTGACAAAATGTAAACACTACTATCAAAAAATGTGTTAAATCAGAAACCGGTTTGTCATGTACTGTTTAAACGTATTTTTTTTAAACTTCCAATTAACACAGCGAGTTTGAGATGTGAATATTTTTCAGATATTATATTAAGACGGAAAGAGATTTTAATACTTAAAACATAAAATATAAAAAAAAAATATAATTAAACATTTAATTTTGAAAAAAAGAAATAAAAACAATTAAAACGAAAGATGTTTTTCCAGATGGATCCTAGACGCCGAGATCGAATTTTAGCCAGGTATTTACGTGCTAAGAAGGCGATTCAGTCAGCTGATAGGAGCAGACATCTCGGTGAGATGGAACTCAGACGCGAAGCCACAAAAATATTTAAACCCGTGACGGAGGGTCAAGAGTGAAGCAGGAAGGAGATAGTCGAAGAATTGAGACCTATAAAGGATAGTTCTTTGAGAATGGGTTCGTTGCCTCCTAGTTTTGGAAATCGGTATTCCGTTCAATCTACACCGGATTACGTTCCCACGGGAATTCAAACAGATATGAGCGAGTCTGATGATACGGCTTCAACTATCACCACTAGTAGCATCGCATCGTCCGATGATGATGGCGGTAAGAGAGATCAGTCGTATGGAATTTATAAGAATTCTCAGGGGAGAACTTTTGTAGGTGATACGGAAGTGGAAATGGACGATGACGAATTGATCGTGGGTTCGAATAAATATAAAGTAACCGATGGTCTGCGGAGATTGCTCCTTTACGATAAGCCTGGAGATTTCACGGAACAGGATTTCGACAATTACGGCGACATTCTAGTCCAGACCCACGCCATGAAGAGAAATAACGATGCCAGAGAGACAAGACCCAAAGCCAACAGAGGTTACAAGTGGACGAAAATAGTGAAGCCCATATGGGAGATGAACAAGAAGTTCCTCGAATCGGTGACCAGCAAAGGGGTGAAAACCACTTTTCTTCCGAGCGATTCCAACGCTCTGTGTGAGAGATTGAGTTTGTTGATGGGGAGCAGACGGGCTGGTAACACGGGATTAGATAATCAGATAGTTGCTGTATCTGACGAATTGTTGAGACAGAAGGTTTTGAATAAAAACCAGTATAAAAGGCTGATGAACGAATTGAAGGATTGATGTGTATATAATAATAAGTAGAGAGAGAGACACAAACAAACAAACAAACAAACAAACAAAAATAAAACAGTAAATTCTTACACTAGAATAATAAAAGTATTTAAAAACGACAAAACGATTTACCAGTGAAAAAAACGCAAAATATATCATAAAAATAAAATATGTTGGTGATAAAGAACAGGGGATACGTCAGGACTTACGTTCAAGGCGGTTCTGGCATCGTCGATTCTATAATGCGAGCGTTCACGAGCAATGCGGGTAGAAAACTCGCATCGACCGCATTTGAGGTCGGTAAGAAGACGGCTTTGGATGCTGGTAAGAAAGCCGCTTCCGAAGCCAGTGGTAGGATAGCTTCTGTGGCTGGCAAGAGGGCAGCCGACGCGTTGATCGGCAAGTTGATTAGTCCGCCAGCGAAGCGAGCTGCGTTAGAGCGAACGCTGAAAGATTGGAAAGATTTAAAGGATGGCGTGGTGCCCATACAAGATTTAGCCAAAATGACGAGTGGATCCGGATTGAAGAGAACTCGTGACGGTGTGATATAAATAAATAATAATAATAACATTAAAAAAACAGAGTTTGAAAAACATAAAAAATTTGTGTTTGAAAAGAATCTAAAATAACAGACAAAAAAAAAAAAAAATAAAACAAAAGATGAACATTAAAGATATGTCTTGGAACGACGCCGCGACCAAGAGGTCAAATAACGAGTACTTTCCCAAGAGCATAAGAGGCTTGATAGTGGGAAAATCGAATTGTGGAAAGACCAATCTGTTGATGAATCTGTTGTCCCGACCCGACTGGTTGGATTACAACAGATTGTTCGTGTTTGGCAAGAGCTTGTTTCAACCCGAATACAGATTGCTTTGAGAGTGCATGGATCGCAGATTGCACAAGGACGTCATAGCCAGAATCTTTGACAGTAGGGAGGAATTCGACAAGTGTGGAGCTCCGCTCTCGACCATTTTGGACGGCGCGGCGATGGAGCTGATGAAGAGAAATGCATCTTCGAACGTCGAGTGTCGATTTTATGAGAACGCTAGCGACGTTCCGGATCCTAGAGAACTGAAATCGGAAGATAAGAATCTCATGATTTTCGACGATCTGCTTTTGGAGAGACAGAACCGATGTGAATCGTATTATGTTAGGGGTCGACACAGCAACGTGGACTGTTTCTACCTGTCGCAGAATTATTTTCGATTGCCCAAACAGACGATAAGGGAGAACGCTAATTTTCTATGTCTCTTTCGCCAAGATCTCAAGAATCTCAATCACATCTACGGCGATCACGTCGCAAACGACATGAGCGCTGCCGAATTCAGGAGATTCTGCAAGAGGGTTTGGGATGGTGGACTTTACAATTTCGTCGTGATCGATTTGACGAGGGAATTTAATCGCGGAAAATATCAGTGCGGATTCAACAAGTTTTATGTTACCGATGGTAATAATAATAAGATAAAGCGTGAAAATAAACAATTAGAAAAATAATAAATCTTCAAATAATTAGTTTTGAATAAAAAAAAATTAAATTAAAATATAATGTTCGAACATGGAGAATTGTTAGAACGGATAGCCGAGAATACGGCTGCGAAACAATCCATTCAAATCGTGGTGAGTGGCGATTCGACACGATTCGCTACGAAATTCGAACCTTCCATCGAATTGAATAGAGAAAAAAGTTACGAGATGGCGTTGGTGAATCTGGAGACTTATTATTCCTTTCCCAACGTCACCGAAAAGAATAACTCGTTCAAGTATTCCGTAGGAGTGGATTGGTTGGAGATTCGAATTTCCAAAGGGAGTTACGACATAGACGATTTGAACCATTACATTCAGACGCGAATGAAGACGGATGGAAAGGGAAGCAACAAGATCAGACTCGCCCCCAATCCTAATACCTTACAGACGATGTTGGATTTGGAAGATAATTTTCGTGTGGATTTCAACACGGACGATTCTATAGGCAAGATGTTGGGATTCGATCGAAAGATGTATCGAGGCCACGCGGCATCTGAAAATACGGTCGACATTCTCGCTGTCAGTAGCATTCTGGTGAACGTGGACGTGATTGCCGGAAGCTACGTGAATGGTAGCACTCAACCGACGATCTATTCCTTCTTTCCAAACGTGTCGCCAGGTTATAAGATCGTGGAGCGACCTCGAAATTTAGTTTATCTACCAGTGATTTTGGACACGTTGTATAGTCTCAAAACCACGTTGACAGATCAAAATGGTGAACTGTTAGATCTTCGCGGAGAGAGGGTGACGATACGATTTCACATAAGAGAAATATAAAAGCAAAAAAAAAAAAAAATATTATATATATAGATAACAAAATTAAAATAAACGGTAATATTAATTTTTACAAAAATTATTTTAATATAATTATTAAACAAGAAACAATTGAAGTAAATATATTTAAAAAAACAAAACAGAATTATGACAGAATACGTGGTTAAAAACGTGAACATATCCGCAGGACAGAGGAAGAAACTTAAGAGAGCGTTAACAACTCGAGGCGAGGCGGTGAGATTCAAATTCACTCACGAAGATCTGACGAGAGGTGGACAGGATTCGATCGCCTGGACCAGAAGTCAAATCAAAAGGATGGAGAAAGCGATTCGTGATGGAAGAGGGTTGGCGGTGAGATTGAGTCCCGCTCAATTGAGATACAATTTGAGAATGAAAGGCGGTTTCCTACCGCTATTGGCAGGAATCGCCGCAAAAGCATTACCTATCGCCGCAAAGGTGCTACCCTTTCTTGGAAAGACTCTCGGCGTGGGAGCTCTCACGGGACTCGCTAGTTCGGCAGTTGAGAAATTAATGGGTGGCAGCGGACTGTTTTTGAAGAAGGGAGGAGCCGTGTGTCGCATCCACGTGGACAACAGTGGTAAAGGATTGTATCTAGAACCCGTTAGAGGTGGCAACTCTCTGAGAGGAAACGGTCTCTATCTGAAGAGTGGACGGAACGTCAAGCGATACGGCAAGGGTTTGTTGCTCGGTGACAATTCGCCATTTAAGAACATACCGATTTTGAATATGTTATTATAAATATAAAATTATATAAAATATATAAAATCATAGAAAGTATAAAATAATATATTTAAAATGGGTGAAAAGGTGGAGAAACAAATTTATCACCTGGATGAATTTGACGATAATGACGAACATCGCGAGCCAGAGAGCGAAGAAATAAAAAAATGGTTAGACACTAATGATGGATATCTAAGGAAAGAGATAGATAAAGCGCGGGATATATGGTTGGGAATGAGACGATGCTTTCCACGGTCACAACTACCTTCTGAAGTGAATGGTAATGATGCTAGTGTTACCAAGAGATGCACAACATTCGTTCATAATTATGATTCGGATAAACAAAAATGTTACCATGAACGTATCACATCACAAAGAAAAAGAAAAAAAGAAAAAGAAGAAGAATCGACGCTGAAATTTGAGAGAAAAGGAAACGTTATTATAATATATCATGATGAGAGTGAAGAAGAAGGAAAACAAAAAAAAAAAAAAAAAAAAAGTAAATGAGATCTAAAGATGATCTCATTACTTTTTTTTTTTCATTTTTTCTTCGCTAAAAATCAATCACTCTATTATTTATATTTCCAAGTCCGTTATTAGCATGTTGACGCTCGTGTCTTCTCCTTTTTCGAAAACGTGTTGAATGTTTATCTTTACTCATTTGAGTTTTTTTACATCGGTCAAATCGCTCTCACCACCCAATTTCTTCACGAGTTCGAATGAGATGTTTGGAAATATGTAATTTCCATAGGGCAACGACAAATCGTCCTTGTCGAATTCTCTATCTTCGGCGATGATGATGTTCTGCAGATCGCTTTGATACTCGTAAATCAAATCAAGCGCGGCTTCGTTCAATTTCAGAGGCATCTTATATTTCTCGTATTTGTGCTCTAAGCCCTTCGTCTCGACATCGTTCAATTCGATGGGATCGTGTCGTTGTAATCTATAGATTTTATGACCGAATTTCTTATATGTTTCGACTCGTTTCAATTTCAATTCGCATCTTTTAGGTGTTGTTGTCTTCATGATCGATTATTTGTTTTTTAGTTTTTACGAATTCTTGAAAATAATGTATATTTAAATTTTGTATTTAAATAATAATTTGTTAAAAAAAGTTGTTTTTTTAATTTTTAATTTTCTTTAATGTAAAAAATTTTTTTAGTAAAAGTTTTTTTTTCTCTTTATATATATATAAAAAGTTAAATTTTTGAATTTCAATCTCTCTATTGTTTATATTTCCAAGTCTGTTATTAGCAAGTTGACATTCGTCATTTTTCCACATACGAAAATGGTGTGAATGTTCATCTTTACTCTTTTGAGTTTTTTGTCATAGGCGAATGCGCTCTCACCACCCGATTTCTTCACGAGTTCGGGTGAGATTATTGGATATATGTAACCTCCATAGTACAACAATAAATCACCCCTGTCGAATTCTCTGTCTTCGGCGACAATGATATTAATCAACAGTTCGCTTTGGTACTTGTAAAACAAATCGAGCGCGGCTTCATCCACTTTCAAACACATTCGATATTTGTGGTAGTAGCGCTTTAAGTCCACCATCTCGTCCTCATTCAATTCGATGGGATCGTGTGGATTTCTCATACCTTTTTGTCTCGTTTCAATTTCAATTCGCATCTTTTAGGTGTTGTTGTCATGATCGATTATTTAGTTTTTTTGTTTTACGAATTCTTGCAAGTAATGTATATTTTAAATTTTTGTATTTAAATAATTTGTTTAAAAAGTTTTTTTTCTCTTTAAATATATATAAAAGTTAAATTTTAACATCCTTTTTTTCGTATTAATTTAATTTTTTTTTTCACGAGTTTTTAGAACGGGCAAGACATCGAACGTTTAAAAATTAGCCTTCACATCTTGCAGTTATCATCATCTATTGAGAAGGAATCGGGTGACATGAACACGCGTCTGCTTCGCGGAAATTTGTTTTGAACCTCGTGCGAGATTCGCGTAAAAGTCGTAAGAGTTCTATTTGTCTTGAACCTTCTTTTTTAATAGTTCGAACGACATTGTCAATTAATTTTTGTTCGCTAATAGTATTACGATTCGATTTTCTATCACAAATCGTATCGTTTTCTTTTGAAACGCGTAAATATAAATTACGATTTTTTTCTTCTTGGTGTTTTGGAGAATAACGATTTATTAAACAACGTCGACGTTTATGTCGAGATTCCGTCGTGGATGTTGTTGTCATGATCGATTATTTGGTTTTTTATGAATTCTTACAAATAATGTTTATTTTAAATTTTGTATTAAAAAAATTGAATTTTAAAATTTAACTTTTTTTTTTTCTATCATATATAAAGAGTAAAAAAGCAAAACTTTTTTAACAAATTATTTAATACAAAATTAAAAAAAAAAATATATTCTTACAAATGAAGCAAACAGATAAAACAATGGTAAATTTAAATGAGAAAACCATACCTCAGTTAAACGAGATTTGTAATCTATTACAAATTTCAGATTTCAGAAAGCATAGAACTAAATCAAAAAAAATTGAAGTCATACAAGAATATTTGCGAAACGCTAGAAAGGCAAACGAAACGTCGATAGCAACGACGTCAAAAGATGCACCGGTTGTGAAAAATAAGAAGACGACTAAACGAAAAGCCGTTGAAAAACATCAAGTTTCCAAAGAAAAGAAAAGGAAAACTAAAACAAAAACGAGTGATGCACTTCAGATTCAAGACAAACGAGATATATCGAGCAAAATTCAACGAGCAATCGATGAAGAGAAAGGAGAAGAATATGTAACACAACTCGTTGCGGAACTATTCCAATCGAAACCCGTAGAACAGGAGAGTGCGATCAAAGGCATTTTTAAAACTTTCGACGTGATTCCCTCGTTGAAGAAAGTCGATCCGAAATTGTTCCTGGAACGGGTGAAGAAAGAAGTATTGGATTTGTTTCGAGAATACATGAACGTGGGATTAAAAATTAAGATGATACTCCATTGCATAATGAATAAAATCGACGTGAAGTCCGGCGAGAGCATTGTGAAAAATTAATATTTCAGATCTAACGTCGAACCCGTATTTCGAGGTTCAGATCTATCGGACATTTTCGAAAAGATGAAAGACAAGATGTTGATGTCTCTCGCGAATTATCAACATGAAGGTAGTAATTGGACGTTCGGTGAGGTGTTGAAACTCGAAATTCACATAACTAAAAATGAACCGTTGAAAGGATCTTCCGACTTGGAATTACCGTATTTCTTGACTAAGAAACACGCCGTGGTCAACGTGAGAAATAAAGATGATCAGTGTTTTAAATGGGCAGTCACCTCCACTTTATACCCTGTCGAAATAAACTCCGATAGAGTTTCTCGTTGCGAGGAAACTTCTAAAAATCTCGATTGGACCGGAGTGACTTTTCCAACAGAGTTAAAACACATCGAACATTTCGAGGTTCAAAATTCCACCGTAGCGGTGAATGTCCTTGGATACGACGACGAAAAGCGAACGATCTATCCTCTAAGACAGACTTCGTATCGCGGAAGAGAAAAGACGATTATTTTATTATTGATTTCGAATGGTGACAATCGTCATTATTGTTGGGTTAAACATCCGACCCGATTACTGTCGAAACAAAATAATAAACATGGACATAAGATATGTTTATGTTACAATTGCATGAACGTGTTTCACAGCGAAGACTCGTTGGCGAAACATCAGGAATATTGCAACGAAAATCAAGGTGTCGCCGTCGAAATGCCCAAACCCAACACCATCGTGAAGTTTGAAAATCACAATAGAAGGTTAAAAGTACCATTCGTTGTGTACGCCGATTTTGAATGTTTCACCGCGAAAATGAGTTCCTGTCAACCCAATGCTCTTCAAAGTTACGTCGAAAGATATCAAAAACACATACCTTCGGGCTATTGCATTTACGGGAAATGCGCTTTCGACTCGCAACACGACATGGGTCCCTTCACCTACACGAAAAAGCGCGAAGACGACGAAGTGGCACATAGGTTCATGGAAGAGTTAGAATCGAAAATTCAAATGTTATACGACAAATTCAAAACTCCGGCGAAAATGATCATCATGCGAGAGCAGCAGGACGAAAATAACAGAGCCACCGAATGTCACATATGCAGACAATCGTTCGACGAGAATTCGGAGGAAAATAAGAAGGTCAGAGACCACGATCATTACACGGGTCTGTATCGCGGTCCGGCTCACGACAAGTGTAATTTAAAATATCGAGATGCCACTTTCTATCCGGTGATGTTTCACAATCTCTCGGGTTACGACAGTCATCTGTTCGTGAAAAATCTAGGCACCTCACACGAAGAATTAAATTGCATCACGAACAGCGAAGAAAGATACATTTCCTTCACGAAATGGAAGCTCATGGAGAAGAAAAGAGTAATCGACGGAAATACGTTGAAAGAAAAAACGAAATCCACTCAACCGACGATCTATTCCTTCTTTCCAAACGTGTCGCCGGGTTATAAGATCGTGGAGCGACCTCGAAATTTAGTTTATCTACCAGTGATTTTGGACACGTTGTATAGTCTCAAAACCACGTTGACAGATCAAAATGGTGAACTGTTAGATCTTCGCGGAGAGAGGGCGACGATACGATTTCACATAAGAGAAATATAAAAGCAAAAAAAAATAAAAATATTATATATATAGATAACAAAATTAAAATAAACGGTAATATTAATTTTTACAAAAATTATTTTAATAAAATTATTAAACAAGAAACAATTGAAGTAAATATATTTAAAAAAACAAAACAGAATTATGACAGAATACGTGGTTAAAAACGTGAACATATCCGCAGGACAGAGGAAGAAACTTAAGAGAGCGTTAACAACTCGAGGCGAGGCGGTGAGATTCAAATTCATTCACAAAGATCTGACGAGAGGTGGACAGGATTCGATCGCCTGGACCAGAAGTCAAATCAAAAGGATGGAGAAAGCGATTCGTGATGGAAGAGGGTTGGCGGTGAGATTGAGTCCCACTCAATTGAGATACAATTTGAGAATGAAAGGCGGTTTCCTACCGCTATTGGCAGGAATCGCCGCAAAAGCATTACCTTTTGCCGCAAAGGCGCTACCCTTTCTCAGAAAGACTCTCGGCGTGGGAGCTCTCACGGGACTCGCTAGTTTGGCAGTTGAGAAATTAATGGGTGGCAGCGGACTGTTTTTGAAGAAGGGAGGAGCCGTGTGTCGCGTCCACGTGGACAACAGCGGTAAAGGATTGTATCTAGAACCCGTTAGAGGTGGCAACTCTCTGAGAGGAAACGGTCTCTATCTGAAGAGTGGACGGAACGTCAAGCGATACGGCAAGGGTTTGTTGCTCGGTGACAATTCGCCATTTAAGAACATACCGATTTTGAATATGTTATTATAAATATAAAATTATATAAAATATATAAAATCATAGAAAGTATAAAATAATATATTTAAAATGGGTGAAAAGGTGGAGAAACAAATTTATCACCTGGATGAATTTGACGATAATGACGAACATCGCGAGCCAGAGAGTGAAGAAATAAAAAAATGGTTAGACACTAATGATGGATATCTAAGGAAAGAGATAGATAAAGCGCGGGATATACGGTTGGGAATGAGACGATGCTTTCCACGGTCACAACTACCTTCTGAAGTGAATGGTAATGATGCTAGTGTTACCAAGAGATGCACAACATTCGTTCATAATTATGATTCGGATAAACAAAAATGTTACCATGAACGTATCACATCACAAAGAAAAAGAAAAAAAGAAAAAGAAGAAGAATCGACGCTGAAATTTGAGAGAAAAGGAAACGTTATTATAATATATCATGATGATAGTGAAGAAGAAGGAAAACAAAAAAAAAAAAAAAAAAAAGTAAATGAGATCTAAAGATGATCTCATTACTTTTTTTTTTTCATTTTTTCTTCGCTAAAAATCAATCACTCTATTATTTATATTTCCAAGTCCGTTATTAGCATGTTGACGTTCGTGTCTTCTCCTTTTTCGAAAACGTGTTGAATGTTTATCTTTACTCATTTGAGTTTTTTTACATCGGTCAAATCGCTCTCACCACCCAATTTCTTCACGAGTTCGAATGAGATGTTTGGAAATATGTAATTTCCATAGGGCAACGACAAATCGTCCTTATCGAATTCTCTATCTTCGGCGATGACGATGTTCTCCAGATCGCTTTGATACTCATAAACCAAATCAAGCGCGGCTTCGTTCAATTTCAGAGGCATCTTATATTTCTCGTATTTGTGCTCTAAGCCCTTCGTCTCGACATCGTTCAATTCGATGGGATCGTGTCGTTGTAATCTATAGATTTTATGACCAAATTTCTTATACGTTTCGACTCGTTTCAATTTCAATTCGCATCTTTTAGGTGTTGTTGTCTTCATGATCGATTATTTGTTTTTTTGTTTTTATGAATTCTTGAAAATAATGTATATTTAAATTTTGTATTTAAATAATAATTTGTTAAAAAAAGTTTTTTTTTTTTTTTTGCTCTTTATATATATAAAAAAGTTGTTTTTTTAATTTTTAATTTTCTTTAATGTAAAAAATGTTTTTAGTAAAAGTTTTTTTTTCTCTTTATATATATATAAAAAGTTAAATTTTTGAATTTCAATCTCTCTGTTGTTTATATTTCCAAGTCTGTTATTAGCAAGTTGACATTCGTCATTTTTCCACATACGAAAATGGTGTGAATCTTCATCTTTACTCTTTTGAGTTTTTTTTCATAGGCGAATGCGCTCTCACCACCCGATTTCTTCACGAGTTCGGGTGAGATTATTGGATATATGTAACCTCCATAGGACAACAATAAATCACGCCTGTCGAATTCTCTGTCTTCGGCGACAATGATATTAATCAACAGTTCGCTTTGGTACTCGTAAAACAAATCGAGCACGGCTTCATCCACTTTCAAACACATTCGATATTTGTGGTAGTAGCGCTTTAAGTCCACCATCTCGACCTCATTCAATTCGATGGGATCGTGTGGTTGTAATGTACAGATATTAAAACTGGATTTCTCATACCTTTTTGTCTCGTTTCAATTTCAATTCGCATCTTTTAGGTGTTGTTGTCATGATCGATTATTTAGTTTTTTTGTTTTACGAATTCTTGCAAGTAATGTATATTTTAAATTTTTGTATTTAAATAATTTGTTTAAAAAGTTTTTTTTCTCTTTAAATATATATAAAAGTTAAATTTTAACATCCTTTTTTTCGTATTAATTTAATTTTTTTTTTCACGAGTTTTTAGAACGGGCAAGACATCGAACGTTTAAAAATTAGCCTTCACATCTTGCAGTTATCATCATCTATTGAGAAGGAATCGGGTGACATGAACACGCGTCTGCTTCGCTGAAATTTGTTTTGAACCTCGTGCGAGACTTCGCGTAAAAGTCGTAAGAGTTCTATTTGTCTTGAACCTTCTTTTTTAATAGTTCGAACGACATTGTCAATTAATTTTTGTTCGCTAATAGTATTACGATTCGATTTTCTATCGCAAATCGTATCGTTTTCTTTTGAAATGCGTAAATATAAATTATGATTTTTTTCTTCTTGGTGTTTTGGAGAATAACGATTTATTAAACAACGTCGACGTTTATGTCGAGATTCCGTCGTGGATGTTGTTGTCATGATCGATTATTTGGTTTTTTATGAATTCTTACAAATAATGTTTATTTTAAATTTTGTATTAAAAAAATTGAATTTTAAAATTTAACTTTTTTTTTTTTCTATCATATATAAAGAGTAAAAAAGCAAAACTTTTTTAACAAATTATTTAATACAAAATTCCAAAAAAAATATATTCTTACAAATGAAGCAAACAGATAAAACAATGGTAAATTTAAATGAGAAAACCATACCTCAGTTAAACGAGATTTGTAATCTATTACAAATTTCAGATTTCAGAAAGCATAGAACTAAATCAAAAAAAATTGAAGTCATACAAGAATATTTGCGAAACACTAGAAAGGCAAACGAAACGTCGATAGCAACAACATCAAAAGATGCACCGGTTGTGAAAAATAAGAAGACGACTAAACGAAAAGCCGTTGAAAAACATCAAATTTCCAAAGAAAAGAAAAGGAAAACTAAAACAAAAACGAGTGATGCACTTCAGATTCAAGACAAACGAGATATATCGAGCGAAATTCAACGAGCAATCGATGAAGAGAAAGGAGAAGAATATGTAACACAACTCGTTGCGGAACTATTCCAATCGAAACCCGTAGAACGGGAGAGTGCGATCGAAGGCATTTTTAAAACTTTCGACGTGATTCCCTCGTTGAAGAAAGTCGATCCGAAATTGTTCATGGAACGGGTGAAGAAAGAAGTATTGGATTTTTTTCGAGAATACATGAACGTGGGATTAAAAATTAAGATGATACTCCATTGCATAATGAATAAAATCGACGTGAAGTCCGGCGAGAGCATCGTGAAAAATGAATATTTCAGATCTAACGTTGAACCCGTATTTCGAGGTTCAGATCTATCGGACATTTTCGAAAAGATGAAAGACAAGATGTTGATGTCTCTCGCGAATTATCAACATGAAGGTAGTAATTGGACGTTCGGTGAGGTGTTGAAACTCGAAATTCACATAACTAAAAACGAACCATTGAAAGGATCTTCCGACTTGGAATTACCGTATTTCTTGACTAAGAAACGTGAGAAATAAAGATGATCAGTGTTTTAAATGGGCAGTCACCTCCGCTTTATACCCTGTCGAAATAAACTCCGATAGAGTTTCTCGTTGCGAGGAAACTTCTAAAAATCTTGATTGGACCGGAGTGACTTTTCCAACAGAGTTAAAACACATCGAATGTTTCGAGGTTCAAAATTCCACCGTAGCGGTGAATGTCCTTGGAAACGACGACGAAAAACGAACGATCTATACTCTCAGACAGACTTCGTATCGCGGAAGAGAAAAGACGATTATTTTATTATTGATTTCGAATGGTGACAATCGTCATTATTGTTGGGTTAAACATCCGATCCGATTACTGTCGAAACAAAATAATAAACATGGACATAAGATATGTTTATGTTACAATTGCATGAACGTGTTTCACAGCGAAGACTCGTTGGCGAAACATCAGGAATATTGCAACGAAAATCAAGGTGTCACCGTCGAAATGCCCAAACCCAACACCATCGTGAAGTTTGAAAATTACAATAGAAGGTTAAAAGTACCATTCGTCGTGTACGCCGATTTCGAATGTTTCACCGCAAAAATGAGTTCCTGTCAACCCAATGCTCTTCAAAGTTACGTCGAAAGATATCAAAAACACATACCTTCGGGCTATTGCATTTACGTGAAATGTGCTTTCGACTCGCAACACGACATGGGTCCCTTCACCTACACGAAACAGCGCGAAGACGACGACGTGGCACAAAGGTTCGTGGAAGAGTTAGAATCGAAAATTCAAATGTTATACGACAAATTCAAAACTCCGGCGAAAATGATCATCATGCGAGAGCAGCAGGACGAAAATAACAGAGCCACCGAATGTCACATATGCAGACAATCGTTTGACGAGAATTCGGAGGAAAATAAGAAGGTCAGAGACCACGATCATTACACGGGTCTGTATCGTGGTCCGGCTCACAACAAGTGTAATTTAAAATATCGAGATGCCGCTTTCTATCCGGTGATGTTTCACAATCTCTCGGGTTACGACAGTCATCTGTTCGTGAAAAATCTAGGCACCTCACACGAAGAATTAAATTGAATCGCGAACAGCGAAGAAAGATACATTTCCTTCACGAAATGGAAGCTCATGGAGAAGAAAAGAGTAATCGACGGAAATACGTTGAAAGAAAAAACGAAATCCATTCGTAGAGGCATACGACACTTTTAAATTCATGTCGACCGCTCTGGAAAAATTAGTCGATAACATGAGCAAGGATAAATTTAAAATCACGAGCGAACATTTCGGAGAACGAGTAGACGTCATGTTGAGGAAAGGAGTCTATCCTTACGATAACATGAACAATCTAAAGAGATTCGAAGACACCGCACTACCTTCGAAAGAAGATTTTTATTTGAAATTATACGAATCCGACATTTCCGACGAGAATTACGAACACGCCAAATCATTCGATATGAAAACCATGAGAGATTATCACGATCTCTATCTGAAGACCAACGTTCTGCTCTTGGCAGACGTGTTCAAAAATTTTCGAGACGTCTGTCGTCGAAATTACGATCTGCATCCCGCTTGGTATTTCACCGCACCCGGTCTGGCGTGGGACGCTCTGTTGAAGACCACCGAAGTCCAATTGGAATTATTATCCGACGTGGACATGTTGCTCATGTTTGAAAGGGCTGCGAGAGGTGGCGTCTCGATGATCTCCCACAGACATTCTGAAGCTAACAATCCCTACATGAAAGAAGGTTTCAATTCGAAACGGTCGACTAAATACATACAGTATTGGGACGCCAATAATCTGTACGGTTGGGCTAATAGTCATCCTTTACCGATTGGAAATTTCAAATGGGTGAAGGAACCGGAAGAGATGCAAAAATGGAGAGACTATCCTTGCATTTTAGAAGTCGATTTGAACTATCCGGAAGAATTACAAGGTCCACACAATGATTATCCGCTGGCTCCCGAATGAATGGAACCGAACGAAGGAGACGAGGAAAAACTCATTCCCAATTTATTTAACAAACGTAACTACATTGTCTACAGCGAGAATTTGAAACAGTACGTCGATTACAGGATGAAATTAGTCGACATACATCGCATCATTCGATTCGACGAAGAGCCTTGGATGAAAAAATACATCGATCTCAACACGAATCTCAGAACTCGAGCCAAGAACGATTTCGAAAAAGATTTCTTCAAACTCATGAACAACTGCGTGTACGGCAAATCGATGGAAAACATTAGGAAGAGAACTGACGTTCGACTCGTCACGTCTGAGAAAAGAGCTAAAAAATTAGTGGCGAAACCCAATTACAAACACCGAACCATATTCGGCGAAAATCTAGTGGCCGTTCACATGCAAAAGACGCACCTGAAGTTCGACAAACCGTATTATCTCGGACCGATCATCTTAGATGTCAGCAAGCGATTGATGTACGAATTTCACTACGATTACGTCAAACGAAAATTTGGCGACAAAGCCAAACTACTGTTCACCGACACGGACAGTTTAGTTTACGAGATAGAGACGAAAGACGTCTACCGAGATATATCTCCGGACGTTGCCGAGTGGTTTGACATGAGCAATTATCCCATCGATCACCCGTCCAACATTCAATCAAACGACAACAAGAAGGTGTTGGGTAAATTTAAGGACGAGAGCGGCGGTAAACAGATCGTCAAATTCGTGGGCTTGAGACCCAAACTGTATGCTTATCGTCTAGAAGATGATGAAGAGATCAAGAAGTGCAAAGGAGTTAAAGCGTGCATGGTGAAGAAAAACATCTCTTTCCAAGAATATAAAGATTGTCTGTTAGGAAGTGGTCCGGTGTATAAGACTATGAAATCGATTCGAAGCGAAAATCACGACTTGTATACCGAAATAGTCAACAAGATTTCGCTGACGGCCGACGACGACAAGAGATTCGTGTTAGACGATAAAATAAGCACTTTGGCACTCGGACATTGGACTTTGGATCTAATTTTAGATGATATGAATGGGGATGATTGGATTCTAGATGTGCTTGCAGATGATAAGATTCCAGATACGATTGTGGATGATAGGATTCCAGAAAATCAAGAAGAATTAGATGAACCCAAAATTATAGAAATGGATAGTGACATCGAGAAAGTTAGTTTAAAAAGAAAAAGAAAAAAATAGAAAAAAATAACGTCACTTTTAGTAAATTATAATAAAATAAATAAAAAAAAAATATATACTTATTTATGAATAAGAAAATAAAGATATCCGTAGAAGGTGTCGTCTTACCCAACGAACCCCTATCCAACATCGATCTGTTGAATGCGGCAAAAGATTTGAAAATCGAAGATTTTCTAGGTGTGTTCTCCAGAGATGCCTTGCCAAAGAGAAGACCTCGACAATCGGAATGCAGAATTTTAAATCTAGACGATTCATCGGGTGAAGGCACTCACTGGGTGGCGTGGTTCAAGAACGGGAAGAAGAAGAATTATTATTTCGACAGCTACGGAATCGTGCCGCCAAAAGAAATAAAGAACTATTTCAACAAATCGATGGTTCGTTACAACACAGAACAAGTGCAATCACCACATCAAGTGTTTTGTGGTCACCGGTGTCTCTACGTTCTCAAGAGATGGCCTGAAGGAGATGAATTTCAAGACATTCTCAATGACTTACATTAGAGAGAGATTTTTTTTTTATAGTATATATAAAGATAAAAAATTATTTAAAAAAAATGTTAATCAAATAAAAAAAACGAAAAATAAAATAACATAGTTCATTTTTAATAAACTGCGTTTGAACATATTTTTTCTAAAAAACAAAAAAAAAATAATCCCACAACAACATGCCAGTCGATAAATTTGGTAGAAGTGACAACGAAAAAGTCAACCTGAGAAAGAAGAGGAAGACGTTCGAAGTCGACAATGGTTACGATGTTGCCAACTTGGACGAGCGTTACGTTCGGAGATACGAACCTCGAGAAGAACTTTTGAACATGAATGATAAGAAGCTCTACAATCTTCCCGAGCCGATAGATCTCGCAGATGCTGCGACTAAAAAATACGTCGACAGGGGGAACGCTGATTTCGAACGAATCCTGCTGGATAATTACATCGATAAAACCATGACCGATGATCTCGATCTGAAATCCAAACGTTTGGTGAACGTCACGAATCCCGTAGATCCCGCCGATGCCGCGACCAAGAGATACGCGGACGACTCTCACGTGAGATTCAGCGAACACCTGAGAAAAAAATACGTTACGAAAACGATGCACTCGGAATTGAACGCCAATTCTTACAAGATAACAAACGTGGCTGCTCCCACGAATCCCAAGGGCGTGGCGACCAAACACTACGTAGATCTGGAACAGAGAAAGTCTGACGGACGTGAAATGAAATCGGATCTGAATGCGGGATTCCACAAGATATTGAATCTGTCGAAGATCGACAACACGGATGCGGACTCAACCGCAGTCAACAAGGGCTACATGGATTCTTCCGTGATACAATCGCAAGAATACCTAGAATCACAAGTGGACGATCTCTACCTGAACAAAGAATCTGGTGGAACCATGGAGGGTGGCATCAACATGAACGGTCACAATTTATTCGGTCTCGATCACGATCCCAAATTCGATTCCAGCGCTGTCAGCAGAAAGTACATGGACGACAACTCGGTCTGGAGAAAGGGCGACATCATGGAAGGTAAACTAGTCATGGGTGGACACGCGCTCACGAATCTACCGGAACCCGTGCACATGACGGACGCCTGCACCCTGATTTCGGTGGTGGAGAAAGTCAAATATGCCAGACAATTGATCACCGTGTGGACCGAAGAGGCCGGCACCTCAGATGAGGGAAAAGCCGAGTGGTCTTTCGGAAATGGAAGTAGCGGATCGAAACACAGTCAGGTGGGATATCCCATGCCGTTGGGAGGTGAAATCCTTCGAATGAGTCTGGCTTCCTCGGATTTGAATAACAGAGCGGTCATCAATCTCATGGTGAATGGTGTGGAGAGCGATAAGAGATACAGCGTCGAAAAGACTGAGAATCAACGCGCAAATGTTAGCACGTTTGGCACGCCTCTCAAAGTGAACGCCAGAGACAGGATTAATTTCGTCACGAAAACCAATAATCCCGAAGCCGCCACTTCCGTGGTGAGTCTACTGATCGAACTAGATCCTTTGAACAAACAGTGAACACGTGGAAAATAATGAATTAAAAAAAAAAATAATGTGTGATTATTAAAACACAAAAAAAAAACAACAAAAAAAAAAGTAATGAGATATAGAGAGAAGTTCTCTATATCTCATTACTTTTATTTTTTTATTTTTTTTTTATTTTTTTAATTTTCTATCCATTTATGATTACAATTTATACACTTTGCGAATACGGTTGTTGGTTCATCACCAGATCTAGTTTGTTGAGATTCGATTTTTATTTGACGTTTCTTACATTTGCGACATTTTAAAATTGTATTTTTTATAATTTCTTCATTAGATCTTATGAGATCAAACTCTTCTTTTTCTTTTAAACGATATTCGTTAAAATCACAACTATTCCATCCTTTTTTTGTGTTATGTTCTTCATATTCAATTTGAATCCATTTTTCCAAGTATTTTATTTTAACGTCGTAGTAATCTGAAGTGAACAGATGATTTGTTGTTTTCGTGTCAAAAACATCCATTTTGTTTTCAAGATTTTAGTTTTTTTAATTAATCTTACATCCCCATTTTTAACGTTTATTAATTTTTTTTCACACACTCATCTCTCATCGAATGATCGACATCTTATTTCCATCCGATTCGAATTGTAATTCTCTGTCTGACAGGACCAGGGCGAAGGCTTCGGTTTTTCTCGGCACGTTCCTATCGAATTGCATCTTGATCTGAATGTCTAACACGCTACTCTTGAGTCGTTCACTCTGTTTACTGACGTCGAACACGAACATGGGATACATCGACTTGTATTCGCCGGGAGATATGTTGGGGTTGCTCATCAATTTGTCTCGACCGTGATACTTCTTTCTAAAATCAGCGGCGTCGCCGTACAGTCTGCAGAAATCGTTCTTGTCGAACGACGCGTTGTAATCGATTGCCGGATATCTCATGGCGTTCAGAAACACTTGCATGTTTCTCAAATGGCAGTGATCGAACAGCGACGCATTCTTTTCCTGAGACCCGTCCCTATCGGTCTGAAATGCAACCACGATGAAACGCGGTCTCTCGAAAGCGGATTTCACCATCAATCTCCAATTGAAGTGATTCGTGGAGGGAGGAATGCTAGCCGTGTCACACTGTCTCACTCTAAATCCCACAGGTAATTTACTCTTGGATTGTATGATCTCGTAGAAATGCGTTTTCTCATCCATCGAAGGCTCCACGTGCGGAACGAACCACGATATCTTGTGTAGAGTTATCTTACCCCATCGGTCACGGTGAGTCTCACTATTGCGTCGTCGTTTCCTTTTCAAATCAACGTCAGATTGTGTTTGAATCCGTACATGACCTTGTTGTAATCGTCCGCGAATCCGAAGATGTGTTTCAAAGGTATCCTGAATGAAAACGTTCCTTTAGGTCTGGACGTCTTGATGACGTAGTTGAATATCGCGGCGGCACCTGCGCTAGCAGGACCTACGGTGTCTTTCACCCACAACTGATTAAGTCCTCTGGATTTCGAAAAATCATCAGGATACGTCAAGAGTCCGAAGATTGTGGTGGCCTGACCGGGATGAAAAACAGATTCTATCTCTTGTCCGGATAGCATGTATTTTATGTTACTGAATAGATGCATGATGCCATTATTGGCTAGAGTGACCGTGTCGTCGTCGGCGTAGTCGCTCCCATCTTCCTTGGTGAGACGTCCCTGCACCACTATGTAACTCTCGCTAGGATGTACGAATAGATCTTGAGTTTCGACGTTGATTCTTATCTCTCCCACATTGTTCAAACTCGTTACGGTTACCGGTTCGTATTCGTGAACCTCATATTCTTGAATACTTTCATCTTTCACCAAGCTTTGTGCTATATCTAGTATATTTGTCATTTTAAAGGATTTTTAGGTTTTTTTTGTTTATTAATTCACTTGCTTTTCTTTATCTAAAAGATAGTTTTTTAATTATTTTTTATTATTTATTTTTTTTCTCTCTCTTATATATATGTGTGTAAACAAGAAAATGTCAAAGAGAGTAAATAAAAAAAAAATTTTGTGTTCTTCATCAAAACTTCGTCTTCTGTAATTGTTGTTCGTAAAACTTTCCGATGATCTCTTCTCTATCCAAAGCTTCGATTTCGTAAGTCACCGGATCGGTGTGAAATATTTTGATGATCACGAAAATTTCCGAGGTCCATCGAGGGGTATAACCCTTTTCGAAGTGCTTCTTATAAGCGTAGATTCTCACTCGATCGCCGACCGCAAATTTCGGCATTCTAGACTTCTTCCTGATCTTAGATCTCTCGGGATATAGATTTGCGTAGACCCGTTTTTCGTTTCGAGGATCGCTAGCTTCCGCGGGAGTCATCTTGATCGATCTGTGTCGGGTGTTGTTGTAATCTTTGACCAGACCGTTCAGAGCATATAGGTATTTCTTGGTCGAATTCGCCGTGAAGTATCTGTACATCTTCTCCTTCATCGTTCGATTCCAACGTTCCACCACGCTGGCTTTCTCTTCATTTTCGATCGAGTAGAGGTCTACCAATCGACGAACATCCTTGTTGTAGAATTCCTTTCCCTTGTCCACCCACAATTTACTCGGTTTTCGAGAAGACGAGTCGAACACGCTCTTCAGGGCCTCGGCGACTCAAGGTCCTGATTTATTCTTCAAGGCTCTGATCCAACCGTATTTGGAAAACACGTCGATGACCGTCAATAGATATTTGACGCCCTCGTTCCACCTCAAAAACGATCTCATGTCGACCAAGTCGGCAGACCAAATGTCATCCAGACCTTCACGAACACCCTTCTCTTTCGAAATTTACGCACTATGGGTTTGTGTAACTCCTCGGCCAATTCGCTCGTCAATAATCGTTTCTTCTTCTTCTTTTCAGATGCGCTTTTTTTTTTTGAACGCCCCATCCGAATTGACGTTTCGTACCGATCAGATTGCCGACAAGCGAACGTTCCATCTTCTCTCTCCTGGTCGGATTCGATATGCCTCTCAATCTCCCCAACATGTTTTTGTCGCAGACGTCGGTGCGAGTCTTGGTGTCGGGATGTCCGGCATAGCACAGATTGTGATCGTACGCGGCCGCGTCCACCCTACTCACGGGTTTGCTCCAAGATTTGGGTGTCAGATCGGCGTTGAGTCTCTTGTTCAATTTCGTTCCGGGTCCCGTGAAACTGTGACCGGGCAGATGCATTTCGAAAGATAGATTGTTGATCATTTTATTCATGACGCCTTTACCTTTGCTCGCATTCTTTTTATTAACGAATCGAGTCTTGATAGAACCACACACGTCGCAAATTCCGCGAAGCATCCGTCTGTATTTAGTTCGCACTTCTCTAGAATTACTCGTCTCGGTAACTCTCTTACACTTTACGCAATGCATTTTTTTTGAAGAGTTATTTAAATTAATTTCGTTTTTTTTTATTTTATATATAAATTTAATATTTTTTTTTTTAAATTCTGTTCTTATTATATATATATATATTTTTTTTTTCAATCGCTGCTCTTGAGTTCTATCATCTTACTGAATTCCTCCCTGGCCTCTTTCCTCCCCTTTTCCATGAGAGAATCCTTCATCTCTTCCTTGATGATCTGACGAGTCTTGATTCTCACGGCTTCTTTCATGGCATCGTGTTTCGTTTTCTCGCTCAATATCGCGAAGTATTCTCCGTCCGATATCCTACCGTCTTTCAACGCCATAGAGATCATTTCGGATATCGTGTCTATCTTGGAGTCGGCCAAGACGCGTATCTTGTCGTGTTTCCTAGCCTTCAGATATAATTTCCTACTCAAAAAGTTTCCGACCGTGCTAAACAATCCGGCGGCGAGAGCCACTCCTTCCACGGTCAACACGATCGGAATGCCTACCATGGTTGACAACAATCCGATGCCGGCCGCATGTAAACCCATGGAAATCGTGATGAGTGTCGTGTCGATCGCATTGACGAATTTCACGAAACGCGAATACTTCTTCTTGAGGGAACGACGAGAATCTCTCTCTCGAGTCAGATACAATTGGATTCTACTGATTTGATCGATGCGATACCTCTCTCCTCTTTCTCTTTCTTCTAGCGACGGCGCCGTCGGCAAAACGCCGTTCGGCTTCTCGTCCTCGTCGTCCACTAACGTCGGATACAATTTATTTCTGGTTCTCATTTTTTTTGTGTTTTTTTTTCTTTCTAATATTAGATAAAAAAATTTATGTGTGTATTTATTTTTTTTTTTATTTTCTACTCTCCCTTATTTTTATATCAACGAAAAAAACTTAGACGTATGCTTCGTTCAGCAATAATTTCTTGATGCATCCCTTGTCTTCTAAAGTCAAACTTCTATGCGCCAATTTCAGTTCTTCCGAATCTGTGAGCCTGTCTCGATTCTTACAGAAGACTAATCTCTTCCAAAACGTGATCACATCATTGAATTTAACGCGTTCGAACGCCGGTTCGAAATACATGACGACCATATCTTCCCTTTCCATCGTCAGACACGAATGATCCTCGTGATCGAAGTCTAGATGATCCCGACATCCAACGCATCGTTCTAACAAGATGGGACGTAGTTCTTCGTTCACGCAGATTACGTATGCTCTCATCAGCATGTTTAAAAGAAACCTAGCTCTAATATTCTGAGAATCACTCATGATTTACGTATTTTTTTTATTATCTATTCGATTTGATATATTTATTTTTCTAAATAACTATTTATTTATATTTTTTTTTCTCCCCTATATTTATATCAATCAAAAACGTGACCGCCTCAAAAACAAAAACGAGGGAGAGTTCTAAATCATCTGTACCAACGCAATTGCCGATTCTGAATCGCTGATTTAGAACCTCCAAAACTGTTTTATGATGATGAGCCCGAATCTTATGCTTTCGCTCGCGTTCGCCGACGATGGATCGGTGGTCTGATCTGCGATTCGAATGTCGACGAAAAATCACGTACAAGATACAACTGAAGATGTACGATTTCACCCTTTTTTAAAAAACGCGCGTTCACCACGAGTATTTGAACGTTAAAATCGCGATCTAGGAGTCATGACTGTACATGGGGGTGATTCAAGATCATGTACAGTTTTATGAACAAGCGTGTGATTTAACACTGAATTCCACGTTGGTGAACGCATCGTGAACGTATTTTGTACACGTACATGTACAAGTGATAGTATATCGGCAATTATTACCTACTTACCGGAGGCCGAAATCGATTTTTAAAAAAATCCTCGATGAGTAACTGCGCTTTACGCTCACTTTTCACCATTGGCGAACGTTGAAAAAACGTTTTGAGGTCAATTTTTCCTGGTATAGAATCGGCAAATGGGTTTTCGCCGATCGGATCGCACTTTAACCGTTCAAACACCCATTGGCGAACGTAGGTGGTCCAGAATCGTCAAACCGCTTTTTTGATGCTGGTTTAGAACCGGCAAAACGTTTTTTGCTTTCGTTCACCAACGATAGATCGATGGTCTGATCCGTGATGGGAACGTCGAGAAAAATTTTTAAATTTACATTTTCTTCAAATTTCGTATATTTTTTCACTTTTGAGCGATGTGTCGAATCTACACGTTCACCAACGGGTGTTTGAAAGTCAAAAGTGCGATCTGTGAGCCTCAAAACAATTGCCGATTCTGGACCACCATGAAAAAACGACATTTTTTGCACTCTGTACACGATTTAACACTGAATCCCTATGGCAGTACACGTACATGTACGTGTACTTGTACACTTTTTTGGAAAAGTGGTCCAGAATCGGCCTTTTACACCTACTGCTGCTTGCCGTTGCTCGGTGGTTCTCCCCGGCTTTCTCCTCCCGTAAAACTGTCACCGACCATGGCTGTCATTAAACCTTAATAAATAAGTAATAAACAGTTAGGGACCTTATCGCTCTGTAATATCTAGTTGAATGCTATGCTATGCTCGGGGCTGATCTATTACCAGTAACATACCACTAGTCTTTCCCAAATTATTTGTGTAGGCCTACTTCAGTTTCCCCACGGCACCCCAGCGTCCAATTCGGGTAGTATAACCTGCATCATAAACAGTGAGGACGGGTGTTAGTGTGGATAAGTTCTCTGACGAGCTTTAAAGACAGTCGAGTATCACAAATAGAAATTTGTTTTTAATTTTTCTTCCTCATGGGAGCCGTGGGAAGTGGAGCAGTGCTTGTTACCTGTGGTAAACAAGTCCTGCTGCACCAGTAGGCCAAAATAGGTCCCGTCAGGAAATGCCCAAAATGGATATCCCTGATATATGCAACAGCCACCTTCGATCGGTTAAATCCATCTGAACACCAACACTGGGGATGACCGACATCGGATATAGCGAGCCTTGAGGCGGAGATTTTAACGCGAAACTTTTCAAGAGTTGCTACCGGTCGAAGGAAAAGTGAGTTCTTTATTAAAATTTCATCGAAATTGTAAAGGTAAGTGTTAAATTATGGTGTCTGGGGGACAATCGTCTCATACCAGAAAAAGTTTTCCTAACAATTTGGTTATACGTGACCGATAATTAGCCTCGGCTCAGTACAAAACGTGACCGAGAGAAAAAAGTAAGAATTTTTATTACATTTCTTTAGCATTTGCTAGCCGATATAGCACACTTAGGGACATATATGGGCAAAGATTCAGTAAGAACAAACTGAGAGTTAAAATAACTTAAATTATGTGAGAAATTGGAAGGATAAAATACGATGCGGTGTACGGCGCAGTGACACTGCGATGTACGGCTAATAGAAAAGAAGGGCGTAACGTTGCGTACGGCTTATAGCAAATAATAATCTTTCAATCCACAAATATACTACCTTTTCTGTGTGTGCGGAGGAATATGGCTATGGTACTACAGCATATTTTGAAGAAATTAGACACAGGAATGCGGGTTGACAATAAATGATGAAAGAACTTGACCAATATAACGGGCAGCATGCCATCGATCACAGTATAACATAATTTATTTATTTTTATAACCCCACCCCCTCCCCCTTCCGCCAGGTGGATATTGATAATGGGCTCCGCCCGTCAGTCCGCCCGAACGTCCCCAGACATTCTCCAACGAGTATTTAAGCCATTTAAAATTGTTTGGGGCAACAATCACTCCTGAATATCCCTTCAAACTCATCATCTCCTGATAACAATCCAGCTCATTTTTTTTCAAAACATGAACAATAGTACATGTAGGATGTTTAATTGTGAACTGGATACATTGGAGGGAGATATAATTCACTTCTACCCTGTTGTTGTAATTCGTGTAAGATTGTGGAATGTGTTATTTTCAGACCAAGGCATATTCAGGAGTTGAATCAGCAGGAAGAAGGCGGGGAAAGGGGGGAAACAAGACGGAAAATGTAACCCCGAATATGCCATGGTTGCAGTTGAGCATCCTATCAAAGCAAATCATAAAGTGTCTTGCAGCGTGGTAGTTCTATCGGTAGACCGTTTGCATTGCGTTGCGTCCTTGGCAAGGCAATTCGTCCACATTGCCTGTGTGGAGCATGGTGGCATTGTGTGCTATGGCGTATGATGGTACACATGACTTCAGCCAATGTTGCCTCTGTCTCGGGGGGATTAGTAAGTTAGATAGTCTGATAGCGCCTCTTCTCGGCGGTATTCTCTGGCTTCCCCCATCCATAAAACTGTCCCTGACACAACGTGATGTTGGCTGTTAACCCTTTACCTAACACAGCTTTTTAAAAAAAAATAAATAAATAAATTCTGAATATTTTCAATAAAACCATACAATTGTGGATATCATTGGAACCGGCCCGGCAAGACGGTTCCAATGATACCCATGTTTCTATGGTTTCATTTAGGCAGTAAAAGTTACTTTGGGTCTTGAAGGCTTATTTTGGGTAATTTTCTGGCTATTTGTGGCCGCTTTGTTGGGAAAAGAGATAAAAGTGTCGTAAAATGTCATTGAAATAAGTGTTATTGACAGTACGACGCAGATGGTGCATTTCATATTTCGTATTATTAGTTATCCCTTTGTATCAAAAGTATTGAAAAATTGTGGATAATATGAATTTACCTTACTAATTGAACGTTCGTAACAAATATACCTTGTAATCAAATTTTAGGGGGTGTCTATATTCTTGATATAGACTTACACATAGTTTTGCTTGTTCTGTTGCATCTTAGACCACCAAACCATCAATTACAGATGTCAGCATTGCGCTTTTGAAGAGATGTTTTCATTGAAAGGCAAAATTATTCTTTCTCAGGACTTTGCACTGGACAGATACTGATATTCCCGCCCAGAAAATTGATATGCTATCTAATTTTGAGATATCAACAAAACCAAGGCTTCTCTGTGCAGAAATTGCTCCATGAATACCCTACACTATATGTCTTTCATTTCTGTAAATTTTCATAAATATTCCACCATAGCAAGACATTTCTGGATTGCAGCCATGTTGCAATATGTTTTTAATATTGAATAATATTTAGTCATGCTGTCTAAACAGTCGTGACTAAATTTTATTCTACATTCTAGAAATATTTGTGAGTAAGCTATATCGAGTGTACTTGAATCAAAATTGTCTGAATTCTTCAACACATATTATGTGAACATGGAATCGTAGACGAGTTAAATATACATGGTTTCTAATCAGTTATCAGAAATTTACTAAGCGGTGTAAGGGTCAATTGTCTAAAATCTGCCCAAGACTTCCTATCATAGCGTATATAATTGGGATATCATCGAGTATCTGAAAAATCTTACCTGGTGGTCATGCTATAAACTCCTCTTGTCAATACAGAGTTATTCAAAAATCAGTGAGGTGAATATTTGATCAATTTGGAATTTATGGTCTGCTGTCAGTTAGCAGCAGATCATAGATTTCAATTTGTTTACACGGTGACGTTGCTTACGCTTCTGGACACTCTCCAGCAACATGTGCAGGGGGCTGGATTCGAAGGAAGCGTAAGCACGGGGTACATGGATAGATAATCTTCCCTTCAACCCAGTCGCGTTGGCGTGGGGTGCAGAATGTAACCCTTCTGTTTACGAACTTAATTGGGATACTCAAACATTATCTCAGTTAATGAAGCTACCAAGCAAAAAGAAAGATAAATTAATTTTGTCAGCGGGTTTCACTGAAAAAGGACATTTTGCAGTTTATGACTGTTGCTTTCTGTAGTATTTTTGCAGGTGATTCAACAATGTCAAATGTCGTTTGTTCATAAATATTCAACTGATGCCTTTTACTGAAGATTACCTACATGCAATCTCCCGTAAAGAAGAACATT
Source organism: Pictodentalium vernedei (assembly GCA_031216915.1). Taxonomy (NCBI): domain Eukaryota; kingdom Metazoa; phylum Mollusca; class Scaphopoda; order Dentaliida; family Dentaliidae; genus Pictodentalium; species Pictodentalium vernedei. Next base: position 164,401,972 of record CM062289.1, on the reverse strand, counting down.
TATATATTTACGAACAATGATCCCCAAGATGTCGACATCTGATGCGTGTAGGTACCTAGCAGGGACGTTCCGAAGAGGTTTCGATTGGGGGGGGGGGGGGTGAGGTCCTGTATTTTCCAATTTTTGTTTGTTTGTTTGTTTTTTGGTTTGGGGTTGTTTAAAAGCAAAGCACAAGGGGCCTAAAACGCGGCAGTTAGTGGGTACATTAGAGTGTAAGAAAGGATATTTTACGTGTAGTGGCTGGGATTCGGTAGCACAAGCAGACAAGCTAGGATCAACAGTTCGATTGTAAACCGTACTTTTCGAACTGTGGCCTTTTGAAGAATAGTGTCAGTTGGTAACTAGGTAACATATCGTCGCCTGAGTGCCATGATTTTGAATGTTTCCTTTGGGTCCCACCGAATTATAGTATGCAGGTGACGATATTTTTGCTTATACATTTTTACTCAACGAATATTATCCAAAGTAATTCCAGGCAAGCCAGACTATAATCTACAAACCCAAGCAGGGTTAGCGTTGATTGAAGGCATATCGGTCTGCCTGCAAATCCACCATACAGTACACCCAGATCTCCAACTATTGACAAAAAGTGGCGTCGTTTATTGATGGTCCAAAGAGTCGCGTTGCTCATGCAGCATTTAGCGAATTTTAAATGTTCACACCAAGGTGTGCCACCAGTTTCTGGAGGCCTGGTACGATCCTGTTAAAACAGACTGTAGGTTCAAGTAACAACGTAACACCAAAAAATATGGAAAAATAGGAAACTGTTGAAGAGATTTTAAATCTAAAATTTGGAAAACAAAAACAGCCAGCACATGAAATGATAGTTTTGGCAAATAGCAAAAATCGACTTGAAAATCTTAAAATTTTATTAATTTTTTTTCCAACTTTTGATTTGACCCACAAAATTTCCAACTTTTGAAAATCAGGCTCTTTATTGGGGGGGGGGGGGGGGGGGGGGTGAGACACCCCCCCCCCCCCCCCCCCCCCCGTCGGAACGTCCCTGGTACCTAGGTACATGCACCTTGAGGATAAAAATAATTTGGCACTTTACCAGTTGTTTGACGTGGTGCATAAGGTCCAGTGTATACATATCAGACAAATATATAAGAATGTCTGTAGCAAGACACCTACCCCTCACCCCCACCCCTCCCCCGTAGGGCTTTTCATTCATTCAGAGAGTCGCGACCACACGGGTAGAGCTTCTGGAAGACTAATTTTGACAAAAGTTGTCCGCGAAACGGGAACTTTTGTGCACAAGGGGAAAGATGGGGATGGAAAGTAATTTCGATGTGAGAATTAAAAAGGCAAGTAGAAAACTGTGTTAAAAAACAGAAATTGGACTGAAAATGAACAGAAAGCATACATTGTGTGGAAAATATGACGAGGCACTGGTTGACAGTGATTGTGATATAGCATGAAGGCCAACATGAAATAGTCACTCGCATCAACTTTCTGATGAGAACTATTATCAGCGCCTCTAGCAGCTCTCCTTAGCAATCCGAGGTGCATTTTTTCCGCTCGCTTTGTTCTGACAGACAGAAGGACTACCCCAACAGTCTTTTTCTACACGGTGCCATGTTAAATTGCTATTACAAAAATAATGTTTCGATGACCTTGGTGGGATTGTAGGCCTATTACTTGGAGGAACAATGTATGACCCCCATCCTTCACCATAGCCGACTCACCAGCTCATCCCCAGAGATCCTATTTTTCCATTCTAATTTTTACATGCGTGATGAAAATGACGAATATGCACGGAAAGAAGATGCATTGTTGATTCTAAGGCCTGTCTTGTCCCGCTAAAGCTACCAATTTGCTTAAACACAATGAACGATTCAACTATCAGGCCATTCACTTCAATAACTATCCGCCATACAATGTTTTTTGTGAGCAAAACTATTCGCCATTCACCGGAGAAGGCAACTTTTCAACGATTTCTCACCTTGCCCATTGGATTTTTGGGAAGGGGCTGACCGTATGAATATTTCTTCAAATGCATCTCGCATCATTTTATGTCATTCCGGTGTCATTCCGCGTCATCCCGGTGTTTAGGGTGACCCCGTGAATCTGTCTAGAGGTCCATGCTGCAAAAGAACTAGTCTACCAGCAATTTTGCGACTGTTCCTGCCTCCACATTCTTCATGTGTATGTTTCTGTGTACTTGGGGAAGTAGTCACTACTAAAACGTACAGGTTCCCTCGTGTTGTAACGTACAGGTTCCGTCGTGTTGTCCTAGGATCAATGGGTCCCATGATATCGCAGCCTACTCTTTCCACGGGAGCTCCGGCTGCGAACGTATCTAAAGCTGCTTTCTTTTCTGCATATTCAATGGTGCGCATAACAAACACGCGCTCACATACTCTGAAATCTAGAGCTTCATCCCAGGTCAGTAATATGCCTGTTTAAGTCTCTCCACTGTTTTTATGATACCCAAGTGGCCACTTGTATGCGGGTCATGAGCTTTCTTAATTAAATCTTCTCCGATGTTCAGCGGCACGAGTGTTCTCTTCAGCAAGGGTCGGCTACCCTGCTGTTCTTCTACCACCAGTACCCCTTCAGGGATGTTCAACTGCGACCACTTAGACCATATTTTCTTCAAATCTGGGCTCGTCAGTGATACTTCCCTCAATCTGGTCTTTCAATTTACTGCGGGAAATATCGCTGTCTGCCTTCTGTAATTTCCGCATCTCATCTGTTCTTATTCCAATCAATTTAACGTTCTCACTTAATCCCATTTCTTCCTCATGACGACCACACTGTATACAGGGTGGTCTGGATAAGGCATCGGCGTTGTTGTGAACCCTTTCCGGTCGGTGTTTTATATCAAATTCAAATGTTGAAAGCTGCTCAAACCGCCAAGCCAACTGCCCCTTTGGGTTCCTAAAATGCATCAGCCAACGTAGTGCCCGCGATTTGTTCTAACCAAAAATTTACAGCCATACAAATAGGGTTTGAAGTGTTTCACGAAGTGTACTACAGCAAGCAATTCCTTGCGAGTGGTGCAGTAGTTCCTTTCGCGTTTTGTCAGTGAACAACTGGCGTAGGCGATAACCCCCTCCCTTCCATCAAAGACTTGGGACAACACGGCTCCAATTCCTAGCTGACTCGCATTGGTATCTGGGATAAACTGTTTTTGTGGGTCTGGATTAGCCAACGCTGGAGCATCAGTCATTCGTTGTCCTAGTGTTTCAAAAGCCACCTGGCAGTCAATATTCCATTTATATTCCTTTCCTTTCGACAGTCATCATCTTGTGTAAGGGGTGGCAATCTTGGCATAATTTGGCACAAATCGCAGATAATAGCCACACAAACATAGGAAGCTCCTCAGCTCTGAAGCGTTGCATGGCACTGAGCATTCGCTAACGACCTTGATCTTTGAAGGACCAGTTGACACCTCAAGCTTGAAGAAATGACACTTGCTTGGCTTCAGCTTCAATCCGGCTTCTTTAAGTCGACTTAAAACTTACTCAAGTCTACTCAAATTCTCTTCAAACGTCTTCGAAAAATTAGGACGTCCTCCAAATACACCAAGCAGGTCTCATAATTCAACCCGGAAAGTACAGATTCCATTAATCTTTCAAATGTGTTACAGGCGTTGCAAACAAAACCCATGACGTTAAAATGGTACAGTCCATTCTGTGATACAAACGCCGTCTAGGGTTTATCTTTTGGCTCCACCTGAACATGCCAGTATCCGGACATGAAGTCTATAGCCGAAAACCATTGCATGCCTGATAATGAATCTAGGGTGTCTGTAATATGTGGAATCGGGTAGACGTCTTTTACAATATCACTGTTCAGAGCTCTGTAGTCCACGCAGAAACGTAATATCCCATCCTTTTTCTTGACTACTACTACCAGGCTTTCCCATGGTCTGTTTGGCAGTTCGAAAATATCCCTTTCTAACACGTCCCCTAAATTTTTTACTACTTCCTCCTCTGAGTGGTTTCTGTTTCACCGGATCCGCCTCCCCTGTGTTGATTGCATGACGTACCCTATCAGTGCAGCCTAGATCCGTCGGTGAACTGGCAAACACGGTAGCATTGTGCACAAGTAACTTCTTGAAGTCATGTGCCTAAGCCGGACTCAACCTATCGGCTTCCTCGTCCAAATGTGCTGGAAGTGTGCGGGAAGCGCTTAGTCTGACAGTTTCTACTCGCAGCTCTGGTGCTCTTCAAAAACTTATGCAGGGCTTATTCCCTCTGTTGTTGTGTTCTTATATAGCACTCGCACATCATCAATTGGATTCAATAATCGCACCAGAACAGTGGCTTTTTCACCCACCTGTTCGACTAAGGCTTTAGCTGTTAAGGTGTGATGTTTTTTTCTGTCAAAGTTGGAACTGGTTCAGTCACCCCCGAATATAGTCTGGGCTGGTTTGTCTGGTGGTTCTGTACATTCCCTTTCACTACAATCCCATTTCTTGGTGGAATACTAATTGTCTCTTCCAAACTAATTCTTTTAACACCCACATTTCCTTCAAGTGATGCTTTGTGGATCTTCTCAGCCATGATCACTGTCTTCTCTTTTACATTAATGCTACAGTTCTGTTCCTATGGGAAGTCTAGTCCCAAAATACAAGCAGATCCTATCTCGGCCACAGCTGTGTTCTGTTCTATGTATTGGTTTCCCACCGTAACCTTGAATACTGTTCTGCCATAACTAGTCAATTGTTGGCCATTCACTGCTGTTAGCTCTCCATTCATTAAAGTTAGTTCGGGTTTCTGGCTACTTTCAAGGCCACCATATACTTCCTTTGACTCTGTTGACAAAGTAGCCCATGCATAGATCAGCCTGTATGTTGTCTTTCCATTAACCTCCGTCAAAAGGTACAATCCTGACTGACTTCGTCTCCTAAGCATTCCAGTTGACACTTCTTGTGCAAATTCCTCCCAGTTCGTCTCTTGAATTTTCTCCTTGTCTGTTCTGAGTTCGCTTTATTCCGGGTAGAAACACATTCTTTGGCTTTGTGTCCTCGCCCACTAGTCCGGCCGCCAAACGCCATTTTTTTCACCAAACCATGTTTTGTTGTATTAAGTTTTTTTCTTAACGGTTTTTATTAGTTCACACACCCCTCTTACTAATTTTTCTTACTGGATAGCTGACAGCATTGAGCATTTTTTTTAACTGGGCCTTAAAGTGAGGTACTGCTGAAGGGGTCGAAAATTAATGTGGAAATTACAGATCCGAATGATTATTTCATCTTAACTCACTATATAAGCACAAAACGTGATGTAATTGTGTTTCGATATAGTAACTACATCCGCATTAGGTATTTGGTAGAAATTGAACGGATATTACGCCACTATTTATATCTATCAACGCTATTTATATCTTACAACGCTCCTTATATGTGAACGCGTTTTGGAGATTACGTCATATAACTGTTCTTTCTCTTTGATTTCTTAGAGAGAGGACGCATTATTGCAAGTGCTCAATTGTGTCTCAGTACACACCTCATAAACTTACAATTTTGTCTCGCCTTTTATCGCTCGCGTTTCTGTTTCTTCAACTTCACTCGATATAGCATCAGGTTCGGGCGACCTTTGCTTTGAAACGACATAGACTAACTCTGTCATGTCAGATCCTTGTTTTTTCTCAACCACGTTCGGTTGTGCTGAATCGAGGAGCAAAGATCCTATAATGAACGTGAATGCAAAGCGAATTGAGAATATACTCAGGTGTAGTAGGATTTATAACGATGACTTACATATAGCTTTGCAACATGGGTACGATGCAGACCCAGAGTTGACTCTGAGTTGCCATAAATACTGTGTTGAGAAGTATTTGCACCCGAAGAATATGAAGCAAGCATGCATTGCTCATAGCACATCCCTAGATTCTGATGCTCCGCCCGAAAAACGACCCAAACGTTCACATGACGAATTTACTTTCAGGCGTCATTGCCTATTTTGTGGTGATGACTGCATAGTTGACCGGGATACGAAGAATCCTTCAAGGTGGAGGTCCGCCTACCGTTTTCGTCAAATAGGCACACATACACTGCATATGTCAGTTAGTGATGAAATAATTGGCATTTGTTGTCGTAGGAACGATAAATGGTCCGAAGTAAAGCTTAGAGTGTGTGGTGCTGTTAGCGACTTACATGTTGCCGATGCTCGGTACCATGTTGACTGTAGGTCGAAATTTACGAATCCAAAATCGGTAGAATCAGCTGCAAAACAGAAAATTGATCTTTCGTCACCACATAGTCAGGCCATAAAATCTGTCATATCTAACATGAAAAATGACACATCCCCCACGTGGAGTTCTGTCGAATTATTTGATCTTTATCTGCAATCTGGAGGGACTTACAATCCCCGTCGATCATTTGTGTCTGATCTAGTCGATAGCTGAGGAGATGACATTTTGGTGTTGTCTTCCCCGGGAATCGCCACCGTTTTGGCAGACAAATCCAGAGCTGGCACCTTACTTAGGCACGTTAAAGACTCGGATGATGACAATATTGACAGTTCCATAAAGATTCTCAGTAAAGCAAATGGCAAAGAAATCAAAGATATGGATCATGACAAAGATAACTACGCCACTGATGTTAACAGCGAGAGCGTATCCTCGTTTGTAAGTGGTACACTTCTCACATTACTAAGTCGTTTAGCTCCACAATTGGACCACACATTACCTGCTCTGATGATAGGAAACATAGTGACATCAGCGTTGTGTGGAAAATACAAACCGCTTCAAATTTCGTTGGCAACGCTGTTAAGAGATTCTAAAGAGTTGGTAAAATCCATGCATGATTTTGGTGTAACATGCTCATATGACGAGCTATTGAGATTCAAAAAATCTGAGGCAGCTCTAGCTGCAAAGAATGCAAATGATACACCGATTTCGGATGCCAACAATGGCCTTAAACAAGTGGTTGTTGACAACTTTGATGCTGGAATTGCTTCTCAAAATGGGAAGCTAAGCACCCATTCATTGGCAATCGTGATGGCTCAAAAGGACAATAATGATTCCGTTGAGTCTCAGACGATCCCAAGATTGAAAAAGTCAGATATGACAAAACCAACAGAGTACGAATTGGATGTTGTGCGTTTCAATGGACCCAAACGACCCGACATGCCCGCATCACATGTACGAAACACTATTCCCCTTCTTTCAACATTGTGTCGCAGTGCAATGTAATTACGCAGAGCGATAAAACTTGACTTCGCATTTTTGAAAGATATGGTCAGTGACCAGAACTGTCCGGAGTTCAATGGGTATAATACCCGCATGACGAGAGACTCGGGTCAAGCAACGAACCCAAAAACGAACGCAGCATACCTCCCTCTAATAGACATGACACCTGCTGATCCAGACACCATCATGACAGCTATGGAAAAGGCAGAGCAACTATCGTCAGATGCAGGACAGACGTTCACTATATTTACTGCCGATCAGCAGTTATACGAGATAGCAGTTCAGGTGTTATGGTCTTATCCAGACATATTCGCGGCATTTGTTCCTCGATTGGGTGGTATGTATTTGCTCATGAGTTTCATTGGTTCAGTTGGAACGCTCATGGCCAATACTGGACTTTCAGATATACTTGAGTCAGTATTCGATGGGGTTGAAAAGATGTTGACTGGGAAAAAGTTTCCAATGAATATGAGAGCCATGCGTTTGTTATCAGAAGAACTTTTGTGAACAGCTTTCGAGAATAATGATTTGCAATGTGCAGAAGATTTATTTGCATTGCTAGAAGAGAACGAGTGCAAAAGTCGCACGACAAAAGTGTGGGTTGATGCCTTTTTTGAAATCATGCTTCCTCATGATGTTGTTCGTACGAGCGGAGAGAGAAGGTGACTGGCTTTTGCACATCGAAGTTGTGAAAAGCATGCTTCCTTATTTCTTTGCTTCTGGTCATGCAAATTACGCAAGATATGGGCTTTACTATCTGCGGCAGATGCAAAATATGCCACCGGATATTTTATCTCATTTCTTGAAGGGTGAACATGTGATGAGACACATACATGGTCTATGGAATGGAATATGGAGCGAGATGTATATCGAAACTACCTTCATGCGAAATGGCCATGGCAAATTCGGTATAATAGGGATCACATTAAAGCCAGAAACACTAAACACCTGGACATTGAGTTTGCATGCATGTGGGGAGTTAGCTACCGGTATATCAAATTTGCGAGAAGATCGAGATTGTGACAAATTACAGATCGCACATAAGGAAGAGGCCAAGTCAAGAATATGCAAGTGATTCTGTCGACCGTATGGGTCTGAGAACTAAACTAGGAATGTGTATCGACCCATTGGACCCAAACGTACACCCTGAGACCATAATTAACATCGCAACTGGTAGGATAGGTCCAACGTCTGTCAATGTCGGTAAGATTGTCAGCCTTGGAGTTCAGAAAATGACGGAGTTTGAAAAGGCCTTCCCGAGTGGATTTTATGAGTCAATTTCGAAACCAGAACAAACTATGGCAATCTTGAAAAAGTCGCTGAAGGTTGGGGAGGTTAAAATATATGACACTAATCTCATTTATTCCAGAGTTATCGGACTTTTATGTAGTTCACGTGAGTTAGATATCAAACATATCCTTTCTTCTGAACTGTCACCACTACCAACCGCCATATTTGATGAATCCGGGGATATGCGCGTGTGCACATCAAAATCAGTATTGAAAAATAAAACAGTTGTTGACAAACCAAAAAGAATGTCTGGTGTGGATAAGAAATCTGCAATTGTTATCGATGGCTGTGTACTGCTCTGGATACCTCATTGGCCCGTGTCTACCAAAACCAGACCGGCAACTGTTCTAGACTTCATTACAGCGTTTGAAGACAACACCAAACAGAAGGTGCGATCGAGTGATGTGTATGTATTTGGTATTTGACAGATATGTTGACTACAGCACCAAGTGCGTGATAAGGGCACACAGAAAGGCCGATAGCTGCCGGGTGTTTCAACTTGTACCCACCTCCCTGCTACCACCACAAAAACATGTGCTGACCGTAGTGGAGAACAAAAAGCAACTGATCTCCATTATATGTGATCAACTCACCACGGACAAAAGTTTTGCTGAGCAAAACACACGAACTCACAAACTTGTAATTACTGGCCAACATGATGTTCCGGTTGAGGTTAATTGTGGATCGGTGACAGATAGCGTAGATATGGCAACTAGTCACGGGGAAGCTGACAGATGTGATAGGGTGATAGATATATCTGCCGCAGTTGATACACACAAGAAAATTGTTCCTCAATTGCTCGCTGCTCACGCACTTTCCGGGTGCGATACTGTAGGGGGATACTTTGGTATCGGCAAAGGGCGTGTACTGAAGATTCTGCAAACTGGTTGGACACTGGAATCACTTGGTGAGAATAACGTGGAGATATCGGATGTTCTAGAACAAGCCACCGAGTTCATAGCATTATGCTATAGATCTCCTAAATCAACATCAATGTCCGATGCTCGTTTGTCCATATGGAGAACACGAATTGGGAATCCGACTGCAACATCTGCTCCTAAATTGTGCAGCCTACCACCCACAACAGAGGCGTTTACTAAGAATGTCAAACGGGCCCACTTGCAAACTTGTATATGGAAGCATGCCCTTCACCCTAACCCACCGCAGATGGACCCAACTGTATTTGGATTCGAGAACGACGGGAATACAAAATCTTTCAACCCTGTGACAGTTGCGTCCAACGTCAAGCTAGCACCTGATGAAATACTGAAGATGATTAGGTGCACATGTTCGAGTAAAACGCCATGCAAGTATTCGAGGTGTAAGTTTAATGCAGCAAACATGGCGTGTACCATTTTCTGTGTGTGTAGTGTTTCAGAGGACTGCTACAATGAACAGACATCGCTGGCAGTAATGCGTAGTGATGAGTCGATCTAAGGAACTACAGTCATTCAACTTAGTTTAAACAATATTTATTCAAGATGATGTTATATGTATACATTACATAGCAATACAATATATTATCAAAAATAAGTTTTGCTAGCAGTATACGAGATAACAATGACATTGATAATTAGATTTATAGATGAACTAGGATTCGACAGGAAGCCTTAGGCTTATGTGAGTCGTCTCCTACGTTTTATGGAACTTTTCGTAAAGATGATGGCAATGATAGCTAGTAACAGGTGAAACATGTATATCGCAGCCCAGGGGGTGAGCACTAGCGGGCCAATGAATCTGGTTGGGTCTCTGACATTGAACAAGCGCACCACCGGCCCGCATCATACTACGTGAGCATTCTAGATGCGTACGTACAGACACTTGCAACTACATAATGGCTCAATTTCCTTTACATCAGCAAGTGCAGCTGGGGAGTGCCGGCAGCTCTTCAGAGAAAAAAAAATGAAAAAAACGATTTATACTAATTTCATGATTAGAATAAGTTGACCAACAAGCTCAGTACCCTTAGGCAGCGATATACGCAATTGTCTAAACTACACATACAGGAAATCAGAAGTGGTCTAACCGATAAAAAAAATAGATGAATAAAAAGATGAAGTCAAAGAGTAAAAAGATACAAGAAGAAGAAGTAAAATAAAGAAGAAGGAGAAGAAGAAGAAGCCATCCCGAATACATGGTGCTTTGTCTTCAGATAAAGTTGAATAGAAAATAAGATCTTGAATTTAAGATACTCTATCAATAACTAGATAGTAAAATTATGGTACATTGCCTTAATCGCGCGGACACCCACAGAGGAATTCTTAATGAAGGTTAAGCAGCTTCAAAAAAAAAACAAAAAAAAAAAAAACAGGTGTGATCACTGGTCAGAGGAACCGGCCACTCTGTAAGATGAAGTCTTGCACTATATCAAAAATTAGCCTATTCTCCTCGCTACTGAAAAATTCTGAGCCAAAAAGAAGTGTAGTAGTATCTATAATGAAAGGGAGTAAATTGATGGTTCTATTGCGTGCGTTAGGAAACAATGTACAATGAAGAAGGAAGTGTTCTGGAGTCTCAAGTTCACCACACTGACAAAAAGGACTAGGTGCGACATGATTATCGTATAAATGGGCATTAAGGCTGCTGCAGTGTAACCGCAGTCTACAGTGGTAAATTTGAGCTGTGCGAGATTTCGCGCCATTGTAAAATGATGGTGGTCGGAGTTTGCCACCATTCAAGAAGGTCTTAAAAATACTCAGTGACGAATTCTCGCGAACAGATAAAGGCAGGTTATTCCACTGATCAGTTACATTAGGAATGAAAGAGGATTGGTATAACTGTGTGCGACAAAATGGAACCCTGAGGTTATGGCGCGTTCGAATATTGAGTGATGGGTTTATTGAGGATATAAGAGGTGGAACTTTATTGGCAATATGAGGAGGTGTTAAGTGGTGATGCATTTTAAAAAACTGCACGAGCTTATGTTTTCGGCGTCTTTCTTGTAAAGTGTCCCAACATGTTTCGGAGTATACTGATGACTTACTAGCACTAATTGTTGCTCCTGTAACTATTCTTGCTGCACCGATCTGGATTTTTTCCAAGTCGGCTACTTGTCCTGACGAGCAATTATCCCAAACAGTATCACCATATTCCAGTAAAGGTCTGACAAAGGCAGAGTAAATCTTTTCTAAAACATATCTATCAAGCTCGAATTTGTGTTTCCGCAGCAAGTCTAATCGAGACCAGGCTTTGGAACAGATATATTCAATGTGATTAGTCCAAGTACATGTTGTATTTAGTACAACCCTTAGGTGCTTATGAGAATTGACTTCACTTATTTAAGCACCACTAAAAATAAGGGTGGATGGGCAGTTGGGTTCATTTTGCGCGATATAACCATACTCTCAGTTTTGGGGGGATTAAATTCGACTAACCGTGTTTTTGCCCAGTGCTCAATTAAAGCTAAATCATGGTTAATTAAATTCGAGGCTTGATTTGGATTTTCTACAATTAGATATAACGAAGTATCATATGCAAAAAGGCGTATGCTACTGAGTAAATTTTCGGTTATGTCGTTAATGTAGATAAGAAATAGTAAGGGTCCTAGTATAGAACCTTGAGGGACTCCGGCGTTTATAGGGCGCCACGGGGAAGCCTCTGATCCCACAGCTACGCGTTGGGATCTATCTGAGAGGTACGATTTTAAGAACAGCAACAAATCACCCGAGACACCAATACTCTCCAACTTATGAACAAGACCAACATGCCATACCTTGTCAAAGGCCTTACTGACATCACAAAAAACAACCCTAACTTCTTTTCCTTCATCGAGCGCTTTGCAGAATTCATCATATATATCAGTTAGCTGGAGGACCGTAGAATTACCTGGTGTAAAACCTGACTGAAATTGGCTAAGAGCGCTCGAGTCTTCCAGGAATTGCCATAATCGTCTAAAGATACATTTTTCAAAGACTTTACCAAGGCAACTAATCAGAGATATGGGACGATAGTTACTGACTACGTTCGCGGGTTGTTTTTTCAAAACTGGTGAGACATTAGCCCTTTTCCACAATGACGGAAAATACGAATTGTTTAGCAATATATTGAATAAAATCGATAGTGGTTCGCATAAAGAGACTTTACATTCTTTAAGAAGACGTGGGCTGACAAGATCAGGACCCGATGCTTTGGACACCTTCAGTGACTGCAGTGCTTCGTACACCTCGCTGCAGTGAAGGGTTATACCATCAATTGTTCGTGTAGGATGGACTATGACGTCTGGCAAGGAAACATTTGAGTCGTCAACTGTTGAGATTGAACAAAAGTATTCATTAAGCACTTCGGCTTTTTCGACATTCATGTAATTAATAACTGGAATCTCTGCTTGGCGACGACCACTGAAAAATGTTTGTAACGTTTTCCACCACTGTGAGCTTGGGTTTCGTTACTTTTTAAAATGAACTGAACTTTGGATAAGTATAAAGTTTTTGCCTTCCTGATAACTGATACAACTTCATTCCTTTTAGTTTTATACTTTGCCCATGCATTCGGATGGCCAGTCCGTTTGGCTGTGCGATATAGCCTTCTTGTTTGTCTTATCAGTAGTCGTATTTGGTTATGCATCCATTTCGGCTGATTCGACCTCGAAGTCATATATTTGTTTGGTATATGTTCGGATGCAATATCGAGTAAATTATCGGTGAATTTTGAAACTATTGTATCAAGACATGAGATATCAAAAAGTGCATTCCAATCTTCGCGAGAGAGCGCGGCATTTAATGCATCATAATTGCCTTGGGAATACAGCCAAGTCCGTCTCTTAACAGTGCGGGATCGTGGCATAATAAGCTCCACTTCCAATGCAATTGGGCAGTGGTAGCGGATCATGTCAGGGATAATCGGTTCTAAGACCTCACACGTTTTTACGTTGACTGTACTGCTGACCGCAAAGAGATCTATCAACGAGGCAGATGACTCAGTGAAGCATGTTGGCTCACCCACAAGCTGTCTAAGATTATAATAACTGATTATTTCAGAAAAGGTACTTCTTGCATGGCCCAGCTGGTTATCGTTAAAATCGCCGGTAACTATTATGTCTTCAACTCGAGTGTCCCTTGCTCTTTCAATAGAGGACGATATGGCATCCCAAGTGTTTTGAGGACTGATGGGTGGACGATAGAATACCCAGACAGAAACGACCTATTACGTTTTATGAATACTTCGGCCCACAAACACTCAGTATTCGGCGTCTCAAGGTCTGGTCTATGTCGGAATGAAATGCCCTCTCTAATGTGCAAGGCCACCCCACCACCTCTCGTTGGACGGTCATAACGCAGTGGTTCATGGAACCCATGAATTATGATATCTGTTGTAGAGTCATTGTTTTGTAGCCAAGTCTCTGTGAGAGCAAGAATATCGAAGGATACAGATTCACATTGGACAAGATCTTTTTTGGGTTTCAAACTCTGAATATTGACATGGAGAAACCTGAAGGTGTTCTGATCGTGCTCGGAATTAACAGAGTTAGGATCCGGATTTAGTTCAATGTCACCTGACAATAATAATAATACAGATAAGTAAAAAATGAATAGAATTACCACAGAGGTTGAAAATGAATTTTTTTGCGAGAAATTGACATTCGGGGCTTTGGGCTTGCAAGATGGATACTGCTTGACTTTTACACAACTTACCATTCGATGGTTATAAAGTGGCCAATTACAACTTGAGTCGAGAGATACGATGTATTGACAAAAAAAACAAAGCAACCATAATAGCGAAACTTTCGTCCAGCGCAAATCCATAGAGGCGTAGTCGCAGATAATTGAAAACACAGATAGATTGGTCTTTCAAAAGCCTAAACTTTAAGCTGCAAGCATAAACTTTTGTGCTAAAAGTACCTATCCGAGCACGTTATAACTCTAGGCAACACATTAAGTAATATGTGAGTGATATGGAAAACTTGCTGCTCGGATATAGGTGCTAGTCAAGATCACATTTAGCAACATGCGTTCATAATGAAAGCAGAAGGTATTCGAGATGGTTCTGGAAGATTGATGGTAATGAATTGTAAATTGAGAAGAAGAAATTGCTGAGCTGAAGGATACATGCAAGAAACAGGAAAACGTCAAAATATAAAGATAAACAATATGTACAAGATGTATGTATAACATCTAAATGAGGCTGGGTTTTCGGTGGTCAGCCCAGCAACTGAGATGTTGTAGGTATCTTCAAATATGATCAGATTCATTGTCGTTCATACAAGTCACGTTTGATTTTGTAAAACCTATGTACTCACACAACCTGACAATGATCAACTGACATGTCGAAAAGCCACCCTACAAATCAATTCATTAAATATATCAGGTAGCCATTCGCCTTGCCGGCAGGTCATCCAATTCGCTGAATGATCATGTACCTACGCTAACAAGTAGTCGCTTTTAGTTCAAAGGTGGGTTGGGGGCTTTCAAACAATACCGAATTGAACTTATATTTGAAAAGAAGATTTTAGAAGAGAGAAAGGCAGTGATAAAAGCTCGAACATAACTATTACATTTTGGATTCTCATAACCCATCGATGCCACTCCCAATATGGCACTCAACGACACAAGCAAAAGTGTTGTTGAGACGTATCTCCCTACATACATCAATTGTAGTACTGGCTATGAAGTGAAAAAAGAGAGGACAATGGATAAAAAGAGGAAACCGTTGTGAAACTAATCACCCTTCGTTATTCATCCTTACACCCCCCCCCCCTTTAAAAAGGAAGAATCGAAAGTCGTCAAAGCAGAAGGGGGGGGGGGGGGGAGGGATTCAGAGGAAATCACAGTTTGGCGTCAATGAATTAATCGCTGCATTCTTTCAGAGTCTTTTGGGGCCATACTTGGGAGCTTACTGGGCAAAGGGCTAACAAAGATGTTAATGAAGTGTAGCACAGCGATCAATGTTGCCCCTGGGTATATACAATTTGTAATCCAATCCCCACTTCCTTTGAACTTATTTAAAAAGAAAACCATATAATATGCCGGTGAAGCAGTATGTATTTGACAACTATCGGGGACACCGCACAAAGATACTTTCGCTTACACGAATATATAAAATTGCTTCAATCGCAAATAGCACAACAACAGAGGTGACTAAGGCCACACGAGTTTCGGCATGGCTACTTATGGCAAGATAAAACATTAATTGATAACAGGGATATTCAGGCAATTCATGGCAACCCACATACAGGTGGATAAGCTCCACCGTCGGGTGTTTTAAATTCATCCATACCTTCAGCTAAAGTTGCTAGAATCAAGACAAAAACATTTTAGGGTCTGCCCTATATACAACTATATACAACTACATCAGTTACCATGAACACTCAGTGGTCTCCATATTATCGAGACGCTTTCTACATAAATATATATAACTATATACACGAGCTTTTCCTGCTTTTCACGATCTCACGTATTCAGATATCATATATGAGATTGTAAGTTCGACTGACTGCAACTCGTCAGATAGGGTTTAGAGACCTCTGTCAGACAAGTTGTAATGAGTCAAACTCGGCGTGCTCAGCATTCAAATAGAAATATGTGCTCGTCACACACACATAAGCAGGGTGAATAAATTCCTGGCTCTATAGGCAAGAGAACCAAACTATCACGGTAATTACGATTCTCGCGACAAACAAATCAAGCTCGCGCAAGATTACAATAAACTCTAAAGCCGGTACTAGATATACCTAAGTACAACTACATCAGACGCCATGAGATCTTAGGCATCACCAGTTTATCACATCGACTCGTGATCCAAAGGCATATTGTTAAATTGCGAGATTGACACACCAAAAACTTTCCAGACCGAGTTCAGTGGCCACTGCCAGGCAAAATGGAGTGGATCAATCTCACAATTCTCAATGATTAATATGACATACCCTCCTTTCACATATAGATACATAAACACGGATACAAATATATTTCTAAAAAAGTAAAAAGAAAACAATAATAGCAAAAAATTATGTTGATTCGGGAAATGAACCATGATATTCCACCCTGGACACTTACCATCTCCATTTTGTCATGATGATCCGTGTTTCAACAGGGAAACTGCCAGATCCACTAACTGCAATCCATTGGGAAAAGATGAGTGGCCTCCCCCAGACAGGTCTGAGTGAGTAAAACTCACGGTTCTCCACATACGCAACCCACACATGTGCACAAATGGAAATACAAGAACCCAGACATATTACATGATGAACTCTCAGGTCGGTACTATATATGCCTATGTACTACTGAATAAGACGCCACGAGATCTTAGGCATCTCCAGTTAGTTATGGTGGTCCATGATCCAAAAATATGTTGTGAGACTGCGAGCTCGACTCACTATAAACTATCGGACCGAATTTGGTGAACGCTGCAGACAAGCTGAAGTGGGTCAATTCAAAGTCATTCAACTTGATATTCACTGCATCTTGTGCGGTCCTTATAAAGTACTTCACCAATGATATTTGCAAACATCTCTCTTGTTACAATTTCTCGTACATTTCAGTTCCCACCTCCGTTTTGTCTTTAACACTACTGCTGAAAATAGCAAAATGTTACTAATTTTGGTAGCCATTTTGATTTTTTCTGGAAAATCTGGGGATAAGCTGACCCGCTTTGTGACCAACACAATCAGTTGGAAATGGCGTGTTGTACTGAATTATTCAGTAAAGATTTTTGACTTTCAATTTCAATATTTTCAGTGGTATCGGCGGAAACTTGAATTTGGGGGCCATCTTAGGTTTTGGCGGTTATAAGGAAGTTGATCAACACTGTCAGCTGCCCAGTAAAAGGCATCGCACGAGGAGACCATATAGTTATACGATATTGTGATACGATAATACACTGAGAAAAAACAGGTTAAGTGTATTGGCGACTGGACTATGGGCAGATGAGTGTAGACTGTAATTGCTTTGTTACTTTTCCAATTTTGGGGGCATTTTGAGCGCCATATTGGGTTTCTCAAACAATTCCTTTGATCATATATAACAAAAGAGCATCACCCCATATGGCTAATTCATATCGGTAATCATGGTTGGACATTTCAAAATAATAGCGCCTAATAGCCGCCTATATTTGTAAGAAATGATGATTTGTGCCATATTTGCGGCCATTTTGGACGCCATCTTGGGTTTTGAGAGAATATATTTCATATGACACATGAGAGAAATAGTAGCTTCATGAAACTGTGCCGATATGTGTATATACCATACATTGTTTATACATATAATATCGGTTAATTCCAACGGAAATAACATAATTCGCAACTTTTTTCGGATTGACTTGGTTATACCGGCGTTTATAAATAACGTGATACAGTGAGCAACAATCCACTTTTAGTGGATATTAGAGTACCAGTGTGTGCAGATATGGCCCCTCTGGTAAATAGAATTATACAAGCATGCATATTTGTCAACATCTTAGCAACAATATGAAAGATACGTTGTAAAATCTCAAAAAATGAGAAAAGTGTGACACATTGGCGGCAATCTTGGCCGCCATATTGGATTTTGGTAATCTTATTTTGGCCAATAAGTAACAATTATAAATGTGTACGATGAATCAAGAAGAAAAATCTTCAAAATTCCATATTATCTTACCAAAAATTCCGATCCAAGTTATATGGTGATATTGTATTTTTTCATAGCGGCCACCTTGGTGGCCATCTTGGATTTTGTCGAATAAAAAAAAATGCTCAACACTGTCAGCGGTCCAGTAAGAAAAATCTCACCAAGGAGACCCTATAGAATAATAATCCGCCGAGAAAAAAACTTAATACAACAAAACCAGGTTCAGTGCCTCGGCGGCTGGACTACACCACAATGGTAACACGTCAGCTTTGATGGATCCCCATAATTTTGTTCATTATCTCTCGATTTCGCCTCATGCCATGACTGTTGTTTCCCTTCTTCAAACTTTGCTAAGACTCATCTTCTCGTGTTTCACTCTTTATTTTGCTCTGAAATTCATCCATCTGTAATATCTCTATAATTTCTCCAAATTTATCTTAACTTCTTTGAAAATTCTTCGACATCAGTCTTATTATCTTCAGTTCGGTGATAAATATGTCTCTGTTTGGCCGATATTGGATTGGAATGGCCGATATTGGATTGGAATAGCCGAATGCTTCCATTTTTGCAGCAATATGAATAGCAGCCTCTAGATTTGCTGGTCTCGACTGTTGTATTTTCCATACCCGTTTCCTACCCTGTTGCAACGCGTCGCAAAAAGCATCCTGGGCTAAAGTATCCTGCAATTCAACCTCATATATATAAACCTTTCTCCATATCGCTCCACTGGTTCAGCTCAGTACAAGTCTCGAAATGCAGTACGTAATCCATTATAGAGGTGGTTCCTTCGTATATTTGTGGATGTATCAACAGCGCTTTCCTGAGCTATTTCATCTACTTGAGTGTTTTTTTGTGTGTGTGTGTATTTCCAGGCAAGCTTTGGGACTGGTCTTCGAGTATAAACAGCAATGTTAGTGCTGTCTATCGGTAGCCTGTCAAATTTCAATTCCGAGCCGTAGTGGGCTGCTCCAATACCTCCTAGTCGATCCGTCCCTACTGGTTGCTCTGTCGCGCTCTGTGTAGGCGCATCCGGCATGTGCATCCTTCTCTCTCTCTGTAATCCACCGTCTCTCTTTTATGTGCTGTGGACATCCATCGTAGCTGTCAGAACTCTTTCAGTCACATCTCTATGGCTCTCTTCCCGTCCTGGATTATTATCTAGTAAACTTTTATTTCCTTTCTTATCTGGTGCACTAAACAACATGTTGCTCTTCTCGATCAAGCTGCTGTTCAGTTTCTCTTGGAAACTTCTTAATTGTTCTCAGATCTCAGGTAATGACTTGCCGCTGGTAGCTCCATTAGTTGTTTGTCTTGTTCCCCGCCATATTATTCAGTATGGGCACAGTTCACTTCAGAGAGCCACAATTATTGTCTTCGGCTGCTATCAAATAGATCACTCATACGCTGTCAGCTCTCTTCGGTGAGCTCTGATAATAATATTCGACTCCTTTGGTGGAGCTCTGTCAATTCTCGTCGGCTCTCTTCTGAGAACGCTCTATATTCAGCTCGTTCGTTTCAGGGAGCCTATCAAAAGTCGTTAGCACTTCAAGTTTACCTTGGCTCTTCACGTTTAGCTCGTCCGCTCTCAAAGTGTTCCGATAATTGCTCTAAGCCCTCTTCTTCGGGTCATGCAAGCTGACAGCTCTATTTTAAACTGAACTCTTTTCTTCTGTCTTCATCCAGCTCTATTTCCATGTCCCTCGGCTCGTAGCTCTCTTTCGCCATTTCCGCCATATATTCTTTTCGAATACACCCAAACTGTCCTCTGGTCAAACCGTCCTCTAGCAATTTGACCCAAACCGTCCTCCAATCTAACCCGAACCGTCCTCCACAACGACCGAACCGTCCTCTGAGCAATTTGACCCGAACCGTCCTCCAGGGAAAAAGCGACTGAGAGAGAACAGTGGTAGAATAATAACAAAAAACTGGTTGTTTATTTATTGATTTTATTTATTTTTTTCATTTTCAACTACGTTTCAAAGAGTTTTTTTTTACAAAACATAATAATGATTATATGACACGAATACAAGATAACAAAACAATATTTGTGATAATAATAATAGTGAACAAACACGATTTGTGATTACTTAGAGGTGATGAGCTACTTTATATTCTTTTCTTTTTTCTTTTTTGTTTTTTGTTTTTTTTTTTTTTTGGGGGGGGGGGGGGGGTCGTTTACGAGTGATTTTCAGTTTTAACCAGGCATTATTTCTTTCCGGAGGGGGGGGGGGGGGGGGGGTTGTTTACAAATATAATTTTTTGTTTTGAGATTCTGTTTACAATTATTACTTTTTGTTATCATCCATTGAAAATTACCGGCAGTGATTTTCAATGCATGATAACAGAAAATAATATTTTTAAACAGGCATTGTTTCTTTACGGGAGGCGGGGGGGGGGGGGGGGGGGGGGGGATTCTGTTTACAAGTATAACTTTTTGTTATCATGCATTGAAAATTACCGGTGGTGATTTGATCTCGCTCTTCTGTAACTCTGCCATCTACTTTAATACTCTGTAGGTTACTCCCTTTGTTACGTTTGTTCACCCATTTCCAAAATGCGTTCGAACTCGACCCCCCTGTCGTTCTTATCGTCCTAATAAGACTGCTACATGTATTTCGCACTCTCCAGTTGTCGTCTTTAATCTTATTTACTTTATTTCGTGCTTATTGGTATTCTTCCTTTGCTACCATGGCCTCATTGCTTTCCACCCCCTTAAGTTTTCTACTTCTCCTGTATGCAGCACATTTAGCTTTTCTACCCTTTATGGCCCTTTTCAGTTCTTCGTTCACTCTGTGCCCAAGTTCCCGTGTTGGCACCCTAATCTTTCCTACACTTTCCTACCCTGCCTCCACTAGGCTCGCAACTATCGCGTCGACCATCTTCTGGACACTGCCCCCTCCCCCCCCCCCCCCCCCCCCCCCTTGTGTACGGTTGCAAGCTTTGGTTTCAGTTTTCCTTCGAACTTCGCCCAGTCGGCATCCTTTTTGAGTTCCCAAATCTCCTCGAAGCTTCGATTGCTTTTATCTAGGTTTTTGGCCCTGATCGTCACTGTAATCAAGTTGTGATCACTATCCAACTCCATTTTGCCCTCATCATCCACTTCTTCCCCTATCACCTCCCTCCATAAATTAATATCTGTGAGAATGTAGTCAATTATTGATTTTCTGTCGTTTCTCTCCCAGATCCATTTCCCCTTACATCTCGCGTCCCTGCTCAGAATCTTCAGACCGAGCTCATTTGTGAAGTTCAACAGCTTCCTTCCATTCTTGATGACTTTCTTGCCCCCACCCTCTATGCCTTCTTCCTTATCACCTATGTGTCCATTAAAGTCGCCCATCAGAATTATACCTGAGCTCCCTGTTTTCTAGTTCAGTGATATTGGACCTTAGTGTTGAGTATATCGAGTCATTCCACTCGGGTTTACTTCCCTCCACCGCATAGTACACAATCCCAATAGCAATACTTGTGTTTCTCAGACTGATCTTTACCCATCCAATTTCTTTTGACACCTCCGCCGAGGTGATGTTATCTTCCAGATATGTGATCAGCGACGGTTTTAAATCCTCTTTAATGTACATGCCTACCCCTTCCCCCTTTTTCTGGCCTTCCATTCGCCCTACACCTATCCACACACACCCGCTTACTTGGTCTACCCGTTCCTCGTGTCTTACCCACGTCTCGCTTAAGCCCATGACATCAAACTCCTCTCCCTCGATCAATGTAGCAATTTTACTTACTTTCCGGTGGAGACCCTGGATGTTGCTATAACCCCATTTCAGGGTATCGAGGTTCATTGGCTTCCGCCTACTGGGCTCATTGTTTTCTGGCGCTAGCCTTGGTAAACTTATTCTGTCCCCGTCACTGTTGTTCACCCCACCTATGTCCACTCTTGTTATACTTGCATCTGACCTCCCACCCCGCTCCTCTCCATAAAAAGGCTCTGCTACCCGTAGAATTTTATCCCCCGATACCCGTTTCCCCACCCTGTTAAGATGCAGTCCGTCACGCCCGTACATGCTCCCATTGCCCCAAAACGTGTCCCAATGGTCGATAAAGTGTATCCCCAGATCAGCACAGTAGTCCTCCAACTCTTCATTTAGCGCCAAAATCCTTGAGTTCCGTTCGTCCCCACCTCCAACGACAGGAAGGACCCCGGATACGACTACCCTTGCATTCCTACTTAGCAGTTTGCCGACTAAGCCTCTATACGACTCCACCAAACTTACTGACCTTCTTTCCCTGATATTGTTGGTCCCCACATGGACCACCACTACCGGTTCCGGTCCTGACCCTGCCACAATGCCATCTACCCGGTCCCTGAGATCCTCCACCTTCGCCCCCGGAAAGCACAAGACTGTTCGATTGGAACTATCAGGACCACAAACCACATTGTCAATCCCACGTACAATGCTGCTCCCCGCTACAGCTAATTTTCTTCTTCTGGCCCCAGTTCCTATATCATCTGCACCTCCTCTCGTTTTAGTTTAAACAATATTTATTGAAAAAGATAAGTTAACTGTATACATGCAAACAAGTGTAAACGTATTGAATGTTTTGTACATAAATTTCAGTGAATACATTTAACACCCAAAATGTCAAACTAACTTGTTGTAGTAGGGGATTCGGAAGAAAGCTGAATGCTTATGTAAACCGTCTCCCAAGTCTGCAAGATTACACATTTTCAGTTAGACAGATAGAACGGGTGGGTCTGTTTAGATATTGTTTAAACGAGAAAAAATGAAGAAAGTAGA